>CAMZMU010000112.1:32406890-33006890 GCA_947311845.1 Poa pratensis
CCCCCAAAGACAACAACTTCTCCTTCCATCCTTTAAGCCTTTCAATTACTCTCTCAAGAAGATAAATAAAACTATTGTTCTGTCTAGTCCCACCATTGCTGGCAAACCTAGGTACTTATCCGACATAGCCTCTGTCATAATATTCAGCTCTTCACATATTTGTGCTTTCACCTCATCTTGGACACAAGGACTAAAAAAGACACTACATTTGTTCTCACTCACCCACTGTCCCGAACTTGCACAATATTGCGCTAGTACTCGTCTCAATGAGGTTGCATTATTCAAATTGGCTTTCATAAGTATCAGGGAATCATCAGCAAATAATAAATAGGATACTGATGGTGCATTTCTGCACACCCGAACACCTTCTATGCCACGAACCTCCTCTTCATGAGCTAGAGCGCTAAACAATCCTTCTGCACAAATAAGAAACAAATAAGGAGAAATAGGGTCCCCCTGACGAAGTCCCCTACTTGGAACAAAGCCTTCAGTTTCTTGGTCATTAAACCGAACTTTATATGTAACCGAACGGACACATGCCATAAGCAAATCCACAAAATCCACATGAAATCCAAGGCGCACCAACATCCTCTCCAGAAAAATCCATTCAGCCTGGTCATAAGCTTTGTGCATATCCAATTTAACAGCACAATATCCTTCTTTCCCCTTCTTTTTATTTTTAATAGTATGCATGCTCTCATAAGCCAACAGTATATTATCAGTGATAAGCCTTCCCGGGACAAAAGCACTTTGGACTTGTGAAATAATCTCATCAAGAATACCTTTCAATCGCAAGGCAATCATTTTATAAATAACTTTATAAAGCACATTACACAGACTGATAGGCCTAAATTGAGTTATTTTCTCAGGGATGTCAACTTTAGGTATTAAGACAATTACTGTATCATTCCAACCAGCTGGGATTTGTCTACTATTGATTGCCATCAAAACTTCCTCTGTTAGAACATCTCCAATAATATGCCAACATTTCTTAAAGAAAAGAGCATGTAAACCATCAGTACCCGGAGCTTTTAAATCTCCAATATTCTTGGGGACGGCTGTGTGAAATATAAGAGATGATTTCATGCCCATGCCCGTTTAACAAATGGGCAAGCTTCTCTGCCCGCGACCCTGTCAATGGGTCAGATTTCATGCCCATGCCCATGCCCGTCGGGTCACCCGACCCGTCGGGTCGCCCGTCGGGTCTGCATACAACAGCTCCTCATGTCAATTCTGGCACTCCAAAATGGCATATTTTATGTGTCAAATTGCATCAGTACATCAATAAAATCATAATAAGTGTTGAAATGCATCACAACATCTGTACATCAATATCATCAAACTTGGTGTCGAGAATTACATCAAATATTCAAGTCATCAAGTGGCAGGCAAGCAACCACACAAATAAGCCACACAACTGTGTGTCCACTGTCCAGCATTACAACAAACTAACAAGCTTATACATGAGCAGATAAGAGGAGTAGAGAGCTCCCAGGAAAGCAACCAGCAAACACGTCCAGAAAGGCGACCAACTTGCTAGCAGCAGCAGGCCAGCAGCCACGCCCAGGAAGGCGACCAGCTTGCTAGCTAGCAGCCAGCGCCTAGCTCTCGCCCTTTCCTCGCTTCTTTAATCTTCAGTTAAGATCGATACATCTTCATCCTGAAAATTATAAGCAATATATGAGATGATTTATAAAAGCACACCATGTATGAATTAATGAGTACAAGTTAGAATTACCATTGGTTCTTCTTCATTAGCAAGAACAGATTGAAACTCCGCAAAGAGTGTAGAATTGGGGATGACAGGGAGTCGGGAACGTCGGCGTCGGGGTCCTTGGGGACGGCAGGGAGTCGGGGACGGCGGCGTCGGGGTCCTTGGGGACGGCGGTGTCGAGGCCGACTGTGAGTTGGGGACGGCGGCATCGTGGACGTTGGGGAGGCAGCGAGTGGCGGCGCAATGGAGCGGCGGCTCGGTGGAGCAACGGCGCGGCGGGTCGCGCCGCCGTTTTGTTGCCAGGAAAGGGAGGGGAGCGGAGACCGAAGAGCACCGTGAGGCGTGAGCACTGAGCACTGAGCAGAGAGAGAGTGTAGGGGAGAGGGATTGCGGCAGGGACGGGGAGAGACTGGGGAGGGACACGGTCACAGCTAGGGTTAGTGGCTTAGTGCGGTGCGTGTTGGATTTGGACTGTTGGGCTGGGCTGGAAATTACATGGGCTCTGGTCATGTCTTACTATGAGACCCCACATGTCAGCTAATCGGGTTACCCATCGGGTCGCCCATGGGTACACATGTCTGCCCATACCCTACCCATGACCAATCGGGTCGCCCAGGGCGAGACCCTTGGGCGAACATAGCGACCCATACCCTGCCCATTAGGGTCGGGTGCCCGTGGGCGGACGTGCCCATGGGCGGAATTGCCGGCTTGACTCAGCAACATGCGGTTTAACCAAACTATCATTCATGGCAGGAGTCACACGAGGATTACCTTTGCTAATAACTCAGGATCAGGTTCATCCACTTCTGTACTAAACAACCCAGCAAAATAATCCGAGATCAAAGGATTTAAATAGGCTCAAAAGGTTTTTAAGAACATATTAAGGGGCACGTACTGTTCTACTTTTTAAATGAAATGAGATACACAGTCATATAAAACTCTGAAGCTTAGAAACAGTGAAACGAACAAACATCACATGATCACATCCCAATGGTTGTACTATCAATCCTATATAACTAAAATATTGCATCCAGTAGCCTGCCTCATACAACTATTTCTGTTATCTCCCTAAGTACACATAATATGGTCTATCATACTATCTTTGTAATACATCTCTACGTGCGGCCCCGTTATTAGCGCATCTCCAACGACTCCTATAATAACAAGGGAAGAGTGGTTCCTTCGAATCGTTTTCGCTCGTGAGTCCCAGGCGACTCACGAGGCGATTTGTTTTCCTGCCCTAGCGCCGCCGCCGCCGCCGGCCACTGGCGGGAGAGCTGGGCCCCTCTCCTTCCGCTTGCCGCTCCGGCGGCAGGAGGGAGGGGGACCCCGTTTTTTGCATGGTACTTAGGGTTAGGAGTTCTCTGCCATGGCGCGCCGTTGGGGTGGTGGGAGCGGCGCCCGGGCAAATAAATCTGCCTCAACTCTTCTCCCACACCGGCGTTGTCCTTCATGGCAGCGTCTCGGAGTTGGTGGCACTGTGTGCTTGCCGATCTTTCAGATCGGTGCCTTTAGGGTTCATGGATTGTGTCGGCGAGGCGGCGGCGACGACTCCATCAGATGGTTTTTTCCTCCTGCTCTGTCCCCGTTGCTGCGGCGTTGTCTCCGGTCCCAAGGTGGAGCAGAGAGGATTCGTCCAGGAGTACGTGCAGACGGTGGTCTGCACTGGTGACAGCTGGAAGATGGTGCACCTTGTGGTGGGTTCGTGGTTGAAGGCTGACGGTTCTAGTTCCCTACTCCGACATCGTCGTGCGTGGGTGCCGGTGCTGAAGTTCGATGGCGTGTCCGGGGACATGCTGCCCCGGTCTGAGTCTTTCAACGGTAATGGTTGTCCGATGACAAACTACATTGGAGGTCTGAAAAGCTGATGATCAGTGATGGAGCCGCGTCGAGCTCGGGTGAAGAGGTGATCTGTCTATTTTTTCCTTGGTGGCTGCTACGGTGGTGCCGAAGAAGATGGATAGGCGTTGGTTTGTCACATGGGTTTATCATATCTTTCCAGATCTGTAAGATCGGTGTATACGTATTTTGTATCTCGTCTTTTATTTATCAATGAGAATCGTATTACCATGCAAAAAAAAAAATGACTCCCTATAATAGGGCACACACACACGATGGCGTATTTATTTTCAGCTTGGGTGGCCTGGTCTGATCGACCGGCGGACATTTCCATCGCTTTCCCCTCTCTCGCGTCGCTCTCTCCGGAGGGCGACCCGAGGGCCCCCAACTCTAGCCGCCGCCACCCCGCCCGCTCCCCTATCCTCACCATCGCCGGAGAGGGACGCCGGAAAGCCGCACGCCCAACCATGACGGCGGCGGCGAGGCTCTCGCCCGGCAGCGCCTCTGGCCTGGGGGCACGGACAACGGGGCCGCGGCCCTGGGAGGTGGAGGCGGGTCGGCTCGGCGGCGGGCGGCGCGCGTCGTGGTGGCTGTTCTCCTCGGCCGCTTGGGGGGAGGTGAACGGCGGGTGGCGGCTGGGTCGGCCGGCCGCGAGATCTGGAGGCTGCGGCCTTCCTCCCCTCTTCTCGCTCCCCGCGCCGGATCTTGGAGGTCAGCCTCTTGCTGCCTCTCCACCGGCCGAAGGTGGCAGCTTTCGGAGCTGCGGGTGCTGTAGGTCGAGCGAAAGCTCAGGATGGCGGCGCTATCCCCCACGACGGCGACGCCTACGGGCGCCGCTTGACCTTCTTGGTGGCGTCATGGTGATCTCTGCCCCACCTTTGTCCCGGGTGAAAACCCTAGGTCCTCTGTACCGGGCTGTGGCGCCGCCTCGGCGTCGCGGGCTTCTTGGAGACACAGTCTTGGGACAAGGTGCGCCAAAGCAAGGTGAGGTGGTCTTCGGTCTCGCACCGGCGCAAGACGAGCCTTTTGTCGTGGCTCCAGAAGAAGTTCTTCGGCTCGCGGTTTGCAGGTAGTTTCTGGTGGCGGCGGCGTTTCCTTGCCTCGCTAATTGCCGGCGGTTCGGCGCCCTTGAACCTGGGCAAGGGATAGGGGTCCCTTCCGGAGGTAGCGTGTGCAAGGGTGGCACCATTGCCCGGATTTTCCCGGCGGCGCTAGTTGTTCCTTCATCGGTATGCTTGGCAGATTGGTGAGCTTGTGCGACTTCAGTTCTTCCCTCCAGAAGCAGGCGGCTTTCATCGTCCTAGTCTGCTCCTGAGCGACTCTTCCAAGAGCTTCGGGTGTCGATGCGCAACGCGCACAATGGAAGGCAGTAGGGGTAGGGGCTTCTTCGTGTTTCTCCTGGTGCTGGCCGTTGTGGCATGAGCCTTGTCTTGTGTAGTTGCTCGAGCTGTGACTTGTTTTCTTTGTGCCTGTTTCTGTTTGTTGTTGTAAACACTGCCGTATGTGGCTTCGTTAATTTAAAGCTGGGCTCTCGAGCCTCTTGTCTCATAATAGGGCACACAAATTGGTTTTTATGGCATGAGAAAAATGTGTTTTGGGAAATTTGGGGGGAGATTTTTTCTGTAGCAGATGCCCTAAAGAGGACATGATTTTTTTCTACGTAACCGATGGCCTAACAGAACTTTAGAAACTTGATCAAAATTATTATTTTAAACTCTGAACCATGCATACACTAAATAGTTCAAACTACAAGACATATATACTTCAGACCACATGTTACAGATTAAACTAGAACAGGCTAATTAAACATGGGGCTTCTATAGAGTGGGGTCATTTCCCCAACGACTTAAAATTAACACCCGACTCAGGATGCTTCAGATGAATAATCCTCGATCTTGATCACCATTGCCAGGCCAGCAACCTGCAACCGCCGATGGGCCAGGCCGTCGAGGGGCTTGCCTCGTTCTTCTTTTTCTCGTCACGACTCATCAAGAATTCATACTCTGCCTGCACGAGCTTCGGGTGTTCTTCGGCAAACCTCTCTATCGCCACATCATCGCTCTCATGAGTTTTTATCCGACGCATGGAGAAGTGTCCTTCCTTCTCAATCTCACGAGATACGATCCGAAACTCAGGAGCGAGGAACTCCACCTCGACCTGGATCTTGACCATCGGGAAAATCATCTCGGTTCTCAGCCACCCATGTTGTTGTATACACACGGCAATCTCCGGCGTTTGGAACATCTCGAGCCACATCCGCATACCGTCGCACCTCGGTGGCATGGGATACATAACAGAAATCCGGTGCTCCTCCTCGCCGGTGGGATTCTACTCACCACGGCCTTGCACGTTTGTGGGAATGTGAGGTACATAACAGCCAACATGCATGCATGTTTTTTTCCAGTTTTTTAGAAACTTGTAAATAAGAATTTCTACAAACTTGTAAACTATCTCATGCAAGGTACTTATATGTTTGGAATCATACTTTGTCAAGTATAGAAAGCTCAGTAACCCCACAAGGTGTGGCGCCTAGAAGATCCCCCACTCCCGTCACACTGACTCTCGGTCTCTTCCAAGCCGAGCTGATAAGGGCATCGTGTTGGTTGGTTGGCACGCTAGGACATATTTAAATGATACATGCAAAAGTCTAAGTTAGTGTTAACTAGGCCTGCGTGCCAAGTTTATGGCCGAACCCGCCATGGGTCGATTTCTATCCAGGTAAAGTCCAACTAGGTTTAGGAGTCGTGTTTTGTTTCGGTTTGAGCCTGTCCAACACAGACCAGGTGTTGGTCTCCTATATAAAGGAGCCGCCCGCTAGGGTTTTAGGGGAGTTTAAAATTATGTTGAACTAAAACTTCAAGGTTACCACCGTCCCTAGCAAGGGGATCGGCGTGTAAGATGGCATCTCAGACGTTCGTCTAGTTATCCAATAAATTGAGGCATGAATGTTATCGTGCGTGGCGAGAAGGTCCCTGAACTGTCAAGGGTTGTCGATCTTTGCGAGAGGTGTAGTGTTCATCACCTTGTTGCTTGCCGTGAGATTCATTCTCTAGATTCTTCAGGTTGCGCAGATCGCTCCCGTAATTGGAAAGATAGTTATTCGGTGGTTCTTGCGGTGAAAGATCGGCCAAACATCTACATCACGAGTCGTACACTGTTTCCCATCCCATGAACTTCGGTCACCTCGTTGTCTCCGGTGGCGAACCCCTCCGACGAGGACGAAAGCGAGGACAACACATTCAAGATGTAGCTCGAACTTCGAGAAGGAGTATCTTCGTCTCCTTCCGCTTGTGGTCCTCACTTTAATTACTTACTTGTATTGTGTATCGGATCATATAGGATTGTTCATTTAGTTTTATTTTAGATTATTAATCTACAATTATCCCTAAAAATTAACAATATTGGTTTAAACATTTTATTCGCCTATTCACCCTCTCTTTATGCGCCATACTTGATGCTTCACAGAAACAAAGATTGTGCGTGTCAGTAGAGTAAACATGCAAAATTTGCACATGGTTTGTTCTTCATTGCAAGACCGTCGCAACCGATCTTCTTGCCATAATAAGGGGTTGGCCTCATAGAGCAGATTTGTCATTTGGGCTCTCGAGATGGCATGCCACCAACAAAAGGATTGCCCCTTTATTACCGTCGTTTGGAGACATATCAGTGGCTTGTCGGCAAGAATTGTAGCCCTCGCCCATTTGCATGCCTTTGTGGACTCATGGTGAAGTGCCATGATCAGACACGTCCGAAGAGGCAAGATTCATGGCCAGATCTTGGAGTGGGTGTTTCGTTGATGTAATCTCGAGGGTGTGGAAGTGGCACAACTATAAAATCTTCAAACAGCCTGCTGATTACTAATTTAGATACTGCCTGTCAGAGTAGCGCCATATTTTGTGCCCTACGAGGAGTAGGCCGCATGCGGTAGATGTGTTTTTTTGGACGAGTTTCCGCAAAATAGTTGTCATCTTTGTACATTGTTTTTTCTCTGCTTCATGAATATGCCGTGATCCTGCCGCATTTCTAAAAACAATAATTACACTTTTTTAGGAGAAAAGAATAATTATTGGAAATTTGTAGTTGAGCAGGGTGTACGTGTATGCCCACTAAAATTGTGGACTTTTCTGTGACATATCGGAGTACAATAGGATATCGGATTCGGCTAATTAATCGCAATAGATTTCCACCGAAACAAACAAGTACTCCAGAATCTATCTACATGTCCGACTCCGGGACAAACATATACCGGTGCTACCTACATACTACTTGATCGATAAAAATTTCGGAACGACCGTAGCTGCCTGCAACAACTTCAGCTCTATCGCTTTCGCTGATCATCGAACCATACCGATCGTAAGATGGGCGCGCAAGGCACCGCGCTCGGCGGCGCCAACATGTGGGCTCTTCTCGTCAACAAAGACCCCGGCCACAGTGCGGCGGCCGGTGACCTCGCCGTCGACGTCGTCGACCGGAAGCTCAAGAAAGCCGCGGTCGTCAAGGCAGAGAAGACCCCTCCGCCGACTGGTAACGTCGCCAAGCCTGCGAACCGTGCTGACAACGCCAACAAGAATAGGAAAGGCGCCGTTGGGAGCAGTATGCAGCTGGCAGCGTCGAAACGTGGCGACACGTCCGACAAGATGAAGAAAGTCGCCACAGGGTGTAGCAAGCCCAAGCAGGCGACGTCCAACCTTGCCGCCATCGTGGACGGCGTCGGCAAGGTGAAGATCAACGGCACCGCTGGGGACAACAAGCAGGCTGGGGCGGCCGACGGCAAGGAGCTGACCAACATGCGGATCGGCAGATATTTTTCACCAGAAGAAACCAGTAAAAAAGAAGAGGAAGAGTTTGCCGTGGTCGCCGCACGTGGAGGCCGCCGTAGGGCGGCGCCGAGGACACGCAAGGCGGCCGTCGCTCAAGGCGTCGCGGTCACTGGTGCGAACATGTGGGCTCTTCTCAGCCTAAACGACGAAGACACTAGTCACAGTGACACCACCTTCGTCAACGACGACGACCAAAAGCAGAAGAATGCCGCCGAGGTGGAGGCGCCGCCGGCTGATAACGACGACGGTTCAATTGTTGGCGTACGTTTAGGTCGAGGTGGTGGCGCCAATCCGGCAAAACGTGGCAAGAAGCCTAAGACGAAGACGAAGAAGCAGAAAGGTCAGACGAGGCAGTGCGAATTAGAAGAGGAGGAAGAGGAGATGGCTGGCGAGGTTGCCACAGGCGGCAGCCGCTGCCGGACGGTGGCCTCGCGTTTATGCAGGGCGGCCGTCGCGGTGGTGCTCTTGGCAGGTCCCTGGCTCTTGGGCCTGTATTGCCAAATGCTACTGGAGCCCAACACAAGCCGGTCATGGGATAGTACTCCATGCTACATAGAAAATTGGCCGGGTGTAAAAACGGAGACGCGGTGGGTTGACTACCATGTTGAACGGGCCAGGGACAAAGTCATGGAATTGCTCGGCATTCTTCCATGATCGTTATCGTCTTTCGAGAGAATTTGTAAGAATTGAGTTTGAACATGTTCTTCGTGAAAAAAATTCTGTCGCTCACCAACTTGCTAGGTTAGCGAGGGGGTCAAGATCACGGTGTCTGGATGGATGACCCTCCACTTACAATTATTCCACTTGTGTTAAGTGATGTAACTGTGGTTTCAATTCAATAAAAGGTATAATCTTGTAAAAATAAAGATTGGCTCGGGTGTTAGCTCTCTTAAATTGTACAAGCATGATGCTAACTTTTGATAAAATGACCTTTATTAAAAAAAGATTGTTTTTCTTTTGATGTAATTAGGATTATAATTTCTATGGAGCTCGGTTAAATGTATGTACTCAAAAAGATTTTAAGAAGATATTAAGGGACCACGTATTGTTCCACTTTTTGCACGAAATGAGACACACAGTCATATAAAACTTTACGCGCACGTCAAGCTCTGGCGCCTTGAACGTCTCGAGCCACATCCGCATACCGTCGCACGCGATATCGATGGCGTAGCGGCCGGGCTGCCGCAACCGCACGCCATGGTAGCTGGTGCTGCTCCTCGCCGATGGGCTTCCGCTCACCGCGGGCTTGCATAACAGACAACCATGCATGCATGTTTTATTTCTAGTTTTTAGAAACTTGTTAATATGAATTTCTAGAAACTTTTAAATTACCTCATGCGAGGAGCTTATATGTTCGAAATCATAATTTTCTAAGTATAGAAAGCCAAGCAACACCACATGGTGTGGCGCCTAGAAGATCCCAACTCCCGTCGCACAGACTCTCAATATCTTCCAGCCTGAGATGCACATTGTTTCCCATCCCCACGAACTTTGATAATCTCGTTGATTCCGATGGCGAACCCCTCTGACACCGGCGAAAGCAAGGACAACGCATTCAAGATGTAGCTCGAACTTCGGGAAGAAGTGTCTTCATCCTTCCGCTTGCGGTTATTTAGACCATCACTTTACTTATTTGTATTGTGTATCGCATCATATAGGATTGTTCATTTAGTTGTATTTTAGGCTCACCTTATTATTCTGCAATTATCCCTAAAATTAAAATTTTGATTAAAATGTGTAGCCGCCTATTCACCCTCTCTCTAGGTGTCGTCTTTGATGCTTCAAATACTGCAGAGATTATGTGGGTCTCATTAGAGAAAATATGCAAAATTTGACATGGCTTGTTCTTCATTGCAGGATCATTGCAACCAAGGATTATTGCAACCAATCTGCTTGAAGGGGATCGTATGCAGGAAACAAAAAATTTCCTTACAACGATAAGCATAATAGCCAAGATCTATTACTACGCAGATATAAAGTAACGGAGGAATCGGTATACATACCCTAGTATACAGAAAGCGTTACGTCCGAGGGGACGTTGGCGATGACGATGGCGACGCCGACCTCAAGATCGAGTAGACGAACTTCTCCAAGTGCCGCAAGTGCAGCACCTTGTACCTCTACACACGTATGGTGTAGACGACGACCTCCGGGCTCTGGTCCAGCAAACCAGCGGAAGCAGAAGACTTGGACCGAAGCACCGATAGCCCGACGTAGTGTGTATAGTGGAGAAAACCTCAACCTATGCGTCACTCCAATTGCGGAGTCACGTCCGAAGGTGAGAGAGATTTCTGGGTTAATTCCAAGGCATAGGGGCACCTCCTTATATAGGTGGATGAGGGGTGCCACCCTTGGTGGCTAAGCCATGTGGGACTAAACCCCGCATGGTGCGCCGCACCAAGGGCATGCGCCGGCCCTAGGTCGGCCCCATTCGGCCCACCTAGGCCGGCCGGGCTCCCTCCCCCATGTGGGGTGCGGTTCGCCCTTTTCTTGGGCCTCTCTTCCGGGAGCTGGCCCATTTAAGGTGGGATGCCTTTAAAAAAAAAAAATTTAATTACTTTAATTAATAATAATTACATATTACTTTATTTATTATAGCTCCGAAACATCTTTCGTTCCCTCCGAACTTTATCGGATATGTCCCGGAACGTTTCCTGTGCTCTTCTCTATTTTTCTCTTTGGTGTCCAATCTAATTTAAACGTCGCCTACCCTTAACTGTGCCACCCTACAGGTCGGGATCACTCCAGACATGATCGAGACCCGTCTCGATCAATGACTAACAGCGGGATTTGGAAACCCATGATAGCCCCTGTGCGTCCACAAATATCTTTGTCGTCTGAACCTTAAACGTCAAATCTCATACCTTTTGCCTGGCGATACTTAGTTTGCCCGAGACTCGATCTCCGGTATCATGATGCCAAGCTCGATCTCGTTACCGACAATACTATCTTTACTCATATATGATATTACATTCTCGTGACCTTGTCACATGCTTGCAAGCTCATTGATGCAATCTCACCGAGTGGGCCCAGAGTATCTATCCTGTTATATGGATTGGCAAATCCCACTCTTGATCATACGTCTCAACTTATTCCTTCGGATACCTGAGAGGGACACCTTTATTGCCACCCTGTTTAAGGTGTGACGTTTGATTTGATGTAATCAAGATAGCCTCCGGAGATAGTGATTAAATACGATCTCACGGTCGAAGGTTTGTGTACTACGTTCTCTATATATTGGGTGTGCGCCATCACATCATCACCTAATGATATGACTCAGTTATCAATTGATATCCATGTCCATGATCAGGAAAGCTTGATCATGTGTTGATCTCAATGGACTAGTAAAGAGGCTACTTGGGAGCTGGTTGTTTACATACCACACGTGTATTAATGTTTCCGCTAAATACAATTATAGCATGGTATAAAACATATTATGAACAATCGAGATATGACAAATAAAATATCTTTATTAATTGCCTCTAAGGCATATCTCCTTCACTGCTTGCTATAAGGGGTTGGCCTCATATATGCCCTTTGTCAATTGGGCTCTTGAGATGGCATGTCACCGATGAAAAGATGGCCCCTTTATTACCGCCGTTTGGAGCCTCATTGGTGCCTTGCCGGGGAACCATTGTAGCCCTCGCCCATTTGCATGCCTTCTTGGACTCATCACTCATGGTGAAGTGCCGAGGTGAATGGGGATTGACCATGTAAAATCTATCTCCCCAATATTTCACCCAATTAGCACTCTCATATTTAATACAACATTAATTAGGTAAAGGCCAAACCCAATCGGTTTTCTTTTTGGTCTTGGGAAAGGCCAAAAACAACCATTAACTACTCTTAATTAATGTTAATTTCTGATTATTCTTGGAAAAACCTGGTTTTGGAAATGCATCATATAAACCGGTATGGAGGGAGTACATTGTTTTTTCTCTACTTAATGAATATGCCGTGCTCCTGCCGCAAAATTAAAGTTTACATTTTTTGGAGAAAAGAATAATTATTGGAAATTTATAGTTGAACAGGGCTGCAGGGTGTACGTATATGCCCACTAAAACTGTGGACTTTTTTGTCACATATCGGAGTCCAATAGGATATCGGATTCGGCTAATTAATCCCAATAAATTTCCACTGAAACAAACAATAGCTGAAAATATATCTACATGTCCGACTCCGGGACAAACACCACTCCAGATCAAGTCGAACTGCACCGCGCGCCCTTATATACCGGTTCTACCTACATACTTGATCGATCAAAAAATTGGCAACGACAGTGGCTGCAACAACTTCAGCTCTATCGCTTAAGATGGGAGCGCAAGGCACCGCGCTCGGCGGCGCCAACATGTGGGCTCTCCTCCTCGACAAAGATCCCGGCCACAGCGCGGCGGCCACTGACCTCGCCCTCGATGTCGTTGACCGGAAGCTCAAGAAAGCCGCGGTCGTCAAGGTAGAGAAGGCGCCTCCGGCTGGTAACGTCGCCAAGCCGCCGAAAAGTGCTGACAACGCCAATAGGTAAGGCGCCGTTGGGAGCAGTATGCAGGCTGCTGCGTCGAAACGTGGGGACACGTCCAACAAGACGAAGAAGGTCGCCACCGGGTGCAGCAACCTCAAGCAGGCGACATCCTCGGTGTCGGCTGCCATAGTGGACGGCGTCGGCAAGGTGAAGATCAACGGCGCCCCTGGGGACAGCGAGCAGGCCGCGCTGGCCGGCGGCGAGGAGCTGACCAACATGCGGATAGGCAGATATTTTACACCAGAAGAAACCAGTAAGAAAGAAGTGGAAGAGTTTGCCGTGGTCGCCACGCGTGGCGGCCGCTGCCGTAGGGTGGCCCCGAGGACACGCAAGACGGCCGTCGCTCAAGCCTCAGGCGTCGCGGTCACCGGTGCGAACATGTGGACTCTCCTCAGCCTCAGCGATGAAGACACTGGCGGTCACAGGCTCACAGCGACACCACCTTCATCGACAACGATCGAAAGCAGAAGAAAACCGCCGAGGTAGAGGAGGCGCCGCCGGCGGGTAACGTCGACGGTACAACTGTTGGTGTACCTTCAGGTCCAGGTGGTGGCGCCAATCTGGCAAAACGTGGCAAGAAGATCAAGGTGAAGACGAAGAAGCAGAAAGGCCAGACGAGGCGGTGCGAATTAGAAGAGGAAGAAGAGGAGACGGCTGGCGAGGTTGCCGCAGGCGGCAGCCGCTGCCGGACGGTGGCCTCGCGTTTATGCAGGGCGGCCGTCGCGGTGGCGCTCTTGGCAGGCCCCTGGCTCTTGGGCCTGTATTGCCAAATGCAACTTGAGCCCAACACAAGCTGGTCACGGGGTAGTAATTCATGCTTGAGAAAAGATTTGCCGGGTGCCGAAACGAGACGGGGTGGACGGTATAAACTCCCGGTGGGTTATAGCGACTATGTCATCGAAAACCTATTCCCGGTGGGCTATAGCGACTATGTCATCGAGAACCTATTTTAGAGCCCTGTCTACATGGAGCCCGTTTTTTTTTTTTTGCAAATTCAAAATCGACATTTTTAAGTTTCTAAAAATCGTGAAAATATTATCGGATTTAGATATTGTCATGATCTACAATCCTGCAAATTTCAACCCCAAATTCGTTGTATTGTGGCCTGCACAAATAAGACAAAATGGGTGCATCTAGGTGGACAGTTTCAAAATTTTGAATTTTCCCCAATTTATCTTTTTTTGTACAGCCCACAAGATTATAGATCTCAACAATATCTACATCGGAGAATAATTTCGTGATTTTTGAAAACTAAAAAATGTCGATTTCAAATTTTCAAAAAAAAAACGAGCGGGTTCCAAAAATCCTTTCTCCTATGTCACAGTTGATATTTAGAGGCACTTTCTTAGATGAATTTTCTCGAAATGGCTTAAAGATAATAATTTAGAGGCGTTCCTGGACTCATAAGTTCTCAGAGTTTCATGACACTGTTTTTTACCAGGAATAGAATCGAAGGTTTGTGCCTGAAATTTGAGTGTTGTTTGAGAAAGAATGTAGTTCTAGTAACCGTAAGGAAAGAGGGTTTTTATTGCCATTTGCCACCTTGTGCAGTCCAAGTGCTGTTGTTGAATGGAGAAAAGAGGAGTTTCTGACAAGATCAAAACAAAGAGAAGTAGATGTTCCAATTCACAAGCTGATGCCATATTTCTGCTTGGCGCTTGTGTTTCGTCGCAACAGTCGCAACCAACCTGAAGTTCAGTACATGGTAGATAAGGCATCAATTGTACTGACTGAAAATCTACTACTCTTGTACTGGTATAGTTGTCACTGAACTATTGAGCTGGTAATGTCTGCAGTATTGTTAAATCTAGCTGAATAATGAACACTTGAATTGTTCCCTGATTGTAATATAATATGAATTCTCTCAATTTATATGATTGGTTCTCCAATTGTAAGCCATAATTGTAATTGATATGTGTGCTAGTATTACACCTAGGATGATTTTTTATTGCATAATGCCTCGAATGATTTTTTGAAGCACTATTGCGTGGTGCCTAGAATGATTTTTTGAGGCATTAATGTAAAGTGCCACCTATTATAATTTAAGGCACTTTAAAAAGTGTCTCAAAAAATTGATTTCTTGAGGCACTTAAAAGTGCCTTAATTGATCTTTCCCTACCCCATTTGACACGGCATTTTTAAAAATGCCTCGGTTGATTTTTAAGGCACTTTAGGTATTTTGTAGAGCACTTTTGTGTGCCTTTGAAAATCAACTGTGGTGTAGTGAGCTCTCTCTGACAAGGACTTTTTCTAGCCCAATCTTTGGGCTGCAACCGGGTTATACTTAGTTCATATTGCCTAGAAGTGGTGTCTACCATGTTGAATGGGCCGGGGACAAAATCATGGAATTGCTCCAGCAGTCTTCGATGATTATTATCATTTGTCAAGAGAATTTTGTAAGAATTGAGTTTAAACATGTTCTTCGTGAAAATAATTCTGTCGCTCACGAACTTGCTAGGCTAGCAAGGGGGTCAGATCATGGTGTCTGGATGGATGAACCTCCAGTTATAATTATTCCTGTTTTGCTAAGTGATGTAAATGTGGTTTCTAATGAATAAGAGGTATAATCTTGTAAAACAAATATTGACCGGGTGTTAGCTCTCTTGAATTGTATCACCGTGATATGCTAACTTTTGATTTTAATAAAACATACTTTGTCGAAAAAATGATTTCTTTTTTTGTAATTAGGATTTTGTGATCATATTAAGGGCAATGTACTATTCTACTTTTTGCACGAAATGAGACACACTGTCATATATAACCCTAAAGCTTAGAAACAGTGAAACAAACAAACATCACATGATCGATCCTATATAACTAATATATTGCATTCAGTAGCCCGCCGCATACAACTATTTATGTTATCTCCACATAATAAGGTGTATTGTACTATCTTTGTAATACATCTCCACCAGCGGCCCCTTATTAGAGCATCTCCAAGGAATCCCTATAATAGGCACTACCAGGAAACTGCCTTTCTATAGAATGACATTTTGTGGCGCACCAAAACGTGCGTGCGCCACAAAAAAGATTCTGTGGCGCACCATACTACGTGCGCCACAGAATGTTTGCACATTTTGTGGCGCACGCAGCTCAAATGCGCCACTGAAAGTGCACATTCTGTGGCGCACGCGTGGAGATGCACCACAGAACACGTGCGGGCCCCACCACCAATCATTAGATTTCGAATTCTAGGGCCATTTCTGTGGCGCATGCCCATAGATGTGCCACAGAAAAGTCTATTTCTGTGACGCATTTGTGAGCATGCGCCACAGAAAATATGATGGGGCCCACACCAATGATTGGTGGGAAGATATTCTGTGGCGCATGGGCCCACATGCACCACATAATGCCTGCTTTCTGTGGCCCACTGTTGTCCATGCGCCACAGAAAGTAGGAATTCTATGGCGCATGTGGACCCATGCGCCAATGAAAGCGAGGTCTGTTTTCCACGACTTGGAGTACTGGAAGGTCCTCCACATGCCACACAGCCTCGATATGATGCACATTACGAAGAATGTCACCGAGAGTCTGCTTGGCACTCTTTGCAACATGCCGGAAAAGGGCAAGGATGGGACGAGAGCAAGATATGATCTGAAATGGCTTGGCGTCAGGAAAGATCAGTGGGGAAGACAAGCAGATATCTGGACGGAACGAAGAAGAGGTTCAGCGGGATGAAGTCTCACGATTGTCACGTGCTGATGATGCAGATACTTCCCGTTGCGTTCCGAGGGATAATGGACGAGCACGTCCGAGATACGCTGCTTGCCCTTTGCAACTTTTTCGACGTCATCAACAGGAAGTCGATCGGCGTGAGGCAGCTCCACAGGCTACAGGACGAGATCGTGATGATACTATGCGAGCTCGAGATTTACTTCCCGCCCGCATTCTTTGACATCTGCGTGCATCTCCTTCTCCATGTCGTTGATGACATCCTGCAGCTAGGGCCGACGTTCACGCACTACATGATGCCATTCGAAAGGCAGAACGGTGTCATGAAAGGATACGTTCGCAACAGGTCCCGTCCAGACGCAAGCATGGCCAAGGGCTTTCTAACCTACGAGTGCATCTCCTTATGTCAGAGCTATCTAAGCATCGAGAACCAGGATGTTGGTCTGCCCACCAGGACGCACCTCGGTAGGCTCGAGGGATTTGGTCACCGCGAGGGCTGCCGCTCACTCCCTGTCATCATTCGTGGTCGACGCGACGACTTCGACAGGGCTCACCGGGTCGCGCTACAACACTTACAATTGATCGAACCTTGGGTGGAAGAGCACAGAAGCTTAATCGAGAAGAATTACGTCGACCTGGGCCGGCCGAGGAAGAAGGGAGACGTAACCAGAGAGCACAACTCCAGCTTCACGAGTTGGTTCAAGAAAAGGCAACTGCTTGAAGCACAGCTCAAAAAGCCATCTACGAGAGATGAAAAACTCATATTCTCCATATCACAGGGCCCCGAGCAGAACGTAAGGACCTATCAGTCGTACGACATCAACGGTTACATATTCTGCACCGAGGAAAAGGACAGGAATGGCGAATATCAAAACTGAGGAGTAACTATGCTATCCTACGGCGATGGCGAGGCTACCGTCAAGCAAAGATATTTCGGAAGGATCGAGGAGATATGGGAGCTCAACTACTGTGGAGAGTCGGTGCCAATGTTCCGTGTGAGATGGGCCAAGAACATCGAAAAAGAAGGCCGGTATTTCACCACCATGGTTATACCCGAAGCCAAATGGAAGAACGCCTCCGCGAAAAATGAGCCATGGGTACTCGCTAGCCAAGTTGACCAATGCTTCTTCATTACCGACCCGACAAACCCTAGCCGTGTTGTCGTGAGGAGGGGCAAGAGGAGCATCATCGGAATGGAAGGAGACGCCAACGAGGAAGACTTGGACAACAACGGCGATCCGAAGATCGAGGAGGAATTCGACAAGTATTTCGACATGCCTACTACTAGTAGAGAAAGAAGGAAGACCTCCCTACCTACTAAAGGTTGTCCGTTCACGCGAAGAAATCTCATGGTGCCCGGCCTAAAGTATTCAACCGCCAAGAAGGGAAAGAAGAGAAACTAGCTCGGAACCGAGACGAAGAAGAGACTTTTTTGGTGTATTTAATTTTGTGTGTGTGTGAGAGACAATGCAAGCATATATATGTATACAATGAATATGTATGAGACATTGTGTGTGAGACAATGCGAGAGTATATATATATGTATTCAATGAACTGAATATGTATGAGACATTGTGTATATTTTTTGAACCAAAATTAACAAAAAAAGAATAACAAATTTGTGTGTATCTCGAAATTTGTGTGTGGCCTTTCTCTAAATTTAACAAAAAAGAATAACAAATTTATTTATTTAAAAAAAAATGTGACAAAGCCAGGATTCGAACCTGGCTGGTTAGAGTTTCTGGTTTACTGCCTTAACACTGGGATCTGCTGGTGTGTTTGTTGCTACACAGTCTCTCAGGTTCTTTTGAACTGAATTTAGCGAGAGAATTCTGTGGCGCACCGCATCCAGGGTGCGCCACAGAAAGCTAAGAATTCTGTGGCGCACCGCAGCCAGGGTGCGCCACAGAAATTTGCCGCCCACACTTACATGTGGGCCATGGGCGCCGCGGCCTCACACATCGCAATCGAAAACGACCAAGTCCCCAAGCGCGCGCTCCGGCCGGCCGTTCTCGCCGTCCTCGCGTCACTGTCGACGCGCGCTCCGGCCGCCCTCGCCGTCCTCGCCGTTGACATCACCCTCGACGTCCTCGCCGCCTCCGCCCCTCCCTCCCCCTCGCCGTCTCTCCGTCGCACAGGACCTCGACGCCGCCGTGCAGGACCTCGACGCCACCGGCTGCAGGACCTCCATGACACGTTGGCTGCCCCTCCACGACGTCGCCGCCCTCTCCCTCCCCTCCCCGATCGAGGTGCTTCCCCTTTCCCCCTCCTCCCTCCCCTACCGAAATCCTGCAGCCAACGTGTTTGTAGAAATTCCAAAGAGAAATTCCAACGTGTTAGTGCTTGCTGTTAGTGCTAGGTTAGTGCTTGCTGTTAGGTTAGCGCTAGCTAGGTTAGTGCTTGCCGTTAGTTGCTTGCTAGCTAGGTTAGTGCTAGCTAGGTGCTTGTTATATTTTGT
This sequence comes from Poa pratensis, assembly GCA_947311845.1. Taxonomy (NCBI): domain Eukaryota; kingdom Viridiplantae; phylum Streptophyta; class Magnoliopsida; order Poales; family Poaceae; genus Poa; species Poa pratensis. The sequence continues at coordinate 32,425,913 of CAMZMU010000112.1, forward strand.
TCTAGGTGCTAGGTGCTTGTTATATTTTGTAACCATTGACACGATCCTTTTTTTTGTTGTATAGGTGCTTGTGTGTGCGGCTAGGCAAGAAGACGCCCCTGGTGAGCTCCCATGACGACCATGTGTTCTGTGCTACCACGACCATCGTGTCGTGGTGTGACACCCCTCCCTGGCACATATCACCAGAGAGGCGGTCGTCCCGTGCGCCAGCCCAGGATATCTGGCCGCACGTCACGACAGTGTAACATAATGGAAATCATTACACATTCAGGCACAAAAGTGCTACAAATGGTTACAAGGCCATCAAGGCATTACAGAAAATCATGCCAAGCATGGCTCAGGACAGGGTTTAACTGGCAGCGGAAAACGACTAAGGCAGCGGCTTGGAGCGGCTCCACTCCACAGGCATCTGGCTGGGCTACTGATCCTAGCACGTTCTTGCTCCATCTCCTTGCTAAGGTAGAAGATGAATCCTCGCCAAAATCTGGCCAAAGCACGAGGCCCGTGAGTACATTAAATATGCACTCAGCAAGTATTGCCCCTCACTACAAACAATCCAACAGTCATGCAACAAGACTTACACTGTAAATAAAATCCTACAACATGGCAAATGTACTCTAGATACATGGCATAAAGGTAGCATGGCATTGACAACCAAACATGTCATAAGCAAACAACAGGGGTATCGCCAGTACAGAGTCCAAGCCAGGTGGGGTTGGATCGTTGTACCGGCAATCACACAATGAGCTTACCTGTGACGAGTAAACGAGTGCACCGATTGGTGCAAAATCATATACTTCGTGGTTGCTAGAATGAGATCACGTCTCTCATTCAACAACATCTAGGCCTTCAAGCCTCTAGCCAACTCTGGCTTTGTTCTAGCCAACTCTGGCTTTGTTCTAGCCAACTCTGGCTTTTCACAAGTAACATTCCCTGCATCATCTTATTGTTCATTTAGTGAATCAGGTTGTTCAGCTTTCTTTCAAACAACACTTATGTTTAGCCCCGGACTCGATGAGGACACATAGTGTGACCGACTCTGAACTGTTGTTCCATAACCTTGGAACAAGGCTAGACATCTAGATTAGACACTCTCGAGAGGTTGCAATTACCACTCACCTAAGTGCACCACACTGAGCCGGTACTTTAGGACATCATCCCTAAGGCGAACTCAGCAAGACACACTCACCTGACCGTTCACGCTACCAAGACACTCCCTGTGTAGCCACCGACATAACTATATGCCTTATGCAGAAGTGAATCCGGCACGTCCCCAACTATGGGCAACGCCTAGCTCCGGAACCTTCGCAAGACTAGCCCCGACCAACTATGGTAACCGACTAGACTTGCCAAAAGGGTGGCATCAAAGGAGGCTCGTTAGGATTACGTAGGTCAAGGCCCGCCCATGTGAGCGACAGTGGCAGTGCGTTCAATGTTCAGATTAGTGGCACTATGGACTGACCCTATCGAAGCTTGGAGGGTTGTTTCAATTTATTCAAGTTTCAACACAACAAGTTCCAAACAATAGGGGTTAGTCCAGTATAACAATCACGATAAACAAACACAACCACCTGCAAGTATCAGTTTCAACAAACAACAAGCAACACAAGCATAACACATAACAATAACAACATAAAACTTGCATGAACAAACAACAGGTCAATAATAACAATAATACCCGGGTGACGGTGGCGGGAGACCCGGCCGGTGTCACTCGGGGGTTAGTGATAAAATATTATAATAAAAGCATAATATTTCCCCCACTTTCTTGGCTGAGGCGGGAGACCCTGCCATTGCCCCGGAAGTGTGAGTGTCATCGTAAAGAATAACCGAAAAGCACTCATAAAAATGAGAGAGCATCCATTCCACTCGAAGGTTACCTCGACGTAGTGTCAGCAATCTCGGCAAAAGAACCGCGGAAAAGTCAGCTCCCAGCATCGCAGTCCGGATGGCATATGCCAACCATATTTGACGGTGGGACAAAGGCAACTAACACGAATGCCCCCAACCCCGAGGATCATAAGCCGACATTCGTCCGCACCTCACCTCGGCGTTGAAGAAGTTGAAAAACCAAACAAAGCCCGCAAAGCGAGACGCACAGTTGTAATAATTTCCCCCATTCCCTTGACTGAGGCGGGAGACCCGGCCATTGCCCCGAGAATGTGAGTGTTGCACAGATAAGCAATATAAAGTAGTGCAATAATATAACATGCAGTATGACAAATGCAGCAATACAATGCTCATATAAAGATACAGACAATAAACAGACATGCAATAATAATAACAGACAGACATAGCAATCGAACAGGAGACAGACATAAAATATAACAGTAGACAGACATAACACACGGCATGGCATTAAGCAAACAAACAAACATTGCGGGACTGATCGCAGCAAGGGTTTAGCTTGCCTGAAAACACGGCTCCAGATGGTTCGGGGAGGTCTCGTACTCGTCGGGGGTCGGGGTCTTGACGAACGCCCTGGACCCCGGGGGGTCAAACAACACATCAACATAGACCACAAAATAAATAATTCCAAAATGGAAAAGGACAGCTCCACTGGATAACTCTCCTCAAACCATGAATTTACAAATTTGAATCACCTCGAACGGAGTTACGGATCAAAAGATCCAGCCGTGCGACGATTAGCTATCTGCTGCTCACCTCGGGAAAAAAAACAGAACGGGCTGATTTGAACTGGGCTGAACGCGCCTGCTGCGCTGCCTACTGCTGGGCTGGGCTGGTTCTGCTGCTGGGCTGCTCACTGGTAGAGGAATAAAACAACGGATCGATCCAATCGATCAGCTCCAGCCTCCAGGCGTTGACCCGCACGGCTTCTTCGTCTCTGCGCACGGGAGCTCGCCGGAGCGGGCGGCTCGGCACGCCAGCCGGCCGGCCGACGGCGAGGACGCAGTGGCGGCGGTGGGGGCCACGGACAGGAGGGCTGGGGCGACGGAAGCTGGCAGCTGCGGCGTCGAGGACGTCGTCGATGTACTCGTTCCCCGAGCTCGCACGGGCGCACGGCGGTGGCGCCGGCCGGCTGCGGCAGCTGGCCGTGGACGGCGGTGAGGTCACGGGGCAGCACCGCGCCCGGGGAGAGGTCCTGGGTGGCTGGGGAGTCGCGAGGCGCGTCGCCTTGCTCGCGCACTTGGCCGTACGGCCATGACGGCGAGGTTGACGGCCGCGTCGCTCCCCGGCTCAGGAAGGGAGACCGGCGGCGAGGAGGAGCACACCGTGCCACCTCGCGCTCAGGCACGAGCTCCGGAGCGACAAGGGAGGCGCGGGCGCGACGAGCGTGAGCACGCCCGTACGGCCATGGCGGCCAAGCTTCAATCTCCTCCCTCTTCTGCTCCTAAGTCGAACCGAGGAGGGGAATGGAATGGTGGCGGTGAACTACGGCCAGGGGGAGGGCCAGGGGTGCGGGGAGGCTGTGCTAGCTCGGTCTCGTCCTCGACATGGTCGTGGCGACCATGGCCGGACCTCGAGCTCGGCTCGGTCTCCTCTGCCAAAACAGCAGCGAGGGGAGGCTCTGGTGGAAGAGGTGCTCGCGTGGGGAGGGGGAGAGAGTGGGGTGCATCCAGAGGAGGGGCTCTGGGTCTCTTTATATAGGCAGGGGGAGGGAAAGAACACCGGGAGCTCTCACTCCCTCCAGCCACTGTATCGTCGGTGGAGTGGATAAGAGGATGAGCTGGGAACACAGTAACGCACGAGGTGATACTGCAGCTCTGGGGTTAGGCAGGGTTTAGGGCTAAGCGACGTTTTAGGTTAAGCGAAAGCAGCGTCTACGGCGCGACACGGGAGGCATCGTCGCGTTCCCGGTGACTCGGAGCTCCAAACGCGATGCGGTTTTCACCACTGCACGCAAAAATCAAAACTCTACAACTTTGGTGACTAATGTTTTTGCAAATTCGAAACTTGGTGCGACTAGAAGTTTTGAAAAACAGTACTGGTCAAAAAGCAAAAACAGGTTTAGGGGTTCCAAAATAAATGGGCTTGAGCCAAAATAAATCCCTGAGATAGGTACTGGTCCAGTGCACCTATTTTGGGAGTTTTCAAGAAAAGAGGAAATGCTTTTACAAGCTTTCCAAAATCATTGAAATTTTGAGCAGAAATGAAAACAGAGAAAAGGTCCAATATTTCTCAACAAGGCATAAAGTATTTTTGCATAGATGGGCTACATACTGCCCAGGGGTCATCCCCTAATTTTTGTAGAATTTTTGGAGACATAGAAATAAGGGTTCCTTTGGAATTCGCTAATAGGCAAGAAAAGAGCACTACAAAGGAAGTACCTCAAATATTGCTCAGATGAGGTTGGGACAGTGGAGTGAAATGTTCAGGAGGTGGATTCATGCGTCTCCCCAAAATGGTAGAATTTTTGGATGAGTGGAAGGTGTCTGGATAATTTTCGGATTGAAACCGACATAACAGGAAATAGGATTTAACTTTGGAATATTGTGTGGGACTACGAGATATTTTTCCATGGGAGTGATCTACATGTATGAGGGAAGCATATGGTAGCTTGGTGGAATTTATTCCAAGCTAAAGTTGCGGTGGAGACTTTAGTGGGATAGACCGGAAGGATTTTGGAACCAACGGTTTAACAGATAAAATAATGTCATGGAATTTATGGTGGAGGTCGACAAAGATCGGGGATTGTGGGGGAATTTTCTAAGAGATCGAAACCAAGGTCAAATCAAAGACCAACTGGTTCGAAGAAAACATTTAGAAACCCGAAAAAGTTTTTCCGGCGTCCAGAAATAAATTTAAAATTCGGTCTAAATTTTCGGGGTGTTACACGTGGTTGTTTGTGATGCTGTTGCCGGCCAGCTATGCCGGCAAACATTATTTGTGTTGATGTGATGCTGTTGTCGGCCAGCTATGCCGACGGAAATGTGTTTATGTGATGTTGTTGCCGGCCAGCTATGCCGGCGCCCATGATTTGTGAAATGCTTGCAGGTACCCGAGAGGCCTTGAGATTGCCGGAACGTCGATTAACTTTCGTTTCGGTAAATTCGGGTACTCCATATGTCCTATTTTTAGCAAAGGTCATGCCGAAATTTTTCGTGAATTTTGGCATGACTTTGCTAATAATAGCACATATGGGGTATTGCGACTAATGCATGGGCCAGGGTATCTTAGTACTTAATTAAGTGATGTTTTCCTTATAATTTTGTTGTACTAACTTTTTGCCTCTTTTTAATGCAGTGCAAACATGTCGGCCGACGCGGAGCCCGACACTTCTAAGCGCATGAGCGTCGAAGAACAAGCTAGAGAAAAGAACAAGTCGTTCTGGGAGGAGGAGGATGCCGCCGCCACTAGTGGCGCCGACCGTCCCGACGATGAGCAAGAGGGACGGGAGGACGACCCGAATACAACTTAGAAGGTAACGGCGGCCATGAGGATGACACCACCACCTCCGATGGCGGCGGCCACACGGATGGTGGTATTGGCGGCAGCAACCGGCCGCTCAGAAGAATAAGAAGCCAAGGAGGGATCGGACACCGCAATCGGTCGCCAATGTCACCGACGTGTTCACTGAGGTCACAGCAAGTGGCCTACCAGTGGCGCCTGCGGATATTGCCTCTGGGTACAGCATGCAACTAGGGTGCATCCTCCGGGAAAGCGTGTCGATCAACACGAAGGACCTCAGAAGCACAGCCAATGAGGCTTTGGTCGAACACCTCCTCATGAGGGTTCACCAACGATACACGTTCCCACTGCCGGTCAACAAAAAGGTGGACAGTTTAGCCATCACGAAGATGAGCACCGCCTTGAGCAGCTGGAAAACCCGGGTGTCGTGGGTTTGTCACGTCAGGTGTCATAGATGACTTCGTAGGTGTGGGATTACGCGAGTCAAGCATCTCCGAGCTTGGGATCGCAGGAACAAAGATCAACACAGATTTACCCAGGTTCGGCCCCCTCAATGTGAGGTAAAAGACCTACTTCCTGCCTACCCTAGATTGGTATTGATATGATAATCGAGGTGTTACAATGGAGGCGATCCGATCTGGTACTCGCCGTATGAGCTAGGGTTTAGGGCTTGATAGCTTGACCCCTCTAAGTCCTGCGAGTCCTCTTTATATACACAGAGGCTCGCTAGGTTACAAAGGAAACTTCCCCATAAGGAATACGTCCACAGAGGCCTACTCGGAGACTACTTGGTCTTCACGTCCTCCGGGATATGTCTTCTAGATTTTCCTTATGGCGGTTCAATATTGGGCTTGCTCCCAAGTGGGCCTTTGTCCGTGCGAGTAAAGTAAGTCGCACTGGGCCGCGGGTTAATCCAGAAAGTATTCCCCCGACATTAGCCCCCAAGTTTAGCTTGGATTTCGAGTGAAGCTTCTTTGTCTTAACAAACCCTGAGCCGCGCATGAATTATCCCAGCTGAACTCCAATTTTCATATTTCCAATCTGCGGCTTATAACTCTCTTGGCGGCTCAAGAACGCGACTTAACCTGCCTTGACGGTTGATTTTCAGATCTAAACGTCTTCCGCATCTGGGCTATTTATCTTGGCTCATCGTTTTTCCCAGCGTTCTGCATCACGCGTCCGTCGTTTCCTTTCCGCCGCCTCCAATCTCGCTTCTCGTACTCACAATCCTTCGGTGGAGATCTCCATCGATCTGAGAAAATGTCTCGCCGCAAGTGCAACTGGGAAGGCTCGTGGGTCGACGAAGATTTCCTGGAATCCCTATCTGCACGGGGCCTTCTTCCGCCAAAAGATCAATGCGAATGGCGGCGGCCGGTGAGGAGGTAATTCCCAACCCTCAACCAGGAGAAGTAGTGATATTGCGGAGCATGTTGAGCGCGGTTCAAGCCCCCAGGCTCTCTCTTCTTCCGCTCCTTGATGCAGCGGTTAGGTCTCCGCTTCCATGATATTGGCCCTAATTCGATGTTGCAAGTGAGCAACTTCCACGTCCTCTGCGAAGATTATCTGGGTATCCCCCTTCAATAGATTTCTGGCTTGCTCTTTTCAATTGCAATAGTCAAAGGGAAACCACAGATGGTCCTTTTCTCCAATGCGGCGCCATTTCCTTCCAACGCCGTAGGGGTAGTATTTTCCCAAAACTAACCTTGCCAAGAAAATCAAGGATTGGCAAAGGACATTCTTCTATTGTAAAAACACTTCTCCTGAGGGTGAAATTCCTCTTCCTCTTTGGTCTCCTCTTCCCTTCGAGGCTACCGATGCTCTGTCTTCTAAACCTGATCCTTCTTCGTTGCCCTTTATCGAATCCCTTTAGACAAGGTGAGGGCGCTGACACTCCATGGTCTCACTGGATTAGATCTCATATCTTGCTGGACTAAGTGGCGAATTCAGCCTGTGAGTCGCCGCTCGCGACTTATGGTGGATTTCACTTGTCATGCAAACGACGTCGACCGTACTTGCCCTGAAGATTGGGACAAAGGGGTGGATAAATTTCATTCGCCGAGTGACGGACGAGGATATCGACTCGTATGATAACGTCGGGCTTGCTCCCTTCTGGGCTGAGCACAAGCCTTTTGTGGTAATGTTTACTTGTCACCTGTTTCCTCAAAATTCCTTCTCCAAAATTAATTATTTCTGACCTGAGCTCCTTTTCAGATCGATCCCTATTTCTGGGTTCTTCCCTCAGAGGACGCCGACTTGAACCAAGAAACGCGGCTGAGTCGTCAAAGCAAGCCGCAGCCTTTGGCGAAGATACAGTTATGCATGATATTTCTGAGCCGAGGGTAGCGCTTCTGAAGAGAGCAACAAATGGCCGACGCTCTTCTGTCCTCGACTCCAAATACACCTTTCTTGGAACTTCCTGAGGTGCCTCGCAGGTCCTCGAAGCGTATTTTATGCAAGAGCTCAGAAGACCCCGCAGCCTGAGAAACGCCGCAAAGCCTTGGCGCTACTGGTAGAAACAAGAACTGCCAAATCTTTAAAACTTGCTGATCCCAACAAGGCTGCTTTCTCTTCCGAGGCTGTTGCAAAGGACTGCTTCTCAATAAGCTCGGGTAATTGTTTGCGACTCTCTCCTTTTCCTTTTGTGATTGCATATTTGCTGATCACCACTTCTTTTCATACTCTGTAGGTTCAGATTTGCAAGGTTTATCTTCTCCTTCCTCTGGTTGCCTGATGAAGAGTATCCGTGTCGCCTCTGGGTATGGTTCGCCTTCTTTTCAATGTTGCGGCTCTGCTAGGTCAGCTTATTAACCCATCAATGTTTTGCAGGGCCATGCCTGAAGAGGATACCAAGTCTAATTCTCATCCCACTTCTTCTCAGCCAGCTATGAGCGAGGATGATGCTGTGATGAAAACGTGGGAAACAGTAATGGTGCGACTCATCCAAGGCCCTCCCTGGAGGAAGGTATTGCTGATGCGGCTCCTGCCACGACTCCAGTCGCAGCTCCATCCGCAACTCCTGCTGTTGGTAGGGTATCCACTGAAGATAGAATTCCAGCTCCAGGAAATAGTTCCAAGTCAATTGCGGATGCCATAATTGCTGCTGGAGATAAGCATGCTGCTCTGCTGCGCGGCCTAGTTGAGCAATTTTCTTCAAGTCGCCAGGTACATATACCGTAGCCCCCAAGGATCAAAACCTTGTGTCATCGCACGGGGTGTTGATTCTTTTCCTGGCTTCAAATCTCGAGCCCCCAAGTTCCTGGATAGTTTACCATGCATTTTGCTCTGTTTATTTTCAGCTTGAACTGTCCTTGCTTGATGCTTCTGGCTCAATAAAGGGTAAAGGCATTTCCATAGATCATCCTGAATGATGCAGTCTCCCTGGAGCAGCATAATGAGGTCATTAGGGACCAAGATCAGGAAATAAAATCTCTCAAAGGTCAACTCGACTCCTGTGAAGAGCAATTTAAAGAACTTGAAGCCGATATGCAGCAGCGACTCATGGAGAAAGACGAAGTCATTAGATCTTTGCGAGAAGGGCTGACTCTTAAATCTGAATTGATTGATCGTCTGAAGGGAGACCACGCAAAGGAACTCGCCGCGCGAGATGAAAAATATAACTCGCTGTTCAAAGCCTTTGAGGGTTTTGGCTCCATTGTCAAATCAGCCGTCCTGCAGCTTGCTGGTTCGTCTTTTATTCCTTTAATCATACATATTTTGGGTAACCAACGTTAGTCTCTGACTTGTTTCTTGCCTTTTCTTTCTTGACATAGGACCTGAGGCCCCAGTGTCCCGCTCCAACTTGAAGGATCAACTGGTATATCTGTCTGACTTCAGCCAGCGCTTCTTAAAGGTTACCAAGGAAGTTATGACGGTAATCTCTCCTGCGACTGATGGCCCAACATCTTGCGAGTATTGGATAAATAAACTGCTCAAGGCTCCGCATTATGTCTCTGATTGGAAACGATCCTCTGCTCGCGCCGGAGCCGCGCATGTCTTGACATTGCTCCGAGCATATTATCCAGAAATAGATGTTGGCAAGGTTGCTCGCCACGGCCTGGCGATGAGCGCGGATGATACTGAACTGCCAATAAGCGAGTACTTCGATATCTGGAAAGGGATGCGCGGCTATGCCACAAAATTTGTTGATAACTTAGACTTGGGCACTTATCTCGAAAATTCAATCTTGATGGGAGCAAGGTGCCAAAGGAAAAGTCCACAGGAGCTGAGTCCTCGGGCTACTACTCCAGCAACAGTATCTGGTGGCCCTTCTGCCTCGTCTGGCGGCGCCCTGATTATTAGGGCACCTGCGACTGCAACTGCGAGACAAGCCGCGCCAATTCCCACTCCTGTAGCTCGGAAGAAGAAAAATAATGTGGGACATGCCCGTTAGTCTGTAAGACATTCATGTATTATAAACAGTATTTTGGTGACCTATAAGCAGGTTCTTTTCTTGATAATTCCATTAAGTAGACGCTCGCGCGGCTCAGTATTTCCTAGGAACATGTGTGTTCAGGGTCGAGAGCGGCCATGATAGGCAATCAAGCTCGATTGACGCCACACCCCAGTACTTTGGCCGCATAATGCAAGACGCTTCTAGCTTAAGGATTGCCACTAGTTTGGCAAAATTTGAGGTGCGATTGGTACTCGCGATGCTCGTAAGGAGCCCTCAAGGGTCAGTGATATATGAAATTCAAAAGACTCAGCGACTCAATGATAGTTGAGGCGAAACGACAAACCCTTGAATGTCAAGGGTGCCGGCTTTATTTCATAATCACTCGATGTTTTACAGGGTGTTACAGGATGATGCAGGCCCTTTAATGCGGGTTTTCTATTCCCCGCAGGCCATGCATACTTGATACTCATCGCACTTAGTTGCGAATTAATACTCCTAACGGAGTGGGTTGAACACCTGATTGGTTCAATTTTGAGTCGCTAAAAGCGACTCGGGTCGAGCATGATAGCTCCGATGTATGTCTCATGTTGAAGCAGAGAGCAAGTGTTAGGCGATTAGCCGCACTGAGCTGCGACTTATGTTGAGTTGAGTTGCTTTGTAAGGACTCACGATAACTGACCCTTTGGCTGGGGTTGTTGATCGAGGCTGGGTCTATGCACATGCGCCATCTCTTGTCTTCTTTTTGTATCAAGCGACCTCTGGGGCATTATCTTGCTGATGCGCGACTTCTCGGTGGGTATTTACCATCCGGTGGCTGCATCCTGTTGGCCGCTTCCGCGGTACCTCCAACGCGACTCGTTTTGAGCTGCGATTACCGATCTGCGACTGATATCCATGTGAAGAGTTGGCGATGCAAGCTTCTTCTGCGAGTACTGAGCCTGCGTTCTCGCATTCTAACGCTCTCTGCCTGTCTCCATATATTGTAATAACACCGTTTGGTCCTGGTATCTTTAACTGTAGGTAGACGTAGCAGGGGCGGCGGTAAATTTGACATAGGCTTCTCTTCCAAAGATCGCATGATATGAGCTTTTGACTGCTACAACCTCAAAGTCTAGGAGCTCTGTGCGGAAGTTCCGCTCTGTTCCAAAGCTAACTTCAAGTGTTATCTTTCCGATTGGTCGCGTAACAGCTCCTGGGATTATGCCTTGAATTTCTTTCCTGGATGGTCGCAGCCTCGTCTCGGGTATATTCATTCTTCGGAGCGTGTCTTGATATAGGATGTTTACTCTTCCTCCTCCGTCCATTAGGACCTTACTTAACTTGTATCCCGCGACTTCAGGCGTGACCACAAGAGCTGGCTGTCCTGGATCTCTTACTTCTGGGGGGTGATCGCCGCGACTCCAAATAACCGATTGCTCTGTCCAGCGACGATACCTTTCTGGCGTTGAAATCTGACCGCTCTTCCGGCTTCCATCCGTTGTTTGTACTTCCACTGTATGAAACTGTCCTATGTTTCTTCTAGGTAAAACGTCAGGCCCTTGATGAGAGCTAGATTTATTCTTGTGCTGCATTGATCCGCTGCGAGCCGCATCTGGCGTGTCGCCTTCTTTCCACCTCCGGTAATAATGACATTGCGCCTTTGTGTGACTCGCTGGCCTGCCATCTCTCCTGCGATGTAAGTCGCAAGGCACGTCGAAGATCCCCTTGCAGTTATTAGGGAGTAAGGCCTTATCACTCCCTTGCTCCTTCATCTGGTGTGCGCGATGTTCAGTTTGCGCGACTTGCAATTTCCCTGTTGGGTTCTGTGATAAGCCGCCTGTCCCTTTATCTGTCTTTGCGTACTTGTCAGCTGTTGCCAAAAGCTGGTCGAAACTATCAATCTTGTGCTCAGCGCGACTTAATTTGTGCACCAGCGGCTCAAATCTACAGTTCTTCCTCATAGCTTGTATTGCAGCTGTACTGTTAAGTTTTTGGCGGAGCCAAGGATCTCCGCGATTCTCTTGATCCAGTCACCGCTTGATTCGTCCTCTTTTTGAATGCATTGTCTAAGGTTTTTCATGTCTTCTGTTTGGAATCTGTTGATGAACTTGTCCTTCAAGTCTTCCCATGTGCTTATTGATTTTGATGGCAGCCTTAACAGCCAATCCCTGGCTTCTCCCTGTATTGCCAAGTGGAAATATTTCGCACGTACTTCCTGAGTTACATCAGTCCCTGTCATGCTTGCCTCGTAATCTTCTATCCATAAGGCAGGGTCTTGGTCACTGCGATAGGTGGTGACTCGCTGCGACTCCGAAGTTCGGGGGGAAACGAGTGAGCCGTATTTCCTCTCCAAAACATGCTGGTCCTTTCAATAATGAATAGGAGTTTACTGGCGCTGAATCTTCATCTGAATCAGTTTCAATCTGGGATGGCTGAGTCGCTCCGGACGTCCGCGACTCGCCTTCTATCTTCTTTTCTTTTTCCAATGATACCTGCAAACCTGCTAGCTGGTTGACCACTTCTTCGACGCTGCACTTTTCTCCTCCCCATGATACCTCGTTTTGCGGCTCATTGGGCGTGACTCCATACATATTTGCTTGTTGTAAGGCAGCGGTTTGCAGTAGGTCGATCGCATGGCGAGCTTCCTTATCAGCTCGTGTCTCCAACCGGTGTTATCTTGACAATATTCCTATCGCGGCATACGTTGCTCTCTGGGTCGCCGTGGAACTGTGATTTCATCTCTCCTCTGTCCATCTTGATCTGATGTTTTTGCTGCCAACGACGGAGTCGCCAATCTTCTTCTTGGAGTTTCTTGCGCTCAGATGTCGTCTTGGTTCGGACCGCCTGGTGCTTTGGCTGCAGCGACGGAGTCGTCGACCTTCTTCTTGGAGTTTTTCGCGCTCAGCCGCGAGTCTTTGTGCCTCTTCACAGAGTTCCGTCCTGATAGCTTCAATCTCTTCAATCTTGAGGTCTCCTTCCTGATTTGGTAGAGATCCCCAAACAGGTCTTGACGGGACGGGGATGGGTAGTTTGCTGTAGCTTGTTGTAGCTCCTCCAACACGCGGACCCTGACCGGCCGCAGTTCCTCACCGATTCGCTTCCTTGAGTCGCATCTATAGATCTGCGACTGACGGATCCGACGAAAACTTTTACTGATCCGATGGGAACAATGTATCCAAACTCGATGCGATCTGCCTCGGGTCCCCACTCTGAGTCGTCGATGAAGGGGACCCATTGATGTCTTCAACTTGGCCGATGGCGATGTCCTTGAAGCCTGATTTCGATCCTGCGCGGAACGTGACGCTTTTGACCGCAGGCCCCACGGTGGGCGCCAACTGTCGTGGGTTTGTCACGTCAGGTGTCATAGATGACTTCGTAGGTGTGGGATTACGCGAGTCAAGCATCTCCGAGCTTGGGATCGCAGGAACAAAGATCAACACAGATTTACCCAGGTTCGGCCCCCTCAATGTGAGGTAAAAGACCTACTTCCTGCCTACCCTAGATTGGTATTGATATGATAATCGAGGTGTTACAATGGAGGCGATCCGATCTGGTACTCGCCGTATGAGCTAGGGTTTAGGGCTTGATAGCTTGACCCTCTAAGTCCTGCGAGTCCTCTTTATATACACAGAGGCTCGCTAGGTTACAAAGGAAACTTCCCCATAAGGAATACATCCACAGAGGCCTACTCGGAGACTACTTGGTCTTCACGTCCTCCGGGATATGTCTTCTAGATCTTTCTCCTTATGGCGGTTCAATACTGGGCTTGCTCCCGAGTGGGCCTTTGTCCGTGCGAGTAAAGTAAGTCGCACTGGGCCGCGGGTTAATCCAGAAAGTATTTCCCCGACACCGGGTGAAGAGCAAGATTGGGAAGGGTGCCAGCTGGGAGGAGATTAGTTAAAAAGAGCCGCACATCACTGAAGAAGAGTTCGAGGAATTCAAGTTGTCCATAAAAACTGAGGAGGCTAAAAAATGGACCCAGTGGGGAAAGGACATGCGGGAGCTGAACATAGGTAACCACCATTTGGGAAGCGGCGGTTACAGAGGGAAAAAGCCGTTTGGGAGAAGGAGGATGCCGAGATTGCACGTCTTGGAAAAGAAAACCCGTGGGAAAAAATCACAGACGAGCAGATCCGGAACTTTGTCCGGTCCCGTTACCATCTGGACTGGAAGACTGGGGAATTCATTACCGATGATCAGGATGTGAGGGACTTCGAGAAAGAGCTGGTAAGGGAATTTAATTACCACAGATATCTCGAAGTCCATTGCGTTGATCTAATTAGATAACAAAGCCAAATTTCTAAGTGGGTTCACCTTTGTCTGCACAGGAGAAACAGTTGAAGGCTGACAATGAGGCCGGCCCATCGTCCCAGGGGTCGACGGAACCGTGGGACACTACTTTCAACAGGGCGACGAACATTTTCAGGAATAGGGACAAGTCTGATCCGCCGAGTTCAGCTGGCCGTGTGTCCGGCTTTGGTACGAGCATGAAGTTCACAGAGTACTACAACTCGGACGGCGGCGCGACCAGAAAGGAGAGGAGGAAGCCGACCAAGGATAGAGCCGAGGTTGTGGAGCTAAGGAAGAAGGTGGACTCACTAGAGAAGGAAAAAGTGGACTCTAGCACAGTTGACAAGTTAGTTACCGACAGGCTCCGGGAGATGTTTCCCCCTGCGTTATGGGAGGGGATAGCTGCCTGGAATGCGGGAGGTCAACAGGGGCCGATACACGTGCCCAGCTTCTCCGGCAGCAACTCCAACATGAACCAGCAGAACCTGTCGCCGGACCTGGTGACCCCGCCGACCAACGCCGCGGCGCAGCCGCCGCTCCATTTGGTCGCTCCGACGCCCCCTACGGCGGCGGTGCTTCATACTGCACCCGAGCCGCCGGAGAATAATAGTCCGGCCGCCGGCACCCGCGCCCTTGTCTCGACATTAGCCGAGTGATAACCCACAAGTATAGGGGATCGCAACAGTCTTCGAGGGAAGTAAAACCCAAATTTATTGATTCGACACAAGGGGAGACAAAGAATACTTATAAGTCTTAGCAGCGGAGTTGTCAATTCCACCACACCTGAGAAAGCACTAGTAACAAACGCGATGTGAAAGCAGCAGTAATATGAGAGCAACAGTAGCAGTAACACAGAAGCAATGGCACCAGAAAATAGTTGCTTGCGTGGAGTTGACGGAAAAGCAATGATGATTACAGATGGACCGGGGTTCCCAGCTATCTACACTAGTGGTAACTCTCCAAACAAATAACATGTGTTGGGTGAACAAATTACAGTTGGTCAATTGACAGAATATTGAGCGCATGACAATGCATATATATGACATGATGACTACTATGATATTTAATTGGGCATTACGACAAAATACACAGACCGTTATCCAACAGCGTCTATGACTAATAATCCACCGCCGGGTTGTCATCCGAGTTCCCCGTTGGTATTAAGTTGCAAGCAATGGATAATTGCATTAAGTAAAGTGCGTAATGTAAACAAATACATATGACCGTGGACATAGCATTGTTTGGTTATCCCTAGTGGCAACAGCACATCCGCAACCTTAGAAGTTGCTGTCACTCTCCCAGATTACCGGAGGCATGAACCCACTATCTAGCATAAATACTCCCTCTTGGAGATACAGGCAACTACTTGATCAAGGTAACCACAAGTACCGGAGAGCATGCAAGATCTTAAATAACATAGGGCATAGATTGATAATCAAGTTGACATAATATTCAATATTCATCGGATCCCATCAAACACAACACCGATTACATCATATGGATCTCAATCATGTAAGGCAGCCCATGAGATCATTGTATTGAAGTACATGGGAGAGAGTACCAACTAGCTACAGCTAGTACCCGTAGTCCATGGGGGAACTACTCACGGAGCATGATGGAGGCGGCGGCGTCGATGGAGAAGGCTCCGGGGGTCAATCCCCGTCCCGGCAGGGTGCCAGAACAGGAACTTCTGACCATCCGAAACTTGGTTTCAGATGGCGGCGGAGCTCTGGAACTTTTCTGGGGAAATCGTCGATTGTTCCGTGAGTTTTAGGTCAGGGGAAATATATAGTCCAAAGGGCGTCGCGAGGAGGCGACCGAGGCGGCGACACCACCCCAGGGCGCCTGGAGATTCCTGGCCGCGCCGAGCCCACGTGTGGGGCCCTCGTGCCTCCACTTCGTCTCTCCTTCGGACTCCAGGTGTCTTCTGATAAAATAGGGGCCTCCGTAAATTTTCGTCCAATTCCGAGAATATTTCCAGACTAGCTTTTCTGGAATACAAAAACAGCAGAAAACAGGAACTGGCACTGTGGCATCTTGTTAATAGGTTAGTCCCAGAAAATGTATAAAAATGACATGAAGTGTATACAAAACATGTGGCAATTGATATAAAACAAGCATGGAACATCAAAAATTATAGATACGTTTGAGACGTATCAGCATCCCCAAGATTAGTTCCTACTCGTCCTCGAGTAGGTAAACGATAAAACAAAATAATTTTTGAAGTGACATGCTACCAACATAATCTTGATCTAATAATGATGTAATGGTAAGTGAGCTGAGATCAAATCATTCAAAGCAAATGTCTATAATTGATATTAAATAAGAGATAATAAAGCAAAATAGTTAAACAAGCTAAAAGTTTTCATGAATGACGGCCTTTAAGACATGAAACCGTACAAGGTTCATTATAGATGTTTTAAGTATCCAGTGTAGGAGTTTTATCCTTCAATTCCAAGCATCAAGCAATTTTTCATAACATAGAGAACGGATCCAGTCAAGTAAAAGTAAACATGAACGTCATGAATCCACTGTTTCGAGGTCTACTCAACCGGTGAGCGTAAGCATTTAGTATTGGCACCAGGATGTTATGGCAAAAAGAACGTTAATGGGGGTTTGGAAGGCCAATGGAAGAAAGTCTCACAAAGCTATAAGTGATCATTAGACAAGAGGAAGTCTTATAATCGAAGCTATGCAAGGAGTAGTGATTGCCATGCAACGGATGCACATAGAGCTATATGTGTATGAAAGCTCTCCAATGGAACTAGTGGGGGTGCATCCAACTCGGTTGCTCACGAAGACCTAGAGCACTTTTGAGGAAGCTCATCATTGGAATATACAACCCAAGTTCTATAACGTAATATTCCCCACATAGTTATACTAGTAAAATATGAAAACTCTCTCAAATGGAGCATAGGTGCTAAACATGAGCACAAATGATGACTATGAAACTGCAGGTGCTAAACATGAGCACAACTTTGATAAAGGATAGTAGTGTTGCCCCCCTTTTCTTTATTCTTTTTTTTCTTTTTCTTTTTTTCTTTTTCTATTTTTTTTTCTTTTTCTGTTTCTCTTTTCGATGGCCTCCATGGCTGTTTTCTAGCAGGGGCAAACAGTCTAATATGATTACAACTTTTGGTACAAATAACTCATAATGAACAAAACATGATGTATAAACTGTATGCCTCTGCCAGTGTAGCAGGATGTGCAATGATCCAGCGTAACATGGGTAAACCACACATCAGCTATATGGAATCATGCAAAGCAATATATAAATGATAAATGACAACAAGTCATGTAATGTAAGATGGAAGTTGCATGGCAATATATCTCGGAACAGCTATGGAAATGCTGTGGTAGGTAGGTATGGTGGCTGTTTTGAGGAAGATGTATGGGCTTATGTGTAGGAGAACAAGAGGAAGTCCTCCCACGGGTTTTGGATGTACTGGCGAAGTTTGCACAACTCTCAATGTGAGAAAAGGCAATGCACATCACCGAAGAGGCTAGCAAATTTGGATGGTGGAAGTGCCAAAACCGTAGCTTAACATTAGTCAAAAAGAACTCACAAGTTTATTGCAAACAACTAGCAGGTTCAACATTAAGCGCATGGTTAACATTTACCCCAAGGAGGGCCGTTCACGGCGGCACAAGTACCCCGTTAGATCCCTCGACCTTCACACACAACCTAGTTATTACGAACCACTTTTCAGACATGGAAAGCTATCAAGTCCAACTACACCTTCAACAATTTTAGTGTTTGTAGTACGGTACAAGCTTAAAGACAATAATCCACTAATGATTTTAACTTAATTAACCAGCAAGCTTTACCATCTATTACTTAATACCTCAAAACGTTTGCAAGGAATCAGGTTATCAAAGTTCAATGATCTACAAGATTATGCAAGTTTTTCATTATACCACTACCACACGCAACATTTTCTGAACCAACATATTAACCAAGCAACTCTCCAAACAAATATAAGTGAAGCAAGAGAGTACTTTCTACAAAAGAACTAATAGCTCTGAACAAGAGATACATGAAAACCAAGAGCTAGAAGCTAAACAGCGCTAGACAGGAATACTCAATAGATATAAGTGAAGAACAAGAGTATTCTAAGAAAAAGCGGAGCGTGTCTCTCTCCCAATCAAGAATGCTAGGGTCCAGTCAAGCTTTATTGAAAATAAAAGTGCAATACTGAAAATAAAAGCACACAGACGCTCCAAGAAAAGCACATATGATGTGAAAGAATTAAAATATAGTTTCACTAGAGATGACCTGATAATTTTGCGATGAAGAAGGGGATGCCTTGGGCATCCCCAAGCTTAGACGCTTGAGTCTTCTTGAAATATGCTGGGGAGATCCATGGGAGCCTCCCCAAGCTTAAGCTCTTCACTCTTCTTCATCCTATTATATCACTCTTCTCTCTTGACCCTTGAAAACTTCCGCCACACCAAACTCAACGTAATTCTCATTAGAGGGGTTAGTACTCAAAAACTTTAATCCACTGGTTCTGTTGTGACACATTGCAAGAACTCAATAAAACATTAGCTACAGCCCTCCATGTCTAGAGAACCTTGCTTAAAGCCCACAAGAGACAATGCAAAAAACAGAGACAGAATCTGTCAAAACAGAACAGCCAGTAAAGATGAATTTTTTCGAGGCACTTACGGGACTCAATCGAAAAACGTTGAACTAACGAAAGATGCATACATATATCAGGATTACGCACAAAAAATTCAGATTTAATTCACAATCTGGTGATTTTATGAATTTCGTACAGTGAACAGCAGAAATCTGTTTCTGCGCAGCAATCAAAATTAGCATCATCTTAACATTAGAGGCTACTCTTGGCACAACAATGCGAGAAAGTAAAGATACAAAGGAGTTGCTACAGAAGTAAACAACTCCTTGACTCAATAAAGAAAAATTGCAGAAAAAAAAATGGGTTGCCTCCCATAAGCGCTTTTCTTTAATGCCTTTTAGCTAGGCTTGATAGTTTTAAAGATGCTCACATAAAAATAGAAAATGAAGCAAAAGGAGCATCAAGAAGCAAATTCGAAACACATTTA
Organism: Poa pratensis; assembly: GCA_947311845.1. Classification (NCBI taxonomy): domain Eukaryota; kingdom Viridiplantae; phylum Streptophyta; class Magnoliopsida; order Poales; family Poaceae; genus Poa; species Poa pratensis. The sequence goes on from CAMZMU010000112.1 coordinate 32,445,015, forward strand.
AGTCTAACCCACTTCCTATGCATAGGAATCTTGTACACAAATAAATTCATGAAGAACAAAGTGACAAGCATAGGAAGATAAAACGAAAATAACTTCAGAACTTTCAGCATATAGAGAGGTGTTTAGTACCATGAAAATTTCTACAACCATATTTTCCTCTCTCATAATAATTTTCAGTAGCATCATGAACAAACTCAACAATATAACTATCACATAAAGCATGCTTTTCATGATCTACAAACACATAATTCTTATCAAGCTCAAAAATAGTGGGATTAAAACTTTCAAACCCACTTTTAACAATTTTATAACAAGATGATTGATCATTCTCAAGAGGTATGGGACTCCTAGATAAAGTCAAGACCTCTCCAATCCCATTTTCATTAGTAGTACAATTAATATTATCAACCAATATAGGACCATCATCTAGAGCTTTATCATAAACATTTTCTAAGCAAAACTCTTTAGTACCATGCATTTCGATATCAGGCACAAATAAAGGATTATCATAAGATTTATCAAAATAGCATGGATTATCATAAATAACAGTAGCATAATTATTCTCACAAGTTTTACTCATAGGGAATATTTCAAGAGAATCCACAGGAACATAACATTCATCCTCCTTTGGTAAGCATGGAGGGCAATCAAATAGTGTAAGAGATAAAGAGTTACTCTCATTAGAAGGTAGGCATGGGTAGCTAATCCATTCTTCCTCCTTTTGTTCATCACCTCCTCCTCTTTTTCATCCAATGAGCTTTCAGTTTCAGCAATAGTTTCTTCTTCTACAGGTTCCTGCAAATTGTGAGTACATTCTTGTGCATTAATGAGTCTCTCTTTATAATCAATGATATAACAATTATTGCTGAAATTTTCTAGGCAATAATCAAGAATAAAAGAGACCGTTTCTTTAAGTTTATTACAAGCAACACAGGTTTCATAATTTTTAGCCATGAAGGAATCTATTTCAGCAGCTGCCACAAATGTAACAAATTGTTCTACTTCTTCAGCTCCCAAATGAATATAGTTATTCCAATGATAGTTCATAATTAAAACTTCTTCACTAAAGCCACATTGGAATTTAAGATGTTTAGTATCCTGTTCAGAGCAACAATTTATATCATGGCGTTCCAGCAAAATTTCAGCAATTTGATTTAACTTTTTTAACATGCCTCTCTTGATTCTCTATACTTTATATATAATTCTTTACCTTCCATAAACATAGAGGTTCTAGCATGTTCTTCCATAGCAACAGTTTTTTTAGATTTTTGGTTTTTAAATTTTTATGGATTTTCGGGTATATAAGAAAAATAAAACTAGACAAAAATAAACTAGACAAAAGTAAACTAAACAAAACACAACTAAATAGAAATAAACTAAGCAAAATAAAACTAGACAAAAGTAAACTAGACAAAACAAAATAAAATAAAAACAGAGAGAGAGGTGGAGAGTACTCCCCAGGTGAACTTATGAGTAGAGCTATGCTCCCCGGCAACGGCGCCAGAAAATAGTCTTGATAACCCACAAGTATAGGGGATCGCAACAGTCTTCGAGGGAAGTAAAACCCAAATTTATTGATTCGACACAAGGGGAGACAAAGAATACTTATAAGCCTTAGCAGCGGAGTTGTCAATTCCACCACACCTGAGAAAGCACTAGTAACAAACGTGATGTGAAAGCAGCAGTAATATGAGAGCAACAGTAGCAGTAACACAGAAGCAATGGCACCAAAAATAGTTGCTTGCGTGGAGTTGACGGAAAAGCAATGATGATTACAGATGGACCGGGGTTCCCAGCTATCTACACTAGTGGTAACTCTCCAAATAACAAGTGTTGGGTGAACAAATTACAGTTGGGCAATTGACAGAATATTGAGCGCATGACAATGCATATATATGACATGATGACTACTATGATATTTAATTGGCATTACGACAAAATACATAGACCGTTATCCAACAGCGTCTATGACTAATAATCCACCGCCGGGTTGTCATCCGAGTTCCCCGTTGGTATTAAGTTGCAAGCAACGGATAATTGCATTAAGTAAAGTGCGTAATGTAAACAAATACATATGACCGTGGACATAGCATTGTTAGGTTATCCCTAGTGGCAACAGCACATCCGCAACCTTAGAAGTTGCTGTCACTCTCCCAGATTACCGGAGACATGAACCCACTATCTAGCATAAATACTCCCTCTTGGAGATACAGGCAACTACTTGATCAAGGTAACCACAAGTACCGGAGAGCATGCAAGATCTTAAATAACATAGGGCATAGATTGATAATCAACTTGACATAATATTCAATATTCATCGGATCCCAGCAAACACAACACCGATTACATCATATGGATCTCAATCATGTAAGGCAGCTCATGAGATCTTGTATTGAAGTACATGGGAGAGAGAGTGCCAACTAGCTACAGCTAGAACCCGTAGTCCATGGGGGAACTACTCACGGAGCATGATGGAAGCGGCGGCGTCGATGGAGAAGGCTCCGGGGGTCAATATATAGTCCAAAGGGCGTCGCGAGGAGGCGACCGAGGCGGCGACACCACCCCAGGGCGCCTGGAGATTCCTGGCCGCGCCGAGCCCACGTGTGGGGCCCTCGTGGCTCCACTTCGTCTCTCCTTCGGACTCCAGGTGTCTTCTGATAAAATAGGGGCCTCCGTAAATTTTTGTCCAATTCCGAGAATATTTCCAGACTAGCTTTTCTAGAATACAAAAACAGCAGAAAACAGGAACTGGCACTGTGGCACCTTGTTAATAGGTTAGTCCCAGAAAATGTATAAAAATGACATGAAGTGTATACAAAATATGTGGCAATTGATATAAAACAAGCATGAAACATCAAAAATTATAGATACGTTTGAGACGTATCACTGAGCTGGACGCCATCACCAAGGTAACTAATTAGTTAGTCTGCGTCATCTTCTATAACTATGCCTGCTTTGATGACTGCCATCTCATGATGCCCAACATGTGTTTTTTTTTTGAAACTTTTATGACAGTAGGAAAGGCTCCTACTGCCTCTATATTAAAACACCCCTCAGGAGGGCCAGGAGTAATTACATGGGCAGAATATGAATTTACACAAGGAGGATTTCTAGTTACTTATAAATCAGCAGAAAAAGAGTGTATAAAGGAATGCTTGTTCTCCTTAGTCCTATGAACCAAAAGGGAGAAGTCAGTTTTGAATCTTGCTTTCCAGGAGCAAATGTCAGGGGTGATCCCATTGAAGTAAAAGTCATTCCTCTCCTTCCATAGGCTCCAAGTAGCCACTGCAAAAATGTCCATGAACATGGCCCTGTTCCAGTGGTCTCTGGCAGAAGCAATTAGTTGTAGTCTGTCCAGAGTATCGTCAGCTGGGAACGTGAAGCCCAAAGCCTCCCAGCAATCTGCAGCAAAAGCACATTTGAAGAAGAGATGTTCCACAGTCTCTTCTACATTAGCGTTGCACATGGAGCAGTCAAAATTATTCCCAATGTTGTAGTGCCTCCTTCTCAGCATATTCCTGGTATTCAATCTGTCAGAGAGCAAGAGCCAGCAGAAGAATTTTATTTTTGGTATACACTTTGTTTTCCATAACCAGTTGAAGGAGATATGTGGAACAATATCTCTAAAGCAGAATTTGTAGTATTTATTTGCTGAGTAAGTATCAGAGCCCCAAACATAAGTCCATTGGTCACGCTCCCCTGATGTTAGAGATATCTGATTGGTGGCTATCTGAGCCTGTCTGAGTTCCATCAGAGCTTGGGGAGAGATAGGCAGGGCAAAGTTTTCTGACAGAGAGGTGGCTGTGAGGAATGCTTTAGCAGAAACATCCTCATCAAGGGCAAACGAAAAGGCTCTCGGGTAGTTTTCAGAGGCAATGCCCTCTCCCCAGGGGTCCTTCCAAAACAGAATGGAATCCCCTGTTCCAATAGTGCAAAGGGAAATACCTCTATAGATAGGTGATAATTTACAGACATCCTTCCACCAGAATGAGCCACAGCTATCAGTTGCATGTGGAACAGAGTTGGTATAGTATGCTTGCCAGATCAGTGTAACCCAAGGAGTGTCCACCTTATTATAGAACTTGTGTAAATATTTTAAAAGCAGTGCCTCATTCTGTACCTTTAAGTTGAGGATGCCCATTCCTCCTTTATCTTTAGGTCTACACACTTTCTCCCAGGCAATTAAAGAATTGCAGTGCTCACCATCTTCTGTCTTTTTATTCCACAGGCAATGCCTTCTGATTTTGTCCACATGCTCAAGAATTTTAGGATGCATTTTAAGGGCACACATGGAAAAGGTAGCAATAGAAGTGAGCAGAGTATTGATAACAGACACTCTCCCACTGTAGGACATCATCATAAAATTAGCAGTCATTGCTCTCTCAATTCTGTCTACAAGAGGCATTAGATCCTGCACAGTAGGTTTGGTAGTGCCAAGTGGAAGTCCAAGATAAGTGAATGGCATAGCACCAATGTCACATCCAAGCATACCTGCAATTCCAGCAGCTCTCTGAGCATTCACATTAATTGGGATCATCACTGACTTGTGGTAATTAATTTGCAGACCAGTAGAGTTTGCATATGTATCAAGAATTTCTTTCATTTTGGCCACTTGAGTCAGGCAAGCTGGCATGATTATGAGGGTGTCATCAGCAATTGCACCACTGGGTAATCCATCCCAAAATCAGGTGAGAAGGGTGCTTGGAGAAGCCCATCTCTGAAAGCTTTGTTTATTGCTGATTGCAGCAAATCTGCAGCTAGGACAAATATGAGAGGTGATAGGGGATCACCCTGTCTGACACCTCGTTTACAATGAAACTGTCTTCCTGGGACTCCATTCAGAAGGACAGAAGACATTCCTGAGCTGAATATCATTTCAATCCACTGCAGCCATTTGGCATCAAAACCCATCTGTCTCATGATATTAATCATAGCTTTATGGTCAATGGTATCAAAGGCTTTTGCAAAATCTAATTTTAGCAGTATAATTTCCTGTTTAGAAGCCTGGCATTGATGATGAACTCAAAAGCCCAGGCAATGCAGTCCTGAATTGTCCTCCCCTTTAAGAAGCCATATTGATTTTTGTGTACAATTTTCAGCACCACTTTTTGCAGTCTGTTGGCTAGAATTTTTGTAATTAGCTTTAGACAACAGTTCAGCAAGGTGATTGGTCTGTAATCATTGACTGTTTCTGGGGAACCAATTTTGGGGACAAGGGTGATGAACCCAGTATTAATGCTTTCCATATTTAGATTACCAGCATGGAACTCATCACAAAGAGCATAAATATCTCCCTTAATAATGTGCCAGCAAGTTTTCAGAAATTGTCCATTAAATCCATCAGGTCCTGGAGCTTTATCATTTGGCATTTGTTTAACTACATCATCAATTTCCTCATGAGTGAAGGGAGTTGAGAGGCAGGCAAGATCATCTCGAGGTGTGATGAGAGAGCAAGATCAAATCCCATAGGTGGATGGCTAGCTGTTCCAAGCCGACATTTATAAGTGTCAAAAATTAATTTTTCCTTATCCACATGAGAAGTAACCTGAGAGCCATCTGGCAGAGTGAGCTGAGCAATAGAATTCCTTCTGTATCTTTCAGTGGCAATAGAGTGGAAGAATTTGGTGTTTTCATCCCCAAATTTAGTCCATCTGATAGTACATCGTTTCTTCCAGTATTGCCTCTGATAATCCAGTAATTTGAGTAAATGAGCTCTAATAATTTTCTGAAATTTGCCTCTGGAACAGAAAGTCCCCTTTTATCCTCCAGATTATCTAATTCCAATAAAGCTCTGTTACAGTTATCAATGCATATGGATAATTTTGAGATTCCTTTGCTCCAGAATTTAAGATCATATCTGAGACGTTTCAGTTTGGCATTCAGATTGGCAGCACTGTTTTTCTTATGAGTTGGTTTAGCCCAGCTTTCAGCTACTGTCTGCAAAAACCCACTGTGTGCTGTCCAGAAATTTTCAAAACGAAACAGTTTGCTACCTGGGATGTTTGTCTGAATCGACACCACACAAGGCGTGTGATCAGATGTCGGTTTCCCTTGTGGATTAACAACCGTAGCAGGATAGGATTGTGTCCAATGCAGGGAGGTAAAGAACCAGTCTAGCTGTTCGAGGAGGGGATCTTGTTGCATATTACTCCATGTAAAGCTTCTGCCTTTAATGGGTAATTCTGTAAGATTCTGGGATCGAATTATATCATTGAATAATAACATATCATCAATATTTCCTCCTGGTTTGTTTCTGTTAGAAGGGGATCTAATGAAATTAAAATCACCCACAATGAGCCAATCTTCACCATCAGGAATATTTAGCTCATACAACCAATCAACAAAGGCATCTCTTAAATCACCATCACAAGGCCCATAGATGTTCATTAATGTCCAGGAAAAAGAATCCAGTTTAGAGGTGAAATGAATTGACAACGCAAAGGGCTGGCAGTGCATGACTAAACCAGTGAACACACAGCTTTTCCAAATAATAATTAGACCCCCTGAAGCACCATTGGATGGAACGTAAACAAATTCATCAAAGGAGCTAGGGCAACAGGATTTAATAAAGCTCATATCAAAATGTGATTTCTTGGTCTCTTGCAAACAAACCACATCACAACCACTTAGTTTGATAGCATTGAGTAGAGCCAACTGTTTCGATTTGGCATTAAGCCCCCTAATGTTCCAGCACAAAATAAACCACTTCCTTAAGTAATTCATTACAATAATAATAAAAGAAGGCCTAGGCCTTCTGGATATCTCCTCCTGTGGGCTAGCCAACAGCTTCTGGGTAGACATCTCTTCAGGTGGAACACCACACATCTGGACACCAATTTGCTGCAGGAGAGGGATTGGTGTAGGAGGAGGGATCTGATCAGAAGTATCTGCACTGAGAGCCGGGTCCTGTTCATCAGAGTTGGAGGTAACATCCACAATCCTGGGAGTAACTCTGTTTTTCACCTTGGATTTCTTGACTTTAGCATCAGAAATTAGATGCACCCTAAATCCAGCATATTTATTTGCCCTTGGACTCCTTCTGACCTGGGAGGTGACAATGGGAACAGCAGGGGCATCAGTGTTCAGTAGAGCTTGGTCAGCTTCCAGCAGAGCTAAATCCAGTCCAGACCATGTTGCAGTGATCCCTCATCAGTGAGTTCCAACAGACGAGCAGTTTTTTTTGGTGGCAGTGCAGAAAAATTCAGAGAACCATGAGTTCGTTTCCCAGTCCCAACTGAAACAAAAGAGAAGTTCTGAACATGGGCCATCTTCAACAGTAGTGGGCTAGGACAGAAGGCCTTTTTAACCATTTGTCTATCAGTGACAACTGGGTGACAGTGTCTTGTTCGAAGGGAATCAGGCCCATTGCCAAAGATTGAGCAAAGTGCAGGCTATCAACTTGAGCAGCCGACAGAGACTTATTGAACAGCTTTAGTGTGGCAAAATCTGACAGGGCCATGGTGTTAGCATGGGCCAGAGCCCCTTCACTCACAACCACAGTCTGGATAACAATCTCCTCTGCTTCTTCAGTTTCTGGGCTGCTAATGGATTCAGTCCATGCCTGCATGGGGCTGTCGACCAGATTGGAGGCAGGAGGAAAGCCAACATGAAGAGCCACAGCTTGCTCCCCTAAGATGGCCTGGAAATTGACCAAGGGTGGATCCATCAGCATTAGTTCAGCAGCTGGCTCCTCGAAGTGTTGTTCCTGTATGTTCATGTTCTGTACTGGAGCATGGACCACTGCATGCTGCATTGGGATATTCTGAATGTGCTGGTGACCATGTCCATGGTTATTGAACTGTGCATTGTGTGCTTGGTTCAGTTGCAGCCAGTTGGCCAGCTGGTTCTGGTAAATCTGCTCAGCAGTGAGATCAACCCCATATTGGGGATGTGGGTTCCCATCTCTGGCTCTGGATCCTCAGGAGGTGGTGGTACATCATGCAAGTGAGCATTCCAGTCAGCACTTCTGAGCATGTAAACAGGAACAGTCCAGCTGTTTCTAGCACCTCCCAACTGTGTAACAACAATGCTCCTCGGCACAAATTTCGGATGAACAAGCCAAACTTTAGCAAGCACATATTTGAGGTTTCCCCTGGGGTGGTGCCATAGGAGTGCAGGCCAAAATCCTCCACAGCACGGTTCACATAAAAAGTAGTCTGATAATCCAATGGAAACCCAAGAAAAAGAATCCAAGTCTCTCTACCAAACGCAGCTAGGCGTCTGTTCTTGGCCTGGTCGTGCATAACAAAAGTGACAGAAGTGATTTCATCCACCTCGAACGTCAGCCCAATGACAGTATCCGCAGACAGAGAATCAGTAAGCTTGAACACCCCCAGCCCAAACGGATGGTCATCCCAATCAAAAGAATCATGACCAGCCTCATCAAGAAGACCCTTAACAGCCTGCCTCATCGACTCGCGCAACTGGATTGGAATGAAGCGATTGGTTTCGACAATTACCACACGGTCATGGTGCAGGGGCGGCAATGGGGGAACCACCATCATCGTGCGCACCTTCCTATCAGCCGGGCCATGGTCGATGGTCATGCCGTCGGGGATGAACGCCAGGGGATTCACCGGAAAATTCGCCATTGGCTCCGCCGATGTCTCCGCCTCCTCTGCTTCCGCCACCGAGGGTTTCACTGTAGCTTGGGGAATAGACGTGGAAGACGAGGGAGATGAATCGGCAAGTATAGGATCGCTAAAAACAAGGGGTAAATCCGCATTTTCCTTTTCTGTTGTAGCTTTCCGTTTAGGAATCCAGATTTTTCTGCTAGGAGAGGATTTGGCCAGCGGCGGCTCTGCCTGCTTGGGCCTCCATTGTTTCCTCGCAGTGCAGTTAGCCCATTTATGGCCCAGCCCATTGCAGGTCCAGCAGCGTGAGGCTCGTAACTTAATTGTTTTTTTTTGAGAGCAGTCAGAACAAACTTGGCCCAAAGTAACACATTCTCTACATACCCCTTTGCAGTTGGGCCTAAGGTGATCAGTAAGCCCACAACGAGAGCAACGACCCAGTAATTCAAACAGCAAATTTGTGGGCGGGATAAAAGACAGTTCAAAACATCCATGATTTCCGGATCAGAATATTTGGCCACACGTAAATCATTGATATGCTCAAGTGTTACCTTTGGTAGGGCAGCAGAAAACGGCCGAATAATATTATCTTCAATAAAACAATTTGACCCGGAAATCCCTCGATCCAAAGAAATCGGATCAAGAAAACTGCCAAAGAAACCTTGTTGTCTTGAGTTGGAGCGATCATCTTTGGGGCCGGAGGAGCCACCGGCGGCGGCGGCGGCGGCGTGAAGGAGCCAAACTTGATGGGAAGCACATCAGCATTATCATACAACCAAAGAGCCGCGAAATGCACCACACTAGAATGGACGAGGCCAATATGAAGGTCAAGGTGGTCACGGTAGTGTCTGCGTATTTCGACATCGACCCCCCCATTCAACCTCCGGGAGCCGATGACCACATGGTCCTTGGAAAGTGCCCCAACTGGATCACGCCATGGCCGAAGAACCAGATTCGTCTTGGGGGGGGGGTCTTCTTGATGAGGGGTGCAGGCGCACCACCGGCGCCACCTCTAAGTTCCGGGCCCCGCCGATCCGTCCCCCGAAGCCCTCGAAGCTTGCAGCCGTCGCCACCGCCCGGAAGGAACCGGCGGTCGTCGCCCCCACCAGCCGCCACTTTAAACTGTTGGGAGCGTCTGAACCGCAACCGTCCCAATTAGGCAACGCCTTTGCACCTCAACTTGATGGCAAGGGCGACGATGATGAGGATAATGTCGACATCGATGCCTTCCTCAACACTGGCGCCAGCCAAGATAAATACATGCCTCCTGTGGATGAAGAACCCTTCCGTGCTCAGGCCGATCAACCCGCTCGTCGCACTACAGTCACGCAGCGCCTGGTCTTCCAAGGTTTATCTCAAGAGACGCCTCCAGCGGCCGGCGATGAAGCTCTAGACAAACCGACTAACGTTTTCTCCCCTGGCACAATACGGAATACGGTTCGCGAGGGGTTTACAGCCCCAGAGAAGACGGTTGCCGAGGCGGGGTTAGCACCGCCAGACGCAAAGAACAAGAAGCACATGAAGAGAAAGGCAGGCGCCTCTTTGAGCCAGCCACCTCCTATGACTATCCCGGGTCGTGAAGACTTGGTACCACCCCGTCCGGATGGCTTGGCGCACCGACTTCATGAAGCTGGTAAACCGATACTACCTCCTGAGATGCTCTGCTTCGCATATGGACACATGCACGCTTTGCATCAATCTATCCAGCACCTAGAGGGCCTCCTTCTTCAAGACAAGAATCCAAATTACCCAGTGTTCACGGTCCAAGTGCCAATGGATGATCAGCTCGACTTCGTCCGTGAAGCCCCCGCGGGTCTGTTCTTCATAGCGTACGAGGACGTCTTCAATCTATTTCACTTTAAACGGCTGAACTATAACTTGGTCCGCCTGTACGCGCTCAATGCGGCGATGAAGATCTCGAGAGATAATCTCCTGCACGTCGCGGTAGCGGATCCCAACTACATGCGTGACAGCCAGCTGGTGGAAGGATCAAGGACACGGACCAGGGCAACGGAGTACCTCCAGAGGTTCATGCTGAAAAACAAGAGGAAGAGCAGCCTTCTTGTGCCTTTCTTTCCCGAGTAAGTACACATCCGCTCGCCGCGGTCGTAACTTATGCTTTCTTATCGATTTCTTCCATTGCTGATCCTTTCCAACATTCCGTTTCAATTGTGTTGAGCAGGGACACGTTCTGCATCCTCATCGTCCTAAACCCGAGGTGGTCCCTTGCCACTTATTTCGACTCGGGGAGTGTGCAGAGGAAGAAAGACTACACCAAAATAAAGGGTGTTCTCGATGATGCTATCGTGGGCTACGCCCAAAAGGGAGGCGCCTTCGAAAATAAGGCGGAAGCTTTTACGAAAGACAAGAAGCACCGGTTCAAGCATGTGACCGAGTTCCCTTGCCTCAAGCAGCAGCCTGGCAGCGTGAAGGATGCCTTCTACGCCCTCCGTCAACTTAAAGCGTATGTCCGAGATGAAGAGCAATTGAGGATGCCATCTAGTATGCGAGAATGGGTCAAACATGACGAGAAGCACACCGATGCTGATATTAGAGAAGACTTTCATCGCATCCAGACGAAGTTATCGGAAATCCTCGTCGAAGATGTCAACACAGCAGGGGGCCTTGAACTACCGCGGCCGAGGTAGGATGTATTATAAAAGAAAGCCTTGTCTCACTCGCCAGAAGTGCTTCTTTATTTTCTTTTATTATAGATTTATCATGCATACTCTATTTATATTATTAACCAATATATATCCCAATCCATCTCCAGGATTGTGCCAGAGGGACATCGAGGAACGCCTAGAGTTGCAGAATGACGACAGGACGTGGATGACGAAGGAGATGTATAAACCGTTCCCGGCGCCGCTCAAGAAGAAGGCTCCATGATCGTCGTGCTCCCGCTCTTGCTCACCATCATCGCCGATGTACTCGATTTGATCCTAGTGTAGGCGGTGAACACTTCATTTGTAACCTGTGAAACGATGAAGTTTTGTATCAACATTTCTGTAAAAATTCCGCACTTGTCACTCTATATGTATGTTATCTCGGGATATAAGTAATGTGATGACATAGTAATGTGTTTGTTTTCAAATACCTGTCAAAATATATTATGTTTTATGTTATATCTGTATAAATACAGTAATATACCTGTATTCCTATAATATACCTGTATTTGTACAGCGGGCAGCAGCAAATTCCAAATACCTGTACAGAAATTCTGTGGCGCATGGTTTTTTGTTCTGTGGCGCACCATTTTCCGTGGCGCACCCCCTGAGAATGCGCCACTAAACAAGTTTTTGTGGCGCATGGAACAGGGTGCGCCACGGAATGTTGGGATTTCTGTGGCGCACCAGAATTCACATTTTGTGGCGACAATTCTGTGGCGCACCCACCATGCGCCACAGAAAGCCATTTTTGGTGCGCCACAGAAAGGCTTTTCCCTGTCAGTGAGGGCACAAAATGTGGTTTTTCTGGCATAAGAAAAATGTGTTTTGGGCAATTTGGGGAAGAATTGTTTCTGCTGTAGCAGATACCCTAAAGAGGACATGAAAAGATTTTCTAATGTAACAGATGCCCTAACGGAGGGCAAGAAAATGTGTTAAAAACTATAAAAACTGGATCATAATTCATATATTTCAAACTGAAAAATTTGCCTACACTAAATAGTTCAAACTACAAAGATGCAGTCATATATATACAGTTCAAACCGCATATTGCGGATTAAACTTGAACATGCTAATTAAATATTGTGCTTCTAAAGAGTGGGGTCATTTCCCCCAACGACTTACAATCAACACCCCACTCATCTTCGGATGGTTCAGATGAATAATCTTTGATCTTGATCACCGTTGTCGGGCCAACAGCCACCGATGGGCCAGGCCGTCGAGGGCCCTGCCTCGTTGTTATTTTTTTTTCTCATCACGGCTCGTCAAGAATTCATACCCTGCCTACACGAGCTCTGGGTGTTCTTCGACAAACCTCTCCATTGCTGCATCATCACTCTCATGAATCTTGATCTGACGCATGGTGAGGTGGCATTCCTTCTCAATCTCGCGAGAGATGATCCAAAACTAAGGAGCAACGAACTCCGACCTTCACCTGGCTCTTGACCACCAGGAAATTCATTTCGGTTCTCGGCCACCCACGATGTTGTACGCACATGGCAAGCTCCGGTGTATGGAATTTCTCGAGCCACATCCACATGCCGTCGCACCACGGTGGCGTGGGATGCATAACAGAAAGCCAGTGTTGCTCTCGCCAATGGGCTTTCGCTCACCCCGGGCTTCCATGTTTGTCGGAATGTGGGATACATGGGAGCCAACATGCATGCATGTCTTTCCAGTTTTTTAGAAACTTGTAAATATGAATTTCTAGAAACTTGTAAACTACCTCATGCAAAAGGTGCTTTTATGTTTAGAATCATACTTTGCCAACTATAGAAAGCCAGTAATCCCGCATGGTGTGGCGCCTTGAAGATCCCCCACTCCCGTCACATGGACTCTACATCTCTTCCAACCCGAGCTCACTAGTAGAAACAGGGTCTTTTATCCCTATCATTAGTCCCCAGCAAAAATCGACCCGGGACTAGTGTGGGCAGTAGTCCCGGGTCAGTCGGAGGCACCGCGGAGCGCACCCAGTCCCGCGTCGGACGGGAGCATTAGTCCCGGGTCGTAATATGACCCGGGACTAAAGATACCACGGCAGGCATCTGCAGAAGTGGGGGCCACGCTATGATCTTTAGTCCCGGGTCGTGTTACGACCCGGGACTGATGATGGAGCTTTAGTCCCGGGTCGTATCACGACCCGGGACTAATGTTCTCACTATATCATCTTCCACCCCCGAGAGCTGCCCTCCATTTTTCAGCTCGGGTTCAACTCCATTTTCTCCATTGTTTCCTCTCTCCCGAGCTCGAGTTCATCCCATTTTTCTCCACGATTTGTCAAGGTTAACGGCACCCATTTATCCAAGGGTTAGCAACTTGATCCTTTCATCCGGCATTGCTCATTTTTGTTCATTTCCATACTAGCTTAGCCTATTTCATTTTTGTAGTGCTAGCTAGGTGTTTGATGAAATGTCTAAGTTAGATAGTTCATTTGTTTTATATGCAATTTGAGCTAAAATTAAAGTATTATTGGTTTTTGACCGACGTTGGATGTACGGTGACCGGCGTGGTTTTTAATGTGATATATTTATATAATGCAGATGAGCCGACAATGGATGTACGGTGACCGACGTAGTTCCGAGTTCATTATTGGTTTGCATATTTTTCTCGATGTGGCTAAGGCAAACAAGCGGGATGGTTTTATTTGTTGTCCATGTAGTCTCTGTAAGAATTCAAAAAATTACTCTTCCTCAGATCGACTGCACTCCCACCTGTTGCAGTACGGTTTCATGCCCGGCTATAATTGTTGGACCAAGCACGGAGAAAAAGGGGTTATAATGGAAGACAATGAAGAAGAAGAGGATGATGACACCTATCCTATGTTCCCCGAACACGGTGGTACTTCAATGGGGGAAGACGAAGCTGAAGAAGAGCCCTTTGTTGATGAGCCCGATGATGATCTTGGTCGGGCCATTCTTGATGCACAGATAAACTGTGAAAGTGAAAACGAGAGGTTGAAGTTGGAGCACATGTTAGAGGATCACAAAAAAATGTTGTACCCAAATTGCGAAGATGGCCAGAAAAAACTGGGTACCACATTGGAATTGCTGCAATGGAAGGCGGAAAATGGTTTATCTGACAAGGGATTTGAAGGGTTGCTGGGCATAATGAAGAAGATGCTTCCAAGGGATAACGTATTGCCCCACAGTATGTACGAAGCAAAGAAGATTGTCTGCCCTCTTGGATTAGAGGTGCAGAAGATACATGCATGCATCAATGACTGCATACTCTACCGCGGTGAGAAGTACGAGAATTTGAATGAATGCCCAGTATGCGGTGCATTGCGGTATAAGATCAGCCGAGATGACCCTGGTGATGTTGAGGGCGAGCTGCACCCCAGGAAGAGGGTTCCTGCCAAGGTGATGTGGTATGCTCCTATAATACCACGGTTGAAACGTTTGTTTCAAAACAAAGAGCATGCCAAGTTATTGCGATGGCACAAAGAAGACCGTAAGAATGACGAGATGTCGAGACACCCCGCTGATGGGTCGCAGTGGAGAAAAATTGACAGAGAAAACAAGGATTTTGCACGTGACGCAAGAAACTTAAGGTTTGGTCTAAGTACGGATGGCTTTAATCCTTTTGGGGAGCAGAGCTCCAGTCATAGCACCTGGCCTGTGACTCTATGTATCTATAATCTTCCTCCTTGGCTGTGCATGAAGCGGAAGTTCATTATGATGCCAGTGCTCATCCAGGGCCCGAAGCAACCCGGCAACGATATTGATGTGTACCTGAGGCCATTGGTTGAAGAACTTTTACAGTTGTGGCGTGACGAAGGTGTACGTGTGTGGGATGAGCACGAACAAGAGGAATTTAACCTACGAGCATTGTTGTTTGTAACCATCAACGATTGGCCTGCACTTAGTAACATTTCAGGACAGTCAAACAAGGGATACCATGCATGCACGCACTGTTTAGGTGAGACTGAAAGTATACATATAGGTAACAAGAATGTGTACCTGGGGCATCGTCGATTTCTTCCAGACAAGCATCCCTTAAGAAAGAAAGGCAAACATTTCAAAGGTGAGGCAGATCGCCGGTCGAAGCCTACCCGCCCTTCTGGTGTTGATATATATGATATGGTCAAGGATTTAAAAGTAATCTTTGGGAAGGGTCCTGGCGGACTATCTGTTCCGAATGACGCTGACAACCACGTACCCATGTGGAAGAAGAAATCTATATTTTGAGAGCTACCCTATTGGAAAATCCTAGAGGTTCACTCTGCAATCGATGTGATGCACGTGACAAAAAATCTTTGCTTGAACCTACTAAACTTGTTGGGCGTGTATGGGAAAACGAAAGATACACCGGAAGCAAGGCAGGACCACCAACGTATGCACGACCGAGACGGCCTGCATTCAGAGAATTATCAAGGTCTTGCCAGCTACGCTCTTACGAAAGATGAGAAAGAGATCTTTTTTGAAGTTTTGACCAGTATCAAGGTCCCGTCTGGCTTCTCGTCGAATATAAAGGGAATAATAAATATGGCAGAAAAAAAGTTCCAAAACCTAAAGTCTCATGACTGCCACGTGATTATGACACAATTACTTCCGGTTGCACTCAGGGGTCTTCTACCGGAAAATGTTCGA
The DNA here is from genome assembly GCA_947311845.1 of Poa pratensis. NCBI lineage: Eukaryota > Viridiplantae > Streptophyta > Magnoliopsida > Poales > Poaceae > Poa > Poa pratensis. The sequence continues at coordinate 32,460,843 of CAMZMU010000112.1, forward strand.
GTACCCATTGTGAAGCTATGTGCAATCCTCAATGCAATTTCTCAGAAGATAATCAATCCAGAAACTCTACCAAGTTTACAGAAGGATGTGGTCCAATGTCTTGTCAGCTTCGAGTTGGTGTTCCCACCAACCTTCTTCAATATTATGACGCACCTCTTAGTTCACCTAGTCGAAGAGATTAGGATTCTCGGTCCTGTATTTCTACACAATATGTTTCCCTTTGAGAGGTTCATGGGAGTCTTAAAGAAATATGTTCATAACCGTGCTAGGCCAGAAAGAAGCATTGTGAAGGGCTATGGTACAGAGGAGGTCATTGAGTTTTGTGTTGATTTTATTCCTGACCTTAACCCAATCGGTGTTCCTCAATCGCGCCATGAGGGGAGACTGCATGGAAAAGGCACGCTAGGAAAGAAAGCAATAGTATGTAGGGACGGGCATTCTTACACTCGAGCACACTACACCGTTCTACAAAATTCCAGCTTGGTGGCTCCGTATCTTCGGGAACACATGGATTTTGTCCGCTTCAACAACCCAGAGCAGAATGACTCCTGGATTAATAAAAAACACATGGAGACTTTCGGCGGTTGGTTGCAAACACATCTCATGCACAACTCCACTATTGAAGAGCAGCTCTTCTTGTTGTCCAGGTCACCATCTTCGACTATATCGACTTTCCAAGGGTACGAGATAAATGGAAATACATTTTACACGACCACCCAAGATATGAAGAGCACAAACCAGAACAGTGGTGTCCGCTTTGATGACACTGGAAAAATGGACACATATTATGGTTTAATAGAGGAGATATGGGAACTTGACTATGGGCCTTCTTTTAAGGTACCTTTGTTTCGGTGCAAATGGGTCAACCTGAAAGGCGGGGTTAAGGTAGACCCACAGTACGGAATGACGACAGTGGATCTCAACAATCTTGGATATGACACCGAACCATTTGTCCTAGCCAATGATGTGGCTCAGGTTTTCTATGTGAAGGACATGTCTACCAAATCAAAAAAAAGAAAAGATACCGAAGCGAATACATCATACGGTGAGCCAAAGCGCCACATAGTTCTTTCAGGGAAAAGAATCATCGTGGGAGTGGAGGACAAGACAGACATGTCAGAAGATTACGATAAGTTTCATGAAATTCCGCCCTTCAAAGTGAACACTTACCCAAGCATCAAGTTAAATGATGAAGATTGTCCATGATTAGGGCGCAATCCAAAGAAAGGGACACGCACGAAGAAAAAGTGAACACTAGATAGGGATGATGTTTCTATATGGTATATGTTGTTAATTAGAATGTTTTTAAAAAATATTACAATTTTTTCAGGCGTTTAATAAAGAGTGAGCCTGAGTATGATCTGCCTGAAAACATTTGCCCCTGAGCACTAAAACATGTAATTTCCGTGCATTGTAGACCTGCTTCAGTGTTTGCTTCTTCAAATGGAATCACAACCTGCAAATTCTTTGACGACTTAATAAAATTTGATTTTTAGTGATGTCCATTATAAATATAAAAATTTAGTGATTTCTTGTCGAATAATAATTCTACTTATCTGTCACTTAATTGTCTTATCTTGGCTCATTCTCTCCCTCTCTTCCAAACATTTCATGCTTACTTCATCCCTAGGCTATCATAACCTGGAGAACTTTAGTTCTTGGCTGGTTTTATAATGCAAAAATAGATTCTAATAAATATGAAAAATTCTGGAAAAGCATCATATATGGGAAATGTAATGTGATGTTTATACATGTAAGTTTTTGGATAAAGCTATAACAATTCATTAAAAAATGGAATACATACTTATCTCTTGAACATATCATATATTTATCCACGTATAATTCACGTCATAATATACTTGTTTGATTTTTTTTATCAAACAAAACAACACAAAATGTCATTTATTGCCAAGAAGTTGAAGCGAGTTCGACCAAAGAAGATTATACTAAAAATGAAATGGATAAACGGGAAGAAGGGGAAGTTTTGATGGAGTCACTTAGAGCCTTGTAGCCAAGGCTTTGTCACACCAAGCCAACTTAAAGTGCTCTGGATATGTTAGTCCAAGAGGTTAAGTTGACACAAATGTAGAGAAGTTCACATGTACTCCCATAATTCATATCCCGCCAACCAAAAATATATGCATTCATGCCCTATTCAGTATTTTTGTAAGTATATGATTTGTATATGAGATGTATATAAGTTATATTTAGTGAAGTAGACTCCACTATTGTACCTCACCGGCGAGATAAAAAAGCATTTCCCATTCATTTATTGATTATCATCATCTACACTACTAGTCAACAAACAAATAGAACCTCAACGAATGTTGCCTCACACATTAGAATTTGGACAAGCAAATTACCATTCACAATTAACAACATTTTAGATCCATTAATGAAGCAAAACACTGTGTTCATCTAAGTAAATTCTTAAAAATATTGTTAACTTATAAAACATTTCCAAGGATTTGCAAAGTTAGAACAGATTTAATATTCACATTTTCTAGGTGTGATAATTTTGTTACTTTTGGATATCCGTGATCTGTAAATACTCAAGATTGGAAAAGTGACAAGATTTTACTTCTCTTTTCATAAAGGTTGTTGTACAGATGTATATTGGAACATTAAGAGGATGAAATCATGCGTATATACATTATATTTTCAACGGTCATTTAAGTGTCAACTTTTAATTTTGGACCTAAATTTGGACCCGTTGCAACACACGGGCACTTTGCTAGTAAAGATATAATTTTCATTAAAATTTACAATTAAAAACATCTAAATCAAATAGCTATACAGAAGAAAAATAAAAAAGAGAAACTACAAAAAAAATTGAGCATCAGTCCCGGGTCGAGCCACGACCCGGGACTGCAGAGGCTTTAGTCGCGGGTCGTGAGACGACCCGGGACAGATGCTTCCTTTCGCGCCACTTAGGCTGGTTCAGCCCAAAAAAATCCCCATTCCCAGCTTCTTCCCGCCCGAGACGACGCCGCCAAATCCTCCAAAGCCGGCGAAGCGCCCTGCCTCCGCCGTGGCCTCCCCGACCCGCCGCCCGTGGCCTCCCCGACCCCCGCCGCCCGTCGTGCTCTCCGCCGCCCGTCCGTCCTCGACTCCGTGCCCGAGGTCGACGCCCTCCGACCCCGCCGTGGCCGTCCGTGCTCGCCGCCACCCGTCCGTCCTCGACGCCGTGTCCGTGCTCGCCGCCCGTCCGTGCTCGCCGCCGTGCCCGAGGTCGCCGCCGCCCGTGGCCTCCCCGACCCCGCCGCCCGTCCGTGCTCGCCGCCGCCCGGCCCGTCCTCCACGCCCGCGTGCCCCCCGTCCTCGACGCCTCCTTCACGCCGTCCTGTGCTCGCCGCCGCCGCCCCAAGGTCAGCCTCCGCCGGCCGTTTCCGTTTCTGAAATTGGTTTATTTCTGAAATTGGTTCTGGCCATCTCCGTGGAAAAGTGGTGGAAGATTAGTTAGAACAAAAACTAGAAAAAAAATCGTATTATCATATAATCAAGTGTAAAAGTAATATTTTTATTTAAATAAATAAATTCACACAAAGTGGTGGAAGATTTGTTACCATAGAAGCTAGAAATAACAGTCATTTCTTTCTAGAAGTTTTTACTATGAAATATTTGTTAGGTCTTATATTTCATAGAAAGAGTGGTAAGTATAATTGAGAAATGAAGAACATCAAGATCTAACAAATTTATTTTGCTTGCATGGCAATGTGAAGAAATGCACGTTTTTGTATGTGAGATACATCAGATATATTGTCAATTCATTTAGAAACAGAAGTGTTGTATTGTATAGGATGTGATGTTGGATTTACTACAATATGATGTTATGGTTGACTGGCACAAACTGAGCACACTCTGATTTATCTTGTTTCATGAGCATTTCACCACTAGGCTGTAGGCATGCCAATGTGTGCTGCTACCTCGCAGCACTCAGTATAGTTTGAACATGCTATGTGGGCTTGCTTACGGTGGTGGCAATCAGCTCTGATTGCACCCATCCTGTAGTGTGTAAGAACATCTGTATATGCTTCTTCGTGGACAACCTCTGCATTCTATGTAAAAATGGCTAGCAAATTTTTTTTAACTAAGGCAAAATTTAACTTAGGCAATTTTTTTTAACTTAGGCAAAATTTAACTTATGAATATTGTGTAATTTTATCTTTCTTACATGTGGTTTGTAGTTAAGCTATGGACGCCGGCAGAGACGGTGAAGAAGAAGTGATGGATATTATAAGAACCGGCAGAGGTGCCGGTGAAGATGTCGATGAAGATGCCGACGAAGTGGTCGGAGAGGATTTTGGCTCCCAGTTCTTGAATGACTTCGGTGAAGGACTTAATCTAGATCAAAGTGAGGAAGTGCCCTCCGGATCACTACATGGAGATGTGCCCTCCTCTAGATCAAATTCCGAGGCGGTATATATATATTAAGCCTTTGTTGATCACGTGATGTATTAGTTAATTGATGTTGCACTATTTAACAAATATTTCTTCTTTTAGCCCTCGAGATCGAGCAAATCTACTAGAACGCCACGAGGCCCGGGTAAAAAGTTGAAAAGTGGTGTACGTTTTGTGATCGACAAAATCGGTGAAAATGGCGAACCGCTTGCTCCCACGGATGTCAGAAGAAAATTTATAAGTCAATGTGGCGTTATTGTTAGGGACAATATCGTGATCAGCATTCGGGAATGGAATGAGCCAGCGGTAGACGATGGATCAGTTAGTTTTGTCGACGACAGATCCAAAAACGATCTTTATGATAAGCTCATCGCATCTTTCACTCTACCGCCACTTCTGTCAGAGACTGAGAAGAAGAAAGTCAAGCACTGGACTCTTATGAAGATGGCCGAACAATTCCGGAACTTCAAGAAAACTTTATGGAGTACTTACAAGGTGAAAAAAGAAGCTCCAATTTTCACCGGAACACTAGAGAAGCACAATTATCATTGGCCAGCATTTAAGGCGTACAAGGAATCGGCTGAAGCTGAAGCAATTTCGGCAAAAAATAAGATAAATGCTGCGAAGAAGGTATATCACCATAAGCTGGGGCCAGGTGGCTACGTGACTGCCGTACCTAAATGGGATAAAAGAGACGCCGACTTGCTTACTAAAGGGGTCGTTCCAGAAACACAGAAATATCCCGTGAGGTCCAAAAATTGGTTGTTCGCGCATGGGTTAGAATTGGACCTAGAGACAGGCGACCTTATCGCTACTGGAACGGAAGAAAAGAAAAAGAAAATTGAGACTGTCAAAAAGAATATTGTTAAAGCAATGGAATCAGTTGAAGATGGAACTTTCAAGCCCGACAGAGAGAACGACGAGCTGACACGGGCCCTCGGGAATCGTGAAGCAAAAGGACGCGCACGAGGATATGGCGCTCGTACGTGGAAGCAAGCATTTCCGGAGGCCATTGGCAGTTATAGAAGTCGTGAAAGGAAAAAGAAGCAGGAAGCAGACCGGATCCAACGGATAGAATCACATACTGAGGAATTGCAACGCAATTTCCTTCGGCAGCAGGAGCAACTGGACGCAGTACTTACCCAACAGAAGGCATCTGTGCGGCAGCAAGAAGATCCTGCATTGCTTGACAATATCGTCCACCCATCACATGTGAAAAGCAGCGTGGCTTCCTCAACCTTCCTGGCTGCTCATGATGAACCGATGGACGGTGAACTGCAAACTCGCTGCCCCGTGGATGATATCATGGAGAAGACACCGTGTGATCTACATCAGTCAATGAAGAACATATCCTTCAAGGTGGCGGTCGGTTATGCTTTACCTAACCACCCCGGAGCAACCTTCCATGGCGGTGAGATTCCAGCTGGCTTTGCTCGTGTCGGTGTGGATAAAGTTCTGCCGGGATTTCAGATTCTTGACCTTGACAAGGCTGGAGGTGAAGGGGAGACGAAACTTGGAGAAGTCGAGGGTGGTGTCGTTCTATGGAAAAAGGAATACATCGTCGTGGTTGCGGACTCCACCCCTCCACGGACTCCTCCTTGTAGCAATCAACCTCAGCAAAGTCCACCCCGCCCCGATAGGACCCCAGCAGTAGTCCACCCGGATCTCCGGTGTATCAGCCGTCTCAACCGACTCCTCCTCGTATCATTCAACATCGGGAAATATCACCCCTCCCTGAGATGGAGCCCATTAAGTTGACGTCGCGAAAGCCCGTCGGTGGGCCTCCTAAGAAGAGACAGAGAATGCCGGCAAAAGAGAAGACTCCTGAAAAGTTACCTTACGATATGACTTCGGAGGAATTAGACGCGTGGGTGGCTGCCGATACCAAAAGACAACTTGCACCGAAACCAAAGCCGCCAAGCTTTACAGCCGGGATACCTCAGGAGAAAATTGAGCGCTGCATTGCGAACATCTATGCCCCGAAACCACCGCGGCCAACAGACTATGAGCGTCATATTAGTAAGTCGTATAGCTCACATGGGAGCAGAGGAAATGCGGGAAACAAGTTGCCCAACTCGGAGAGCAGGAAGTACAATCGGTCCCCCCGCTCAAGGTGAATACCGAGAAGGACAACAGTACTACTTGTTTTAGTGTTGCTCCTCAAGTCATCATGGGCGACACAGGTTACCCCATCGCTGAGGTGGTACCGAGACATACATATGTTCCCGGGGAGCCGCTGGTCACACTTGAGGTGTTCGAAAATCTTCCAACACAAATGCGTCTGTTGCATACATGGTACATGCAGACTTCAAGGGAAGGGAGAATGTATCTCATGGCGCGAGTTAGGCCACAACACTTCTTCCAACATTACGGTGTGCATATTGATTTTCCCGAACTTTTTCAGTTATACAATCTTTTGGACCTCGACAAATCTCTCCTCAGCTGCTATTGTCTGTAAGTGATTTATTTCTATAATTTAAGTCTTTAGCTCAGCTCGTTCATTGCCTTGTAATTATCCTCACGATTTTCTTTTGTACGCTATTATGCAGAATGAAGATTCAAGAATGCAGGAAGAAAGGAATCTGGGATTTTGGGTTCATTGACCCGGATAGAGTTCATGAAGTCACCGTACGAGACAACCCCAAGGAAATGGAGGCACTTTTGCTAACATGTTTACTGCAACAACATACTAGAAGAGAAATACTTTTTCCTTACAATTTCAGGTGAGTGTTACCGTCTTTGTACACAATCTATTTTGTTTACCTGATGTAAGTGTGATTGATGAGTTATGCATGATTGCGTATGCTTTTCCTGCGCAGTGGCCACTTTATTCTGCTAGTCATTAAAATTGAAGATGGAATTGTTCACGTCATGGACTCATTAAGGAAAGATGTTAAAGAATTCGCCTCCTTGTATTATATGCTAAAGAGGTAATTTCAATCTCACTACATCGGCCACTTTCGTTCATTTCTTGATATCAAGTATTTAATAATCTCTCTATTTATTTTCTTTGCCGGGCAGGGTTTGGAAACGGTTCAGGAAGGAACAACAAGGTGTGAAAGAGGACCTGAATTTTGAGTTGAACCAGGTAAGTAGTACTCTCTAGGTCCACGCATCCCATTAATTCTAGTTTCAATACCATTATAATGCTTGATTATTATTTGATTAATTTTATTCTTGTATAGTGGTGCCTCAAACAACCACCCGGGACTAATACATGTGCATACCACGTTTGCGAGTACATTCGCATGAGGATCAATGAGGGAGTCAACAATGAAAAAAATAAAGAGGTACGTAAACATTATTCGCAATTTTATTTTGTTACTATCAATTGTGTTGAGTTTTATTCGTAATTGATTTGATCTCGTTCTTTTATAGTTGCGGAGAAAGCGGAACGCGCTCCTACCAAGGGATCGCCTACTAGGAATTGCAGAGGAATTGGCGGGATTTCTCCTGAAGGAGGTCGTACCTGAAACCGGAGAGTTCTACTATCTTGAAACATAAATAGGCCTCCATATGTACTAGCTAGTGATCTCCATGTAATTAAGTACTTGCTATCTTGAAACATATATATGTGTTATATGTATACACATATATATGCATTAATCTGATCTTCAATGTGGTATCTTATATGTGTTATATCGACGTGATCCTCGGACGATGGAAAAGATCCGAAACCCTAACCCCCTCCCTCCTAAACCCTAAAACCTGAATAATAAAAGAAAAGGAAAAAAAAACAAAAAGTTAGTCCCGGGTCGTGTTACGACCCGGGACTAAAGATCTCCGGCCACACGCACTATGGCGTGCCCACGTGGCAGGTCATCAGTCCCGGGTCGTAAACGACCGGGACTAAAGAGGGGTATCATCAGTCTCGGTTGCTCAGTCCCGGTTAGACAGCCGGGACTGATGAGCCTTACGACCCGAGACTGATGAGCATGTTTCTACTAGTGGCTGCACACTATTTCCCATCCCCACGAACTTCGCTCGTCTTGTTGTTGTCTCCAATGGCGAACCCATATGGCGCGGGCGAAATCAAGGACAACGCATTCAAGATGTAGCTCCAACTTCGGGAAGGAGTGTCTTTGTCTCCTTCCACTTGCGGTTATTTACGTCCTCGCTTAACTAACTTGTACATATATAGTTTCCGCAAAATGGTTGCCATCTTTGTACATGATGTTTCTCTACTTCATGAATCTGCTGTGCTCGTAAAAAGAATAATTACATTTTTTGGAGAAAAAGAATGATTATTGGAAATTTGTAGCTGAGCAGGGTGCCAGGGTGTACGTATATTGCCCGCTAGGACTGTGGATTTTTTTGTGACATTTTTTTTACATTTTTTTAAAATGTCACAAAAAAAATCCACAGTTCTAGCGGGCAATATACGTAATTATTCTTTTTTTTGACATATCAGAGTACAATAGGATATCGGATTGGCTAATTAATCCCAATTGTTTTCGGGTGAAACCAACAATAGCTGAAAACCTACGCGTCCGACTCCGTCACTCCGGGACGAACACCACTCCAGATCAAGTCGAATTGCACCGCGCGCCCTTATATACCGGTGCTACCTACATACTTGATCGATAAAAAAATCGCAACGACGGTGGCTGCACCAGCTTCGGCTCTATCGCTTTCGCTGATCATCGAACCATACCGATCGCAAGATGGGAGCGCAAGGCATCGCGATCGGCGCCAACATGTGGGCTCTTCTCGTCGACAAAGACCCCGGCCACAGCGCGGCGGCCACTGACCTCGCCGTCGATGTCGTTGACCGGAAGCTCAAGAAAGCCGCGCTCGTCAAGGTAGAGAAAGCGCCTCCGGCTGGTAACGTCGCCAAGCCGGCGAATCGTGCTGACAACGCCAACAAGTATAGGAAAGGCGCCGTGGGGAGCAGTATGCAGGCGGCGGCATCGAAACTTGGCGACAGGTCCAAGAAGATGAAGAAAGTCGCCACCGGCTGCAGCAAGCCCTTGGCCTCGGCTGGCATCGTGGACGGCGTCGGCAAGGTGAAGATCAACGGTGCCGCTGGGGACAACAAGCAGCCTGCGGCGGCCGACGGCAAGGAGCTGACCAACACGTTGATAGGCAGATATTTCTTACCAGAAGAACCCAGTAAAAAAGAAGAGCAAGAGTTTGCCGTGGTCGCCGCACGTGGCGGCCGCCGCCGTACGGTGGCCACGCGGACACCCAAGGCGGCCGCCGCTCAAGCTCAAGGCGTCGCGGCCACCGGCGCCAACATGTGGGCTCTCCTCGGCGACGAAGACACTGGTCACAGCGACACCACCGAGGTAGAGGAGGCGCCGCCGGCTGATAACGTCGGCGGCACAAATGACTTACGTTCAGGTCCAGGTGGTGGCGCCAATCCGGCAAAACGTGGCAAGAAGACCAACACGAAGACAAAGAAGCAGAAACACGAGAAGACTCCCGCTGCACCCCCATGTAAAGTGGAAGAGGTGACGAGTGAGGAGGCAGAGGAGATGAGTGGCGAGGTTGCAACTGGCATCGGCGGCTGCCGGACGGTTGCCTCGTGTCTATGCAGAGCGGCCGTCGTGGTGGCGTTCTTGGGCCTGTATTGCCGGGTCGCATTCCACTGATCGATGCCGAGCACTAGGGGCCACTGCAGTAATACAGTTTATTATGTTTTTTTTGAATTTTTCCATATATATTAAACCAACAAAGAGTACAAGATTATATCGATTACAAAAACAATACTAAAAGAGACGAGCAAATCTATTAGCCCTTTCTTCTTCTTCCATGACACAATCTTGTACTTTTCTGAAGGCAGCCGTAGAACAACGTCGAAAATAACAAACCACAGACATGTGAATACCAACGAAGGTTCTCCCCTTGTAATTTTAAGCCGCAATGTCAAGATTTTGTGCACGCACGCAGCCATTAAATTAATCAAGCAACATCGGCAAGAGCACCACCACTGATATTCCAGGGACAAATAACCGAGCCACTTTGTCGACGTCGTTGGGAGCCGAGAGAACGAATCACCATTGTCGAAGACGTAGTAGCCGGGATAGATAATGCGAGAACAAACCTTCTCGCGGCAACCATGAGAAACAATCCAAGATTGATCTGGCGAATCAAGATCTGAAGAACCATACCTAGACAAACTTAATCTTCCAAATCCACCATTGACGTCGGGAAGGAGATCTCGCCGACGAACGAAGCGCGGAAAATCACTTATTGCAGACGATGCCATCTCCATTGACGAAGAAGACAAAAACCAAAACCAAGCTCTAACATTAAGGACCTTTGTATAGCGCCTTGCGCATGTCCGAGGTCCCCACCCCTCCTAGTGCCAGAGCGGCACCTAGAGGAGGTGAGGACCCGTCAATTCTTAGACGAAGGCGACGATGAAGATTCAGATGGCAACGGCGGCGACGGCTAGGGTTGAAACCCTAGGCCGCCGCCTTTCTTTCTTTCTTATTATTAATGTACTACAAGATCGATTTTTTGTGTTATAATTTGGAATTTTATTTCCATAAAGCTACGGTAAATGTATGTAACCACAAGAATTTTAGGTAGATATTAAGGCGCCACGCATACTGTTCAACTTTCATACAAAACGTAGCACGCTGTCATATACAACTCTGAATCAAAAGGTTAATCAGAAATTTGTTAGTCGGCGAAGAAATAAAATGAGAGTTCCCGAAATCTTGGAGGCGGAGAACTTGCCTGTGGCAAGATGGTTAGGAGGGTGGTTGTACCCCCAGCCCACCAGAGTTCAAACACCAGGTTTGACGCTGGTGTTTCTCATTTAGACGGAATATTCTTCAGTGGGAGGCGACGTTCCCGTCGACAGCGAGGCGCCCGTGGTGACTTTGTCAATTTTAAGACCTGATCCGCCGGGCCAGTCTCTCGGAGGTGCTCATAGGGGTAGGGTATGCGTGTGCGTTCATAGGGGTGAGTGTATGCGCGTGTATATGAGCGCTTGCGTTGTATTGTGTTTCGCAAAAAAAAAAAATCTTGGAGGCGAGAAAGACATAAGATTTTGGAGGCGATTATCTCTGGCAGATTCTGGTAAATAAAAAATGATTTAGTATGCCACTTGCATATTCTCGAAAGGTGTTTTGAAAAGAAATATGGCGCGGCCGAGAAAATATGACGACCGGCTCACGCCAGCACGTCGTCGTCGCTCGTGATCAGCCGGCGGCGCCTCCCAGAAACACAAGCTCCAGAAGTAGAGCCAAACACCACACCGATCATCATCCTACTTATTATCCTCCTGATTCTTGTTGTGACGGTCGTCTTCTTGTTCCCGTCAGCGATCATGTCTTCGGCCACCTCTTCTGCCCAGGCCACGGCGCGCCGTTCGAGAACCCCAAGGCGGTGGTGAAGAAGCTGCTCTCGGAGTCCCAGTCCGAGGGGGCAGGGTGCCACCGTCAGGCGCAACGTCGGCCGGTACCATCCAACCTCATCCACCGCCCTCTCTGTCAACTACAGTACTGAACTCTGAAATTTCCGACGATCAGCCTTGACCTTGCAGGCACGAGCTCCGGAACCTGGACCCTTTCCTCCTGCTCGACGAGTTCTCAGGTGATCCTCCTCCTCTACCTCACCGTCCCTGGAGATCCATCCATCGGATTCCGGACGTCCAAGCGAAATTCAACATCTTCATGCTCCGTCCATCCATCAAGTCTCAAGACCCAGACGTTATAGAACAGTTTTCGATTCGGTTCAGACTTGACAATTCTGAATGTCTCCACTGGCCACTTCAGTCTCCAAACCCGCCGAATTCCCCAACCACGCTCACCGAGGATTCGAGACCGTCAGCTACATGCTCGACGTACGCACCAACTCACGCATGCTCTCCTTCCATCTCGTGCTCTGTTCTGTTCTGTACTGTCTGCATCATGTTGCCTCCAAGGTGTTTGCTGAAATGTTTGATGTTTTCTGATGCAGGGGTCCTTCACCCATCAGGATTTGTCGGGGCACCATCAGGACATGCGATGTCCAGGTAAGATGTTCGTCTACTTATAATCAAGGAAATCAACATGGACTTGACCCATTCGGGTTTGACTTTAATTTATCACCGCAACCTGAAAATCCGAAATGCTCTGTTCTTCAGTGGATGACAGCAGGCCGCGACTTCGCGCACTGGGAGATGCCGACGCGGCGTCGGACGGCGTGCAGAAGGGCCTGCATCTCGGGATCAACCTAGCCGCCAAGTACAAGATGTATGCAAAGCCAATCATCGTTTTGTAACAATGATCAATCACTCAATACTAATTATGTTTCTGCTAATGCTCGAACAACGGCAGGATTGAGCCGCGGTACCAGGAACTGCAGAGAAAGGACATAAGCCGTGCCGTGAAACATGTCGTGGATGTTCGGATCATCGGCGGCGAGGCATTTGGTGTGCGGTCGCCGACCATGTACATGCACTTCACCATGCAGGCAGGTTCCCAGCTCCACAAGCCAATCCCAGCGGGGTGGAACGCCTTCGTGTACATCATCGAGGGGGAAGGCGTGTTCGGCCGTGAGAACGCCACCCCTGCCACCGCGCAGCGCGCACCACTGCCTTGTGCTCGGCGCCGACAGGGATGGCCTTTGCGCTGACGGCCGGACGGCCGCTCAAGGAGCCCGTGGTACTAGTATTCATTTTGATAGTTTACCTGGTGGTCTGGTTGAGCTGCACGCAACAAGAGCCACCGGCTGCTGGTGTTGGCGCCGACTGAGGCCTTTCAACAGTTCAGGTTGCCATCTGCTTTTGGTAGAGACAAAGTGCCGATAACGTGTACAATTCAGGCATCTACACGTGACGCCGTAGAGTGAATCAGTCACAGCCTAAACCATAACCATTGCACATGTGACATGCCACGCCGATCGAGGCCCAAACTCAGAGCCTTGTTCTCACCCGGGACGTGGCACTCGGAACCACGCCGACTCACCACCCATGGTTCGATCTGCTGCCACTCAGCTACACATGTAACCAGCAGCCTCTCCCCTCTGCACACCAGAGTCTTCTTCTTCCTCAACTCAGTCTTCTCGCCGGCGACAAGCCATGTCGTACAACAAGACCGCCTCCATCACCGCCGAGACCATAAACCCCAGGGTGAAGACTTTCAACTTTGAGCCCTGCGGGGACATCGCCAGGCATGCCGAGGTAATTATCCTAGCTTGCCTGCAATCTAGCTTTTACTACCTCTACATTATAAGTGTTGATATATGCAGCAAGCCAGCAAGCAAATATATCCATTACTAAGCTAACGACTTATAGATAGCCGGTCTATTTTGTGTTCTGCACTCCTCTGTTCCAGATTGTGTGTTGGAACAAGTAGTGCTTGACTGTAATCAGAATGTTGCCGAGTAATATATCCCAAACACTGGTAAAAAAAGGAATCTCATGTAAACTAGAACTAGTTGCCCGGTTGCATTTTGCACTACAGGCGAGCTTTGATCTTTGGTAATTTCATGCTTACATGATATTTCTGGCCACTGAATATGCAAAATCCCTGGTTTTGTGCGTAAACGTTATGTTTTCGTGTGCATGTTTCTGCGTCACACATACCCAGCGGCTGCAGGAGGAGATGGACAATAATCCTGGTTCTCGCCCTTTCCCTGACGTACGTGTGTGAATCTGTATGTTCAAATTCAATCCTGGCCAAATTAACTTTATGATAAGTTCCTTCCTTGCAGATAATACACTGCAACCTTGGGAACCCCCAGGCTCTCGGCCAGCGACCCATAACGTTCTTTCGTGAGGTTCTAATTCTTAATTAGGCTCTAGGAAATTTAATCGAAAATGGGATTCCGACATTGCTGTTTTACGTCTCAAATGTCTGCCTTCAGGTTCTTTCTCTGTGTGACAATCCAGCTCTCCTGCAGAGAGATGAAACTCGTAAGTTATTCAGGTAGGACATTAATAGCTCATGTCTATTTACGAGTAACACATCTCTCACAATTCTTGAAAAATACGAGCAGAATCCGTATCAATAAATGCATTTGCATTCAGTTCTATCAGAAAAGCCGGTATCATCTCCTTTTGATGCGATACTCGATTCACCGAAAAACTGAACTAATTGTTTCACTCTGCTATTACAGTCCATGTGCTATAAAAAGGGCGCGCAGGATTGTTGAGTCGCTGTCTGGCAGAGACTCCAGTCCATATACTAAGTCTCAGGTATTGTATTGGAAAGTTCATAACGAGGGTGTTGTATTGTAAAAAGTTTCATAAAGACGGTACTGCATTGGAATACATACTCAAGTTGTGTGATGTTTTGACTCTTGGGTCATTACCTCATTACTCCACCAACATTCAGAAATCACCGTTTTTTGGCAGTTGTGTTGATGTCATCGTCTTGTCCCATATTGACATGTTTTCCATTGCTCTGTTATGAACTATTCTAACAAGATCAGGGAATCCGAAGTTTGCGTGAATCAGTTGCATATGGGATCGCTGCAAGAGATGGTTTTCCATCAAGACCAGAAGAAATTTTTCTGACAGATGGAGCGAGTTCAGTTGTACTACTCCGCACTCTAAGCTCCATCACATCACATGTGCATGATAATTGGTCTATGTTGATATCCTAAATCTTATTGTCTCTTTGTTTCTTCCTTCCAGATTACTTTGACTATGCAGATACTCATTGGATCTGACGAAGATGCCATTTTATGCCCTTTACCCGAATATCCATTATTCTCAGCTTCCATTATACTTAATGGTGGAACCATGGTATGTGCTAGCTTTTTGAAATAAACCAGTGTACATATGCAATTCCTCGGAGATTTTTTTATGCGAGTAACTTAAATTTTCGTTGCATCAGAAACTTACAATCAGATGGCTGACATATTTCTCAAAAATATGTAAAATGACATTGTACGAGAGGACTGCTCATTTTATTACATGCATGAAATTTACAAATTACCGAATTGAGATTTTAGGTACCATATAACCTTAGTGAGGATGGTGATTGGGGGCTTGAGATTTTCGAAGTAAAGAGGTGTTTAGAGGAGGCTCGTATTTCCGGTTTGACTGTTCGAGCCATAGTTGTCATAAATCCTGGAAATCCTACTGGACAGGTATGTAACATATATTTATATATCTTAACATATCGTACCTGTGTAGGGGTAATAAAATAGATTTATAATGATACAAGTATTACATGAAAAAATAAACTTCGGATTTCAACTGATATGTTGTAGCAGTTTTTTCTACCATAGATCATTATCATCTCCAATGTTTCATCTTCAACAGTTGCAAAGCTTTGTTGTTGTAGGTACTGTCAGTTACCAGCCAGGAGGAGATAGTGGAATTTTGTCGGAAAGAAGGTCTAGTTATACTTGCTGACGAGGTTTGCCCTTTGTGACGATGTCTAGTTATACATTGTCTGAATGTTTGCCTCAAAGAAAGCTTGGTTATTGCTAATATTGATTGTCTTGAACTATAATTTTCTAATTTTGTATTTATAGGTGTACCAAGATAACGTCTATATGGATGACAGGAAGTTTACTTCTTTTAAGAAAGTTGCTAGATCACTTGGGTACGACGAGAATGACATTTCTATAGTGTCATATCATTCAGTGTCAATGGGTAAATCTTCGCACATAAAAATCACGGCTCATATATTGTACCAAATAAGCCTCACAAACATGGTTTAAAAACCACTTGTTATTCTCTCATCATCTGAATTTTGCAGGGTACTACGGAGAATGTGGCAGAAGGGGAGGCTACATGGAGATATGTGGTTTTGGAGAAGATGTGATGGGTGAGATTCGTAAAGTGGCTTCTGTGACTCTTTGCCCGAACATAGGTGGCCAAATTCTTACCAGCCTAGTTATGGATCCACCTAAGGTCCGTTCTACCTATCTTGTGTTCATTAGAGTTTGTTTTATCTAATATAAGTTCATGTTCTGAAACCATCGTTCTACAGTTACAATCATTTCAGTATAACATGTAACTGTGCGCTCAAACTCTGTAGTCACATTTCCTTCCGGTAATTTTTTTCTTGTCTGTCTACCTCATGTCATGATTAGATTATCCAATGCATCTTACTCGGAATTTTTCCTTGACATGGCAGTGGAATATTTCTAGAGAAAATTTGCTCTGCAAAGAACCGCTATAATTAGTCATAATCAAATATGATGTAGGATAGCAACGATAGGAATTTCACGGAGCTCAAGAGAGATCTATGTTCTTTCTAAATAAGTTGCCCTCAGCCCTTACTACCTCAATTCTCTCAAAAACAGAAAGGGCCCCAGCTTGATGAAACCTGTTCCGACATGCAATTTTATTGTGGTCACATTTATATTTGTAGAATGGAGAAGAGTCTTTTGAGAAATTTTCGGCTGAGAAGGAAAGCATTCATTCGTCTTTGGTCAAGTGTGCCAAGGTATGCTCCTAGATTGGCACAATCACAATGTCTTATTCTAGTTCTACCATCATCAGATGTAGCATGAAACTGAAAAAAGAAATACATATCATCAAACATTGTGGTTTCACCTTTGTATCTTCATTACAGACTTTAGAGAACGTATTCAGCAGCCTGGAGGGCGTGACCTGCAACAAAATAGAGGGTTCAGTCTACCTCTTCCCAGGATCCACATTCCTTCGGCAGCGATCAAAGCTGCCATGGCCGAGGGCGTCTCCCCGGACATATTCTATGCGAGCCGCCTTCTCGACGACGCCGGGATCGCGGTCGTCCCTGGCTCTGGATTCCACCAGGTCAGAGTTTATATATGTAGAAAGCAATTTAGGAGAAAAATTCTCTCCAGTGCATATCATATATTTCAGTTAATAAGCTGGGGTGCCCTGACTTTTGCATTGATCTTATTGCAAATTTCCCGGGACGAAACAAGATATCTGGACGCAGCAGGGACACTGGGATATACCACATCCGGTGCACGATCCTCCCCGGCGAGGAGAAGATCAACGCGATGGTTCCACGCCTCAAGGCTTTCCATGAGGCATTCATGAACGAGTTTCGCGACCGAAATTGATGCAGATCGAATCCGAGAACTGGCGGTGCTGTGCTCTTGATTCACTATAACTTTAAACTTGCTCCTTCGCGAAATAGTTACGACGTGGAGGTCTTTACCTTCCCGTATATTACATCCGTGTTGTAGTATATATAGTATACTCTAGCTACTTTCTACCTATGCAAACTGGTTATGTGTGTCCTGCTGGGAGACAATTTGAATCTTATATTTTGCTCTTGCGATAGGACCTTACACTGCTGAAGCAAATGTCGTCAAGAGCAAAATCAAAAAACTTTGACAATTTTTTTGTATGGTCAATTTTGACTTTATATCTAACTAATGATATTATTTGTAATTTTGTATGTTGTCGATGTGAGTAACTTACACAAATTTGACTGCAGAGTTTTTCTTAGAGAAACACATATTTGCGAACTACTCCCTCCGTTTGGAAAAGGATGTCACAAAAATGAACTATAGATAGATCATTTTTGTGACATCCTTTTCTGAACGGAGGGAGTATATGTTTTTTAAACAAGGTAAAAGCTTTGCCTTCTATATTGATATTGATGGAGCAAACAGAACAAGGCCTAGGCCAAAGTTAAAAAGGGAATCAACCGATGAATTCTTCTAACTTCGTCGCTCCTGAAAGATCCAGCATTGAGGAATTCGCTGTTGAAAACCCTCGTGTTCCTTTCCTTTCAGATCTCCCACGTAGTGAGAATGATCGCCGTTTTTGGCCCCTTCTGAGAAGAGGATGCCATGCCCGCCTCCGCCTTCCAGTAGTACCATACCTATGCTTGGATAGTGAAGAAATACTAGCACACATATTCACGTGGAAACGCACCAATAAAACAGTGGCCTTGAATTTGCCACTATCTCATCTCATAATTGATCTATTGAAAAACAAAAATGAACTCTGGTTTCAATTGAGGGGATTCATAACGTGTGCACGAGTGTTATTTCTTTGAGCGCATTACACATGACTTTGTAAGAAGATTGAGCGGAGGATCGAGTGCTGGAAAATTACTTGATTAGGGTTGTTCGACTGATAAAACAAAATCATTACTGCCGAATACAAGATTTACCTACACAACGACGAACATAACTTACACAACGAATTACAGTAGATAACTTGCACATCGAAAAGGTAAAGATATGTAAAACAGCTATTTTAAACAAAAATATATATATCGTCTAGTGCTACTTCAACGAAGGGAACTCGATGTCAAATAGGCTCGGTGGCGGCGGGGCCTGCACGGTAGCCTCCACCTCTTCCGCCGGCACCTTCTTGTTCCTCGCAGCCATACTGGGTTGCTGCTGCCTCCTTGACGCTCCATTGTTGTTGTTGTATGGCCTACGTCCACCTGACATGCCACCGGATTGCTGCTTTGCGCCGCCGTAGGCCTGGACCTTGCCATATGCAGAAGAAGCCGCTGCGTTCTTAGCACGGTCGGCGGCACGCTTTTCCGCCATGGCCTGCCTCTCGAGCTGGTTTTGTCTGATTAAGTAGTCCCGGGCAGAGAGGTAGGCGTGGCCGAATAGTTCCTGGGTGAGGCTGGTGGCTGCCGGCGCCGCCGTGCTCTTGACTGCGTCGGAGTCGCCGGGGTCGTTCCTGTCGAGGAACTCAAAGAGGTTGGCGCTGTCCTTCGGTCCCGCCATGTCGATCGTATTGAATTGATGCACTAGCCAATTATCCCAAAAGTCCGAACTGATGGAAAGGGCTAGGCTTTATATTTTAACACTCCCCTCACGTCTAGGCTGGACAATTGGTAAGACCTTAGACGTGGAGTAGCAGGGAGGACGCAACTATTTTTATATTAAATAGTGCGTTAGCCGGGCTTGAACTCGAGACCACCTGGATCTGATACCATATTGAATTGATGCACTAGCCAATTATCCCAAAAGTCCGAACTGATGGAAAGGGCTAGGCTTTATATTTTAACAGATCGATCGGGCGAGCAAACTAATCCTTCGGCTGCTGGAAACTCTCGATGACTCGGCGAGATCGAGCGATGATTTGCTGGTTTGCCTGTGGTGCTGTGTTGCTGTTGCGATCCGTGGGCTTGGAACCTGCACCATGGACACGTATATAAGGGACGTGGGTTGCAATCCCAGGCGGACTCGGTCAGCCAATACAGGAACTAGCTCGGGTACTCGTCTCCGAAACAGACTAGTGTTGGACTGCCGTGTGGTTTGCAGGTTTCAAGAGTCAAGACGGGAGTTGGATTACCAGTCGGAGCCTGCGGTTGCATCCGTCTGGCTTAGGCTTTAACTGACCGTTGGCACCTAGGATTTGCTGAGTGAGGAGACAAGTTCGTTGGCAACTTTTAATAAGGTTATAATTATAACTAGCAAAGTACCCGTGCGTCGCAACGAGTTCTGAACCTTGAAAATATATTGGATACACCACGATTTCATCCTCTTAACCGTTCTGAAATATTTCTGTACAACAACCTTCATGAAAACATAGAAAAGTTGCCACTCATTTTTCATTCTTATGGGTTTAAATATCATGATATCCAGAAGTAGTTTAATTATCCACATGACTTATGATTTGATTTGCTCAATTATAGTGTGAAAGATCACTAACAAAACTAATCTTGTTAAATCACCAAAGAATTAGGCTGACAAAAAATAGTGCTTATGTTCTACTCCAGTGTGCTTTATATAGTCAGGAAAAAATCGCTTGGTGTTATATATTAACCTGTTGCCCGTTGGGAGAGCGCTCACTATAAAGTCAAAGGACTTATACCTCGGCAAATGTTCAAAATACCTATTCAAGTGAGGTTCATCTGTTTTGTTCTCATATATATTTTACAATATATTAACGTACAAGCTAGGCAAGCCAATCATTGGGGATTGTGAGTTATGGTCAGGTGTACATAACATGTAAACCTACTTTTGTCAACCTATATTAGGAAAGAACAGCAATCAAAATCTTGTTTCATGAACTGATCGTTTATAGTAAGCACAAACATTGTAGCGGATCCTCTCTCTCCTATTTTATTCAATATTGTAGCGGATATGCTCGCTATTCTAATTAATAGAGCAAAGGATGATGGGCAGGTCGGCAGACTAGTCCCTCATCTTGTTGAAGGGGGGTATCGATCTTACAATATGCAGATGACACGATTCTTTTCTTGGAACATGACTTACAGAAACCAGTTAACATGAAACTGAACTTATGCATCTTTGAGCAATTATCCGGTTTAAAGATAAATTTTCATAAGAGTGAGATATTTTGTTTTTGGAAGGCACAAGATAATGTGAACTCCTATAGGAATATTTTTGGGTGTGAATGCGGTTCACTGCCATTTAAATACTTAGGTATTCCAATCCATTATAGGCGCTTGCTTAATAGCGAGTGGAAATCGGTGGAAGTTCGTTTTGAACGTAAGTTTAGCTGCTGGCAAGGAAAGCTACTATCATACGGAGATAGGCTTATCCTTTTTAATTCGGTCTTAACTAGCCTACCAATGTTCATGCTTTCCTTCTTTCAAATACCAAAGGGGTACATCCTGTAGGTCTCGTTTTTTCTGTGAGAGTGACAATGGAAAAAAAGAAATATCGCCTAACTAAATGGAATATCATTTGTCGTCCGAAGGATCAGGGGGGCTTGGATGGATATTAAGAATAATTGTTTACTAAGTAAGTGGATTTACAAACTTCTCAACGAGGAGGGTATATGGTAGGAATTAGTACACAATAAATATCTTACACATAAAACCTTGTCACAAGTGACAAGTAATACAACAGATTCTCCTTTTTGGAAGGGCCTCATGGCAGTCAAGGACGAATTCTTGTCTCGTGGTCATTTTGCTGTTGGCAATGGCATGATTACTCGTTTTGGGAGGAGTTTGGTTAGGGGAGACGTCCCTCGCAGTCCAATACCCGGATCAATTTTTTTATTTTTCACACTTAAGTTGTTGTTTTCAAAACAAGACCAAAATTCATAGATAAGGGGTGAATCTTTCCTAATTTTTCCTTTGCAATTGTGTAGAATCAAGGTAGACTAAGTTGTGAATTTTGGGCCAAGAAGAGAACTAAATTTGCGAGAGTTTGACATAATTAAAAATTAAAATTAACAACATAATATTCATTGGTGCCTAGTACATTATTACAAAATAGATCAACAACTAAAATTCGTCGGTGCCTAATCACTACAACAGGACAAGGCTTTGGTAACACCTGCTTGTGTTACTACAGATCCAAAACGGTGTTACTAAGTCATACAGTAACACATTTTGAAATGTGTTGCGTTAGGCCGTGTTACTAAGATGTGTCCGTTGTCACACATTATGATTGTTACCAAATGTTGAAAATTGTGTTACAATTATGTTGTAGTAACATGCATGTTATGTGTTACTAAATACTAGTAACACCGTTTTCTAACTATGGCAACACAATTGGTAACATATTTTACTAAAAGTAGTAACACAATTGGTACCATTATTTCAGCGTTCAGTAACATTAGTAACGTAATATTCCAAATATTGTAACGCCACAAATGATGGTTGCCGACTATCTTGGTAACACATTTGTCTAACCATAGTAACACCTTTCGCAACATAATAAATGTATTATTTTGAATAATTAAACACAAAATTAGGAATATAATATTTATGGAATAATATATTAATTCCTATTTAATTTAATTAATTAATTATGAAATGAATTGATCCTGGGTGCTATTAAAATATGAGAGAAAATTGAAGCACAAAATATTCACAATATTAAATTGAGATATTACAAATGTACAACTTGTGTAGCACAAGTACGCATTACAATAAATACCAACATTATTCAAACAACGCCCGTAACATTCAGATCATATTAACTATAGAAAAAACCTTGTGTGAAGAATATTACAACATAGCATTTGCAATAGCTCAACAAAAGAAATCTGTCTTTGTGAATAATATTTCATTTTCATCCATCAATTTAAAATACAATTAATGGTAAGTGAAATCTTTGAAATTTATTTGTGGCTTGATCCAGCAGTATGGAGCCATGAACAAATTAGACGTCAATTTTTTTTATTAAATATTTTTATTCTTTTTTTTGCGAAACACAGTACAAACGCAGACGCTCACATACACATACACACACTCACCCTATGAACACATGCATGCACACCCTATCCTTATGAGCACCTCCGAAAGACTGAGCCGGCGGTCGGGTCTTGAGATTGATGAAGTCACCACAGACGTCTCGCTGTTGATAGGAACGTCACCTCCCACTGAAAAATATTCCGCCTAATTGAGAAACACCAGTGCCAAATCTGGAGTTTGAACTCTGGTGGGCTGGGGCTACAACCATCCTCCTAACCATCCTACCACAGGCAGGTTCTCTTTATTATTTCATTGTAACACGTTTTCAGATCTTAGGTACGATGTGTTATCGTCTAACCTTGTAACACAAATGATGTGTTACTAATATTTTACTTGCAACACCATTTTCTTTGTGTTACATGATTGTGTTACCAAAACTCTGTCCTGTTGTAGTGAATACATAATTGGGTTACACTAGACCAACAACTAAAATGGACTACCACTCGTCCTCATCGTCGGAAACCTCCACCGGCTTGGCTTTGCCCTTGCCCTTGTCATCCACCTTCATTGGAGCGTTGCCCTTGCTCTCCATTGGGGGCGTTGCCCTTGCTCTCCGACCACAGTAAAGACCAGAGTATCCATGAGCTATTGCTGCTCGGTGAAATGTCTAGCCTGCTCCGTGGCTTGATAGTCCGCGCTAGCCAAGGCCATACCCGGGTCCACGACCTCCTCCTCTTCCTCCTCCTCCTCGTCCGATAGATCGATGAAGGGAATGGAATCGGGAGAAATGGATCGGCGGACGGTGAAGCTACCCCTGCTCGAGCATGGAGGAGACCTGCTCGAGCATGGAGGAGTCCTGGTCGAGCTTGGAGGAGACCTTCTCGAGCGCCCACGGGAGCTTCTCCTATCGCTGCCCTCGCTTGACTGAAGAAACCAAGGATAGCGGACGTGGCAGCGACGGTTCGAGCTGGGAGTGGAGTGGCCACCACGAGCCATGGAAAGATGAGGAACTGGGCGAGGGTGGCAGGGAGAGGAAGAGGGGATCACTGGGCGGCGTGGGCGCAATGGGAGAGCAAATGGCTCCTTTTCTAGCCATCTCGGTCTGGACTGCGTCGCGTCTGGACTGGCAGTAATGGTGCCCAGACATTGATTCGGCACTCGCCAGACTGCTCAGCTTGCGGCGGGACAGACTAGGTAGTAGAGACGCGAAGACGGCGGAGCAGATGCGCGGCCAGGCCGACAGCGTAGGCGGCTTTTTGCCGGCCAGGGGGCACGCCATTGAAGGCACGCAAATTCGGGGACGGCGAGCAGGCATGAACGCGCTCGTACGGCTGTATGCAAGCACTCTGCCTCTGCTGGCCCCACTTGTAAGCTTTAATTGGGGACGACGAGCAGCATGGGTGCGCACGGGTGCATGCACTCCGTTGGTCCCACATGTCACAGCTTCGATAACGGTCAAAGGGGCTTGACCCGATGGGAACACCCCGTTTGGCCATGTGTGAGCTTCGAAAGAGACAAGTAGGGCATAACCGAGAAAAACTAAGTGAGTAGGACACAACTGAGGAAAACTAAGCGACCTAAGACACAAAAATAAAAAACCCTTCAATATATTTCCATCGGGCTTGACGTGATGGGAACACCCC
The DNA here is from genome assembly GCA_947311845.1 of Poa pratensis. NCBI lineage: Eukaryota > Viridiplantae > Streptophyta > Magnoliopsida > Poales > Poaceae > Poa > Poa pratensis. Next base: position 32,484,868 of record CAMZMU010000112.1, read on the forward strand.
GTTTAGCCATGTGTGAGCCTCGGAAGAGACAAGTAGGATACAACCGAGTAAAGCTAAGCGAGTAGGATGCAACCGAGAAAAACTAAGCGAAGTAAGGCACAGAAATAAAAAAAACCATTCGATATATTCATGCTTGGTTTTGATGTCCAAAAGGTGCAAAAATTGCTGCGGTGATAGGACAGAGACTTTCTGTCCATGTGCGTGACCTTTTGTCCTGTGTAGATGGCTCATTTTTGCCTCACTTTATTATATCATACACATGTGCTTTAAGTATAGTTTTTCCATAAAAATGGGTTAATCTATATTTCAATTGATGTATTGTGCACTTTTATGGACAAAATTGAGTGTATGGAAGCTCAATTTGATGTATCAAAACTCGAAATCGTCCAAAACATGCTCTCTGTCTCTGTAAAGGTAGTAGGTCCTCCGCTTCATGTGCAGGGTTGCTCTGTTTCTGCTCTGCTTTTCCGGTCGATGGACTGGCGAGCCAGCCCGAGCTGGACCGAGATTCTTCGTTGCCTGGGCCGAGCCTCTTTTCCCAGCTCGTTGGCCCGACGAGCCAGACCTGGCCGAGCCCAACAGGAGCGAGCGAAATGCTGGCTCGGCCCGAGCCTGCACCGAGCTGGCTCGTCTCCAGCCTGCCCTCCGATCCTTCCGGTTACGTTTCAGGAGTGGGATGCCACGAATACCTCGGACTCGGAGTACGATTCCGAGACGACCAGCACTTCAAAGCAGCTCGAACAGCGAGCCGCGCGCGCCCTTATATACAGCTCCCACGTACGTACTTCGATCGATAGAAATCTCGCAACTTTCAGCGCTATTACCATTGTTGATCGAACCACCATACCGATCGGTCGCAAGATGGGAGCGCAAGGAATCTCGATCGCCGGCGCCAACATGTGGGCTCTCCTCCTCGACAAGGACCCCGGCAACCGCGCGGCGGCCAGTGACCTCGCCGTCGACGTCTTCCACCGCAAGCTCAAGAAAACCGCCGCCGCCATGGTCGTCAAGGCTGAGGAGACACCGCCGCAGGCTGGTAACGTCACCAAGCCAGCGAAACGTGCCGAGAAGGCAAGGACCAACAAGAAAGGAAGAGGCGGCGTCTGCTGCCCTCGTCGTCGAGGTCGCGAAGCCAACGAACAACATGGTCAAGAAGAAGACGAAAGGCGCTGCCCAGCACGACAAGCAGGATGCCAACGTGCACGAACGCGAGGTGCAGATCAACGGCGCTGGGGACAACAAGCCGCCCGCCGAGAAGACCACTGTGTCCGACTGCGACGAGTTGACCAAGGCCCGCGAGGAGATCAAGAAGATGCGTGCCGCCGTGCGGAAAATGGAGGAAGAAGCAGAAGAGGAAAAGGTGTTCATTGACGTGGTGCCCGATGGTGGTGGACGCCGCCCGACGGTGGCCGAGCAGGTACCTAAGTCGGCTGTCGCGGAAGGTGTCACGGTCACTGGTGCCAACATGTGGGCTCTCCTCAGCGACGACGACCCCGGCCACGGCTCTGCCGGCATTGGCAACAACCAGAAGCACATGAAAGCCGCTGCTGCTATTCCCGACATCGCAGAGGAAGAGGAGGCGGCACGGGCTGATAATGTATGTGCAGGTCCAGGTGGCGTCAAGCCGGCGAAACGTGCCAAGAAGACCAAGGCGAAAAAGAAGAAAGGCGCCACCGATGACAGCAAGCAGGCAGAGCACATCAACAATCACGAGGAGAAGCAGATGCCGGCAAATGAATTAGAAGAGGTTACTTACGAGGCTGCGTCAGGCGGCAGCAGCTGCCGGACGGTGGCCTGGCGTGTATGCAGGGCGGCCGGGGCGATGTTGGCCATGTACTTTCAGCTCGGGTCCACGCCGACGTGTTGTGCGTGATCCATATGGAGTGCACAGTACGTGCACACTATGTCAGAACAACATCATTCAATTTCGCTTCGGAAGATGTCAAATTTATTTCCTTTACAGTAGATATTTGTGAGAGAAAAGTATACTATTGGAGAAGACATGTTTTCGAGTTATTCTTACACAAATTGTTTATGTTGCTGTATGCTAATCTGTATAATCTGGATTACAAAGACGGGAATCACCACAGTCTACCTGTTTTTACCAACCTGATACAAAACGTCCCAAGATTGGAGCACGGCGATTTGGGTAGCGGGTGCAGCAGCACCCACTACCCAAAAAAAAATTCCAAATGTCAAAAAATTCAAAAAAAAAAATTTGCATGTAGTCCAACACATTTCAAGTCAGCACAAAAATTGGCATGGTGAAAAAACTTTTTTAGCAACCTGTACAAAAAAGACAAAATTCTGACACGTACATATACGTTTTGGTATGTCCGGAATTTTTTCTGGAATTTTTTGACATTCTGAAAAAAAACAAAAAATAAATTCAGTAATGGGAGCATCTAGACCCCTGAGCCGTTTTGAATATCCGCCAAGATTGCAACTTTGCAAGCAAGGACAAGTAGAGATCGTCTTGATAATCAAGCCACTAGTGGAAAAGAGGCCTTTCGTCCGGGCCATTAGTCCCGGCTGTGGCCTGGGCCGGGACCAATGGTCCGGACACGTTGCCCCGAAAACGTTTCGGCGTACCTCAACCTTTAGTCGCGGCTCGTTAGGATCCAATGGTCCCGGTTTGAGATACAAACCGGGACTAAAGGGGTCTGCGGCCCGCTGGGTGCCTGGTGCGCCCCTTTAGTCCCGGTTCTATATAGGACCCGGGACTACTTTTGAACCTGTTTCTGTTCAAACGCGCGAGAACCCTTGAGTTCCCGCGCTGGTCGTTGATCACACGGGGAAACGAAGAGTTTGATCAAATCTTAATGGATTTTGGAAGTTGATCAACACGGCCGGATTAATTACCACAACCTCCTCATCTCCCCTGCTAGCTATAAGAGAGCTACAGTGCCATTTGCCAAATGCACCATCTCCTCTCTCTAATCTTCTCTAAAATCCTCTCTCGAATCGCTGCCGCGCGCCATGGAGCCACCTCTATGCGAGGAGTACGAGTACAAGGACATCTCCGTCGAAATGGACTTCAAGGTCGTGGTCACTCACCGCGCATCAACCGTGGAGAGTTGGATCGGCGACGTCAAGAGGCGCTACCTCGACGCCGCACCGATGAAGATCGTGGGCCTCGACTGCGAGTTCACCGATGCCACACCCGAGGAGAGGCAGCGTGCCGCCGTCCTGCAACTCTCCGTGGCGACCGACACGTCGGTGTTCCATATTTGCCACGCTGATCTGGTGCCGCAGGCCCTCAAGGATTTCTTGATGGACAAAACCATTAAATTCTGCAGCGCGGCTATCAACAACGATCAGCGTATGCTGGCGCCTTACGGAATTCATATTCCATCCGCCGTCGACCTCCAGCGGGCCGTTCACCCTAACCCAACATTCCCTAATCTTCCGAGTCTCTATGCTCTAGCCAATTATTTTATTGGCACAACGCTTGAGAAGAAGAAGAAGATTAACAAGAAGAGGAAGAAGGAGGACGAGAAGAAGAACGAGGAAGAAGAGGACCTCACATCAGGTTGGGGAAAGTTTCCATTGAGCTTTTATCGCATCAAGTATGCCGCTCTGGACGCTCGCCTAGGCTACGAGATTGCTAGGAGGTGTCTCGATGCTATGTGAGACGTTTGATTGAAATAAAAAGTTATGTGAAATTTGGATGTATTTAGCCCTTGTTTTCCTTTTGTTGAATTTTGCCAAGTTGGATCAAAAGTTATGGAATTTCAAAGATTATGCTTGAATGTGCTATATTTAAATCAATTGGGCAATCCGGGAGAAACTAAACGCTTAATCCGTACTAAATTGAAAATGAATTGAAAATGAATGAATATGACACCGAATTGAAAATGAAAATGAATTGAAAATGAATTAATATGAAACCGAATTGAAATTGAAAATGAATGAATATATTATTATTACTTAATTATAAATCTTACTTAATCCATATTAAATTGAAAATGAATTAATATGACACCGAATTGAAAAATGAATTGAAAAAAATGCAAAAACAGTAAGAAAAGACCTTTAGTCCCAGTTTGCATCTCAAACCGAGACTAATGGGCTGGCCCTATATATATGGCAGCCCCTCCCCCCCCCCCCCCCCCACCTTCTGTTTTTTTTCCTGGTGGAGGTGGAGTAGGTTGGTGTTAGTTTTTTTTTTCTTCATATGCACTAGAGGTGTTCGGTGAAATGCCTGTTAGAGCGATGCCACTTGAGTTCACACAAGACAAACATGATATGAGGTGCCCGAGCCACACTTAAGCTTCCTCCTCTTTGTTTCCAAGTGTCCTAAATGGTTAGCAACTATTTTCTCGTTTAGACCGCGTGGTAGTAATTTTAGCATCGTGATTGCGTTTGATATATAGTTCTATGATGCAGATGAGCCATCCATGGATGTACGGTGACCGACGCTCTGCCGCTTACAGAGAAGGCGTGCGTTCTTTTCGCCTTGCGGCCGAGGCGAACAAGCATGGGGTTGGCTTTATGTTTTGTCCATGTGTTGAATGTCGGAATGAGAAGGATCACACTTCCTCGAGAGTCATTCAGAGCCACTTGCTTCGGTGTGGTTTCATGTCCGGCTATAATGTTTGGACCTAGCACGGAGAAAGAGGGGTTATGATGGAAGACGGCGATGAAGAAGAGAACGATGATGACAACTACCGATCTATGTTCCCTGAATACGCTGATACCGAAATGGAAGACAATGAAGAAGAAGAAAAAGAGGGTGAAGAACGGGCACCAGATGAGCCCGCTGATGATCTTGGTCGGGTCATTTCTGATGCAAGGCGAGGCTGCAACACAGAAAAGGAGAGGTTGCAGTTCGAACAGATGTTACAGGACCACAACAAATTGTTGTACCCAACTTGTGAAGATGGCCAGAAGAAGCTGGGTAGCACACTGGAATTGCTGAAGTGGAAGGCAGAGACCGTGTGACTGACTCGGCATTTGAAAAGTTGCTGGTACTAATGAAGAATATGCTTCCAAGAAAGAACGAATTGTCCGCCAGCACGTACGAAGCAAAGAAGTTTGTCTGCCCTCTAGGATTTGACGTGCAGAAGATACATGCATGCCCTAATGACTGCATCCTCTACCGCGGTAAGAAGTACGAGAATATCGATAAATGCCCAGTATGCACTGCATCGCGGTATAAGATCAGAAAAGATGACCCTGGTGATTGTTATTTTGATTGAATTATATTCTCGTAAAGTGCGCCAGGGAGCCACAGGGGACGAATCTATGTGGATACTACGTTTGCGAGTTCATTCGCACGTTTACCACTGAGCACAATGATTATAGAGTCGACGTAAGCAATACATTCACAACATTATTTTATTACCGTCACTTTTTGTTATCATGATTGATGTTCATATTGATCTTCTTTTCTTATATAGTTCGAGAGAATGCGGGATCGACTCCTACCAGAGCAACGCGTACTAGCAATTGCTGAGGAGCTGGCGGGATTTTTGTTGAGCGAGATGGTAGGCGACGCCGGAGAATTTAGTGTGAATAGGCGCTTCTGATGATCCCTGGCCGTGTAATCGAATATACGGGCTCTAGTCCCGGTAATTGTGATCTCCATGTAACTATCAAAATTGTATATATTTGTATGCTCGATCGCAAGACAAGTTATCTTATATATGCACGAACGTGTACGGTATGTGATAGCGTAGAAATACCGCTAAAAGAAAATAATTATCTTTGCATGCTCGAAGAAAGAAAATAAAAGAAAACAAATAAACCCTAAACCCTAAACCCTAAAGAAATAAATAAAAGAAAACAAAACTACTAGTCGTGGCCCGTTATACGATCCGGGACTAAAGGGGTTGCCCCCAGCGCTCTCCGCAAGCGGCCACGTGGTGGATCTTTTGTCCCGGCCCGTTATACGAGCCGGGACTAAAGCGGTTGCCCCCAGCGCGCTCCGCCAGCGGCCACGTGGTGGATCTTTGGTCCCGGCTGGTAACAGGCCTGGGACTAAAGGGTAGGCCTTTAGTCCCGCCTGGCCTGTCCCGGTTCACGAGCCGGGACAGAAAGCCCTGTCTCCACTAGTGAGCACCTACATACTGTTTTCGAAACTTACTCATGCAAAATTTCAAGAGGAATCACGATCGTATATGCCCTTCACAACAATTTCAAGAGAAATAGAAAATGGAACTTGCAAAGTGAATATCCAAGTGAACTTTGTTTTTTTTTCCAAGTTACAGACCTTTGTACGTTCAAGTTTCAAACTTGGCATGCACATACCTACATACATGTTTAAGTTGTATTTTATTATTTTTATGAATTTATTGTTCACCACGGGATAGAGCACCCCAAAAATTCTCTTACGATAATTTCCTCCTTTTCACCCTCATTGTGTTTACTGCCAATACGTGTGAACATGTCTTCTAGGGGAGGTAAAATGTAATGCTAAAAGCTATATTGTCGGTTCTCATGCCCACTCCACGGTCCACTACACTTGTACAAGGTCTCAATCTCTTTTTCATACTGCTTACTTTCATGCAGTTGCAAACCAGAGAAGGCGGAAAATGTTGGTGCATTCTCTTGATGGTCCGGATGGACCTGTCACAGATGACAAAGAGATGTTAGGTGTTGCCACCGACTTTTATAAAAACCTCTTCAAGAAAGAAGAGGATTCTGGCTTCTCTCTACAGGATGACTTCTTTTCCCCTATGGAAAAGCTTTCTGAAGCCCAAAACGCTCTCTTAGAAAAGCCTTTCTCTGAACAAGAGGTTAGAGAGTCTGTGTTTGGCTCGTATTCTGATGGTGCTACTGGGCCAGATGGTCTTCCTTTTCTTTTTTACCAAAAAATTTGGGAGGTGGTCAAAGGCGACCTTTTAGCCATGTTTGAAGAATTTTTTTTGGGGTGAGCTAGACATCTTTAGAATCAATTTTGCTATCCTTACTCTCATCCCCAAGGAAGAGGGAGCTAGCAACATGAGAAAGTTTAGGCCAATAAGCCTCCTAAACTGTAGTTTTAAAATTTTCACGAAAGTGCTCACTAATAGGCTAGCTCAAATCATGGGTGACATCACTGCTGTACACCAGTCTGCCTTCATTAAAGGAGATTTATTCTGGAAAGTGTGGTCACAGCACATGAAACCCTACACTCGGTCATGCAGGAGAAAAATGAGGGGCTGGTCATAACGCTAGATTATGAAAAAGCCTTTGATAAAGTTAGTGTGGAGTTCTTGTTGAATCTCCTTGAGAAACGTGGTTTTTGTCCCAATTTCATCTCTTGGATCAGATTAGTGGTCAGTGATGGCTCTGTTGGAGTCAAACTGAACAATATCATTGGTAATTACTTTAGAACTGGTAAAGGTTTGAGGCAGGGGGACCCTCTCTCCCCCTTGCTTTTCAATCTAGTCGTAGATGTTCTTACCAGGATGCTTATCAAAGCTGCGAATGCGAACCTCATCCGGGGGCTTTGCTCTGACTTGTTTCCTGGTGGTGTCATCTGCTGCAATATGCAGATGACACCATCCTTTTCTCTGCCAACGACAAAGTTTTAGCCACTAATCTCAAATGGGTTCTCACCTGTTTCGAACAAGTGTCTGGCATGAGAATTAACTATGCGAAGAGCGAAATCATTTCCGTAGGAATGGATGTAGTTGAAACTGAGACGTTTGCCAATATTTTGGGGTGCGCTGTAGGTAGTTTCCCCATCAAATACTTGGGCATTCCTCTACATTACGAAAAGCTTAGGAGAGAAGACATCCAACCGCTTATAGATAAAATCCTTAAGTGCATTGCAGGTTGGAGAGGGAAGTTGCTCTCTTATGCCGCTAGGATTACTCTTATTAAATCCTATCTAGCAAGTATCCCCATTTATTTGCTATCTTTTTTTAAATTCCCCAAGTGGGCTCTAGACCTCATTAACACTCAGATGGCAAATTGCTTGTGGAATGATTTTGAAGGGCACAGGAAGCTGCATTTAGCCAACTGGAAACTAGTTTGTAAAAAGAAAGAGTATGGAGGCCTAGGGATCTCTGACTTGGTAAATATTAACCTGTGTTTGCTAGGTTCTTGGTTGAAAAGATACACCAAGGATGATGGTAAACTTTGGAAAACCATGGTAGATGCCAAATATCACACTAACTGTCCGAACGTTTTTGGTAGCAAAACAATTGGCACCTCTCAATTCTGGAGAGGTTTCATGTGGGCTGTGAAGAATGTAGAATTTGGCTATATGTGGAAGGTAGGAAATGGTGAAAAAGTAAGATTTTGGGAGGACACATGGTGCGGTACATCCCCGCTTTTTGTCCAATTTTTCGACATTTACATTATCTGTAATGATCAGGGAAAAACTGTCAAACAAGTCTGGGATGGGGCTCAGCTTAGGATGACGTTTAGAAGGAATTTCTCTCCTGACATGTTACAAAACTGGTATGAGATCGAAGGGATTGCTTCCAGTCTGTCTTTGACAGAAGAAGAGGATGCCCTTGTTTGGAAATACAGTGATAAGGGAGTGTATTCTACCTCCTCCCTTTATGCCATCATTAATTTTGGGGAGATCCAACCGATGTACATTCCTTCGATTTAGAAGTTATCGGTTCCACCCAGGATTCATACATTTCTTTGGCTTCTTGCCCACAATAAACTCATGACATGAGATAATCTCAAGAAGAGAAACATGAACAAACCTGAAAGCTGCGTCTTCTGCTCAGAACCTGAATCGGTGCATCACCTTTTCTTTGGTTGCATAGTTGATAAGCAAATTTGGCTGGTAGTCTCTAAGTTCTTCAAGCTTGAGATTGGTGTTGATTACTTTTCGATTGCCAAATTTTGGATAGCAAATAAAAAGCATGCAGTTCTTAACTCGGTTTGTTCTAGTGTCCTTTGGAGTATTTGGAAGCTGAGAAATAGTATGATTTTTTATGGTAAGCCTTGGCTTGATGTTAAACAGGTTTGGTTCCTGATTCTATTGTCTCTAAAGAGATGGAGATTGATCTTCAAGGACGAGATGATGCAGCAAGTGGAGGACTTCTGTGCCACGGTCTCGACGCTGCTGAGATCCCGCTTCCTCCTGGAGAGTGGCTGAAGAAGTACCTGCCGCTAAACCAAATGGCTCCTGCCTCTGATGAAGAAGGAAGTGACATGCCAAGGTCACCTGATCTAAAGAAGCGTGCGCCGGCGAGCACCTGGACTACCCCCACATCGACGCTGGATGTTGCCTCCATCTAAGCAATATCTGCAGAAAAAGCTCCGGAAGTTCAAAACTTCCTTGTCCGAGTTGCCAGTCGTCTTCATATTTCTGCTTTTGTTTCCAAACCCCTACGTGGTTAATGGATGCTGCCGTAGTTTGAGAACAGACTCATGTCTCTTTAGCTTTCCCTAGTTTCTGCTAGTTTTCTCTTTAGGCCTGCCAGCTTGCTGAGCTCTGTTTTGCTTTTGTTAAAACTTACTTACTGTTCGTCACCATGTATCACCTCGCTCAGGTTTCGTTGAGCTTATCAATGGAACTGGGGATGCGATCCCTTTATTTCTAAAAAAAATCTCTTTTTTCATACTAGCAAAAAATGCTCGTGCGTTGCTACGGGTGGTGGATGTGCATGTACTAATAGGTAAGTGTGGATGTGCTACATGTGTGGTATATATATTGGAGGATCAACACGAAAACATGTTGGTGTGGTAGGTGATGTTTCATTCAATTTTCCATGTTTCTCAACTTACAATACCCTATCACTACTAGGAAACTAGCTATAGGTGGAATCACTTTTTGCGGCGCACCAAATAGCCATGCGCCACAGAAAATTATTCTGCGGCGCATTGTTTTGCATGCGCCACAGAAATTTGGAATTTTGTGGCGCACGGAAAACACATGCGCCACCGAAATGTGGCTTTCTGTGGCACATGTAAGATGCGCGCCACAGAAATGTGCCTTTCTGTGGCTCATGTAGGATGTGCGCCACAGAAATGTGCTTTTCTGTGGCGCATGGGCTGGGATGCGCCACAGAATGTGTCTTTTCTGTGGCGCATGAGGCCATGCGCCACAGAAATCAGCAATTCTGTGCCGCACCAGGCCCCATGCGCCACAGATTTTTTTTTGAAATCAGATCCCACCCCCCCTGGATCGCCTTTTTTGTTTTGCAAACAAGAAAAGAAAATGATAAAATGTTCAAAAAATAAAATCCTTTGAGATGTAGTTAGGTTTTAGTGTCTAGTTGGTATAGAATTCTCCAAATTCCAAAAGAAAAAAAAAGTTATTTCAAACAGAAGATTTTTTTTCTACAAAATCTAAAAAATTCAAAAAAAATATAAAATATAATTTTTTTTGATTTGTTGAATTTTTGGGTTTTTTGAAGTTTTCTGGATTTTTTGAATTTTTTGGGATTTTTTGAATTTTTTTGGGATTTTTTGAATTTTTGGAATTTCATTCATTTTTGAACTTACTTTTAAAACTTTTGAAGTTTTTGATTTTTTTGAAGACACATATATACACATACCACACATAAACTATACACACATATATACGTACACAAGGGTTAAGAGGGTTGATATGATACTATTATCAATAAGAACTTGAGTAGCATACGGGTAGCTGAATTGAATAGAACTTAGAAGTTAAGCGTGCTTGCGTTGGAGCAATATAAGGATGGGTGACCTACTGGGCAGTCATTATTAGAGATATGCTTGGAGTGTTAAAAATGTTCAAAAAATTCAAATATTCAGGATTTTCCAAATTCTTTCATTTTCTTAATTTTTTTAATTTTTTTAAATTTTTTTGAATTTTTTGAGAATCCAGATCTAGATCTGGCCGCCCTTTTTTTTAAAATTCAAAAAAAAAATTCTGTGGCGCATGGGTAGTGGTGCGACACAGAATTGTGGTTTTCTGTGGCGCATCTGGGGTGCGCCACAGGAATATATTTTAGTGGCGAGCTAACTGTGGCGCACCCACCATGCGCCACAGAATGCAAAAATGGTGCGCCACAGAAAGCCTATTTCCTACTAGTAGTGTATGTAATAAATACATATTACTTTTCCCACATGCCTGGTTAGAAGAACTTGACCCTAGAATATGGGCTAAAACTTTTCAGTCAGAGGTGCCAAAATGTGATATAGTGCAACTACTCTACTGCAAGTGGGACCCGTGTTCACGTGTCGTCCGCGTCTGTTCAAATTCGACGGCAAACATGCTTCTGGACTAAATCGAGTCCAATTCACAAGTACGGGGCTAAAATTCTTCAAATTCCGAGTACGAGAACTAAATCGATCCACTTGGACAAGTACGGGGACTTTATATTTTACTCTTAATGCAAATACATTGGCTCAGGCCCAGGTGAAGAAATTGGACAACTGAAAATAGTTCCACTAATCAATCACACACGTGCTTACAAAAATATGAAGGAAACTACAGAAGAGTAGTACCTCACTTGCTAGCTCTTTCCCAATGCCTACAATTCCGAGGAATTCATTGTGCACCAGATAAATACTTTTATACAGGCACAAGACATCTAGCACTCGTTCCATATATATTTGTTCTAGTGAATCTTGACGATGGACACACATCTTGCGGGTGGTGGATGTGCATGTACTAATAGGTAAGTGTGGATGTGCTACATGTGTGGTATATATATTGGAGGATCAACACGAAAACATGTTGGTGTGGTAGGTGATGTTTCATTCAATTTTCCATGTTTCTCAACTTACAATACCCTATCACTACTAGGAAACTAGCTATAGGTGGAATCACTTTTTGCGGCGCACCAAATAGCCATGCGCCACAGAAAATTATTCTGCGGCGCATTGTTTTGCATGCGCCACAGAAATTTGGAATTCTGTGGCGCACGGAAAACACATGCGCCACCGAAATGTGGCTTTCTGTGGCACATGTAAGATGCGCGCCACAGAAATGTGCCTTTCTGTGGCTCATGTAGGATGTGCGCCACAGAAATGTGCTTTTCTGTGGCGCATGGGCTGGGATGCGCCACAGAATGTGTCTTTTCTGTGGCGCATGAGGCCATGCGCCACAGAAATCAGCAATTCTGTGCCGCACCAGGCCCCATGCGCCACAGATTTTTTTTTTGAAATCAGATCCCACCCCCCCTGGATCGCCTTTTTAGTTTTGCAAACAAGAAAAGAAAATGATAAAATGTTCAAAAAATAAAATCCTTTGAGATGTAGTTAGGTTTTAGTGTCTAGTTGGTATAGAATTCTCCAAATTCCAAAAGAAAAAAAAAAGTTATTTCAAACAGAAGATTTTTTTTCTACAAAATCTAAAAAATTCAAAAAAATATAAAATATAATTTTTTTTTTGATTTGTTGAATTTTTGGGTTTTTTGAAGTTTTCTGGATTTTTTGAATTTTTTGGGATTTTTTGAATTTTTTTGGGATTTTTTGAACTTTTGGAATTTCTTTCATTTTTGAACTTACTTTTAAAACTTTTGATTTTTTTGAAGACACATATATACACGTACCACACATAAACTACACACACATATATACATACACAAGGGTTAAGAGGGTTGATATGATACTATTATCAATAAGAACTTGAGTAGCATAAGGGTAGCTGAATTGAATAGAACTTAGAAGTTAAGCGTGCTTGCGTTGGAGCAATATAAGGATGGGTGACCTACTGGGCAGTCATTATTAGAGATATGCTTGGAGTGTTAAAAATGTTCAAAAAATTCAAATATTCAGGATTTTCCAAATTCTTTCATTTTCTTAATTTTTTTAATTTTTTTGAATTTTTTGAGAATCCAGATCTATATCTGGCCGCCCTTTTTTTTAAAATTCAAAAAAAAAATTCTGTGACGCATGGGGTAGTGGTGCGACACAGAATTGTGGTTAAAATGGTGCGCCACAGAAAGCCTATTTCCTACTAGTAGTGTATGAAATAAATACATATTACTTGTACAGTTCGGTGGCCTTGTACAAGTTGATGCAAATGTATTTGACGCACATAGCATAGTTGATGATGTATTGAGTTCGATATAAATATACAATTGTCCCCTGCTAACATATGTTTTTCAGCCTCGACATCTTAGGCATTCCATTTTCTACAACTCTCTTGCCTCCACATTAAGCACCTTCGCTGGAAATAATACAGCCCTTCCTATCCACTGGTTTTTGTGGCTCCCAAAATATAGCACTCAGGTAGTCGTATCCTTGAGAGTTCCATCACATCAAGTTCAGTTCTATGTATCTTCATGTATTAAGCATTGTATTCATCTTATGAGACTGAGATTACTCCCATCTAGCATATAATTTTGTCGGCAATTATTGAACAGATGCACTAGCCAATTATCCCAAAAGTCCGAACTGATGGGAAAGACTAGGCTTATATTTTAAGCCTCCCCCGTCCGTATATCATATTGAACAGATGCACTAGCCAATTATCGCAAAAGTCCGAACTGATGGGAAAGAGTAGGCTTTATAATTTAACAGCAATCCTACAGATTTCAACATTTGGATAAACCACCAATCGATCCCTATTGAGAAACAACATTAAATCATGTATGCCATGCTTGGAGAATAACTTTAGTCACTTGATGAAACAATCTAGGTGAAAAATGTAGGAATACATTATGGGGTAGTGTATGACAGGCATATTTATTCGTACTAGCTGAATGCCCTTGCGTTGATATGGCTTATCAAATTTCTTTCTCATTGCACATGTACATATAGTCTATGTGAACATTCAAGTGTTTAAAAACGATAGTCATGGGAAAGTAGCACTTGAACATGGGGGATATGTTCCCAGTTCGACAAATCATTTTCAAAATATTTAAAATTTCCGAAAAAAGGTGTGCGCGTAGATCTTTATTTTCCATGTGTGCGTAGAAAATTTCGCGAAGAAACTACGTTTTAATTAGCCTATAATAAAAAAGATAAAAATATGTCACATGATTACTTCTATATAGCACCGGAATTTTCTCTTTTTTTTACCGAGGCAATGTAAATAGTAATTTCGTCACGGAACAACAATCTTAGACACATGGATGTTGATCAATTTTTAGTGGAGCACAAAGATTTTTAATGGTTTGTCAGGTTTAATAGTAAAGATAAATATAATTTTGTTTCATGAAAAATGAATCATTCTTATACACAGGTATGCATGGAAAATGTTGGAAGGAATTATCCCAGAAAATAAATGGAGCTGATAACAAATTTCTAGGCGTCGTAAATAAAATGTACTGCAGGCAGATTGTTGAACACGACAAATATGGGCGAGCAATATAACACCAAGGAAAGGTTAACAAGTGTCTGGATACCCAAACGAGTCACTGTAACCACATTGTTTATTAGGTAAGGCCGGAAAATAAGCTACAAATATAGCGTGCTAGCCCTATTTTTAAAAGATCTTTTATGAAGATGATGTTTTGCAAGTATAGGTCAATGGAAGAGTACTGAATATTCAGGAAAAGTACATCCCGTGTGACTGTAATCTCGATCAGGTATTCCATCCTTAGGTCTCTTTGGGAATCCATATACATGATTTTTTTTTCATGGGAACAATTCAGGAACATATGCCTATATATAATCAGTTATAATAAACAATTCGTACGGTCTGATCACTGACCCAAGTAACTAATTGAAGGTCACCTAATGGTCACCGGTCCTGCTCCTGCCTCAAGCACCTGATTCGTACAGCCAAAAAATAATCAGAGACAGAGATAGAATGGCTGAATGACACGGACCATATGGAAGAGCCGAGGTTCAGCCACCGCCGGCCGGACTCTCACTCCTCGGCCTCTTCGGCGTAAAGGTCTGGCCGCGCACCGCCGCTGCTTCCTTGAGACCTTGACCAGGCCGGGAGAGGAGAGACGAAAAGAGGGCGCACTCGAGAGGGAGAGGTAATTTCCTCAGTCGGATGGACGTCGTTGCCCTCCAGCCACCGTTGTGGTGGCGCTAGGTCCTGCCAAGCTGCCACCGGTGAGCCACGATCCAGCAGCACCATCGATGTCGCTGTGTAGCAGAGATCCAAGTTGATGTAATAAAATAAACGAGAATTTATCATCAAGCTGTAAGAAACGGCTGATGAATAGTCCATAAACAATTTGAGCATTTCTACCTTGTTTGGTCAGCTTAGAGCGGGTAACGCTAAAACGCGAAGATCTACCAACATATAACCGATAAACTGGAGAAAACATAGCAATAATGTGCAAGGACCGAGACTCCGGAGAGTAAGATGTTGTTGTGGATTATTGAGCCGGCACCTGACATATATGCCGTAGCACAAAGACTGTCCTACCATAAGGAACTGCTTGTCCAGCGAATGCAACTACACGATGGCTTAGGATCGCACATGCTAGCTTTTTCCCAATGCCTACAATTTCAATATATTATGTTGCATCCTAGTACCACATACATACATTTATCTGGGGAACACGCCATCTATCACTTGTTCCATCTATATTTATTTATTTTCCTAGTGATTTAATTTATTTCTCGTGGAGTGGATGTGCATGTACTAAGGTAAGTGTGGATGTACTGTGTACGAATAGATACGTGTGGTTCTGCTGTGTGCATGGTGTTGAACTATCAATACGAGAACATGAATGTTGCTCTAAATGTTAGTTATTGTGCAAGGTGCGGTCGGTGATGTTTGATTCAGTTTTCTGAGTTTCTCAAATTACAGTTTTACTATAAATAGATATATTAAGGTTCCAGTTCAGTGGCCTTGTGCACGTTGATGCAAACATATCTTACACGCATAGAATAGTCGATGATACATGTCAGGCCTATATAAATATACAACTATCCCCAAGTAACATATTTCTCCAGCATCCATATTTAGCCATGCCATTTTCTACTAACTATCTTGGCTCTAGCACGGTCGTCAGAAAAATGTAGCACATCATCTTCAATATTTTTTCATGGCTAGCATGTCAAATTTAAGTGTGAGATCTTGAGAGTTTCATCACATCAAATTCACCTTTTTAATACTTTTACTCCGATCTAGAAAGAAATTGGTTGGAGAACATAAATCTTTCCACATGTGGACAAAGCACCACTGAACCCTAACAAAGAGAGAAAATTAATCATTTATACCACCATGCTCAGTAATTAACTTCAGTCACTTGATTATGTAGAAATAGAGGTACAAAATGTAGGAATAAATTATGGTAGTCTAAAAGACTTTTTTACTAGAACTAGGAAAAAACCGTTTATGTATCTATTAAAAAAATCACCAATTTATCAACTAGTAGAAACAGCTCATGAATAGCCGTTTGAACTTTCCTCACATGGTCATCTTAGAGATGGTAACACTAGAACGCAAAATGGGCTGCCAACATATAGCTGATGATTTGGGGGCAAAACAAAGAAATGATGCTCAAGGACCGAGACTCCCTGGGAGTCAGATGTAATTGTGGCCTATTGAGTCGACGCCAAACATATATGACCTAGCCAAAAGACTACAGCATCATGAGGGGTTGCTTGTCCACCAATTGCTTGAGTGTCGTAAGAAATATGGAGGAAACTTTACCTAAGGAATATTAGTTTATGTACAACAACATGATGACTTTTAGAAATACTAAGGAGAATGTGCCAATTTTGAATACATGCATGTTGTGCATGAGAGTAGTGATTGTTATGGGGATCCATGGACATTCGGTTGCTAAGCATGCTTGCAATTTGAAGTTGGACGGGCTTGGTCGGATTCACCTCTAACTTTTGTGGACAATGTAGCTATAAATATCGATTAATAAAATCCCTGGTCTTCCCTCGGAAGTTTACCCTAATTTAACAAACCCATCATGCCACCAAATATAGCACAATCTCTTACGCTAAACCTGCAATTTCTCCAAGCATGGGGCTAGCGATTTACAGTCGCCTTGCCAAATATGCATCCGCAATCCTCCTACAAAAATGCACTCACAATCGCCTTGCCATATTCAATCCATGCAACAAACGGACGACCGCTTTCACTTATTCTACCTCCTTGGTTTAGAAATCTTAATGAAAAAATGGCGTAGAGAGGTTGCTAAAAGGACATGAGGTGGAACGGTGGGGTAGAGACTAACAGTGGAGGGGCGCCATCCGAGAGCACCGGAGCACGACGTGTGGCACACAATTAGGGCGTGTGGAGTATGCGAGGAGGTAGGGTGGTGTTGGAATGGGAAGCTGGTGAAGTAGGAGGAGCAGCAAGCAGTGCACCACCGTTTGGCCGGAGGAGGAGGGAAGAGGAGCATTGTGTCAATGAACGAACGAATAGACTATCTGGACCGAAGAGCGCTGAAGGAGGTGTGTGCTTGCATCGAGCCATGGAGATGGTGCCGGCTTGCTTTTGGACAGTTGTATCTCAAGCGGACTGTTGGATCTGTTTCCATAAAAAGTTTTGCAATATAATGCTGCTACATTCAACGGTCTTCGGTTCAAGGTGAAGGAGGATGGCCGGGCCCTAAACGAGACACTACCATTTTCATGTCTGGTCAGAAGAAAAGAAATACCAACTCATGGAGTATGTGTCAGAAATGATGTTGAACCATGTGAGGGGATCCATAAATGCTATCTATCTGACGTGTGAAGTTGTGGTCCGAGGAAATGCTTGCCTCTGTCCAACTACTTTTTCTTGTGTGAGAATATGTGGGGTATGTAGATAATATTGTACGTGGCTAACTTGATCAAACATAAAGATAAAGGGGGCCAAAACTAAAATCCAATACTCCCCTACAGATAGTTCTAGAATCAATTGCATCCTAGGTGGCAACATCATACTTAATAATAAAGGAGAAAGTGTTTCTCTTTTCCTACTTTGCGGTTAGATTATAAGTTCTTTGACAAAGCTGAAGTTTCAGCATAGCAAAATACAACTTCCAACTTCTGCAAAGAGAAGCCCCCTAAAATACAATAACGACAACATGTGGCATCAGCGTGGTCGTTATATCATAGACACAAGCGATGTTGGTCATACTGAACACATACTATACATGGCAAAAAAAGGCCAAAGTTGAACTTCAAACTGCGCGTCCTTTTAACTGTCAACAGCTTTCTCAATTATAATCTCAACCTTTCAGCAAACAGAATAAGTGGAAGGATTTAATTAGGCATATGAAAATGGTTGATGTCTTAGCCAGGTACTGAATACTGACGAGTCCTTGGTCTCAACAGTTCAAAAAGGACAGAAAGCGGCAAGCGATTGGAATATCATTTATGTTGTACATGATTGGATTCGTAAGGACCAGCTCTTGACTGCACACTCATTCATTTAAAGAAAAGAAAAATAATTCAAATACATATGTGGAAAGGAGTTGATAACACACCTTTCTGAGTTACTGTATATTTGGAACAGTTCTTCCTCGGAAGATTTTTTTCCTTTAACAACATTTATAGCACCAGTAGCCATGATCCCTGGATTGCATGTGTCAGTCGTATGATTGCTGATGAACATAGATGATTATGCATTTGAAAGACAGTTACAGGAACTCCACTAGATAGCTGACTTAATAAATGGTAAGTACATCATTCAACAAGCTGACATTCGTTCAGTTAAAAAACTGAAATTTGCAACTCGGTGTCTCTTTGAAATTTTAACAGTCAATGCATATCAAAGTTAGTACGATTTGGTTGTTTTCATCGTGTTCTATGACAGGAATTTAGCAGTAGCACTCGTGTATAAACTGCAAGCTAAATATAGCAACTCTAGCATCCTGCCAATTCGATCAGTTCAGCAGCTAATCGATAAGGAGAAAAGATCACATAAATAATACATGTGCATCATAGTATATGTTAACGACCTTGAAATAAGAAGGAAAATTACCTTGATCGGCAACTAGCAACCGACATGAGTTGTCAGCAAAAAGGGCTACCTTTTCATCAGGAGCAACACCAACAGCCCTGTCCATGGGTTTACTAATACTCCCTCCGTTCTAAATTAAATGACTTTCATTTGTCAAAATGAGGATATATCTACACTTGTAACATGTCCAGATACATTCATATGTGAGAAAATGGAAGTCATCTAATTTGGAATGGAGGGAGTAGGATGGCCCGATCCAGTACAAAATTGAGCATTTTATAAGTATCCTATGAGGGCAGTAACAGGAACTATGGTATCTAATTTTGGCATTCGAGTATCTATTAAAAACGAATTCTCACCTCAGACCATGAGAAAAATTCAATATTTGCTGTTCAAGCTGAACAGAGAATGTATATCAATAAATAATGATAAATCAAATTGTCTAGTGGATTATGGATTTGGAATACAGATAGTTCCTTGCTCTAGTAAACGATAAAGACTTCGCGTTAATTTATTTGAAGCAATCAGTAGTGAAGTGCATATATAAGTTGTTGTCTAGTGCACAAGCTATCAAATAGTAGTTATTCAGTAACATGAGAGACAAAATATACCCCAAAGGATGTCTACTTCGCGTTCACATTTCCAGTGAAATTGTCTTAGATCATCTGGCATCAAGATAAATTTCTGGTAGCTGAAGAAGCACCTGCTTGCAAGTCAACTCAGAAGGAGGATCATGATAAGGATCAAGCACAGCTACACAGTCAGCGTATTTTTCCGCTGCTGTCCTCCAAATATCTGGAACCGCCTTCCATTCATGCACAGCGAATTCATTTCCACCAGGCAATAGTGCACTCTCAAGCAAAGGCGAGCACTTGCCGCGAGGTGGGCTCTCTAGCTGCGACACAGATTTAAGAAAGTTTCAGGCAAAGGAAGTTACACATTCGGGGCAAATTCAACACATCAATGCAGTACTCCCTGAAAGAAATGATTTCTAACAGTTCATGCATACAGTTCCTACGGCAAGGCGATTTGTATTTGCATTCAGAAGACAAAAATTCTGAATGCACCAGATACATACTTCTAGTGTCTAACAACCGACTTGTATTTGCATTCAGAAGACAAAAATTCTTAAACAGAAAGGGCGTCCATCCATCCATCGGACCCAGGACCAATGACGACGGTAACAGCAACAGTTCCTACTGTATGGGCTAAGAGACAATGTTTAATGCAAATACATACTTATCACATCAGTAGTCTCAAGCCCAAATGAGAAAACTGGACACCAGAAAACAGGTTCACTGATCACTCACACACATGCATACATGCATGCGGAAGTTCAGTAATCCACTTGCTAGCTAGCTCTTTCCCAATGCCTACAATTCCGAAAACTTCTCCATGCACCAGATACATACACTGGTAGAAAAAGGGCCTGTGGTCCCGGTTCGGCTGGGCCATCAGTCCCGGTTGCCCAACCGGGACTGGCCAATCGGGACTAATGCTAGTCCCGGTTGGGCCACGAACCGGGACCAATGGGTGTCCACGTGGCCAGTTCTGGCTGGGCGTGGGGGGAGACTCATTGGTCCCGGTTCTTGTTAAGAACCGGGACCAATGAGTGTTTTTTTTTGTAGGGTTTAGGGTCTCCCTCGCCGGTGCCCCCTCTCGCCGGTGCCCCCTCTCCCTCTCGCCGGTGCATCCGTCGTCTCCCCCTTCTTCGCATCGCCGACGTGCTCTCCATCTCTCACTCGCCGGCATATCGAGTCCAAGCTTCGATATTTCTGTGCAGGTACTACTCGCCGGCTGATCTCTCACTCGCCGGCTCTCCATCTCGCACTCAATTCGATGGTAGTACATACAGCAATGAAGGAATCATTATTACACATCATCGTCATGAATATATTACACACAGCTCATTCGTCGTGCTTGGTCGAACATATTAAATATACACACGAGTTTCATGCATATATACATCTCTTTTACACTCGCATTTGAAGCGGCGCATAGTATTCTCCCTTCGGATCTAGGACCTCTGCATCAAAGAATCCCGCAATTTCCTCTTGAATTGCTCGTACGCGATCTTGTGGGAGAAGACCGTCCCGCATGTCGTCGTATCGGCATCTTGGATAGGAGACGGGGTCCTGCTAGCCGAGGGTGAACGTAGGGCAAGAAGGTGGACGTCGTCAAGGTCGGGATTGTACACGGCGGTTTACCCAGCTTCAGGCACCACGGCGGTGGCGGTGCCCTACGTGCTGCTATAACTCACTATAAGGCAATATCGCCGTGAACAGGTTACAATGAGTTGATGGTGTATCTAAGAGTTGCCCTAAAGGCGTCCCGAGGTCCAACTTATATAGGCGGCTGGACCTAGGGTTACAAGGTGATTACGTATCCAGCAAGTATACGGAGTCCTAAACCTAGCCGGCAAGTATGCCGCCTTCTTGGACTTGGTGGCTTCGTGGGCTTCAGTCTTGGGCCTCCTTCTTGCCGGCTGCCTTGTTTGTCATCCGCCTTCTGCCTAGTTGTCATCCGCCTTCTGCCTTGTTGTCATCCGCCTTCTGCCTTGTTGTCATCCGCCTTCTTTGTCATCCGCCTTGTTTGGCATCCGCCTTGTTAGCCGGATTGACCCATGTTAGAGATACCCCTACTTGGTATATCCCAACACCGCAGCCGTTCGATCTAATTTAAAGAAGGGGTCAATATATATGAATGAAACTAAACACAATTGATGGCAATAAACTAAAATTGTGAATATTGTTTACGTACTTCAAGTTGTTATAAGAACCGGCTCCTGGATCGCTCTTGGGTCGTCTGGCGAATGACCTCGCAAACGTAGTATCCACATAAATTATTCCCATGTTCCTGCCTCAAGCACTTTACGAGAACAGAGTTCAATCAAAATAATAATCAAGCATGATAATGGTATTGAAACTAAAATCAAAGAGATGCGCGGAATAATAATCAAGCATGATAACTTACACTTATTTGTTCAAATGTATGCTCCTCTGCCCAATCACGCCTAGCCTTGGCGGTGAACCGTTTCCAAGCCCTGTTCGGCAAATAAAATGAATAAAGGAGTTATATATTAATTGCTTGCTACCAGGGAATGAACGGAAAGTTGCCGATATAGTGCCATAATGATTGAAATTACCCTTGGAGGTATTCCTGCATGTTCGCCCACTCCTCAAGGGGTTTACGTTTCGAGTCCATGACAAGTACTACTCCTTTGTCAGGTTTAATAATTAGCAGAATAAAGTGGAAGCTGCGCACGCATAAAGTCATCAATTATACACTTAACATCGAGTAAGCGAAATAGAATGTGTACAAGACAGTAACACTCACCCGTAGTTGTAAGTAAATAGTATTTCCCTTTTGGTTTCGTTAAACCTTAACGCCCTTACCAAGTTATCCTCTGTGTCGGTGTAATGACGTTGAAGAGATACTTGATGAATGTAATATGGGTCAATGAACCCAATGTCATAGATTTGTCCTCTTTTGCATTGGAGAATCTTCATTCTGCATAATTAATATAGTGACGAGTAAGATTATACATGCAATGAACGAGCTGAGCTAGCTAGAGACTTAATTACAGAAATAATACTTACAGACAATAGGCACTGAGGATAGCTTTGTCGATGGCGTCTTGTTGGTATAACTGAAATAATTCAGGAAATTCAATCATTACCACGCCATTTCCATGCCCGTAATGCTCGTTTCTATAGGCCATGTAGATCCAGTTTTCCCCTTCCTCGCAGGCTCGCATGTACCACTTCTGCAATCTGCGCATTTTTGTTGGTAGATCGTTGACTAGCTCAGGTTTGACGAGACTATTCCCGTACCGGTATTGGTATGCTATAGGTACTTCCGGGAACTCTTCTAATTGCGCTAAGTAGTCCTGAATAGACATGCCATGAGCAGCGGCCGCTTCTCCGTATATTGCAACAAACTCAGGATCGATAGCGACATCAGCTGTGCTCGACCCCACGGCGGTATTGGAAAACACTTTGAGCGGGGGGCACGACTGTTTTTTCTGTTCTCCGAGCTGGGGAACTGATTTCCCTTTCCCGCTTGCACTACTACTCTTCGACCGCTCCTTATTTGCCTGAACCGACTTGCGAATCTGGCGGTCATAGTCTGCTGTCAGCCTTGGCGGGGGTTGTTCAAGGGTCTTCAGCATTTTGAAGACGGCGGCTTTTTCTTCTGGGGTGGAGGGGTACTCTGCCGCTTTCGGCTTCTTCAGTCCAGCCAACCAGTCTTTATGTTGGGCAGTTGCTATCGCGGCACTTTCCTCCTCCGTACGGTCATAAGGTCTGATGGGAAGATTCTTATGAGGTACTTTTGGGAGGGGCGACCTTTTACGTTTCGGTGATCGCTTACCCCTCATAGTACCAGCGGTGTGCGGAGACGGCTGACGCGGCGGCGGAGACGGCTGCGTTGGAGACTGGTGAGGCGGTGAAGAGGACTGTTGCGCTGGAGACCGGTGAGGAGTCGAATGCCTTGGCTGCCAGTTCGGAAGCACGATGAATTCCTTTGGCCATAGAATGGTCGCTTTCTTGGCTTCTCCAAGTTCAAGCACCTCCCCATCTTCAGCTGCAGGGTGTTGCAGCTTCAGCTCCTCAAAATCTTTCATCACTTCATCCACCCCGACAACAGCGTAGCCATTTGGAACCGGAGAAAAATGGTAAGTTGGATTAGGTCCAATTGGTACGGCATAGCCGACCGCCACCTTCATGGTTAAGTTATAAACTTTCACATGCAGCTCACAAGGTGTGCTCTCCGTGATATCATCCACTGGGTAGCGACGAAGAGGAGCCACCGTCACTGCATCATCATTACCATCCTGGAGCTCCGTGGAAGCCACGCTGCTTTTCTGATTCGATGGGCCGCCGGTACCATCGTATGCAGCTTCTACCATGTGCGCTGAGATTGGCCGCTAGTACCTTGCTGGCTAAGTACGGCAATTTGTTCCTTCTGCAGCTTTAATTCTTCTTCTATATTACGCAGCCGGTCTGCACCAGCGCGTGCTTCCATTGCATCCATTTCCTTTCTCCTCTGATGGCTTCTATCAGGAAATTTCTTCCTGTGCTCGGGAATCGCAATTGTCTTGGGCTTGGAGCCTATCACGCCTCGTGTTCGTCCGTCGTGTTCCTGATTCCCAAGGGCGCGTGTGAGCTCGCCATCCTCTCTATCGGGAATGAACCGCCCCTCTGCAACATCCTTTACTGCATTTCTAATTTCTTCGATGGGTAGTAGGGGCTTATCTTTGTGTGTTCTGTTATATATGCACTTCCCTTCTGCGTCCAACATGCCCCCATGCCCGTAAAACCAATTTCTTGCCCGTTCGATCCATGCGAGTGGCTCTGGAGTGATCCCTTTAGCCAGCAGGTCCGCCTCAAGTTTCTCCCACTTAGGCATGTTATAGGCGTAGCCACCAGGCCCCATACACTAGTACAGAACGACACATCGGATAGCCCTCTATGGAAACGACAGGCGTTAGGCGACGGAGAATCGCGCTTTCCGCGCGGCCAGTGCGTACAAACCTGACCTGGGCCGTGGCTGGCCCGTCAACATAGGTAACGGAGAAAGTATTAACTCCGTTACCCATAGTATTGGCAACGGTCTTAATTCTGGCTCCATTTCCGATATGTGCCTCTGTAGCAACGGAGACTTTTGTGTGTCCGTGTGCAATGTGGACACGTTCCATCTTCTTGGAATTCGATGCGAGCCGAGTAACTGCTATGGCGTAGTGGCGTAGTGACGCCGCGGCACCGCCCACTACTCCTTAAAAACCCATGATCTCCCTGCTATCTCAGTACGCCACTTCGCCGCAGCCATGGATACTCCTAGCAACTCCTCGGGCGTTCGCCGCAGCAGTTTCCCGCTTTCGCTGAATTGGAACCGCGTCGTCGTGCCGGAGGCCGTCGCGCAGAGGCACTGGCAATATAGGAGGCCAGTGCCCTGGTCAAATGTTAGCCTCCCCGCTGGCTGGCGCGTCAACCACAGGAGGGTGCCTATGCCGCCGGAAGAGGACGCGGGATCCTCGGGCGCCCGCGACCGCAGCCGCTCGCCGCGGCGGAGAGACGCTTGTCCGCGGTCGCCTGGATGGAACCGCGTCATCGTCGGGCAGGCCGTCGCGGAGCGGCACTGGCAATATAGGAGGCCAGTGCCATGGTCAAAGGTTCGGCTACCCGGTGGCTGGTACCTCAACCGCGCGTCGGTGCCTATGCCGCCAGAAAGAGTTGAGCTGCTTCAGAGCCGCCGGCTCCTCCTCCCGCCGGATATGCGCGACGATCCTGCCTACGACGACGACGAGATGTGGGAGGGGCGCACGGGCGGCGATGACATCGTCGGCGAGGAGCCGCGCGACGACACGGACGACTACGCGGCTCTCCTCGCATACGAGCAGGAGAAGGCGGAGGTCGAGGAGTAGTTATAGTTATTTATTTTTATGTTCTTCAACTTCAATACTAGTAGAGATCAGTATAAGCCTAGTGTGTCAGTGAAAAAATCAAAGGAAACGGTTGTTTATACCCTCCGTTTCCGATGTTCTACTTTGCTATAAATGCGCCCTTCACATAGCCCTAAACTCCATCGCTCTCGCTCTCAGCCTCACTCTCAAAGTGTGGCGGCGCCTCCACGCAGCACCAGATCTTTGCTCCACCGTGGCGGCGCGCATCTCCCTCCCTCCGACCGTGGCGGCGCGCATCTCCCTCCCTCCGACCGTGGCGGCGCGCATCTCCCTCCCTCCGACCGTGGCGGCGCGCATCTTCTTCTCCTCCGACCGTGGCGGCGCGCATCTCCCTCCCTCCGACCGTATCGGCGCGCATCTTCCTCTCCTCCGACCGTGGCAGCGCGTACCCGTTCTTTGCTCCACCCGGGCAGATCTCGTCGCCCGATCTGTAGCTGGAGGGCGCATGGCGTGTCGATCCAAGGACGACGAGGACGACTACGTACTCCCGCTGCCAAATCCGAAGGTAATACATCTATTTGTGACCGGCCGTCGTGCCGACGAACTAGGGTTGTTGTCATTGTTCTGCTTAGGTTTTCTTCCATAGGACACTCATGAACAGAACTAGAACTAGGGTTGTAATACATCCGAGGACGATGAGGACGACCACTGGCAGATCCACCTTGAGCCAGCCGGGTGCACAGGACACCGGGAGAAGGAATTTTTCTTTGTAAATTAGCATTTTTTCATCACATATGCACCCCTAAAAATTGTTTTAAATGTATTGTGGTAACATGTGTGCATCCTGGTTCAATATGTTCTAGCTCCGCCACTGAGGACGACTACGTAGTGTCACTCGAAAAGAACATAACTAGCACAAATCGGTAGTGTATGAAACTCATGGCTGACTTATCTCCTTTGCAAAACAGATGTACATTTCGGTGACACTGTATAAAACGCCGGGTCCTTAGCCAAGGTGCGCTTGTCTTCCGGCATAATTGTTGGTACACAACAACTATGCAATGGATTTTTAAGTTTGTTATTCTGTCTTATGCATCCTTTTGTGTTGTATGTCCTTTATGCTAGATGTATAGTGAGCTAACATGGAGTCATATATTCTCTCTTTGCATTTCAGTGACCACTTTACAAAAGAGGCACCTTCAGTACATCAGCACTCGCTTATTGCACTATGTGCAGAGCATGGTGCTGATCCGTTTAGCTCATTTAATGAGCTAAATACAAGGTCGGGGACAAAGCGGCGAGTTGATTATATTTTGGCGACACCGTCCAAGAAGAAGATTGAATTCATGAACTCTAACAGCAAGTCATGAAGATAAATTAAGTTGGAAATGACAAGGATAAGTTTAGAGAGGCATGACATAGATAGATTTAGCTAGACATGTCAATGATAGATTTAGAGAGGCATGACAATGAAGATAAGTAATTGGTTGTCTTGTGATGCAATGTATCGGTGACATTTGTTATACCTTATGAATGAATTTGTTAGCATTTTTGTGCTTCTGCTGTGAAATTTTAAATGTCCGGTGCCAAATCTATTCCTGCTATAGGCTTATGAAGAAAACTCAATGCAAACGAGCAGAAACAGAATCTCCGTTTCTGATGTCCAGATACATCGGCAACGGAGACTTGATGGCAACCGTAGCCAAAATCAAGCCTCATCGGTGACGGTTTTTCTTGTCCGTTGCCGATGAGAGCCTTCACATCAGTGACAGGGTCGTGGACACGGACCCTTTCTCCGTTGCCGAAGGGGTTTTTGGCCCGTTTCCGATGTGTCGTTCTGTACTAGTGATAGTATGGTGGTAGATCTTTTTAGCAGCATTTGCCTTATTTTTTGCAGACTTTTCCTGAGCTTCCTCCGATTTCTTGTACGCCACAAATTCTTTCCAGTAGTCCTTTATCTTCTCATACCCTTTATCGAAGTCCGGAGTCTTATTTTTCTTGACAAACTCGTTGTTCAATATTTTCTTCCAGTTCTTGAATAGCTCGGCCATCTTCTTAAGAGCCCAGTCCTTGACTTTTTGCTCCATGTTTTGCCGGGCAATCTTTTCTGCCTCATCTGGATTCTCCTCATCTGAATCCACCTCTGGCGCCGGCAGGGTGAAATTAAGCATGAGCTTTCTCCAAAGTCTTTCTTTGCCCACCTCGCCGACATATCTTACTCCTCCCTCCTTTGGCCGATGCCATTCTCGAACGGTGATCGGGATGTTGTCCCTAATAAGAACTCCGCATTGCTTTACCATTTTTTTTGCAACATCAGGGGGAGCAGTCGGTGTGCCGTCTTTTGATCCTCCCTCCTTTGGCCGATGCCATTGTTTTTGCAACTCTTTTGATCCTGTACCTTTCTTGGTCGCCCAACTTTTTGGCTGGGCCTCGTTTTGTCCTTAAAGAAGATTTGCTCGATCCGGAGGGCTAAAAGAAGAAAGAGCGTTAATATATGTATATAGACAGCAGAGGCTTAATTAATACAATCTTCGGCTTCATTAATATATGTATATGCACCTCGCCGGAGTTTGCAACATTTAATGTTCCACCGGAGCCTTCGGCTTCTCCCTCGTCGGCTTCTCCCTCGCCGACTTCTCCCTCACCCCAGCCGTCGGGTTCTACCTCACCGGAGCCGTCTCTTCGGTTGAGAGACTCATCTCCCTCACCGGAGTTGTTCAAAAACTGCGAGGTGACATCGGCAACATCTTCCGGCCCGCGGATTATATCCTCGAGGATGTTTTCCTGATTTTCGTCTCGTTCCATAGTTTCTGCAAATTAAGAACAATGCACAAAACTTTAGTTGGGTAACTTGTTCCATATGTCAAAACTCGTAAACTCGTAAACTAGT
This sequence comes from Poa pratensis, assembly GCA_947311845.1. Lineage (NCBI taxonomy): Eukaryota > Viridiplantae > Streptophyta > Magnoliopsida > Poales > Poaceae > Poa > Poa pratensis. The sequence goes on from CAMZMU010000112.1 coordinate 32,512,855, forward strand.
AAACCCGTAAACTAGTATCGTAAACTCGTATCGTAAACTTGTAAACTCGTAAACCCGTAAACTAGTATCGTAAACTCGTATCGTAAACTCGTAAACTAGTATCGTAAACTCGTATAGGTCGGAACTAGTATCGTAAACTCGTAAACTCATAAATCCGTAAACTAGTATCGTAAACTCGTATCGTAAACTCGTAAACTCGTATCGTAAACTCGTATCGTAAACTCGTAAACTCGTATCGTAAACCCGTAAATTTTTTCCCACCACCGTGTTAAAAAATATGACAAGCATATGAGCATTAACATAAAAAAAAACATTCACTATTTATGCCATAAGACCGAAATTCAAATTTTAAAACTTTCACCATTTAGATGTAATTCAAGTGCATTTCTTCTAATTTCAACTAAACATTGACGCCGAAATACAAACATGATTGACCATTACAAACTATTACATATTTGAATATTCTACAAAATATATAAAAAATGCTCAAAAACAAATACTACCTGTTCATTACAAAATAAAAAACATGTTTGCAAACACGAATTTTGCCAACATTTGGACGAATATTCAAACATGATCGACCATTACAAACTACTACATATTTAAACATTCTACAAAATATTTCAAAAATGCTCACAAAAAATGCTACCTATCTACAACAAAATAAAAACATATTTAAACACTGTAAATTGGCTAACATTTTGGTGAACAACAAATATACATTGTACAAAAACAAAATCACCAGGGATCCAAAAAAAAAAAATGCTACCAAATTTTGGTGTAATACAAAAACTTGAACTAGTACCGTACGTGTACAGTACGTACGTAGCGGCGACGGCGGCCGGGGATCGATCGGCAGGGACGGCGAGGCGGCGTCAGGGCAGGGCAGGGGTGTGGGCGTGCGGCCGGCGTCGGGGCGCGAGACGCGTCGACGGCGTTGGGGCGGCGCGGCGTCGGGGGCGGCGTCGACGGCGTGGGGGCGGCCGTGGAGGGCGCGAGCGGGGGGCGCGGCCGTGGAGGAGAGGTGGCGCGTGTGGAGGAGGTGGCGCGGCCGTCCAGGGCGCGGCGAACGTCGACGACGGCGGCGGGGCGCTGCGTGGGCGCGGCGCGGAGGTCGGGCAGCCTGCCGGCGTCGTTTCGCTCCGCGTCGCGCTTCTCCGGTCCTTAGTCGATTTTGGGGTGAATGGGGAAGAAGAAAGGGCGCGGACAGTTATAGCAGCACTCATTGGTCCCGGTTGCTGGGAAGAACCGGGACCAATGCCTCTTTGGTCCCGGTTCTTGCTAGCAACCGGGACCAATGAGTTGGTCAGTTAATTCCAGATCCCGCGGCGCGCGTCCATGGACTCATTGGTCCCGGTTCCTGGTAGAAACCGGGACCAAAGAGTCCTTTTTCAAAATTATTTGGAACTTTTCAGTTCTGAAATGTTGTTCCCGCCTTTTTTTTTCTTATTTAGGTGTTTGAATATGAATTTCAATGATTTTGAATCTGAAAAGACTTTCAACATGAAAAGTGTTTAAATTTGAATAGATAATCCAAAACCATTTTCAATTTTTTCAAATTACTTATCTAAATATTGTTTTTTGTTTTTCGTTTGTCAAAAATGATATTTTTTGTGAAGCAAGTAGAACAAATATGGTGCAAAATGGCACCCATCCAATTATCACACAAAGTAGACCATATTTTATGGATAATCCACAAATATTGGTAATTTTCTCGGTTTCTAGCTAATTTCGCCTACTTAAACGACTTTATGCCTATTTTTCGAAAGTAATTCAAATTTGAACTACAAGTGTGTGATAGTTTGCTCTGAAATTTTTTCAAAATGATTTTAAGGTGCACAAGTAGTGGTTATATCACAGAACCGTCGATAGTTTTGGATAATTCGATCCCTTACAATGAATAGTAACGGCGGCCATTTTGACCGTTTTTAAAAAAAAGTCAAAGAAAGTGAAAAAATACTCAAAAAATGAAATCCTTTGGCATGGAGTACTTTCATGTGTACTAGTTGGTAGAAAAAATGATAAACTTGAGTTTTGACATAGTATACAAAAAACTTCTTCACAAAAAGGTCAATCATCTATAAACATGTATAAGTTTCGGGTCAAATGGCCTCGTTATGGTCATCCCCGTGTCATAGTTTGTCAAAATGTGCCCATATTTGACACATAGCTGTATCTTGGTACGACAAACAATGTTGCAGAACTGAGTTTTTTCAAATTACTTATCTAAATATCGTTTTTTGTTTTTCGTTTGTCAAAAATGACATTTTTTGTGAAGCAAGTAGAACAAATATGGTGCAAAATGGCACCCATAATTATCACACAAAGTAGACCATATTTTATGGATAATCCACAAATATTGGTAATTTTCTCGGTTTCTAGCTAATTTCGCCTACTTAAACGACTTTATGCCTATTTTTCGAAAGTAATTCAAATTTGAACTACAAGTGTGTGATAGTTTGCTCTGAAATTTTTTCAAAATGATTTTAAGGTGCACAAGTAGTGGTTATATCACAGAACCGTCGATAGTTTTGGATAATTCGATCCCTTACAATGAATAGTAACGGCGGCCATTTTGACCGTTTTTAAAAAAAAGTCAAAGAAAGTGAAAAAATACTCAAAAAATGAAATCTTTTGGCATGGAGTACTTTCATGTGTACTAGTTGGTAGGAAAAATGATAAACTTGAGTTTTGACATAGTATACAAAAAACTTCTTCACAAAAAGGTCAATCATCTATAAACATGTATAAGTTTCGGGTCAAATGGCCTCGTTATGGTCATCCCCGTGTCATAGTTTGTCAAAATGTGCCCATATTTGACACATAGCTGTATCTTGGTACGACAAACAATGTTGCAGAACTGAGTTTTTTCAAATTACTTATCTAAATATCGTTTTTTGTTTTTCGATTGTCAAAAATGACATTTTTTGTGAAGCAAGTACAACAAATATGGTGCAAAATGGCACCCATCCAATTATCACAGAAAGTAGACCATATTTTATGGATAATCCACAAATATTGGTAATTTTCTCGGTTTCTAGCTAATTTCGCCTACTTAAACGACTTTATGCCTATTTTTCGAAAGTAATTCAAATTTGAACTACAAGTGTGTGATAGTTTGCTCTGAAATTTTTTCAAAAATGATTTTAAGGTGCACAAGTAGTGGTTATATCACAGACCGTCGATAGTTTTGGATAATTCGACCCCTTACAATGAATAGTAACGGCGACCATTTTGACCGTTTTTAAAAAAAGTCAAAGAAAGTGAAAAAATACTCAAAAAATGAAATCCTTTGGCATGGAGTACTTTCATGTGTACTAGTTGGTAGGATAAATGATAAACTTGAGTTTTGACATAGTTTACAAAAAACTTCTTCATAGACTTGGAAATGCAGAGATAAAGAATACATTTTACACGATCGTGTCTTAGCTAGACCAGAAGTAGTTAATGACAACAATCTTGGATACATAGACGAACCATAGGTTAGTCATACTCCTGCCTAGGCCTATAATACTCGTCCTCGTAGTCGTCGTAGTCGCCGCCGTCGTCGTCGCTGTCGTCGGGCGGCGCTCGCCTGGACTGGAAGTGAGGGTAGCGCAGGCGGGGTTATCGCCGGCCGTGATGTAGTTCATGACGCTCTGGAGACGGCCGGCCTCGTTGAAGTTCGAAGGAGGCGGGCCGTCCTCCTCGTACCTGGCGAGCGCCCTCTCACGTCGATTGATGAAGAAGGCGTCCCAAGTCGGGCGGTAGTCGGGATGCCAGCGGGGATCCATCCGCTGCTCCGGAGTGAGCTCGAGGTAGTAGTGGTTCGTGATGGCCGCCCGGCGCGCCAAACCTTGAGGGACAGGAGGGACCGGCACGCCTCCGGTGCTCAGCCTCCAGCCGGCGGGGACATCGTAGCCGGGCGGGCAGGGGTAGTTCGAGGCGCAAAGCGCCTCCGCCTCCGAGTAGGTTAGAGTGGGTACGGTGGAAGCCATGGAGAGTGACGAGGTTGCAGATATGAGTTTAGATGTGCTATGCCAATGGAGGCCATGACTACATATATATAGTGAGAATCCCACCAATAAGGAAGAAGCACACGGATCGTGTGTTTTTTCGAGCGCTTGTGAGCCGTTGGATCAGGGGTGTGTTTCTTTTGAGGGCTTGTGAGCTGTTGGATCACTCTGTGAGCCACCAACCGGGACTAAAGGGAATCCCACCAATAAGGAAGAAGCACACGGATCGTGTGTTTCTTTCGAGCGCTTGTGAGCCGTTGGATCAGGGGTGTGTTTCTTTTGAGGGCTTGTGAGCCGTTGGATCAGGGGTGTGTTTCTAGTCCCGGGCCGTGATACCACCCGGGACTAAAGGGGCCACGACCCTATATATAGCATCCATCATTGGCAGTACACGGGTAGCAGAGAGCAAGATTTCTGAGAGGCAGGAGTTCCTAGAGCGGAGGCTGAAGGTGAACCCTCCCCTCGGTCGGATCCAAGCAGCGGCAAGGATCTCTGATGATTAGCAACATCCCCAACACTTGTTCGGACGGTTGCAGATCATCAGAGACGTCTTGCCGCTGTCTGGATCGAAGGCCGATTTGCCGTCTCACGACCACGCGATGATTTGCAGTATACAAAGCATTCGGATTCCCGTCATACAGCCCAACGGTGCATTTGATATGCAGTCACTCACGAGGCACCGTTGGGCTGTATGACGGGGAAACCGTGTGTTTTGGTCAGTTTTTTCTTTTAACTTTTGCTTATATATAAGGAGGCTCCACACCGCCCTCCGTCCCCTCCCCAGGTGCTGCCCTCTCCCTCCCCTACCTAGGTGTTTGATCAAATTCCCCACTCATTTTTTCAGATCTCGGCGACGATGTCCGGCCTGTTGGATGCGAGGGGCGATGTCCGGGACTGGGCTCCGCCGGGCTGGCACTGGGAGGTGGTATCTTCCGGGACGCGTCGCTTGGTGAGGAATCCGGGTGACGTCGTCGACCCGGATCTTGTTTGGTGGAAGTCGCGTGGGCCACACTCGTTCCAGAGGGAGCCGGCCCCCGAGGAGGTGGTACGTCGCCATCAGGGAGGAGGACGAGCACGTCAATCGCTATGTGTTTATGTTGGATACGCCAGCGGTGTATAACAGTAGATGGATGGTTCTTCATAGGGATCCTTCTCACGTGAGTATTGCCCCTGTGATGGTTCCTGCTCTTTGGGTGCGCAGCGCCGGCCGCTCAGCACCCCGTGGCTTAGGACCCGGCAAAAGTTAGTGATATTATTCGTGATGTATTATGGTTAAATAAAAATGGACCCGAGCTATGTATTATGGTTTTCACCACATAAAGGTTTAATACATTACTACACATCACATAAAGGTTTAATACATTACATTGATTTACATAAAAGCCATGAACCCTTCTTCGCGTATGTCCCTGGCCTATGATCGCTTCGGCCGTAACCATGGAGCATCTTCATTATTTAACGGGATGCTTGGGTCAGTTTTCACTGTGAAGGGCGGAATTTCATCAAACTTATCATAATCTGCTGACATGTCTGTCTTGTCCTCGACTCCCACGATGTTTCTTTTCCCTGAAAGAACTATGTGACGCTTTGGCTCATCGTCTGATGTATTCGTTTGCTTATTTTTTCTTTTTTTCGGTCTGGAGGACATGTCCTTCACATAGAAAACCTGAGCCACATCATTGGCTAGGACGAATGGTTCGTTCCTGTAACAACCAAGATTCTTGAGATCCACTGTTGTCATTCCGTACAGCTGGTCTACCTTTATCCCTTCTCCATTCATGTTGACCCAACTGCACCGAAACAAAGGGACCTTAAAAGTAGGTCCATAGTCAAGTTCCCATATCTCCTCTATGTAACCATAGTATGTGTCCTTTTGCCCATTCTCGTCTGTTGCATCAAAGCGGACACCACTGTTCTGGTTGGTGCTCTTTTTATCTTGGGCGATCGTGTAAAATGTATTCCCATTTATCTCGTACCCTTGGAAATTCAATACAGTCGAAGATGGTGACGCGGCCAACAAGTAGAGCTGATCTCCGACAGTGGTGTCATTCATGAGCTGTAATCGCAACCAACTGCCGAAAGTCTCCATGTGTTTTTCTTTAATCCAGGAGTCAGCCTTCCCCGGGTTCTTGGAGCGTACATAATTCTTGTGTTCCTCGATATACGGAGCCACGAAGGTGGAACTTTGTAGAACTGTGTAGTGTGCTTGAGTTAAAGAATGCCCGTCCCTACATATCAGTGCTTTCTTTCCTAGCGTGCCTTTTCCACTCAGTCTCCCCTCATGCCGCGATTCAGGAACACCAATCGGCTTAAGGTCAGGAATAAAGTCAACACAGAACTCAATGACCTCCTCTGTTCCATAGCCCTTTGAGATGCTTCCTTCTGGCCTAGCACGGTTATGAACATATTTCTTCAAGACTCCCATGAACCTCTCGAAGGGGAACATATTGTGTAGAAATACAGGACCGAGAATGGCAATCTCGTCGACTAGGTGAACCAGGAGATGCGTCATAATATTGAAGAATGATGGGGGGAACACCAACTCGAAGCTGACAAGACATTGGACCACAGCCTTCTGTAAACTTGGTAGAGTTACTGGATCGATGACCTTCTGAGATATTGCATTGAGGAATGCACATAGCTTCACAATGGGTACTCGAACATTTTCCGGTAGAAGCCCCCTCAATGCAACCGGAAGCAACTGCGTCATAATCACGTGGCAATCATGAGACTTCAGGTTCTGGAATTTTTTCTCTGCCATATTTATTATTCCCTTTATATTTGACGAGAAGCCAGCCGGGACCTTGATACTGCTCAGGCATTCAAAAAAGATTTCCTTCTCTGCTTTGGTAAGAGCGTAGCTGCTTAAGTATTGACGCCCTTTATCCGTCTGCTTGTTGTATGGGTCTTTCATACGTTGCTGGTCCTCCCGTGCTTCTGGTGTATCTTTTGTCTTCCCATACACGCCCAGGAAGCCTAGCAGGTTCACGCAAAGATTCTTCGTCACGTGCATCACGTCGATTGAAGACCGGACCTCTAGGACTTTCCAATAGGGTAGCTCCCAAATATAGAGCACTTCTTCCATATGGGTACGTGGTTGTCAGCGTCATTCGGAACAGATAGACTGCCAGGACCCTTTCCAAAGATTACTTCTAAATCCTTGACCATGTCATATATAACATCACCATCAGGGAGGTTAGGCTTCTTCCGGCGATCTGCCTCACCGTTGAAATGCTTGCCTTTCTTTCTTACGGCATGACTGTTCGGAAGAAATCGACGATGCCCCAGGTACACATTCTTGTTTCCCAAATGTATACTTTCAGTCTTATCTAAACAGTGCGTGCATGCATTGTATCCCTTGTTTGACTGTCCTGAAATGTTACTAAGAGCAGGCCAATCATTGATGGTTACGAACAGCAACGCTCGTAGGTCAAATTCCTGTTGTTTGTGCTCATCCCACACACGTACACCTGGTTCGGACCACAACTGCAAAAGTTCATCAACTAATGGCCTTAGGTACACATCAATGTCGTTGCCGGGTTGCTTCGGGCCTTGGATGAGCACTGGCATCATAATGAACTTCCGCTTCATGCACAACCAAGGAGGAAGGTTGTAGATACATAGAGTCACGGGCCAAGTGCTATGACTGGAGCTCTGCTCCCCAAAAGGATTAAAGCCATCTGTACTTAGACCAAATCTTAAGTTCCTTGCGTCATCTGAAAATGTCGGGAACTCTCTGTCGATTTTTCTCCACTGGGACCCATCGGCGGGGTGTCTCAACTTCCCGTCTTTCTTACGCTCTTCTTTGTGCCATCGCAACAACCTGGCATGCTCTTTGTTTCTGAACAGACGTTTCAACCGTGGTATTATAGGAGCATACCACATCACCTTAGCAGGAACCCTCTTCCGGGGGGGCTCGTCATCGCCCTCAACATCACCAGGGTCATCTTGTCTGATCTTGTACCGCAGTGCATTGCATACCGGGCATTTATCCATATTCTCGTACTCCTCACCGCGGTACAGGATGCAGTCATTAATGCATGCATGTATCTTCTGCACATCTAATCCTAGAGGGCAGATAGCCTTCTTTGCTTCGTATGTAGTCTCGGGCAATTCGTTATCCTTTGGAAGCTTCGGCTTCATTATTTTCAGTAACTTCTCAAATCCCTTGTCAGAACAACCAGTCTCTGCCTTCCATTTCAGCAGTTCCAGTGTGGTACCGAGCTTTGTGCTGCCATCTTCGCAATTTGGGTACAGCAACTTTTTGTGATCCTCTAGCATGGCCTCCAACTTTAGCTTCTCCTTTTCTGTATCGCATTCTCGCTTTGCATCAGAAATGACCCCACCAAGACCATCAGCGGGCTCATCTGATGCCCGATGTTCACCTCCTTCTTCTTCAACGTCTTCCATTACAGTATCACCGCATTCTTCAGGGAACATAGGATAGTTGTCATCATCCTCCTCTTCTTCATTGTCTTCCCTCCTAACCCCTCTTGCGAACACATCTTGTGCGTGGCAAAGGAAAAAACTAGTACCCACTTCCCACCAATCCAAGAAAAAAAACAGAGGAGGGAAGGGGGGGTTATTTTATAGGCAGGGGAGGGGTATTGGCCCCGGTTCGTGCCACGAACCGGGACCAAAGCTCCGCGGGACGCCACGTGTCCAGCTCTGGAGCTTTGGTCCCGGTTCGTGTCTCGAACCGGGACCAATGCCCCCAACCGAACAGGGACCAATGCCCCACGTGGCCCTGGCAGCTCGAACCGGGACCCGTGCCAGGCACTGGTCCCGGTTTTTCTCTGAACCGGGACCAATGGCTTGGGCGGCTCTGGACCAAAGACCCATTTCTACTAGTGATACATCTATCCCGGTACACGACATCTAGCACATGTTCCATAGATATTCGTTCTGCTGAATTTTTGACGAATGACAGACATCTTGTGGCAGGGGGGTGTGCATGTACTACTAGGTAAGTGTGAATGTGCTATATGTGTGGTATATATTGAAGGAACAACACGAGAACATGTTGGCTCTAAATGTTAGTTATGGTGTATGGTGTGGTGGGTGATGTCTGACTCAATTTTTAGCTTCTAAAATTACAGTTATATACACAAAAGCAACAGTTCCTACTTATTACAACCTCAACACGTGATGGCTGACCATCTCGGTTGCGCTCGGTCACACCGATTTGACAACAGCAAGGCATACATCAATTGATAAACAGTGACATCTTCCGTTTTAATCGAGGCTGAATTATACTCTTCTGCTGTCAATTGCGAGTGTATAACTAGTGCCTCTCCAGCCCTGCTGCCCACTCTGAACCGAGAAGATCGAACTCGTGCCGGATTAGCTAAAGCGCAGGCTGGGTCTGGCGATTACAGACGAGCGGTGCCGCCCTGCCGAAACGTCGCAGCAGCGCTCGCCTCACCGGAATAAATCCAAGCGCGATTGACGGAAGGACGGGCGTTGTAGCTAACTCTACCTGGAAATGGTATCAGAAGGAAATGAGGTGGGGGCGACAGACGGAAGGACTAACCGTGGAGGGAACAGTGGAGGGGCGCCGGCGCACCGGGGCACGACGCGCGGCGCGCACCACGGCCGCGTGGAGGAGGCGAGGAGGCCTGGCCAGCTCCGGAGCGTTAGGGCGGCCGCGGCGGCGGGGGGCCGGTGCTGGAGGAGGGGTAGCGAGCGGTGTGCCTGGCCGGAGGAGGAGGAGGCGAGGAGCATGGCGCCGACGAGCGCACGAACGGCCTCTCTGGAGTGTAGCGTGAGCCACAGGAAGTAGCGGGGAACACGAGTCCCACACGCACGGGTAGTACATAGGACGGATAGCGACGGAGGAGATGACGACGCGTCGCGGCAGGCAGAACGAGGCGGCGGTCACCGGCGTGTCGCTGTCAAGTTCAATAGATAATACTCCCTCCATTATGTTTTAGCTGAACCTGAAATGTGTCTAGATACACTTGTGTACATGTGAATGTGGACAAAATATAAAACATCTTATATTTAGGAACGGAGGGAGTAGATAGAGCAAACAACCGCTAAGGCGTCAACTCTGGAAGCGTGCCCTGAAAGACTGTCATCAGGACACCTGTCCTACAGTACACCAATTATATGGCCGATACTGTGACACCAACCGTCCATTATTGGTGCCACGAAGTGTCCTTAAAGTGAAGCCACGAGAAGAGCCACGCAGGCAGCAGGAGAGGCTTCCTATTCCCGTATATAAGGAGGAGCCAGGCTTCAGAAAGGAACACAAGGGCGCACAACACCAGCAACCCAGTATCCCGAGCAGAGAGTTCATCAGTGACCTCGCTGCTTAGTAGTAGTAACAGTACATCCCTCATCTTGTAACATAGTCTGTGCAATAAGAAGCTGTAAGACGGAAGCTAGTAGTAAGGTACTTTTCGTCCTCTGTGTGTAATCTTTCGGGGGTTCCTGAAGGGAAACCCGTATGTATTCTATATTGTGAAAATGAATTAGTTCTGCTCTTCCCTTAATCTTGTTAGCATGTTCATATGGTTTGGGTTCTTATGCTAGGGATCATATAGGAGAAACATCTGCGTGTAGTTCTCTGTTAAGCCGAGTGGCGTTGAAATGAGAACAGTGTAGCCGTAGAGAAGTGTTCCCTTCGGGTGGAACTGCCTGGAAGACGTTAAGAAAATGCCCCTTATAAACCTGTCTAATAATATCTAGGAAAAGAAGCTTAGCTACTCCTGAAGCAATATAGTTAAGCATGCGGCAAGTACTAAGTAGGATTTTTACGTCTCTGCGAACACCGTCTGCAGCTCGTTGGTCTCGCCAGTCTAAAAGATCCTGCAAAATAATTAAAAGTACAAGTGAATAGTAAAAAATAAAGTGAATAGTAAAAGTAAAAGTGAATCGTAAAAGTGAATAGTAAAGTAAAAGTGAATCTTTGTGTCTTTATCTCTCCTTGCATTTATTGTATTTGCCTAGGAGCACACGTAGATGCTGGCTCTTACATGAGAGTCCACTCCATCACTTTTTCCTTATCTCTCTCCTCCACATAGACAAAAATGCCACGTAGGTGGGCTATAACCCCATTATTGTACTTGCTCTAATCCTGCGCGAGTGGCTGGATATGTGTTCATAAAAAGTTTGGGTTAGAATGCTATACGAGACGGTATACAATAAAGTAGAAGCTTTATTACCATTAAAAATAGTGGGCAACTAGGACTCGTAATCCGTGTGTAACTGAGAAAATTTTAATGGTTCCTCATGTGCAATTTATTTGCAACTGGGAGAATTCTAGTCACATCTCATATGTAAATCATGTGTAACTGAGATAATTTCATATGCAACTCATGTGCAACCCATCTGTAACCGGAAAATCTCAGTTGCAACTATGTGCAACTGATACCCACAAGTATAGGGGATCGCTTAAATCTTCGTTGGGAAGTATTACCCAAATTTATAGTTCGACACGATGGGAACACAAGAATACCAATAAGACTTTGGAAATTTAGGCGTCACTCTCAACCACACCTGTATATCAATAAACTTGCAGCAGTGATAGTGATGGCAGCAGTATGATTCAATTAGCAAATAAAACAGCAGTAGTGAACAAGGGTTTCCCAGTTTGCACCGGAAAGATGAAAGTGTAACTCAGTGATTTAAAACGTAGGCATGAGGTGATAGCGGGGTGTTGCATGAATAAGATTGATCATATAATAAGGAACAAATAGTAATGGGGCTTAACTCTAACTCCGATATATGTAGGTATGTGTTCCGTAAATAGTTGTGCGTACAAACCAAAAGAATTTGCACAACATCTATTGTCCTACCTGCCCATTTCACCGGGGCCAACTTGGAACTACAGGTAATTAAGGTCTACCCTTTCTAATAGCCCGGAACAACGCATTAACACTTCATGAACACATAGAATCCTCAAACTAAAACATCTCCCCCTTGTTTTCCCTATATGTCACTTTTAGGATTCGCAGGTTCAACATAATAGCAGGTGATACACTTTGCAGATAAATACCAAACTCAATTATATGATGGGGTAAAATAAGTTCAGTACTGAAATCATGCCACTCGGGCCCTAGTAGCAAGCATTAAACATAGCATAAGTGAATCAACACAATACAAAAGTATCCTCAAGATAAACCCCTAAAATCTCGGACAACGGGCATCATTACATGATCAATCTCATCCAATCCCCATCCACCTCATATGCCTACAGCGGACTACTCACACATAGAGATGGTGAGGGAGCTCATGGTCGATGGAGATGAAGGCGGTGAAGATGGCGGTGAAGACGGCCTCCGGATCCCTCCTCCGGGGGAGAAATCCTGGATCAATCTGTCTCCGAAAACGAAGATCGGGTGGTGGCGGCGCTCTGTTTCGCGAAAGCTCTCCTCCTCCTAGGGCACCCACTTTTTCGTATATATGAGGGGGTACGTCAAAGCTGAAGGAGAGGCGGTGCTCGAGGCTCCATTTGGGTGGGCCCACGCGGCCAGGTACAGTGGCCGCGTGGGGCCCCCCCTTTTGGGCCTTCGGCGCTTCCTCGTGTCTATCCTTTGCACATTGTCCTCCTTTTCCATAAAAAATGACGTGGTATTTTTCCTAGATTTAATTTCCTGCAAAAACAACTAGAAAGGAGACTTTGCTAAAAACAGCGTCAGATTCAGCAGTTTTATTCAAATATGGGAAGATTCCGGAGCAAATTATGAAGCAAAGTGCTTGGAAAAGTAGATGCATTTTAGGTGCATCAGCTCCCCCAAGCTTAGCTCGTTGTTTGTCCTCGAACAACTCAAACATAGTGCATAAGCGATAAAAAGACTTTTACAAGAACTTTGCAATCCATATGTAACACCGTTTAATACCAACAAGTATTCAAAACATAGCTTCCATAACAGATAACAAAATGCCAACAAAGGTGTATCTAATCAATGTTAAAGCAATTATATTTGCTGCAAGAGAAATATGATGAAGTGTCATCACTTGGATGAGTTTGTCCAATTGTAGAAACAAACAAAGGTTCTTGCATCGCTTTTGATTGAATCATGCCAAGATTTTTGAGATCTCTTGATTCTTTCTTTTATTGATTGGTGAAATCATTGTGCTTACAACCTTGCCATCATTTTTATCAATCCATTTGATGTTCCTATTATGACTCATATGCTTGACCAACTAGAGGTTGAAAGTCTCATGCCCCGTGAATACGAGTACTTACACCACGTGCTACTCAACTCGAGTCACAAAGTAAATTTGAGTTTTAAAGTCATTGCAAGTAATAATAGCATCATCAAGAGCGTCAACTGGGGTACCTCTTGTCCCAGGACATGGAACAAGCACATGTCCAAACAACAAGACAAACAGACAATGAACAATCTCAGCACTCTTTTATTTACCACTTGTGTAGCTTTTTATTATGATGTGCATCACTGAATGTTCACTATGGTACGCTGTAAATTTCCACCATGAATGATGCATGGCTTAGGTTGGTGGCCCAGGCGTCTCTCTAGCCAATTATTCTTACTTCTCAAACTTACTAAGCTTCCACATTTATTTCGCACATGATAAGCATCCATAAACAAAAGTACATGACATCAACTAAATATAATTTTAGTGCAATGTTGAAAACTTTCCATGTGTCAGCACATTTAAGTTAACTCCCAACCGCTAAGCTTGTCAAGCATATGACTACATGTTTATCATTTGAAAAATTCTTTTATCCTTTGGTTGGCAAGTTAGCAAGCACAATGGGATGCGCAGACCTTTGTTTCGAGCCACAATTATTCAACTCACATCAAAGTATTGTCACTACATATTATCTCACATGCATCATAATATAACATACGAGAACACGGAGAAGATAAACATTTGCTACCATTTCCCTAGATGTTAAAGAAACTATGATGTGCGCACTTGCTATTATTAAAAAGTCCACATAAGCATAGCAAAGGTGTCATACTTTTCATCCACTTCATGCACATCAACTCATCATTGTTGTTCTCCTATTCCAATTTGAACTGCGCAATAAAAACTCAATTCCGCCATAAAATGCTACTGCATACAGTACTGTTTTTACCCTACCTAGTCACCTCAGAATAATTTCATATTTTACGGGTGTGTAGGTTATGAAGAGTTGCAGCAGTGGTTAAAATTTCAGATCAATCGGAGTTACAGAGAAAATATGAAAAATGAAACAGTGAATAGATTTCAGCAATTCCTGCACTTTCATTTTTGCGTTGAATTCAAGAAAACAGTGAATATTTTTTTGTTCTTTTTAGTTTTAAGATGCATAAAGTAAATGTACAGAAGTAACTAAACTAAGAAACAAATGAAATATTTTTTTGTGTTTTTGTGATTTTTAAAACAAGAAACTAAAACATAACAAGATAATAGTGATATATGGGTAGCCTTGCATTCCTGAGGATTGGGGCTCCTCTTGAGGTTGGTAACCTTGCATCACTGGATCTTGTGGCTCCTCTTGAGGCGGCATCTCCTCCACAATCCATTTTCCGGTACTCACTTCTTGCTGCGCTTATGGACCTCAGGGCCTTCAAACCTGAATGTAGAAAGGAATTCTCGCGAGAGTTCCTCGTATGTACCTTGCGGGTTTGGGGCAAACCTAAGCAAACCAGTTGCGTTGGCAAAGGCATCGAAGTCTTCTTTCATTCCCCACTCCTCAAGAACATGGGGGTCTTGCCATCTAGTTGTATGGATCTTCAGCTTCTCTCCCACAAAAACTGCATCATCCTCCCAAAGCTGGTTGTCATCATAATTAAGGGAGACTTTTGATGCTCTTCTCTTCGGTCTTGAGCTCATCCCAAGCAATGCCTTGCCTTTGTTCATCATGGTACCTTGCTGCCCATAAATAATATTCAACAAAAATTAAGATGTAGCACTCTAAAACAACATTGAGTCATCCATAACTAGTCTTCAATCAATATCATGCATCCATATCAACTAGAAAACTTAAATCCATGGATTTCTCAAGCATATTAGGTGACACCTAGTGCAGCAAAATACTTCATACATAAAGCATAAGAACAAAAAGTAATTGGATGGGTGGAGGAGTCACATACCAAGGAGCAATCCCACCAAACAGATTTGAAAAATCTGCCCTAAACTTGGAGATCCAAGGATAGCAGGAAGAACAGCTCGAAAATTTGGGAAAAATACCTGGGTGGTTTTCTGTCGAGGGAAGGAGATGGGCACTGGACACTCACCTAACTCCACCTGGGGACAAAGTTGGTGGGTCCCACGTGGCCAAGGAAGTGGCCGCGTGGGACACCCCATTTTGGTCCCTGGTGGCCTCCTGGTGTCCCACTTCTGGCAGATGGTCCCTTGGTTAAATAACTTACCTCCAAATTTTTCTGGAATTTTTAGAGACAATTTTCTAAAGAGAATTTTTCAAACTTCATATTCTGGAATTTCTGAACTCTGAAATAATTATGATTATGCATATACTCTAAAATTCTAAGATAAATAAAATTAAAATGCAATACAAATTTTTATGGGAATCAAGTTTTCATCATTTCCACATTAGTAATGAGGTTGATCAAGTCTCATTAATAATATGCAAAAGATATAATACATGATTCTTATTTTATAGATATAAAGAAGAGTTTCAAGATACCTCATATTTGATTGGAATAGTTCCAATCATCAAGATAGCATATTTGGTTCAGGAGGTGGTAGTGCAAATTCAAAGCTTCCAATCATAATAGTATTTCTTTGAATAGAATTCACACTCTTGTTTATCACTGTAACAGGATTCTTCTTGGGAAAATAATAGTATGCTCATTTCCTTTTACATTAAATGTCACTTTGCTCTCAGTGCAATTTATCACAGCTCCTGCAGTGTTTAAAAAGGGTCTTCCAAGAATAATAGATAGATTATCATCCTCAGGCATTTCTAATATAACAAAGTCTGTAGGAATTAAACATTAGCAATAGAGATAGGAACATCCTCACATATACCTATAGGTATAGCAGTTGATTTATCAGCCATTTGCAATGAAACTTCAGTTGGAACCAATTTGTTTAGGTTAAGTTTCTTATATAAAGAAAAAGGCATAACACTAACACCAGCTCCTAAATCACATAATGCATATTTCACATAAGTTTCTTTAATATGACAAGGAATAGTTGGAATACCAGGATCTCCACGCTTTTCAGGCATTTTCCTTGAAGGAATAATCAGCAAGCATAGCAGTAATTGCATCATTAGGTATCTTCCTTTTATTAGTGACAATATCTTTCATATATTTTGAATATGGAGGAATTTTAATAGCATCAACAAGAGGAATTTGCAAACATAAAGTTTTAATCAACTCAAGAAATTTCTCAAACCTAGCATCATCCAAAGATTTCATTACCTCTTGGGGATATGGTATGGGTCTTTGTACCCATGGATCCCTCTCTTTACCTTTTTGTTTATTTGGATGCTTCTTCTTTTTATTCTTCTCAATAGATGGTTGAGGGTCTTCTTTTCAGGAGGTTCAGGTTCTTCAATATTTTCAGCTTCATGTTGTTCTTCTTCAGGTGGAGATGATTTCTTCTTCATTATTATCATCTTCATTCTCAGCATCAGAAATAGAAATATCCTTATCTTGTTCTTGAGAATCATCAATTCTTTGTTTTCATTGGGAGATTTTCCTGCAGAAGATTTCTTCTTGAGAGCCTCTTGCTCTTTCCTCTTGGGATGGTTTCAGGATAATAGGATCCTGAGTACTCGCACCCCCTCTAGCATACAATTGATTTTGAAGAGAAACCATTTGTTCAACTTGATTATTCATCATCTCACAATGTTTAATAATTCTTCTAACTTCTCCCACACTAGCATTTATATTTTCACGAAGGAATTTAATTTTATGAGAGTTTTCCATCATATTCATTCTAATATCATGCTCTTCAGGTTTATTATGATAAGCAAAATCATTAACATATGATACATCAATAGGAGGTGTTACCTTTTCATTACCTTCCATAGAGCTAATAGCATTGACTGGGATTGGAAAACATGGTTGATCAATAGGAAGTTTAACACCCATTTCAGATAATTCCTTAAGATGAGAGGTTTTAATTCCCTTCTCTTTCATATCCTTGGAGGCTCCCTTCATTGCCTCATTGTTTAATTCAAGAATACCTCCTTTCTTCTCTGGAAATATCTCTCTTCATCTATTATTTCAATATTCCAATCTTCATAGTTTCTAGAGATAGTTTCCAATAACTCAGTTGCTTCATCAACGGTCCTTTCCCTGAAAACACTACCTGCAATACTATCAAGATAGCCTCTTGTATTTTCAGTTAGTCCATTGTAAAATATATCAAGTATTTCATTATTCTTGAAGCCATGGGTAGGACATTTCCTAACCATCTTACTGTACCTCCCCCAAGCTTGGGGTAAATCCTCCTCTCTGTTTGTGAAAAGTTGCTAATCTCAATAGTTAAACCATGAATCTTATCAGCAGGGAAATATTTATTATAAAATACCTGCAAGCATTCCTCCTTGCTAGTAATACATCCAGGTTCTAAACGATTATACCAAGTTTTAGCATTTCCTCCCAAAGTAAAAGGAAACAACTTTAAGAAATAATAGCGTTGGTGGATTTCATCTTTACCAAATAGCACAGATAAATCATGCAAAACAGCAATGTGTTCAAAAGGGAACTCATTGTCTCTCCCATAAAACTTATACTTCTCAGCTTTTTCAATTATTTCAGGATCAACACTAAACTCATAATCTTTGTCTTTAATTTTAATAGCTGGAGCATTCATTTTCTCAGTAACAGGGAAATAATCATCAAGAGGAGAATTTTTATAGCTATCAAGTTTATCCAATTTATCAAAATTCGAATCCATAAAAGCCATAGTAAATGCATCCTCTTCCTCAGAAGAAGTTTCATGTTCATCATCACAATATTCATTATCTTCTAATTCAGACTCAACATTTTAATAGAAGATTCAGGAGTTTCAGGTGTTTCAGTTGTTTCAGATGTTTCAGGTGTCACTTCTTTGTCTATGCTACCATATTAAATCATTTTCAGTACTAGTAGACATCTTAGACAATGGTGAACTAGATAAAGCTTTTTTTTCTTAGCAAAATAGCAGAAGCAACATTAGGTGAAAAGTTTGGCCTACTTGGCAAATCAGTACCTCTACGAGTAGTTGAAGGCCTTACTTCCTTCGGAGTATTCTTTTCCTTTCCCATGGTTAGGAACAAGCAAGTGCAGCAAATAAATGATAACAAGTTGTCTTACCAATAAAGCTAGGTTCCCCGGCAACGGCGCCAGAAAATGTCTTGATGCCCACAAGTATAGGGGATCGCTGAAATCTTCGTTGGGAAGTATTACCCAAATTTATAGTTCGACACGATGGGAACACAAGAATACCAATAAGACTTTGGCAATTGAGGCGTCACTCTCAACCACACCTGTATATCAATAAACTTGCAGCAGTGATAGTGATGGCAGAGTATGATTCAAGTAGCAAATAAACAGCAGTAGTGAACAAGGGTTTCCCAGTTTTCACCGGAAAAGTGAAAGTGTAACTCAGAGATTTAAAACGTAGGCATGAGGTGATAGCGGGGTGTTGCATGAATAAGATTGATTGATAATATGAACTTCAATGGACTTATCTCTAACTCCTTAGGTAGGGGGATAATAGTTGTGCGTACTTCCAAAGTTGCAACAACATCAGCATACTTCAGCCCATGGTTCAAGTATAAATGGTTGCCAACTAGGTTGTCTTGACCCACAAGTATAGGGGAGAAAGAAGTATAGTTACGATAGCAATAAGACCCGGAACTTGCAGCCAGCGATTCAAATAGCAACAGCAGTAGTGAACAACAGTTTTCACCTAACTCAGTGATTTAAAACGTAGGCACATGAATAAGAATCACATCTTAACTCTAACTCCTAAATAGTTGTGCGTACTAACCAAGAGAATTTGCACCATCTATTGTCCTACCTGCCCATTTCAACTTGGAACTACAGGTAATTAAGGTCTACCCTTTCGAATAGCCCGGAACAACGCATTAACACTTCATGAACACATAGGTTTTCCCTATATGTCACTTTTAGGGTTCGCAGGTTCAACAGGTGATACACTTTGCAGATAAATACCAAACTCAATTATATGATGGGGCAAAATAAGTTCAGTACTGAAATCATGCCACTCGGGCCCTAGTAGCAAGCATTAAACATAGCATAAGTGCATCAACACAATACAAAAATATCCTCAAGATAAACCCCTAAAATCTCGGACAACGGGTATCATTACATGATCAATCTCATCCAATCCCCATCCACCTCATATGCCTACAGCGGACTACTCACACATGGTGATGGTGAGGGAGCTCATGGTCGATGGAGATGAAGGCGGTGAAGATGGCGGTGAAGACGGCCTCCGGATCCCTCCTCCGGGGAGAAATCCTGGATCAATCTGTCTCCGAAAACGAAGATCGTGGTGGTGGCGGCGCTCTGTTTCGCGAAAGCTCTCCTCCTCCAAGGGCACCCACTTTTTCGTATATATGAGGGGGTACGTCAAAGCTGAAGGAGAGGCGGTGCTCGAGGCTCCATTTGGGTGGGCCCACGTGGCCAGGTACAGTGGCCGCGTGGGGCCCCCTTTTGGGCCTCCGGCGCTTCCTCGTGTCTATCCTTTGCACATTGTCTTTCTTTTCCATAAAAAATGACGTGTTATTTTTCCTAGATTTAATTTCCTGCAAAAACAGCCAGAAAGGAGACTTTGCTAAAAACAGCGTCAGATTCAGCAGTTTTATTCAAATATGGGAAGATTCTGGAGCAAATTATGAAGCAAAGTGCTTGGAAAAGTAGATGCATTTTAGGTGCATCAGCAACCCATATGCAAATGAAGAAATTTTAAGTTGCATAAATAACATACCACACAAATCTGACGGGATTAGATTGAGTGAGTTCTAACTTAATTCTTACTCGAGTGAGAAAGAGCAAAACTGTTAAAAATAGCCTTCTGATCCGGGTATTTCGGGTACGGAAGTGGAGGTGTGTTTTGTAATAAAATTCGAACTAATTAACATTCCATTGGCGAGTGAAATTTTCCCGTCCATCTGCCGCCGAAAGTGCCAATACCAAGTATTTTATTAAGTTGAATTTATAGTTTTGCTGGATCTATTTTTGTAGTTGAATTTGTGAACAATGCAACTAACAAACTTAATAGAATCTATGTTTTCTCCTTAGACTGCTGACAATGGGGAGTAACATAGACAAGTAACATGCTGATGTTACTAGTCTATGTTACTACCTTCACAGTGGTGAGTAACATATGTGTGGTGTCTTATTTATTAGACCATAGACTCATTTTGTCTTGATAGGTGTGATGTTACAGAAACTAGCTAACTTATCAGAAACACCTCTCTCATCATTAACTACATCTCACATAATCAAACTTGTCTTGAAATGTGTGATGTTAGTACCTAAGTTATTCCCATTGTGAGCGGCCTTAAATTTTTCCTAACTGGGTGACCTAGCTGGCACACTGAATCTAGCACAATCTCCTACGCAAAACCTGCATTTTGTACCAAACATCTTCATAGTTAAGGATATCAGAGCACATTTTTATCTAAAAAACACCAAGTGCTTTAATAACATGTGGAGTGTTATTTATTTTTTCCCATGGTTATGTACAAGTAGGATACAAAAAACACTTTAAATTATCGCTAGAAAACCACTACTGCAGTGAATCTAAAAAAAACCACTACTGCACTTATAACCATATAGGCTTGTGAGATCATTGCATGAGATTGTCCGTTGTCTGTCTTTCTAGTAACAAATTAACTAAGTCATGGTCTTATGAGAAGATTCATCAAGATGCTTAGCAACATTTAATTTGAATTTTAGCAACATTTAATTTGGTTCGTAAAGGGTGTCCAACGGTTCCACCACTGGCGCGCACTCTCGAGCTAGCTAGTTATTTCCCAATGCCTACAATTCCCACAAAATAACTAATAGCCTACACGCATTATGCTCAAACATTCATGCCGGTATATATGCTGTGTAATATTTGTTCCATCTACTCCCTCCGTTTTTATTTAGTTCGCGTTCTAGGTTTTTTCAAAGTCAAACTTTTCAAAATTTGACCAAGTATATAAGAAAAAAATCAACATCTATAATATGAAATATATATAATATGAAAATATATCTTATGAAGATTCTAATAATGATAAAAAAATTATAAATATTTATATTTTTTTCCTATATATTTGATCAACTTTACAAAGTTTGACTTTGACTAAACCCAGAACGCAAACTAATTGTAAACGGAGGGAGTATATGTATGGAAATACTACTCGTACGATACTTCCGTGTCCGACGTTTGTACGACGCATGATCATACAAATAATGTCGTACGTATAGCAATGCTCTTATATGTATTCTAGTAATCATGAACGACATACCTCCTATAGTGGATGTGTATATACTAGTAATAGATAATGTGGATGCCCCCAATATTTATAAAAGGACCATTGAGAGAAGATGCTTCTCTAAATGTTAGTAATAACGTAACATATGGTGGGTGATGTTTGAGTCTAATATTTAAAAAATCTCAATCAACAAATGTACCTGTAATAAATATGTATATTTCACCAATCTATGAACGAAAGCAGCACTTGATTTTGACTAAAATAAGTACATCGAAATATTAATCAGAACTCACACTAGTAGGAAAAGGCCTACCGCTGGCGGACGGAAATCCGCTACCGCTGGCGGGCACCCGCCAGCGGTACATACGCCAGTGGTAATAGTTACCGCTGGCGGTCGCGCCGTCCGCCAGCGGTAAGGGTGGTTACCGCTGGCGGGCAACACTAGCGCACGCCAGCGGTAGATGCGACAATGCTGGCGGGCACAGAATCTGCCAGCGGTAAGTGAGCAGACCGCCAGCGGTAACTTATTACGAATTAAAAAATATAAATACTAGTGGCGTACATTATAGAATGCACGCCAGTAGTAACTAATTAAATATTAAAAAAAATAAAACCAATATGCAGATGGTGCAACAGGCCACGATATCTTCTCCTGCCTAATCGAGTTGGAAATTGGTCAATTATGAATTCAGTGGCAACCTACTGTACAAAAAGAGTAAACGATCAACAAAATGGCAGGGCATTCTACAATTGTGGTCACTAACTATTAAATGGCAGACCTGTGAGTTTTCTTACAAGCCTAAATTAAATTCAAACCACCAAGTTCAACAACGTGAAACAACATAACCCCACGGTTTTGCACTTTCAAGCAAATCAGTCATGCTACCATTTTAATAAATGGTTCAAATTTCACCACAAGACAATACATTGCAATCTCAAGCAAAAACTCAAGAACTGGGTTTACAGCTACATATAAAGATGGAACCTTTTCTGGCAGTCCTACGGGTAGCACATATGGCGTTGACAGGAAGGAAATGCAGCAATTCATGGAATTGGTCTCACCTCAGAACCGTGGAGACCATCAACGGGAATAAGAGGAGGAGGCCTCACAGGGCCGGCGACGCAGGAGCCCAGGTGGAGGCGCCGGTCGGCGGGGAGGCACAGCCACGCCGGCGAACATTCCGCCGTCCCCTCCTCAGATGAGACGCGTAGGGTTGATGGCGCTCCTGGAAGAGGGGGTATGCGCAGCCCTCCGTGGCTCGCATCGGCGCCGTTGCACACTAGTGGCCTGCAACCCCTCGCCGTCGTGGAGCACCGCATCGCGCTCCCTCGGTTACGCGCGCGACGCGGTCCGGCGAGCTCGACTGAGGGCCGCGCATCCATGTCGCAGCAGGTTCTTCTCCTTGTCTCCAGCTCGGGGATGAGGTCACCGGAGGTCGACGGCGTGCCTCTTCTGCTGCTTGGGGCGGGATGGAGTCATGGATCCAACCGGCGGCGGCAGCACCTAGGGTTAGGTGGGAATCGAGGGACGGAGGAAGCCGGGTGGGTTGGTGCGCCGGTGAGCGTCAAGGGGATCGGAAAGGGTGGGGTGGCCGGCGGAGGGAGGGTTGCCGGCGCACGGGGCGGGGGCGGCGGCGGATCGAGGAGCGAGCGAGAAGGGAAGGGGATGGAGGGACGGAGGAGGGGATTGGGTGGATGGGGGCGCCAGTGAGGATAAGGAGGAGAGAGAGGGCGCGCGCTACAGTTAATTTTTTTTATTTTTGTTTTTTTTTTATCTTTTCAAATACTTGATAGTTTGGTCTAATTTTATTTTTAAAATACTTTTAAGGTACACAACCAAGTAATAAATAGGTGTGCCTTTGTATAGGAAGCAATGATACCGAAGCGATTTTACAAAAAAAAATTATAAATATTATTTTCCTTTTTCTAAGTGCAAAAATTGACCTTTTTTGTGAACCAAGTACAAAAAATATGGTGCAAAATGGCACCCATCTAAATATTACAAAGAGTAGTCCACATTTGATGGATAATCCCCAAGTATTAGGAATTTTTTTGATTTCTATCTAATTTCGCCTAGTTAAATGAGTTTCTGTTGATTTTTCGAAATTAATACAAATTCGAACTACAAGTGTTTGATAGTTTGGTCTAATTTAAAAAAATCATTTTAAGGTACACAACCTGTGGTTATATCACAGAAATATCAATAGTTTTAGAGAATTGACCTCTTTCGATGAATAGTCATGGTGGCCATTTGACCGTTTTTCGAAAAAACAAATAAAGTGAAAAAACCTTCAAAAAAAGATATCCTCTGGCATGGATTCCTTTTATGTGTACTAGTTGCTATGAAAAATAATAAACTTGATTTTGGACAAATTGTTCAAAAAAATTCTTCACAAAAAGGTCTATCATGTATAAACATCTATAAGTTTCAAGCCAAATGACCAAGTTATAGCAATTTCCACGGCATAGTCTGTGATAAAGTTCTCATATTCGACAAATAGGTGTGTGTTGGTATAGAAAGCAATGGTTCCGAAGGGATTTTACAAATTATTTTTATAAATATCATTTTCCTTTTTCTAAAAGCAAAAATTGACGTTTTTTGTGAACCAAGTACAAAAAATATGGTGCAAAATGGCACCCATCTAAATATCACAAAGTGTAGTCCACATTTTATGGATAATCCCCAAGTATTAGGATTTTTCTTGATTTATATCTAATTTTGACTAGTTAAATGAGTTTATGTTGATTTTCCGAAATCAATCCAAATTTGAACTATAAGTGGTTGATAGTTTGGTCTGAATTTTTTTTTTAAATCATTTTAAGGTACACAACTTGTGGTTATATCACAAAAATATGAATAGTCACAGAAACATCAAGATACACATGCCAAGTTACCCCTGGCGGACGACATGCCGCGCCCGCCAGCGGTAAGTCATGTACCGCTGGCGGATAGGTAAAGACGTCGGCCAGCGGTAATTCGCTCGTTTCCAGTCCCAGCTGCACCAACTACCGCTGGCGGGCACGCCGCACCGTCCGCCAGCGGTAAGTCAAGTACCGCTGGCGGGCACGGATGCCATCCGCTAGCGGTAGTTAGCCCCGCATCCTGCAACCTGCTGGAAACTACCGCTGGCGTGCATGATGGCATGCACGCCAGTGGTACTTGGTTACCGCTGGCGTGCGAAAATAGCGTACGCCACTAGTAAATACCGCTGGCGGACGCAAATGCCGTCCGCCAGCGGTAGGGTGGTGGTTATAAGCACATTCCTACTAGTGTCAGTAAATTACTTCAACAAACTCGTCGTACAAAACTTATGAATGAATTGGCTAGGGCATAATAAGCTCTTGAACAAGACTTAGGAAACGGTGATTAATGCAGTTTTATATGTTACATGGTGATGAATTTCAATCATCCGGACAAGAAATGTATTTTGACAATGAGTTGCGTCCACCACTAGCAACTACATACAAATTTGAGTATTTATAGCTTTATTCTAGCTCAGAGTTCTTCTTATGCAAAGGGATTAGATCAATGTTACACTTTCCTAGAAGAATGTACAATGTTGCTAACAACTATAGACATGTCATCAGTGAAAGGAACAAACGAGCCTAAAATAGGACTATTAGAGGTAGCATCAACCAAAAGCCGTTATTTGAAGAAAAAAAACATCAACGAGCAGAAAGTTAGTCTGGCCAGTAGCGACTTTACACCAGTAATGAGATGGCTCCACTGATAACCTTGTCGCGAAAGAGAAACACGAGGTTCCCCTACTTCAGCCAAAGTGGGTCCACCGCCTGTGGGTCCACCTCGAAAATGGACACGACCAAGTCAACCTGGCGAGTGAGCTGACTCACTCGCCCCACGGTGACCCTCCAAGATCAGCAGCGGCGGAAGCTCGAAGACGGAACGTGATCCCCCTGGCGATCCACTTGGACCGCACAATGCGGGGGGACAAAGAAGTGTCGAAACAATGCCACTGAGGGCATCACCCCGACGAAAGCCTCGCAGGTGTAGGCTGTGGAGGTGGACGGAACGAGGCGGCGGTCGCCGGCGTATCGCTAGACCGTTGGATCTCACGCGGACGACTCGATCTGTTTTCATAAAAAGTAAGCTTGGCTTAGAATACCAGACAGGACGGGACATAATTTTGTTACAAAGAGCACCCACAGTTCACGTTAAAAAATCAGCCACCGTGTGTGTGTAAATAACAAATCTAGATTTTGGCACTTGTTTCTAGCTGTGGAGGTGCCAAATAAAGGTGTCAAAGCCAAAAATGTTGGAG
This sequence comes from Poa pratensis, assembly GCA_947311845.1. Lineage (NCBI taxonomy): Eukaryota > Viridiplantae > Streptophyta > Magnoliopsida > Poales > Poaceae > Poa > Poa pratensis. Next base: position 32,538,504 of record CAMZMU010000112.1, read on the forward strand.
GGGATGTAGCTACTTGAGCCGATGCCAAAACTCACCTAACAAATGAAAACTATCTCGAGATATTAATATATTCCCTTTATCAAAAAATAAGAGAAATATATTACGTGAGAAACTACACAGAGCCGGTGGATTGGGAAGGAAATATTTTTCAGCATCGGATGCATATGCATATAAATTGGCAACAACTACGCTGGAGAGAAATCTCAAATTTGACACTTAGATGCCATTGTGAAGTAAGTGGTAAATTTGGCAATTGGTGACATTGTTTTTAGAAAAATAGGGTCCCCCTGGTTCCATTGACATGCAACCATGGTCTTTACATCGTTAGGTTCAGCTTACATCCAGCATCCAACGCTTTATTACAGTTCACAGGACTAAGCCTCAACGACAACAGGCAAAACAGAGCAAAAACGACCTAAAAGCCCAGCAGTCCATTCTTGATCAGGATCGTTTCGCCCAGTTGAGCCTGTCGCCACCTCCTCATCACCTCAGGCTGGGGGCTAGCATCTTCACCAGAGCTTCCCAGCAGATCGTTTCGCCCAATTGGTGACATTGTGGCTGACCATAGAGCCCAAAACCTTAAATAAACCGACATTGTATGGTTTCCGTAAAAAAAACTTGTATATCCGGCACACTGGCTCGTGCCGCAATAAGTTTTTGCCGAAAACCTAAAGAACAGCCCTTTGTGCTGGGTATTTGGGTACGGTTTTTTTTTTGTGATAAACTGTAAGCTAAGATTCCGTTGGCGGGTGGAACGTCCAACTACCGCTGGAAGTGTCAATAAAAACCTTTTTTTGTATGTCCCTCGTGAAAGAATTATTTTAAAATACGAGTTTTGTGGGATCTAAACTTAAAAACGGTTTGCAGTTTGCGTAAATTGATTATACGGTATGAGTATTTGCGGGACCTTCTAGAGTTGCTCTAGGGTGTGTTTATTTTGAGGTCGAGGGGATCGCCGGAGCCATCCTTTTTTCCCTAAACGAGATGGGACAAATTTTGATTTGCACTGAAAAAAGGAAATATCAACTTGAAGAGCATAGGTCGGAATGGGTGTGTAACCATGTGAGGAGAAAATCGCAGTCTGGTGCGTGAAGGCGCGCGGCATAGAAGATAGTTGGCTCCGTCCGACCAACGAGAATATGTGGATATGTAGAGAGTATCACTTGATTTGATCTAGTGTGTTTTCGTCGCTAAATAGAGCATAAGAGGATAGATAGAGCAAACAATATTGTGTATATATCATCCCAATTCGGAACTGTATGGGCTAGGAGACAATGGTTAAATGCAAATATATACTTATCGCATCCTTGGTTTTTCGCCCAAACGAATAAATTGGATAACAGAAAACAGGTTCGCTGATCATTCACCCACATGTATAGATTCATGCTAAAGTTTAGTATCTCACTTGCTAGCTCTTTCCCAGTGCCTACAATTCCGAGTAATTCCCCATGCACCAGATACATACTTCTATCCCGGTACACGACATCTAGCACTTCTTCCGTAGATATTCGTTCTAGTGACTTTTTTATGATTGACACACATCTTGTGGCAGGGGGTCTGCACGTACTAATAAGGCAAGCGTCGATGTGCTCTATGTGTGGCATATATTGAAGGATCAACACACGAGAACATATTGCTCTAAATTGTAGTTATGGTGTCTGGTGTGGTGGGTGATGTTTGATTCAATTTTCTGAGTTTATCAAATAACAGACGAAAATAAATATATAAAACATATATGGTTCAGTGGACTTGTACAAGTTGATGCAAATCTATCGCGTCTCACACACATAGTGTAGTTGATGATGCATGTGTGTCCTATATATATATATATACGATTGTCCCTTACTAACATATATTTTTCCAGCCTCAACATGTGGGCATGACATTTCTACTATATGTGTGCCTCCACACTAAGCACCGCCGCGTCGGAAAAATATAGCCCTTCCTAGCAACTAGTTTTCTGTGGCTTACAAAATTGGCACTCAAGTCCTATCATTGAAAGTTCCACCGCATCAAATTCATTTATAGTTATTGTATTCTTAAGCGTTGTATTCATCTTACGAGTTTGATATTTACTATGATCTAGCATGAAATTTGTTCGGCGAACACAATTTTTTTGAACATTTGGACAAATTAGAACCACTCCATCCTAATAAATAAACAACATTAAATCATTTAACCCACACTCGGGAAATAATTTCAGTTACTTGATTTGAACACATCGAGGTGAAAACGTATGAATGAATTATGGATAGTGTATGCCATGCCTTTTTACTAGAACGAGGAAGCAACAATATGTATCTATTAAATAAAAATAAGTTTATCATCCACAAAGCAACTGTTGATGAAGTCAGTGTACGGTTTGAGATTTTTTACCTTGTTTGGTCAACTTAGACTAGCCATAGTGAGAGTATCATAAGTAATATCATACATGTCATGTTGGCAAAAAGATGATGTGTCATTGCAATTAATGATGAGATAGATGATACTATGAGTAGATACCGTAACATAGCGGATTCCAAAGCAAGATCAGTTTACAAACTAATAAATATATTATTATATGATACCACACCTATGCTATTAACCACTATGAAAGTAGTAACATATACTAGGAGTACGGTGAATTGGAGGACGAGCTCCACGGAGCTCGTTTAAAAAAATCAGAAACAATATTTTTAAGTTTCCAAAAATGTGAAACAAATCCAGGAAGTAGAACATGATTATGTCTACCATTGTGCAAATTACCAATGCGAAATATTGTGTATTTTGGTCTGTGCAAAAATAACAAAATTCTGGATCTGAGATGTTATTCGAAAAATTTCAAATTTGTCAGGATTCATCATTTTTCTATATGACAGAATACAAACTATTACGGGTTGAAAATTTACAGAATCGTAGAATAGGCAAGTATCAACGTCTATTATTACTATCACATGCAATTTCCAAGAAAGGCATATAGCTGAAAATAAGAATCCTTTACCACACAATTACATTCATCAAAGTTAGACCAACGTAAATATGTGATTAGTATTGTCCTCAAAGTACAGTTGGTAAATATATTTCTTCCCTAGGACATCTCTGAACTAAACAGCTGACCTCAGATGCACTTGAAGAATATCTCTGCTTCGAGTGTTAGTCCATGGCAGTCCAAACGTAGTTCGATATGGCAGCATAAGTGTGGCCGAATGTGACTTGGTAACAAGGAACAAGACATGTGACAAGCTTCCACCACGGGATGTCATAAGATCACCGTTCTCGAAAAAGTCCGGTCGAACGGTATATTAGTGCATGACTACACTAGTGCTTGTTCAGTTACATGCAGAGATATCGGTTTGCACTACCTAGCACCTTCCCAACGCCTTCAATTCCTAGCCTCCAACAAAATTAGATAACATCCCACCAAAATAGGCGAGATTCTACCCTGAACCACATACACGTAATATAATAGTTGTTCCATCTGTATCGTTTCTACTGATCTATCTAACACCACTTATAATAGCTAGAGTGAACGTGGATATATGTTGGTACTATATAGTATGGTGTCGTGTATATTCAAGACACGAGGACTTGTTGCCCTAAATGTGAGTGATGGTGTAATTACAATGCCAGTAGGTGATATTTGAGTCAATTCTTGAATACGAATTTCCTATAAAATATAAATACCGTGGATACGCTTCCATGTGGGTAGCCCCTTCCGTCTCTTTGAATCGATGGCTTAAAACGAGTTCTTCTAGGTTAGCTCAGCAGAACCAAAGGACGTAGGAGCATGTACTTATTATCCATAGCTAACCAAATATTGTGGTCATAGGCCAAAGTATCTTTTTATTTTAAACATCGAAAAAAGGGTCAAAATCAAATTGTATTATTATGCTACGTCTAATCGAAGCAAAGTGTTCCTCCGTGGAGAAGGTTGCTAGTTCGACTTCTCTGTCCCACTATTTGTTGTTTTTTGGCTACTTACTATGTTTTCATATATAAGGTGGCAAGATGTCTGCGTCACATTAACAGTCACGCCGCAGGCAGGGCACGCCACAAGCACGGTTTCTCCCTACATTGGTATGGTGGGTGGGCATATTGGGCAAAGCGATTTTCTTTAGTGAGGATTTTCTTATTCAGCAACTCACTCTGCAACTGGACTCTCGACTTCGACAACAACCATGCAAATAATTACACTTTAGTCGGGGCTAAACGTGGAACTGGACCCGAGTCCAAATCCAAATCACAAAAGAGCAGTTAATGTCCACCATTATGTGGCCCGATCCAACTCCAATCCATGCTTAACTTCATAATATCCAAATCCATCCAATCCAAGTAACGTCAATACTGGATAGTCCAAGGTCCAAACAAACCTACGACGCTGCGGCCGCACGTGCAGGCGTGCAGCGATCAGTCAGCTACACGCGTGAATACTAGAAACACGTGCAGCGATCGACGTTTTTTTGTGTGCACGAAAGCGATCGATCGTACTAGTATATCACCTAGCTAGCGATCAGCATATGGTACGTGTACCGTGTACGTACGTGTAGAGTCGTATGTGCGTCGCTAGAGGCAGCATACGTGACATGTCCAGTGGACATCGGACTATCCAATTATTAAGGTCCAAGCCTATCCAGCATTATTGGATCTGATGTCTTGTTGAGGTCCACATCCATTTAAGCCCAGTCCAGCTGGATCCACTATATTTGAGATCCAAAGTCCATGGATCTTAGAGATCCAGTTCCAGATTTAGTCGGGGCATGATTGCCCCAAACAAAGTCATGGTAGGCGAGGGTGTTGAGCCGAGGGACGAGGGCAGCATGACCCTCACTGTCAAGGAAAGCACGCATGCATGCACCCCGATTGACAGTGTGAGAAAAGAGACCGGCGAAGCGGCTGCAGAAGGGAGTGGCACCCACACAGGTATCCCGTATTCAGTTCGGCCGTTTCATGTAAAAATAGATGAAAAGTAGATAGCTTCATGGGGTTCAACTGGATAAGTGACCGAAAACAAAGTACGTGCCCTAAGAAACGGTAAACGTTTGCGCAGATTTGAGCCCAAATTAATAACCCTCCGTCCAAAAATAAGTGTCTCAAGTTTGTCCAAAAGTGGATGTATCTAGACATGAAACATGTATACATACATCCACTTTTGGACAAACTTGAGACACTTATTTTGGGACGAAGGGAGTAGTTTTTTTTTTACACGCGATCCCCGCAGATCGATTTCCATTACTTTTACATAACGGAAATACAGCCGGCCCAGCGTTTGATAGCTCAAGTTACCACCAAACATACACCCAGACCAAATCCGAAAAACCAAACTCCGAGCAAAGTTAAACTACCTGAAGGCCTACGCAACTACCATCAGAAACAGGGGGCAAACAACCTCAACCCCCTCGTTGAAGTCTCCACCCATCGTTGGATGAGGAATAGTGACGACTTAATCAGTGTTAATTCGAGGAGCATTGACTTCAGCATCTAGCATTTGGCTGACCAGGACCGAGCAACACTTGACTACGACTAAGAAAAAAGCAGGATACCAAATGAAATCCATCTCTCCTAATTTGAACTCATAAGATCAGAATAACAACCTTGTTTTTGTGTGTAGAAGTTCAGTGTGCTAAACGTAGAAGTGGAATGGGCAGTAGGCGAGCACGTGATAAGCTTTTGAACAAGAACTAGGAAACATCAATTAATACGCATACTTTATACGATAATGCATTTTATGATTCGTAGATTTGAAATGGCTCAGATTCTTGAGGTACAACTTGGATATTACAAGCTGTGTCTCGCTTCAACAAAGCTGGAACTTGAGAACTTGAAAGTGCAAAAGGTCGACCTCAAACTAGCATCACCCCTCTGTAATACAAGCGCTTATGCAATTTGGCAATCAAATGCCAGTACCTAAGTTGCATGCTATTTCCCGTTGCCTACAATTCCAACAAATTAATTGGTATCCCATATCTACACCACATATACCAAACCATCTATCTCTGTGCACAGTTCTACCAATTGTTTATTTATATATATTCAAGTGATTTCTAAGTAACTTACAGATCACAGAGTGCACGTGTGTTAGATGGTGCAGATATTGCTGGTATATATTGAAGGATTGATACGAGGACAAATTGCTTTAAATTCTAGATATCATGTACTACTAAATTACGGTTTTGGTGGGTGAGGTTTGAATAAATGCTAGTATAAGTTTCTTTCTCGATTACAGCTTCCTGTGGAAATACAATGAATATCACTGGATATGGTTTAATATGTAGCCTTGAATAAGAATCATGTGTTTCAGCTGTTGAGAACACGCGCTTGTGCACCAGCCTGCCAACTTATTATGATGCGCTAGGTAGACGCGCCACACAGACCCCCGCCACCTCCATCGTGGCTGTTTGCGTGGCGTTGGTGTGACCTGCACAAGCGGGACGTCTTAGCTTGCACTACCGGGGAAATTTGTTGCTGATGAGTATCTTCCTTGATGCCGAGTGTATTTTTGGTAACCGAATTTCTTAGTGTCCTCCGTTAAAAAAATTGGTAAGGAGAAAAAAAAGTTTAAGACAAATCTCATCTCTCTCAACTACCTTTTTGTCATGCTTTTGAACAAGAACTATGAACGCTTTGAGGCTCCGATGGCTTTCGCTCCATTGGGTGGACGATACTAAATATTGGATAGGCCTGGGCAATCCTTGCAACAATGATCAAGATAGAGACCTCTTCACGGCGGCCACGGTGGGAAATAGGGAAATGACATCATTTTGGATATCCTCTAGGGTTGCAAAACTGTGGAAGTTACCCCCTATGCAACCAAGTCCAAGAATCGGTGACTTCTCATCCATTGTCGTGTCACCAAGCATATATGGTCGGCCATCCTTTCTTGGTGTGGCATTCTTGACATCTCCGCTGCCACTTGGGCAAACAACGTTAGTGTCAAGTCCTGGTGGACTAATTTAGTCCTTGGTTATGCTCATCTCATGGGAAATTTGAAAGGAAGAAATGCTTGAGTTTTTCGACACCATGCCTCGCCTCCAACTTCCATCATAGCAAAAATCAAAGAGAAGATCAAAATGTGGGGAAAGGCCGGAGCAAATTTTGTGAGTAATGTAACACCGGGAGAGTAGGCTTATTTGGAGGTCCTAGGATGTGTCCTAGGCATTGCTACTAAACCTCTACAACTTCTTTCTCTATTAAGGTAAATGGCAAATATTTTACCTTGTTACCAAAAAACGATCAAAACATGTATATTTTTAAAAGATGATAACTTTTATTATTCAAAGATATGAAATGGCTCACTGATTTGTAGTGTTTGTCTAGCTTAAAGTCTGAAACAACGCTGGCACTTGAGGAACAGCTGCAAGACGTGTAATCAGTGTTGGAACAAGAAGAAATAATGCATCATGTAAAGTCTGTCTCAAGCTCGCATCCGCGGTCAGTTACACAAGCGCCCATGCATTTAGGCAAGTACCCGCAGGCAAATTAGTAGCTTGCTATTTCCTGATGCCTACGGTTCCTACAAATTAATTGGCATCCCAACATTTTCCTATCTTTGTGCACAATTCTACCACTTGTTTCATACATTCGTATATCTTTTCTAGTGACTTCTAAGTAACATACAGATCACATATAGAGTGCACGTGTTGTATACTATAGATAGCGTGGAACCGTGGATACAACTGATATATATGGAAAGATCGATAGGAGGACAAATTGCTCTAAATTCTATATGTCATGTACCGTTTGATTGGTGTTGTTTGAATAAACTAGCAAGGTGGCCTTCGCAAATGCGAGGGCAACATTTTTAGGGTATCGAATCCACTCATGAGATAAATTTATTTTGTCATAGATAATGGAAACATGAAATTATAAGTCAACAGTCTTTCTAGCTGCCACAAAACTTATTTGAGGCGGAACATCACATGTGAGAAATATTATGAATCATTTTAATGCATGAAGAGTAATTACAATGAAATTTCCATAAATAATAGCATGTCACACATTCCAAAATTTCTGATTAGTGTTTCAAGATTGATTAACCTACAGAAGCTTAGTCAAACATATTTGTATTATGCATGTAAAATATACGCTTCTATATTCAGCGCAAATGCTTGAAAATTTTAGATAGTGTTGTGTTCTCATCTATTTTATTTCACTCTCTCCTCTAGAATATCGTACACTTTAGCTGAATTAGTCTATTCTCCCGCTCACTTAGATTTCTCGTGTCACTCAACATGGCTACGACAGCACATGTGACATAATTTAGGCATTTTAACCGTTACTGATTAGATTGCTTGGTCAACGTGTCTGCTCAAATTCCTAATGATTAAAAGTGCATTTTATTACATCTTACTAAAGAGCATAGAAAAACATGAGACATAATATATAGATATTTCTTCAAAGGAGATACTCAAAGAAATTTTGATCTAAAATTTGTATGACCTAGGAAAGAAATTCCCTAAGATTTCTAATCCTGGAGATCAAATAATATCTATACGAAAAATCCCTATGAACTAAATTTTTAAAATAGAAAAAATGATACTGATCTATGTTGCTGATATTGAAGAGGATAAGTTATGGATGGGTTATTCAGACAAAAAACATGTTTGTTTGTATTGGCATTTCTATGGTGTATCTCTACACATCATTAATGTGGTTGATCTTTCTCTTCCATTTCAACTCGAGATGTTCTAACATGATATGAAACATAGTGCCATCTAGAACAAAGTCAATATTGATACAGAAAATTTGTTTTCCTTTTTGAACTAACTCATATGGCTAGAAAGAGAACACATTCCTACCTCATCCTATCGGCTATGTGAAGTTGGACCACAGTTGATACTCTTGATTGCAATATCATAAAGAAACAAACATAGTTTGAACAAAATTATCATTTGTAACCTATAAGCCTTCAATTATGGAAATCATCGGTCCTCATGTACTCCTCAAATTATTCTCACCAAGGTGCCTCTCCAATCATCTAGAGTATATATGATCGGGGTAAAACTGAGTGGAATCTGTTTTCTAACAGAGATCGGCTAGAGACTATCAACCGTGTTATTTTGAAAAAAATGTATAATTAATACATAAATATATTTTTATGTCAAAAATCCTGCAGACCGCTATTATACAATTGACCGATAAAAATATTGATGAAACCATGGAAGCACGTAAGTTCCTAGGGGCCCGGAGTTTACATGGAGCACATGCATGCTTTTAATCGATCAATCAGCTAGATATATACTCTAGAATAAAATGATTCGAGAGCATGCGAAAAGGGATGGACCGCTGGTGGTATGGCGCACGATCCTTTCTTGGTCCACCGTATAGCGCGAGTTTTTCTTTTTTGCAGGACTCCCTGTACCCGGTGTTGTACGTGAATTTTTTTCTTAACAAATTTTCCCACGTACATAATGTAACGTGTTGGTGTTGCGTACGTGAATATTTCGATTCTATCTCTCTTTAAATCTCACCCATTAATTACAGATCTAACCGCTTAAATAATTATGGTGATGTGGATTAACGTGGTGTCTCGAAAAACTGCCTCATTTTGCTTTTAGTATATAACTAGCAAGGTGGCCCTCGCAAATGCGAGGGCATGGTCTTTTCCTCGTCGAATCTATTTGTGAAATAATTTAATAAATACAGCAATCATGGAAATATAAATCATAGGGTTGTATAGCTTAAAAAAATATTATGTTACCTAAATTAGCACATGTGTGGGAATATTTTGAATCATTCTAATTTGGAGTGATTAGATATTTTAAATTTCCAAGAATATCATGTCACATAGTTTAAATGTTGTCTGTCTTAAGACATCAATAGTGCTATTTTGATACTTTTAGTTTGTTCCTACTATCTGTCCCTCTCCGATCTAGGTGTTCTACTCCCACACTATCACGTATTGGTTTTGTCATGTTACTCATGTAACAATGACGACACCGACTTGGTAAAACATAAATAGTTTGGTAGCATAGATTTAAGTATTTCAATCAATCACCAAATTAAACTATGTCCTCTCATAAACAATATTTTCTTATTCTATTGCACCACAAAAATCTTTCTGATATGTGATTAATACTCCATGTGATTAATACTGCACCGTCACATCTTCATACTACACTTTAGTTCAATTGTTTGATTCGCATGAGTAAAAAACACAAACTAATAACAACTATTATCAAAAATTGCAATGGTAGTACATTACATGCATACTACATGTAGTTCTATATTGTCGCTTCGGATTCCCACTGATTCTTGTGTGGTCCTATGGACACATGCGTCCATATAGTCATTTTCTTGCGCTTAAATGGACATGGAAGTCCGAATCTCTGAGCTCTAGTAAAAACTTTATTAATTCCAAATACTTATTCCACTCGCATGCAGGCTATATGTGTAGATTTTTGTTAACCATAGTTATTCACCATATCTACTAAAATTTCACCCTTTAATTACGGAGTCAATTATCTAGTTAATTCAAGTGATTGTGGATTAGCGTGGTGTCCAACGCATTTGTGTGGCTAGATTTGTTAGAAATTGAGTTTGTCTACCATATTTAATGAATTGATTAATTTTATAAAAGCTTCCACTTCCAGTATAGGCCCATAAATGTCTATCTTTCCACATATGTCTATCTTCCCTCAAATGAAGTTTTGAAAAGCAAAATACTAAGAACAAAAACTGAATGTTTTGAGTCATTACTCTTAGTTGAACCGAGAGACCTCTAGGTATACCCAACCTATCATTGATTTTATTCTAACGAACGACTTTTGTTTTTGCAAAAGTTCATGCCTCTTTGCTTCATCGTGTTATGATTGCCTATTTTGTTTGACCATCGATCCCAATTAACCACTACATTTTTTGGTATATATTATGTAATGTTACTCAATCAATCACCCGCTCACTCGATCTGGTTGCCGTGATATTGTTTTTACCAGGCCCATGTTATTTCCACACTAAGTTAATTTGTTTAGCACCTGTACTTGACATGATTTCCTTCTTGCTACCTTTTTTGTTAAAACATTTTTTCCTATATAGCAGTTTTGGAAATCTTATTTTCTACGATCTCTCGACCATTCTCTTTTCCTTTCGTGAACAATGGCTCAATCCCTATCATCATCACCTATAATTTCTTATCATGGTCATGCTAAATTTTTATAATTCGTTCTCACTCGATCTGGTAGCATTTTTGTCGGGTAAATTAATTTTATTTCCACACTATGTTAAAAAATAGCAACTAAACATCTTATTAAGTACTTTACATGATTTACCTCTCGCCACTTTTTAAGTTAAAACATTGTCCCTATCTAGTTTTCTTGGAAATCTTATTTTCGACGATCCCTCGATCATTCTCTTTTCCTTCCGTGAACAATCGCTCAACGTTGGTCATGCGATTTTTTTAGTTCGCTTGCCTTCTAATTAAGCCATGCAAAATTTTATCACCGAACTCGATTGCGAGTGTGTCTTCTTTAGTAAATAATATGGTTGGATGTCCATTAAAATTGTGATGTTAATCATCTATAAGTAGTGAAATATCCGGCTAAATTCTATTTTTCTAGTCGAGTGTATGTTCTTTTAACATAAAGCAAGTATGATGGCACCACAAATACTGTGAAAATTGCCTTTTACAATTAATATATTAATTTGTACATATCCAATCATTCTTGCATTAATGTGAAAATCGTATCTGATTTTTGTATGAGACTAAGAATGGATAGTCATGGACCTTGTGCTAGCCAGATTTGGTTACATAGTTTCTTTTTATCTAGTTTTGACTCTATGTAATTGGTAATATGATTTCCTTATGATTTTCTTATTATGCATATACTCAACCATGTATTTGTATAGATCCAGTTCATAACTTATAGCCTAGCATGTTTTCTCTGACACGTCCACGTGTAGTTAGGATTTTTGTAATTGGATTAGATCAGATTGTTGTTTACGTTAGGAGAAGTATGTTCACACGAGATTTGGATTGAATGAATGGAGACGCTACTGATAATTTATATTTTTGTCCTAATTAAGTGGGGCTCTGTGGGTTTAACCACTTGCGGCAAGCGCCGGCCGGCCGGCATGGTGTCTGTATATGGTGGTGCCGCTAGCTAGCTGGCCAAGGGCTCCCTCGGGTTCACCAATGGTGCGTGGCCCATGGCCAATGTTTTTCTGTTCGATCCTGGCTGCCGCGTTCCTGACCAATTCCACCGATCGGTCTTTTCTTCTAACGTGTCCACCGATCGGTTTGTACGCTATGCAGGCACGTACACGACATATCGTGTCAACACCAAGGTTTTGGTTACCGGTAGAAAAAAATTCTCGAGGGTGGCCGGGATTTCCGGTTACCGCGGTTACCGGAAAATTTCGACCGGTTACCGGACGAATTTGAAATCCAAAATTTGAAAATTCAAAAATTTTGTTTCCCAGTTTAACCATTTACCAAAAGTTTTCGTTAAAATTCAAAATTTCGGGATTTTTCGTCCGGTATGACCATTTCCCGAGGGTGCTCGGGATGTCCGGTTACCGACCGGTAACCGGATTTCCCGACCGGTAACCAAAACCATAGTCAACACACATATCTGGTCGAAAGCCGATTATCGTTACACATATTTTTTGTTTAATCTTAGCCGTTAATATTAGATCTAACTACAGGAAAAAAATTAAATGATGTGGCTTAACGTGGCGGCTCTAAAAACTAACTCATTTTGCTTTTAGTATATAACTAGCAAGGTGGCCCGCGCATTTGCGCGGCTAGACTATCTATTGATGTTATTTCTTTTTACTCATTTTTAAAACTTTAGAGGAACATTATCCGTAGCTATAAATTTAATACTTTATTATTTTTTATGAATTTAAAAATAATTTAGGTTTCAATATGATCTTATAATTTTTCTTTTTTTATGCAAAGTAGCTTTTTAAATTTTTAATTAGTTTCACATGTATAATGTGGTTGGGTCCAACTAAACATTGTGGAGATTCTTGTATCAATTATTTAATCTCTACCTTTTTTTCTTCATTTTCCTCCTCTTTACATTTCAAAATTCAGAATTGCGTGTCAAAAAAAAATTCAGAATTGAATTTATAGTCAGATTTTTTGTCTCATTATGATTTGATGGTATTTTCATGTAGCCGCATTTTTAAATATTTTTTGAAATACATCTGCTTATGATTATTTAGCCGTGTTTTTTCCTAAATATTCCATGCATATTTGTATTTTATCTGACATTAATTTCTCGCGACATCTTTTAGTACACGTTGTAAATGTAAATAAATGTAAATGAGTTTGTATTCCCTATCTCTCTCTCTTCTCTACAGGATGGAAGAGAAATGTCCTTTCTCTTCTCTACCGGTGAGTCAATCGTCCATGCATATCCAATCCACTTACCATACTTTTAAAATAATCTCATTTCTCTATTGTATTCAAGCCCATGGTCTTGGGTACGATTCTTGACCAAGCTGTGGATGGGTGATTCAGCCACGGACATGGCATTTCCAGCCGGCGATGCTTCATCTCGCCGTCGCTGCTTTGAACCTGCCGGCGATGGTTCATCTCTCCGTCGCTGATTCTGCGGTGGCCGGCAAGTTTAGTGCGTGCTGCACTGTGCGCGACCCGGCTTGTACCTGGACGTGGTCGACCACGACGAAGGCCGCAGCTGCGGCCCGCATTCAGCAGTCAAGGTGCGTTCCTCACTTCCCCCCTGCACGGCCGCTTCCCCATTTTTAATTTTTCCCCCAACTTTTAATTTCAGATCATCTGATTGCTCATGTTGTTTAGCTTGGAGCAAAGAACCCCAGGTAATCTATCATCCTATCTCCATCGCGATTTAGTTGTATTTTTCCAACTATTAATCTTCTCACTACATATTTGAGGATAAATCACGGTCCAGAATCTATATTTGAGGAAGTAAAATACCCGTTTTCTTCTCTTTGACGTCTGTATCCAATCCATTGACCGTGCTCAGTGAAATTCCCATTTCTCCGATTTATGCTAAGCCATTTTCTTGGAGGTGTTACTTGTTTAGGCTACATCTCGCCGTCCCAGTCGTCAAGTTCAGTGCTGATAAATTAGTTGGAGGTGATACTTGATTTCTGGATTATTTTTGCCATAGAATTAGTTGTATTATATCCATCGATTATACTTCTCATCTCACATTTGGGGATAAATGACGGTCCTCAATCTATACGTCTGTATGCAATCCATTTAACGTATTGTATGCCATGCCATTTTCTTTAAGGGGATGATCCAATTTTTTTTTTGATGTACTTTCAGCTGCAATGGCATTTTCGTTGGTTAACATACAGTACCAATTTAGCCAAATATCTGATGGCGTTTGTGTCGTTTAGCTTGTATCAGAAGGATTCACTGGTAAATCCATCATTCTATATCCATCCGAATTAGAAATAATATGTGGTCCAATCTCCATGATTTTTTTATTTTAGATTTGAGAGAATATATAAAAACATATGTATGTATTTTATTGATTTGGGCAGTTTGCTCTTTATTTTTTTGTAAGTACATTAAAAATTGGTAATCTGTACTTCGTCTCGACACATGTATTTGGCTATGGATAAATAATGACGTCCATGAAGTACATGTGAAGATTGTTAAGCAACCTTGAATAACTGTGCTGTACTAAAACGTTGTATGTCTCCTTTGTGTCAATCGGTTCTCCACTCCATCAATGTCTTTTACTCCTTTGGTAATTTATAATATCTCCTTATAAACATTATTCTTTGCACTATCTTCACTTGGACACTCACTGTCATCGATTAGCAGCTTCAATCCTTCTTTGTTTGTGACCCTTGACAATGCCACATATAATTGCCCATGGCAGAATACTTGCTTATTCAGATATATTCCTACCTTGTTCAAGGACGGACCTTGGCTCTTATTTATGGTCATCGCGAAGCAGACCGATAATGGATATTGCCTCCGTTTCACCACGAATGGTTATTTTGAGTCGCTGGGTGGCATGATGATCCGAGGTATGTATACCTTTTCTCCAACGTGCGTTCCTGTAATTATTTGTGCCTTAGTGTATTTATTTCCAAGTTGTGTTATGGTCATTCTCGTACCGTTGCATAAACCTGCAGCTTGGTTGATGTTGCGTAGGAGCATCACCTACCTTCAGTTTTAGCTGATGGTCTGGGATTCCTGGAACTTCAAGGTGTTGAGGAATTCAGTAGGACACATGTTTTCCAATCTGCTGAAGTTCCTTGTTGTCTTGCACATGGTATCAAGGCTTCGGTATGTCACCTCTTCACATTGTATCTGGCCCATTATGTGCTCATTTATCTGCTTGACTGTTTCATTCCATGCACATAGTATTACTCTTTCTTCCAGGAATTCCCGTAGCTGGATGGCCCGCACATTTAAGCGGCTAGTTTGCCTGGATTTTGATGTTCAAAATTTTCCTTTGCTGTCTGTATGTCCCCGCACACAACAATTATTTGATTTAATGCAGCACTAATTATATGTCAGCCAAATTATCATAATTTTCAAATGTTATGGACATTACAGTTCTAATATAAATTGAATCTGACAACTTCTTTTTGCTTCATACTTCTAGTTCAATATAGGAAGTATGCTTCCTTATCCAGCTAATAAGAATTTCCTATGGAAGGTTTCTAAGTACAGTTGTACTCTTTATCAACCATAGTTGTATCTTCTATAATTTGTTTATCAAATGATTCATCTACCCCAATATAATCTTCTATGATATTTTACCGGATAAGATTTTTTCAACCGTGTATAAATACAATATTGTTTCTGTAAAATATGAATTCATCTACATCATTATAATGATTCTGTAGAAATATATTTCGTCAGTCCAGTAGGAATATGGTGCCTCTTTTCTTATCTATTATTATACTACACCAACTGATTTGTAGATCCATATATTATTGCTTAGGCGTATCTGATGTGGGTCCTTGCGAAGGTTTGTTTGTAGTCTCATTTACCTCCTATCACATCATGCTGGCTGTGCATTTTATTGCTGGATGTCTAGATTGTGGTGCCTTCTTTTGGACTAATTGTACGAAACGGATTGTTTTTTTTTCAAATACAGACTAAGAAGAGCAAGCAAATAATAGGACAAATAATTCAAGTAAATTCGTAGGAAGGCTAGCTTACAGTAGAAAGAAACAAAACTTATATATGATAACATGGATGCTTTAGAATCAGGAAACATATATAACTCAGCAATGAGTGCGTTTCTGCTAATAGTGTCTTGTATATAGTTCTACAGGTGATGCCATGAGAAGTTGTGACCTCATTTCCTTGTCTGTCTGATCCTTTAGAGTTTTGCATTATTCTGATCACAAAACGGAGGAAATTAGAAATTTTAGGTTTCAAATCAAAACATGCCATAATATATAAATTAGAGCTACAACCTCTTTATTCAAGTGACTTCTTAATTTGAAGAGGTAATTCTATGTATCATCTACGAAGAGAAGTTCTGTCGGAGAGAAAATGGGTTTGCTACCAACTTACCCACGTTATTTTGTATGTGTGCCCCAAATAAGAATGAGTGGAAGCATAGCATATATCTGATCCAAGAAACTAATAGCTGAGAGCTATCATCAACCATGGAGTACTTCTGCTCAGTGTTCGGTGGCGTGCAGAAATTTTATTCTGCCATTATTGTAGCTCCATGTTTGCTCTTCCATGTGGACATCACAGAGCTCAATGGGAGGTGCACAATCCATCAATTTCAGTGTAGCCAAAAAAATCCTTCTAGAATTATTTGATAAGATCAGTCTAGTTCATCTGTGTAAGAGCTGACACCTACATCAGAACGCAAAGAAAACAAAAAAATGAGACTGAGCAATGCGCTTATGATCAGAGATATGTTTTGACATCACGTACCATGAGCAGAGCAACCTTGCACATCACCTATACCTGCAGAAAACTACAAAGTTTGAAGCCTAAACATACCAGTGCAGCAGGGGTCATCTAAAAGAAAAAGTCTAACATTTGCACATCCATCTTAATACTCCATAATCAACGTACAAAACTGAGGATCTTTCCTGAATTATTTGATCTGATCGTGACGGAGCCAAAAAGGATCCGATCAAATCATGTAACCTGCAAATAAATAAAAGTATGGCACATAGATCTCTGAATTGTTATGCATGAAGACATTTAGCAAATCAAAATTGATCTTACAGTTTTAAATAACACATGGGATCAAATTTAATGCACATCTTGCTTGCAGAGAGTGGACGAAGTTAGTAAGAAGTCTAATCATAACTTGAAGAAGAAATAATCAGGGAGACATATGCACTGACCGCATATGCGTTTGCTCCAGCTGTCCAGCATCCTTCGCTTGGCAGTGCTTTCGCTTTTTTTAATACCTGTGTTATAAAAAGAGGAGCTTTATATTTTAGGGAAACAACATAGCTTTTTTTCATTACTCAAAAAAGTACATCACAGCATCACCAGTTTTAAGTACTATGCTGAATCCAATAATTAGCTTGAATAGAACCTACAGAGTTGCACTTAAATGCAGAAATTCAGTCATGGAGCAAGACCTTAGAGTTGTATTGAGATTCAGACAATCATGGCATGTACCTTGAATACAGCGAAAATAATATTTGGCACTCGGGGTCTTCTATTCCTTCAAATGCAAATATGTTCACTATTGCCTGAAGACATTCAGTTTGGAAGCAAGACCTTTAAATTGCATTGAGATTCATACAATCATGTCACGTAGATTGAATAGATTGAAAATAATAGTTAGAAGTCTGGGTGATCAATTTCTTCAAATGGCAATATGTTGTACTCTAAATCCATATGTTTTAAACGGTGGTTCCTGCTTCTTCTCATACAACTATTTTTTGCAATGTAGGAGTACTTATTGAGAATCAGAAAACTGAAGAGTGCAGCTTGGGAAACTGAGGATCTTTCCTGAATTATTTGATCTGATCGTGACGGAGCCAAAAAGGATCCGATCAAATCATGTAACCTGCAAATAAATAAAAGTATGGCACATAGATCTCTGAATTGTTATGCATGAAGACATTTAGCAAATCAAAATTGATCTTACAGTTTTAAATAACACATGGGATCAAATTTAATGGAATTGCAGAACATCGGCCGCACGGCTAAAAGTGTCAGCCTGGCGACGTCCTTGGCGACCATGCTCCGATGCCTAGACCATGCTCACACAGCCGCGCTGCAATCTTGAGGATGGAATATGACCACCGTTATGAACGCGGACTACATGGATCGATCTGATCGTCATCCTGGCCTGCAGAAAATCACGCATGTTGGACTATACTAACCTCTGTTCATGCAGTATGCAACCTCTCCATCACCACGACCTAGATCTCTGCATTGACGGCTTCGGGCCTGGATTTTCGCCAGGATTTGTCTCGCCATCTTCATCGCTGCCGTATTGATCGGAGCGAAGCAGCACCAATCACGATCTATATGGGGCCAAGAGATACGTGTGTATTTAGGTAGAGATTTTGTTCGCTGGAGTTCTTATCGTACACGGTGCCTAATCATGTTTTTTATGTCGCACGTGCATGTGCTTCGGTCCTTTGTATATTAATCTCAGCCGTTGGGATTTTATTACTTCAGATTGATAAATCTTTACCGTTGGTTATCCTGTGTTTTAAGTATATAATAGATAGATAGATGCTACTATTATGGGGTTTTTAATTTACAGCTTCCTCCAGAAAATACAATATATGTAGGAGGTACATATGATTTTGGGTATGCACATTATGGGGTATGCATACCTAATAATGTGCACATACCTAAGTTATTTATATATATACCTGATATGTACGCGTACAATTGAACACACATACCCGAGGTATATATAACATGTAGATACCTCGAATACACATACCCAAGGGTATGTGTACCTCCTATACACACAAAATGTGCATACCCGAGTTATAGGTATCATCTACATATCCAAAATGTACTGTATTCTATCCAGGTGCCCGGGCACCAGGGAGCACCTGTTAATTTACCTATATATATAGAAAAATGGTTTGGTATACCTAAGAGTACATACTCCCATCCTCGAAACGTGCGGGCCAACGGTGGTTACGGGGTCGCAGCACGTTTTTAATTACTCCCTCCCATACAGAAAAGTGACGCTAGCAATGAACTAGTTTTGTGTACAGTCCCGCCACTTATTTAGGATCAGAGTATATCATTGGATACGGTTAATTTGTAGCCATATCAAAATCCTGAGTTTCTGTTGTTGCGAGGTGTTGGTGCGACGAGGTTGTTCCGCTGTTGCATGCATGCTCCACACCCGTTCGTGTTGTTCCGCTGTTGCCGTTTCGTGGAGACTGTGTTATATCGATCATATTGCTGCATTGAGAGCCCAACGGCTAGCAACCATACCGCTAGGGATGAAAACGGAGCGGAAACTTTCCGATTTTTCCGCGGAAAAACGGAAACGGAACGAAAATACGGAAGTGAAAACGGAATTTTGCAAAACGGAAATGGAAACGGAAACTTTTATGCGGAAACGGAAACGGAAACGGAACAGCGTATTCCGGTGGAACGACCACGGAAACGGAAATTCCGTTTCCGACAATACAGAACTTTCCGTTTTTTGCTACGTGGTGCTATCTGAATGCAGCAGGGCTAACAATTTTAGTGAGAACACCGAGACAGAACCAAAGATCTAAACAAAAAAAGTAAAATATATGAAGTGGCCATGTTTAGGCCCTACATACTTGCATTTTATCTCCCTCTCAAGTCATTCCCGGTTCGGCATTTCAGTGTTGCACTAGGTTTAGGGACGAAGTTGATTTTTTTTTGCCAAAGTTGATAACTTAGAAATACTATATTATACTTTAATTTATTTCATCTTATTAAATTGATAATTTTGTTGGTTTGCTTGAGTTTTCCTGCATTATTCAAGGGCTCGCTTGGTTCCGGCAAACATCTGCTTTTTGTTCAGTGTCCGCCCCGTATTCGGTCTGTATCTGTTTCCGACAATATTTGTTTCTGTATTTGTTTCCGAGATTTCTGTATTCGTTTCTGCTTCCGCAAAAAAATATGAAAACAAATGTGGCACTACCCAGTTCCGTCCGTATCCGCTCCGTTTTCATCCCTACATACCGCCTTCCTTGTCGTCCAGGAAAACTACTAAAACGCAGCCCTTCATCTCCAACATCTTGGATCTGCTGCCTTCCTTGTCGTGCAGGCACAATCTCCTTGGAAATTCTTCCGCAACATTTTTCAGCACCTTGGCCGGCTAGATGAAATGTTTAGACTGATCACTGATGCTGCTTCGGTTGTCTGGCTGAGAAAGAAGAACAAAATCTGCAGGTCGTTACAGACTACGCATTATGTTTTCCCTGCTAAACATACAGAATCTTCACATTGTGGAAATGTTGCGGAGCGAGGAGGGATGCATGTGCTCACATAATTAAAGTTCCTAGTAATCAATAGAGCTCCAGCTCTTGTATATGGTGGGGTAAAAAAAACCTAACCCCGCGTCGCCCTCCTCTGGCGACACGGGGGGCGACTCCACCCAGCCGCCGCCACCTCCCCTCCTCTCTTCCTCCGCCTTGCTGCCGCCTGAGGCGCCGCCGGCAAAGCCTGGGCGGGCTCCGATGATGGCGGTGGCGGGGCGCTCTCCCTAGGTCGTCGTCTCCCTGCGTTTCAATGGAGATCTCGTGATTGGAGGAGGATCACGGGCTCGATCTTGATCTGCGGGGTGATGATCTGGGGGTGCGACGAATCTCGTCGGGCCTTGCCTGCGGGATCCGTGGGCACGCGACAAGAACAGCGCCACCGTCAACTACGTCCTCCCGGCGGACCAGCGGCATCGCGGCGTGCTGTTCTTCCCTACGGTGGGGCTGCGCGACGCGGCGTACGGCGAGGCGGTCTCGGTGGCGGCCGGGGCATCCTCGTGGCCCGCGAGGGACTGGCTCAACGGAGGAGCAGTTTGCCGGTGGTTTGCTAGGCGGACATGCCAGTACGGATTACGGTGGGTGCTGATACTGCCGGTGAATACCGGGCTCTAGCGGCGGCTGGAGCTGTCGACGGTGACGCCCGTGGGCGCCATAACCTTGTTGAAGGCGTTGATGATGCAGTTCACAATCCCGTCCGAATCACTCCGGGGGAAACCCTAGATCGACGTTGGCGGCGATCCCGTCGTTCTCCCCCTTGGGGGCAACGTTTGGGAGATGTACCTGGCATGTGGGACCAGTGGAAGATGGTGGAGTTCAAGAAAAGAGAATAAGGTGGAGCGGCGTGTTATCGACTGCATTATACACGGCGGGTCCCGGCGGCATGGAGCAGCGGGGTCTCGGCGGCGAGCGCATGATGATGGACGCGCGCAGGAGGAGGCGCAGTTTGGTGCCATGGTGGCATCGACGGCAGGTCTGTCGAGTATCATGCGGATCTTAACCCTGAAGAGTCCGATGGCGGTGGCTCGATGGTGGTGACGGCTTCTTGCTTCAGGAGTCTGCTACACCGGATGAACGCTCTCGTTTCGCCACAAGGGCGTCTCGGGGTATGCGACCTGTTCCCGGTTCCTAGCTGGTGGGTGGAGTTCGCGTTCTCATGGCACAAGGCCCTGTTTACATGACTACACTCATTGTCGAGTTCGTAGGTGTTGCGTGGTGGCTTCGGGTTTTTTGATGTATGTTTCTTTATCAGACCTTTGTTGAATAAATTAATAAAGAAGCCGTATGCATCTATTCGATGCAGAGGCTGGGACCCCCCCTTTTCTAAAAAAAAGCTCTTGTATATGGTGCTCTGAAGCCGTCTCAAATACAACTTACAATGACGCTCCTTGACTTTCAGCAGCCAGCAGAACCCTTCACTTTAACAATGTTTTACATTTTTTCTCTACTAGTAGTCTATGCCACAATATGAGAATCCTGGGGCCAATCTGAAGGCCGTTATTGTGCAGCTAGAGGCTAGACTTGGAGATGTCCACATTTATAATCCTGTCAGCATAGCTAATAGCAAGAGAAACAACAAATAAAGAGTAGTCCAAATTTGTGTGATAGCCGGGAGCAATTAATGCAAGCATCATTTGTTTAAAAGACAAATTTATGTAATGACAATCATCTTAACTAAGGAATAAAAGCACACGAGATACAACATATATAGTCGACAACTAATTGCATATCACCAGGCAACCAGGCAGATCAACTACTCCCGTCTCCCGTAGGGCCAGGTAGCTTGGGAAACTGGTCGGCGTGTTGTACCATAAGCCAGATGACGGACGTGAGCTCGCCTCCCTGGCTGATCAGTCTGGCATGAGAATCACTGCTGCATTGGGCAGACGCCAAGATGAGAATATGCACCCATGTATCGAAGATGAGCTCCAACGCTTTGGACATATCAAACACACCATCTTCGCACGACGACTCCAGATCTGGCATCAAACGCTTCAACTTATCCATGGCATCACCATTAGTATCTTTGTACGAAGATATGATGCCAGACTTGTCAGGGTTGCTTACATCTGCTACCAGTTTTAACAGTAGATTGACATATGAAATTCCATGAGAGAGAATGTTGCTCTCGTTTGCAAGAAAGCCTCGATCACTAAGGAACACCAGTTTTCTAGCAAGAGTATCCTTTCTTGAGTCACCACTATAGACTTTCACGAGGTACTGACTGGGTTCATGGGCTCTGAACTCCAAAATGTCACAGGTCGGTTTGTACAAGCTGCGTAGCTCGAGACCAGGTATCGTGTTAGGGCGTGTAGCGACGAGGAACATCAGGTAATCTGACAGCACCTTGATCGCCTTCAGATACGGGGACGATACTGCATCCTCGGGGGGTGACGCTGGATCCTTGGGGGATGATACTGCATCCTCGGGGGGTGACGCTGGATCCTTGGGGGACGATTCGACATCCTCGGACGACGATGCTGAATCCTCGGGGGACGATGTTGCAGACTTGCGGGCTGACCTCAAGAGGAAAACATTCGTAAAGACATGCCAGGTAAGGATCACCTCTTGGAGTTCAGCACCAAAGTCCAGAGCTTGGGTCAATTTCAAACGCCTACTTGCAGTATGTGCGTATGGTTCAGGATAAAAGCATGGAAACTCAAATTGGGGTGAATACCAAGATCTGGGTAGGGACTGAGTCTCAGACTTTGCTCTGGGGTCATGAATCTCCTTAAGTGCTTCCCATACATATTGGAACACCAACTCCTTGACATCCTCTGAAAGCACTACGGTCTCCGTGTAATGCCATTTGTTCCACCAATCCTCAAGCCCCATCATCTTAGCCACTCTGTTGATTAGCTTTCTCTTGTCACGGCAGCAGAAATGCAGCAAATTAAACTGCTCAATGGAGCCCGACCATCCTCTATTGCTTGCAGCAGCATTGACACGCCGGCGGAGGGACATGATGACATGACTGAGCTTGCTACCCCATGATGACCAGATGAAGTATCTCAACAAGAAATGACACATCCAAGTCGACCCCAAAGCACTGAACACTGACGCCATGTCTAGGACGAAGGCACCGACCAACAAGATGTAACTGATAGCAACATCGACTCTCTTGTAACCATCTTCATTAGCACTTAACTGAAATAGTATGAACACAACGACGGTGGCTAGAGGCGAAACCAAATGGAAAAGGTAGCCATACCAAGTGTGGATCACTGCTGTCTTAGTGTAGAGGATGTCATACATGAGGGAGAGCTCCATCTCCACCACCTTGAACGTCGCTTTCCAGTTCCACTTCCATATGTAAGTATCAACCTCTGAAACCGAATGCGAGGTTTCAAACAAAGTCACAGGAGAATCAGCCATAGCACCCTTGCAAAGAGGGAGCATGGCTTGGGCAACGAGAAGGAGTTCTTCGTCATCGGGCACTTCTGCCCTCTCCTGAGGCCTAATATGGGAGTGGCATATATATCCTGATCGCACTTCTGCCATCTCCTGAGGCCTAAGCATAAGGTAGTAATCAGGGAGTGGCATATATTTCCTGATGGAACTCCGAATGCTGTCTAGGGAGGCGCACTTGAGGGCCCATATCCTTTCCCCATACTTGATGAGACCAATGACGAACATCAAGCCAGTAGCCAATGCCAGCAACGCGGGGATCTCGGCGATATGCTTATACAAGACATAAGCAACGCCAAAAAATTGGACACCAAGATTTAGCAGGTGGCGTGGCCAAAGCTGATTGTCCTCGAGGGCGTATGCAGTGATGGTGTCTTGGCTACCAAGATGCACCAGGAGGAAAGGCGCCCAGAATATCGTGAGCTTCTGTTCAACCGACGAACCGTTGATGGAGAGATGACCGAGTGTATAGATAGCAGTGGAGTCGGCCATGAGGTACGCCAGCCAGAGGAGGATCCTTATCATGCCGGAGGAACCGCGCCACCGACTCCTTGCAAAGAGAAAGAGAAATATCTGCAGTGTGAAGCTGAGTAGGACAAGGATTTGGATCGTCCACTCGTTCCAGAGCTGAATCGGACCTCCAGCCATTGCCCAGATAAAGTTAATTTCGTACAACTACAATAACAAGATAAAAAGATGCAACGATTATGTATTGAATCGGAATTATTATTACAAACAAAAAATACGAAGTGAACTGACCTTGTCCAAATTACGATACTGCACCAACTTGATTCTTCTCTTCTACTCCCCCTCCCTCCAAATTACCCTGCGTTTTAGATTTAGTTAAGTCCAAATTACCCTTCTTGACACCAAACGGAGTAGTACGTGATTCTAAGAGAAGAAAAACTGGTTACAGCAGACGATATACAATCTAGAACCAGCTCTACCGGCGAAACGAAACGCCCAAAAAACCACTCCGCTTTAGCATTCCTGCCTGGACTGAAGCCACGCCTCTCCAATTCAGATCTGATCGAACCAGACCTTGGAAACAAGGGGAGGAGGGAGGTTGGATTCTGGGTGCGGCTGCCGCCGAACATGAGGGAGACCAGGAGCTTACCTAGTACGTTGTGGACGAAGAAGCAATGAACGGCGCTGGTGGTGCAGCGCCGCGCGCATCACCGAGCTCAGCACCTGGAGCCTGCACTCTCGGGAACTCGACGGGGGAGCACTTAATAGCTGAACTCTCTGCTGCGACCAAGGTGAGCGCCGCGAGCTTGGGATGATGCAGCGCAAGGAATAGCTGAACTGATCTTCTAGAGCATCTTGATGCGTGTATGAGCCGCGAGCTATGGAAAAGTGAGAGAGATGGGGAAAGTACGAGAGAGAAGGGGCAGTGGGTCCCACGGCATACTGCTTCCGTTGGCTGGAAATAGATCAATATAGTAGCTTCAGCATTACGAACCGAGGGGATGAGACCACCGTTTGCCGACTCCATTGCTCGTGCCCTAACGGGCTAGCTTTATTGATCGAGGATTGCAGACATAGTTTAAAAAACCGGACCGGTAAGTGAACTGGTTAGGTGACTGGTTCATTGGTTCGGCGGTCGGACCGCCGGTTCACCCGGTTCGTTGGCGACAAAAAACCGTTATTTTTAATTAAAATCTATGTGGTTTTTATAAAAATATGACCGTAAACTGTATATATAGCGTGTACTTCCAATGATATCACCTAGCTAGCGATCAGCATATGGTACGTGTACCGTGTACGTACGTGTAGAGTCGTATGTGCGTCGCTAGAGGCAGCATACGTGACATGTCCAGTGGACATCGGACTATCCAATTATTAAGGTCCAAGCCTATCCAGCATTATTGGATCTGATGTCTTGTTGAGGTCCACATCCATTTAAGCCCAGTCCAGCTGGATCCACTATATTTGAGATCCAAAGTCCATGGATCTTAGAGATCCAGTTCCAGATTTAGTCGGGGCATGATTGCCCCAAACAAAGTCATGGTAGGCGAGGGTGTTGAGCCGAGGGACGAGGGCAGCATGACCCTCACTGTCAAGGAAAGCACGCATGCATGCACCCCGATTGACAGTGTGAGAAAAGAGACCGGCGAAGCGGCTGCAGAAGGGAGTGGCACCCACACAGGTATCCCGTATTCAGTTCGGCCGTTTCATGTAAAAATAGATGAAAAGTAGATAGCTTCATGGGGTTCAACTGGGATAAGTGACCGAAAACAAAGTACGTGCCCTAAGAAACGGTAAACGTTTGCGCAGATTTGAGCCCAAATTAATAACCCTCCGTCCAAAAATAAGTGTCTCAAGTTTGTCCAAAAGTGGATGTATCTAGACATGAAACATGTATACATACATCCACTTTTGGACAAACTTGAGACACTTATTTTGGGACGAAGGGAGTAGTTTTTTTTTTTACACGCGATCCCCGCAGATCGATTTCCATTACTTTTACATAACGGAAATACAGCCGGCCCAGCGTTTGATAGCTCAAGTTACCACCAAACATACACCCAGACCAAATCCGAAAAACCAAACTCCGAGCAAAGTTAAACTACCTGAAGGCCTACGCAACTACCATCAGAAACAGGGGGCAAACAACCTCAACCCCCTCGTTGAAGTCTCCACCCATCGTTGGATGAGGAATAGTGACGACTTAATCAGTGTTAATTCGAGGAGCATTGACTTCAGCATCTAGCATTTGGCTGACCAGGACCGAGCAACACTTGACTACGACTAAGAAAAAAGCAGGATACCAAATGAAATCCATCTCTCCTAATTTGAACTCATAAGATCAGAATAACAACCTTGTTTTTGTGTGTAGAAGTTCAGTGTGCTAAACGTAGAAGTGGAATGGGCAGTAGGCGAGCACGTGATAAGCTTTTGAACAAGAACTAGGAAACATCAATTAATACGCATACTTTATACGATAATGCATTTTATGATTCGTAGATTTGAAATGGCTCAGATTCTTGAGGTACAACTTGGATATTACAAGCTGTGTCTCGCTTCAACAAAGCTGGAACTTGAGAACTTGAAAGTGCAAAAGGTCGACCTCAAACTAGCATCACCCCTCTGTAATACAAGCGCTTATGCAATTTGGCAATCAAATGCCAGTACCTAAGTTGCATGCTATTTCCCGTTGCCTACAATTCCAACAAATTAATTGGTATCCCATATCTACACCACATATACCAAACCATCTATCTCTGTGCACAGTTCTACCAATTGTTTATTTATATATATTCAAGTGATTTCTAAGTAACTTACAGATCACAGAGTGCACGTGTGTTAGATGGTGCAGATATTGCTGGTATATATTGAAGGATTGATACGAGGACAAATTGCTTTAAATTCTAGATATCATGTACTACTAAATTACGGTTTTGGTGGGTGAGGTTTGAATAAATGCTAGTATAAGTTTCTTTCTCGATTACAGCTTCCTGTGGAAATACAATGAATATCACTGGATATGGTTTAATATGTAGCCTTGAATAAGAATCATGTGTTTCAGCTGTTGAGAACACGCGCTTGTGCACCAGCCTGCCAACTTATTATGATGCGCTAGGTAGACGCGCCACACAGACCCCCGCCACCTCCATCGTGGCTGTTTGCGTGGCGTTGGTGTGACCTGCACAAGCGGGACGTCTTAGCTTGCACTACCGGGGAAATTTGTTGCTGATGAGTATCTTCCTTGATGCCGAGTGTATTTTTGGTAACCGAATTTCTTAGTGTCCTCCGTTAAAAAAATTGGTAAGGAGAAAAAAAAGTTTAAGACAAATCTCATCTCTCTCAACTACCTTTTTGTCATGCTTTTGAACAAGAACTATGAACGCTTTGAGGCTCCGATGGCTTTCGCTCCATTGGGTGGACGATACTAAATATTGGATAGGCCTGGGCAATCCTTGCAACAATGATCAAGATAGAGACCTCTTCACGGCGGCCACGGTGGGAAATAGGGAAATGACATCATTTTGGATATCCTCTAGGGTTGCAAAACTGTGGAAGTTACCCCCTATGCAACCAAGTCCAAGAATCGGTGACTTCTCATCCATTGTCGTGTCACCAAGCATATATGGTCGGCCATCCTTTCTTGGTGTGGCATTCTTGACATCTCCGCTGCCACTTGGGCAAACAACGTTAGTGTCAAGTCCTGGTGGACTAATTTAGTCCTTGGTTATGCTCATCTCATGGGAAATTTGAAAGGAAGAAATGCTTGAGTTTTTCGACACCATGCCTCGCCTCCAACTTCCATCATAGCAAAAATCAAAGAGAAGATCAAAATGTGGGGAAAGGCCGGAGCAAATTTTGTGAGTAATGTAACACCGGGAGAGTAGGCTTATTTGGAGGTCCTAGGATGTGTCCTAGGCATTGCTACTAAACCTCTACAACTTCTTTCTCTATTAAGGTAAATGGCAAATATTTTACCTTGTTACCAAAAAACGATCAAAACATGTATATTTTTAAAAGATGATAACTTTTATTATTCAAAGATATGAAATGGCTCACTGATTTGTAGTGTTTGTCTAGCTTAAAGTCTGAAACAACGCTGGCACTTGAGGAACAGCTGCAAGACGTGTAATCAGTGTTGGAACAAGAAGAAATAATGCATCATGTAAAGTCTGTCTCAAGCTCGCATCCGCGGTCAGTTACACAAGCGCCCATGCATTTAGGCAAGTACCCGCAGGCAAATTAGTAGCTTGCTATTTCCTGATGCCTACGGTTCCTACAAATTAATTGGCATCCCAACATTTTCCTATCTTTGTGCACAATTCTACCACTTGTTTCATACATTCGTATATCTTTTCTAGTGACTTCTAAGTAACATACAGATCACATATAGAGTGCACGTGTTGTATACTATAGATAGCGTGGAACCGTGGATACAACTGATATATATGGAAAGATCGATAGGAGGACAAATTGCTCTAAATTCTATATGTCATGTACCGTTTGATTGGTGTTGTTTGAATAAACTAGCAAGGTGGCCTTCGCAAATGCGAGGGCAACATTTTTAGGGTATCGAATCCACTCATGAGATAAATTTATTTTGTCATAGATAATGGAAACATGAAATTATAAGTCAACAGTCTTTCTAGCTGCCACAAAACTTATTTGAGGCGGAACATCACATGTGAGAAATATTATGAATCATTTTAATGCATGAAGAGTAATTACAATGAAATTTCCATAAATAATAGCATGTCACACATTCCAAAATTTCTGATTAGTGTTTCAAGATTGATTAACCTACAGAAGCTTAGTCAAACATATTTGTATTATGCATGTAAAATATACGCTTCTATATTCAGCGCAAATGCTTGAAAATTTTAGATAGTGTTGTGTTCTCATCTATTTTATTTCACTCTCTCCTCTAGAATATCGTACACTTTAGCTGAATTAGTCTATTCTCCCGCTCACTTAGATTTCTCGTGTCACTCAACATGGCTACGACAGCACATGTGACATAATTTAGGCATTTTAACCGTTACTGATTAGATTGCTTGGTCAACGTGTCTGCTCAAATTCCTAATGATTAAAAGTGCATTTTATTACATCTTACTAAAGAGCATAGAAAAACATGAGACATAATATATAGATATTTCTTCAAAGGAGATACTCAAAGAAATTTTGATCTAAAATTTGTATGACCTAGGAAAGAAATTCCCTAAGATTTCTAATCCTGGAGATCAAATAATATCTATACGAAAAATCCCTATGAACTAAATTTTTAAAATAGAAAAAATGATACTGATCTATGTTGCTGATATTGAAGAGGATAAGTTATGGATGGGTTATTCAGACAAAAAACATGTTTGTTTGTATTGGCATTTCTATGGTGTATCTCTACACATCATTAATGTGGTTGATCTTTCTCTTCCATTTCAACTCGAGATGTTCTAACATGATATGAAACATAGTGCCATCTAGAACAAAGTCAATATTGATACAGAAAATTTGTTTTCCTTTTTGAACTAACTCATATGGCTAGAAAGAGAACACATTCCTACCTCATCCTATCGGCTATGTGAAGTTGGACCACAGTTGATACTCTTGATTGCAATATCATAAAGAAACAAACATAGTTTGAACAAAATTATCATTTGTAACCTATAAGCCTTCAATTATGGAAATCATCGGTCCTCATGTACTCCTCAAATTATTCTCACCAAGGTGCCTCTCCAATCATCTAGAGTATATATGATCGGGGTAAAACTGAGTGGAATCTGTTTTCTAACAGAGATCGGCTAGAGACTATCAACCGTGTTATTTTGAAAAAAATGTATAATTAATACATAAATATATTTTTATGTCAAAAATCCTGCAGACCGCTATTATACAATTGACCGATAAAAATATTGATGAAACCATGGAAGCACGTAAGTTCCTAGGGGCCCGGAGTTTACATGGAGCACATGCATGCTTTTAATCGATCAATCAG
Source organism: Poa pratensis (assembly GCA_947311845.1). Classification (NCBI taxonomy): domain Eukaryota; kingdom Viridiplantae; phylum Streptophyta; class Magnoliopsida; order Poales; family Poaceae; genus Poa; species Poa pratensis. The sequence continues at coordinate 32,568,727 of CAMZMU010000112.1, forward strand.
CTAGATATATACTCTAGAATAAAATGATTCGAGAGCATGCGAAAAGGGATGGACCGCTGGTGGTATGGCGCACGATCCTTTCTTGGTCCACCGTATAGCGCGAGTTTTTCTTTTTTGCAGGACTCCCTGTACCCGGTGTTGTACGTGAATTTTTTTCTTAACAAATTTTCCCACGTACATAATGTAACGTGTTGGTGTTGCGTACGTGAATATTTCGATTCTATCTCTCTTTAAATCTCACCCATTAATTACAGATCTAACCGCTTAAATAATTATGGTGATGTGGATTAACGTGGTGTCTCGAAAAACTGCCTCATTTTGCTTTTAGTATATAACTAGCAAGGTGGCCCTCGCAAATGCGAGGGCATGGTCTTTTCCTCGTCGAATCTATTTGTGAAATAATTTAATAAATACAGCAATCATGGAAATATAAATCATAGGGTTGTATAGCTTAAAAAAATATTATGTTACCTAAATTAGCACATGTGTGGGAATATTTTGAATCATTCTAATTTGGAGTGATTAGATATTTTAAATTTCCAAGAATATCATGTCACATAGTTTAAATGTTGTCTGTCTTAAGACATCAATAGTGCTATTTTGATACTTTTAGTTTGTTCCTACTATCTGTCCCTCTCCGATCTAGGTGTTCTACTCCCACACTATCACGTATTGGTTTTGTCATGTTACTCATGTAACAATGACGACACCGACTTGGTAAAACATAAATAGTTTGGTAGCATAGATTTAAGTATTTCAATCAATCACCAAATTAAACTATGTCCTCTCATAAACAATATTTTCTTATTCTATTGCACCACAAAAATCTTTCTGATATGTGATTAATACTCCATGTGATTAATACTGCACCGTCACATCTTCATACTACACTTTAGTTCAATTGTTTGATTCGCATGAGTAAAAAACACAAACTAATAACAACTATTATCAAAAATTGCAATGGTAGTACATTACATGCATACTACATGTAGTTCTATATTGTCGCTTCGGATTCCCACTGATTCTTGTGTGGTCCTATGGACACATGCGTCCATATAGTCATTTTCTTGCGCTTAAATGGACATGGAAGTCCGAATCTCTGAGCTCTAGTAAAAACTTTATTAATTCCAAATACTTATTCCACTCGCATGCAGGCTATATGTGTAGATTTTTGTTAACCATAGTTATTCACCATATCTACTAAAATTTCACCCTTTAATTACGGAGTCAATTATCTAGTTAATTCAAGTGATTGTGGATTAGCGTGGTGTCCAACGCATTTGTGTGGCTAGATTTGTTAGAAATTGAGTTTGTCTACCATATTTAATGAATTGATTAATTTTATAAAAGCTTCCACTTCCAGTATAGGCCCATAAATGTCTATCTTTCCACATATGTCTATCTTCCCTCAAATGAAGTTTTGAAAAGCAAAATACTAAGAACAAAAACTGAATGTTTTGAGTCATTACTCTTAGTTGAACCGAGAGACCTCTAGGTATACCCAACCTATCATTGATTTTATTCTAACGAACGACTTTTGTTTTTGCAAAAGTTCATGCCTCTTTGCTTCATCGTGTTATGATTGCCTATTTTGTTTGACCATCGATCCCAATTAACCACTACATTTTTTGGTATATATTATGTAATGTTACTCAATCAATCACCCGCTCACTCGATCTGGTTGCCGTGATATTGTTTTTACCAGGCCCATGTTATTTCCACACTAAGTTAATTTGTTTAGCACCTGTACTTGACATGATTTCCTTCTTGCTACCTTTTTTGTTAAAACATTTTTTCCTATATAGCAGTTTTGGAAATCTTATTTTCTACGATCTCTCGACCATTCTCTTTTCCTTTCGTGAACAATGGCTCAATCCCTATCATCATCACCTATAATTTCTTATCATGGTCATGCTAAATTTTTATAATTCGTTCTCACTCGATCTGGTAGCATTTTTGTCGGGTAAATTAATTTTATTTCCACACTATGTTAAAAAATAGCAACTAAACATCTTATTAAGTACTTTACATGATTTACCTCTCGCCACTTTTTAAGTTAAAACATTGTCCCTATCTAGTTTTCTTGGAAATCTTATTTTCGACGATCCCTCGATCATTCTCTTTTCCTTCCGTGAACAATCGCTCAACGTTGGTCATGCGATTTTTTTAGTTCGCTTGCCTTCTAATTAAGCCATGCAAAATTTTATCACCGAACTCGATTGCGAGTGTGTCTTCTTTAGTAAATAATATGGTTGGATGTCCATTAAAATTGTGATGTTAATCATCTATAAGTAGTGAAATATCCGGCTAAATTCTATTTTTCTAGTCGAGTGTATGTTCTTTTAACATAAAGCAAGTATGATGGCACCACAAATACTGTGAAAATTGCCTTTTACAATTAATATATTAATTTGTACATATCCAATCATTCTTGCATTAATGTGAAAATCGTATCTGATTTTTGTATGAGACTAAGAATGGATAGTCATGGACCTTGTGCTAGCCAGATTTGGTTACATAGTTTCTTTTTATCTAGTTTTGACTCTATGTAATTGGTAATATGATTTCCTTATGATTTTCTTATTATGCATATACTCAACCATGTATTTGTATAGATCCAGTTCATAACTTATAGCCTAGCATGTTTTCTCTGACACGTCCACGTGTAGTTAGGATTTTTGTAATTGGATTAGATCAGATTGTTGTTTACGTTAGGAGAAGTATGTTCACACGAGATTTGGATTGAATGAATGGAGACGCTACTGATAATTTATATTTTTGTCCTAATTAAGTGGGGCTCTGTGGGTTTAACCACTTGCGGCAAGCGCCGGCCGGCCGGCATGGTGTCTGTATATGGTGGTGCCGCTAGCTAGCTGGCCAAGGGCTCCCTCGGGTTCACCAATGGTGCGTGGCCCATGGCCAATGTTTTTCTGTTCGATCCTGGCTGCCGCGTTCCTGACCAATTCCACCGATCGGTCTTTTCTTCTAACGTGTCCACCGATCGGTTTGTACGCTATGCAGGCACGTACACGACATATCGTGTCAACACCAAGGTTTTGGTTACCGGTAGAAAAAAATTCTCGAGGGTGGCCGGGATTTCCGGTTACCGCGGTTACCGGAAAATTTCGACCGGTTACCGGACGAATTTGAAATCCAAAATTTGAAAATTCAAAAATTTTGTTTCCCAGTTTAACCATTTACCAAAAGTTTTCGTTAAAATTCAAAATTTCGGGATTTTTCGTCCGGTATGACCATTTCCCGAGGGTGCTCGGGATGTCCGGTTACCGACCGGTAACCGGATTTCCCGACCGGTAACCAAAACCATAGTCAACACACATATCTGGTCGAAAGCCGATTATCGTTACACATATTTTTTGTTTAATCTTAGCCGTTAATATTAGATCTAACTACAGGAAAAAAATTAAATGATGTGGCTTAACGTGGCGGCTCTAAAAACTAACTCATTTTGCTTTTAGTATATAATAGATAGATGCTACTATTATGGGGTTTTTAATTTACAGCTTCCTCCAGAAAATACAATATATGTAGGAGGTACATATGATTTTGGGTATGCACATTATGGGGTATGCATACCTAATAATGTGCACATACCTAAGTTATTTATATATATATACCTGATATGTACGCGTACAATTGAACACACATACCCGAGGTATATATAACATGTAGATACCTCGAATACACATACCCAAGGGTATGTGTACCTCCTATACACACAAAATGTGCATACCCGAGTTATAGGTATCATCTACATATCCAAAATGTACTGTATTCTATCCAGGTGCCCGGGCACCCGGGAGCACCTGTTAATTTACCTATATATATAGAAAAATGGTTTGGTATACCTAAGAGTACATACTCCCATCCTCGAAACGTGCGGGCCAACGGTGGTTACGGGGTCGCAGCACGTTTTTAATTACTCCCTCCCATACAGAAAAGTGACGCTAGCAATGAACTAGTTTTGTGTACAGTCCCGCCACTTATTTAGGATCAGAGTATATCATTGGATACGGTTAATTTGTAGCCATATCAAAATCCTGAGTTTCTGTTGTTGCGAGGTGTTGGTGCGACGAGGTTGTTCCGCTGTTGCATGCATGCTCCACACCCGTTCGTGTTGTTCCGCTGTTGCCGTTTCGTGGAGACTGTGTTATATCGATCATATTGCTGCATTGAGAGCCCAACGGCTAGCAACCATACCGCTAGGGATGAAAACGGAGCGGAAACTTTCCGATTTTTCCGCGGAAAAACGGAAACGGAACGAAAATACGGAAGTGAAAACGGAATTTTGCAAAACGGAAATGGAAACGGAAACTTTTATGCGGAAACGGAAACGGAAACGGAACAGCGTATTCCGGTGGAACGACCACGGAAACGGAAATTCCGTTTCCGACAATACAGAACTTTCCGTTTTTTGCTACGTGGTGCTATCTGAATGCAGCAGGGCTAACAATTTTAGTGAGAACACCGAGACAGAACCAAAGATCTAAACAAAAAAAGTAAAATATATGAAGTGGCCATGTTTAGGCCCTACATACTTGCATTTTATCTCCCTCTCAAGTCATTCCCGGTTCGGCATTTCAGTGTTGCACTAGGTTTAGGGACGAAGTTGATTTTTTTTTGCCAAAGTTGATAACTTAGAAATACTATATTATACTTTAATTTATTTCATCTTATTAAATTGATAATTTTGTTGGTTTGCTTGAGTTTTCCTGCATTATTCAAGGGCTCGCTTGGTTCCGGCAAACATCTGCTTTTTGTTCAGTGTCCGCCCCGTATTCGGTCTGTATCTGTTTCCGACAATATTTGTTTCTGTATTTGTTTCCGAGATTTCTGTATTCGTTTCTGCTTCCGCAAAAAAATATGAAAACAAATGTGGCACTACCCAGTTCCGTCCGTATCCGCTCCGTTTTCATCCCTACATACCGCCTTCCTTGTCGTCCAGGAAAACTACTAAAACGCAGCCCTTCATCTCCAACATCTTGGATCTGCTGCCTTCCTTGTCGTGCAGGCACAATCTCCTTGGAAATTCTTCCGCAACATTTTTCAGCACCTTGGCCGGCTAGATGAAATGTTTAGACTGATCACTGATGCTGCTTCGGTTGTCTGGCTGAGAAAGAAGAACAAAATCTGCAGGTCGTTACAGACTACGCATTATGTTTTCCCTGCTAAACATACAGAATCTTCACATTGTGGAAATGTTGCGGAGCGAGGAGGGATGCATGTGCTCACATAATTAAAGTTCCTAGTAATCAATAGAGCTCCAGCTCTTGTATATGGTGGGGTAAAAAAAACCTAACCCCCGCGTCGCCCTCCTCTGGCGACACGGGGGGCGACTCCACCCAGCCGCCGCCACCTCCCCTCCTCTCTTCCTCCGCCTTGCTGCCGCCTGAGGCGCCGCCGGCAAAGCCTGGGCGGGCTCCGATGATGGCGGTGGCGGGGCGCTCTCCCTAGGTCGTCGTCTCCCTGCGTTTCAATGGAGATCTCGTGATTGGAGGAGGATCACGGGCTCGATCTTGATCTGCGGGGTGATGATCTGGGGGTGCGACGAATCTCGTCGGGCCTTGCCTGCGGGATCCGTGGGCACGCGACAAGAACAGCGCCACCGTCAACTACGTCCTCCCGGCGGACCAGCGGCATCGCGGCGTGCTGTTCTTCCCTACGGTGGGGCTGCGCGACGCGGCGTACGGCGAGGCGGTCTCGGTGGCGGCCGGGGCATCCTCGTGGCCCGCGAGGGACTGGCTCAACGGAGGAGCAGTTTGCCGGTGGTTTGCTAGGCGGACATGCCAGTACGGATTACGGTGGGTGCTGATACTGCCGGTGAATACCGGGCTCTAGCGGCGGCTGGAGCTGTCGACGGTGACGCCCGTGGGCGCCATAACCTTGTTGAAGGCGTTGATGATGCAGTTCACAATCCCGTCCGAATCACTCCGGGGGAAACCCTAGATCGACGTTGGCGGCGATCCCGTCGTTCTCCCCCTTGGGGGCAACGTTTGGGAGATGTACCTGGCATGTGGGACCAGTGGAAGATGGTGGAGTTCAAGAAAAGAGAATAAGGTGGAGCGGCGTGTTATCGACTGCATTATACACGGCGGGTCCCGGCGGCATGGAGCAGCGGGGTCTCGGCGGCGAGCGCATGATGATGGACGCGCGCAGGAGGAGGCGCAGTTTGGTGCCATGGTGGCATCGACGGCAGGTCTGTCGAGTATCATGCGGATCTTAACCCTGAAGAGTCCGATGGCGGTGGCTCGATGGTGGTGACGGCTTCTTGCTTCAGGAGTCTGCTACACCGGATGAACGCTCTCGTTTCGCCACAAGGGCGTCTCGGGGTATGCGACCTGTTCCCGGTTCCTAGCTGGTGGGTGGAGTTCGCGTTCTCATGGCACAAGGCCCTGTTTACATGACTACACTCATTGTCGAGTTCGTAGGTGTTGCGTGGTGGCTTCGGGTTTTTTGATGTATGTTTCTTTATCAGACCTTTGTTGAATAAATTAATAAAGAAGCCGTATGCATCTATTCGATGCAGAGGCTGGGACCCCCCCTTTTCTAAAAAAAAGCTCTTGTATATGGTGCTCTGAAGCCGTCTCAAATACAACTTACAATGACGCTCCTTGACTTTCAGCAGCCAGCAGAACCCTTCACTTTAACAATGTTTTACATTTTTTCTCTACTAGTAGTCTATGCCACAATATGAGAATCCTGGGGCCAATCTGAAGGCCGTTATTGTGCAGCTAGAGGCTAGACTTGGAGATGTCCACATTTATAATCCTGTCAGCATAGCTAATAGCAAGAGAAACAACAAATAAAGAGTAGTCCAAATTTGTGTGATAGCCGGGAGCAATTAATGCAAGCATCATTTGTTTAAAAGACAAATTTATGTAATGACAATCATCTTAACTAAGGAATAAAAGCACACGAGATACAACATATATAGTCGACAACTAATTGCATATCACCAGGCAACCAGGCAGATCAACTACTCCCGTCTCCCGTAGGGCCAGGTAGCTTGGGAAACTGGTCGGCGTGTTGTACCATAAGCCAGATGACGGACGTGAGCTCGCCTCCCTGGCTGATCAGTCTGGCATGAGAATCACTGCTGCATTGGGCAGACGCCAAGATGAGAATATGCACCCATGTATCGAAGATGAGCTCCAACGCTTTGGACATATCAAACACACCATCTTCGCACGACGACTCCAGATCTGGCATCAAACGCTTCAACTTATCCATGGCATCACCATTAGTATCTTTGTACGAAGATATGATGCCAGACTTGTCAGGGTTGCTTACATCTGCTACCAGTTTTAACAGTAGATTGACATATGAAATTCCATGAGAGAGAATGTTGCTCTCGTTTGCAAGAAAGCCTCGATCACTAAGGAACACCAGTTTTCTAGCAAGAGTATCCTTTCTTGAGTCACCACTATAGACTTTCACGAGGTACTGACTGGGTTCATGGGCTCTGAACTCCAAAATGTCACAGGTCGCTTTGTACAAGCTGCGTAGCTCGAGACCAGGTATCGTGTTAGGGCGTGTAGCGACGAGGAACATCAGGTAATCTGACAGCACCTTGATCGCCTTCAGATACGGGGACGATACTGCATCCTCGGGGGGTGACGCTGGATCCTTGGGGGATGATACTGCATCCTCGGGGGGTGACGCTGGATCCTTGGGGGACGATTCGACATCCTCGGACGACGATGCTGAATCCTCGGGGGACGATGTTGCAGACTTGCGGGCTGACCTCAAGAGGAAAACATTCGTAAAGACATGCCAGGTAAGGATCACCTCTTGGAGTTCAGCACCAAAGTCCAGAGCTTGGGTCAATTTCAAACGCCTACTTGCAGTATGTGCGTATGGTTCAGGATAAAAGCATGGAAACTCAAATTGGGGTGAATACCAAGATCTGGGTAGGGACTGAGTCTCAGACTTTGCTCTGGGGTCATGAATCTCCTTAAGTGCTTCCCATACATATTGGAACACCAACTCCTTGACATCCTCTGAAAGCACTACGGTCTCCGTGTAATGCCATTTGTTCCACCAATCCTCAAGCCCCATCATCTTAGCCACTCTGTTGATTAGCTTTCTCTTGTCACGGCAGCAGAAATGCAGCAAATTAAACTGCTCAATGGAGCCCGACCATCCTCTATTGCTTGCAGCAGCATTGACACGCCGGCGGAGGGACATGATGACATGACTGAGCTTGCTACCCCATGATGACCAGATGAAGTATCTCAACAAGAAATGACACATCCAAGTCGACCCCAAAGCACTGAACACTGACGCCATGTCTAGGACGAAGGCACCGACCAACAAGATGTAACTGATAGCAACATCGACTCTCTTGTAACCATCTTCATTAGCACTTAACTGAAATAGTATGAACACAACGACGGTGGCTAGAGGCGAAACCAAATGGAAAAGGTAGCCATACCAAGTGTGGATCACTGCTGTCTTAGTGTAGAGGATGTCATACATGAGGGAGAGCTCCATCTCCACCACCTTGAACGTCGCTTTCCAGTTCCACTTCCATATGTAAGTATCAACCTCTGAAACCGAATGCGAGGTTTCAAACAAAGTCACAGGAGAATCAGCCATAGCACCCTTGCAAAGAGGGAGCATGGCTTGGGCAACGAGAAGGAGTTCTTCGTCATCGGGCACTTCTGCCCTCTCCTGAGGCCTAATATGGGAGTGGCATATATATCCTGATCGCACTTCTGCCATCTCCTGAGGCCTAAGCATAAGGTAGTAATCAGGGAGTGGCATATATTTCCTGATGGAACTCCGAATGCTGTCTAGGGAGGCGCACTTGAGGGCCCATATCCTTTCCCCATACTTGATGAGACCAATGACGAACATCAAGCCAGTAGCCAATGCCAGCAACGCGGGGATCTCGGCGATATGCTTATACAAGACATAAGCAACGCCAAAAAATTGGACACCAAGATTTAGCAGGTGGCGTGGCCAAAGCTGATTGTCCTCGAGGGCGTATGCAGTGATGGTGTCTTGGCTACCAAGATGCACCAGGAGGAAAGGCGCCCAGAATATCGTGAGCTTCTGTTCAACCGACGAACCGTTGATGGAGAGATGACCGAGTGTATAGATAGCAGTGGAGTCGGCCATGAGGTACGCCAGCCAGAGGAGGATCCTTATCATGCCGGAGGAACCGCGCCACCGACTCCTTGCAAAGAGAAAGAGAAATATCTGCAGTGTGAAGCTGAGTAGGACAAGGATTTGGATCGTCCACTCGTTCCAGAGCTGAATCGGACCTCCAGCCATTGCCCAGATAAAGTTAATTTCGTACAACTACAATAACAAGATAAAAAGATGCAACGATTATGTATTGAATCGGAATTATTATTACAAACAAAAAATACGAAGTGAACTGACCTTGTCCAAATTACGATACTGCACCAACTTGATTCTTCTCTTCTACTCCCCCTCCCTCCAAATTACCCTGCGTTTTAGATTTAGTTAAGTCCAAATTACCCTTCTTGACACCAAACGGAGTAGTACGTGATTCTAAGAGAAGAAAAACTGGTTACAGCAGACGATATACAATCTAGAACCAGCTCTACCGGCGAAACGAAACGCCCAAAAAACCACTCCGCTTTAGCATTCCTGCCTGGACTGAAGCCACGCCTCTCCAATTCAGATCTGATCGAACCAGACCTTGGAAACAAGGGGAGGAGGGAGGTTGGATTCTGGGTGCGGCTGCCGCCGAACATGAGGGAGACCAGGAGCTTACCTAGTACGTTGTGGACGAAGAAGCAATGAACGGCGCTGGTGGTGCAGCGCCGCGCGCATCACCGAGCTCAGCACCTGGAGCCTGCACTCTCGGGAACTCGACGGGGGAGCACTTAATAGCTGAACTCTCTGCTGCGACCAAGGTGAGCGCCGCGAGCTTGGGATGATGCAGCGCAAGGAATAGCTGAACTGATCTTCTAGAGCATCTTGATGCGTGTATGAGCCGCGAGCTATGGAAAAGTGAGAGAGATGGGGAAAGTACGAGAGAGAAGGGGCAGTGGGTCCCACGGCATACTGCTTCCGTTGGCTGGAAATAGATCAATATAGTAGCTTCAGCATTACGAACCGAGGGGATGAGACCACCGTTTGCCGACTCCATTGCTCGTGCCCTAACGGGCTAGCTTTATTGATCGAGGATTGCAGACATAGTTTAAAAAACCGGACCGGTAAGTGAACTGGTTAGGTGACTGGTTCACTGGTTCGGCGGTCGGACCGCCGGTTCACCCGGTTCGTTGGCGACAAAAAACCGTTATTTTTAATTAAAATCTATGTGGTTTTTATAAAAATATGACCGTAAACTGTATATATAGCGTGTACTTCCAATGATAAACACAAAGCACGTTCAGCCCAAGTGGTATTGGGCCTCGCGTGGGGTGCTCGCACTGGTGGAAGGTCGGGAGTTCGATTCCAGGCGAGGGAATTCTTATTTTTGGCCGGTTTTTTGCTGTTTCGACCGGTACCTGTTAAAAACCGGCCAGGCCGTCGGTTCAGGTCGGACCGCCGGTCCGGTCCGTTTTTTAAACTATGAAGTACACACGGTGGTGACGTATTCCGGACATGGCGTCCAAGCGCAAGGATTCTATACCTTTTAGCTCTGCTACAAAAATGTTAGTGTAGCAAGATTATTCCCCGAAGTTGCTAACTAAATTAATCTAACACCGTGAGACACCTATTTTCGCAGCGACGTCCTGAAGAATCATCTCGGAACTATATGGGCTGGTAGACAATGGTTAATGCAGATACATACATACTGCATTACTCCAACTGAAAACAGTTCCACTTGTCCATCTGTATGCAGGCAGGCAACTACTCAAGCTCACCACCAAACCTGCTAGCTCTTTCCCAATGCCTACAATTCCGAGTGTGCAGCAGATGTAACAAACTTTTATCACGGTACACGACATCCAACACTCATTCAACATATATATTTTTCTAGTGACCTTTTGATGATCGACACACATCTTGTGGTAGTGGACGTGCATGTATAGGTAATTGTGGATGTCTTATATGTGTGGTATATATACTGACGGATCAATAGAAGAACATGTTGCTCTAAATGTTATAGTAATGGTGTAGGGTGAGTTGGGTGATGTATGATTAAATTTTCTAAGTCTCTCAAATTATAGTTTATTACAAATTAAATTTATATCAATATATGGTTTGGTGCCATGTACAAGTTGTTGCAAATATATACCACTCACATGCCATAATCGATGGCATCCGACTCCTATATAAATATGCAATTATCCCCTAATAATAATATATTTTGCAGACTCGACATTTCAGGCAAGTCATTTTCTACCAACCCTTTTGCCTCCACATTAGGCTCGCTATATAGCCCTTCCAATCAATTTTTTGCTTCTAAAATGTAGAACTCAGGTTTTATCCTTGAGAGTTACATTGCCACAAAGTCATTTATATTTACTTTCATGTATTAAGCATTGTTTTCATTGTGCGACTCACATAATTAACTACTTTGATTTAGCATGAAGTTAGGTCGGCGAACATAAAATTTGGTAATTTAGTCAAATGATATTGAAGAAATCAAATGTGAAAATATAGGAATGAATTATGGATTATCACATGACAATGTTTTTACTGGAAAGAGGAAACGACGATTTGGGGGTGGGTGGGTGGGGGGGGGGGGAGGGCGTACCGGGGCACAAAATGGACTGGCCACCATTTGAGTGGCAGGGCAACTGCAGCGGTGGGAGGGGGCAACTAAGAAGGACAAGGACAGAAAGCCACCATTTGGCCTAAATAGGTGATGGACGAGGCGAGGAGCTTTACCATTGCTGGGTAAACACACTAGTATCACGCTAGTGGCTACATAGGTAGGCCGATACGAAAGCGGCGTAGCAGATGAAATTGCGCCGTGGGACTGTCGTGGTGGACGAAAAGAGGTGGTTGCGTAGGCTTGTCTTTCGATAGTTGGGTCTCAGGCTGACAGCTGGATTCTTCGTAAAAATTCTTGTTTAATTAGAATAACTGCTACAAATATGTATCTTTCCTGTAAATTCAAATGCATGCATAATCACATATTCTTTATTTTGCAATGCACATTGTAATTTTAGAATCTTATTTGAACTTGAAGTGAGTTTATTTTTCATTAAATTCCAGTTGGAAGCATGCCACGGTACTGAAGCTCATGCTCAGATTGTTTCTACTCACTCCATGTTACTCAGTCGGCTACAAAAATGTTAGTGAAGCAAGATTACTCAATCGAGGTTGCGAACAAAAATTGTAGCTCGGTCTTGTTGCTTGAGATAATGAGATGGGTGTGCGACGACCATTTTGGTAGTGAGAAACTAAAGGGGTAAGGCCAATAAGGTCAGACCGCTATAAGGTGGGGAATGGGGAAAATTAAGGAACAAGAGCTAGTAGAGAAACAAGTGAATGAAGGAATTACATACAAGCACTAGTGGCAACTATGGTTATAAGTCTTTTAGATGTAGCTGAAGAATGGACTGCAATTCCTCTGGCGACATCTTCCCACAACAATGAACAAGTGGAAATATGTAACAATACATGAATTGGGTCCATCAGCGAGCAGATGCACCACTCAATAGCGCACATGCTGATATGCATGCTGATGATCAGCTACTTATTATTTCCTTGCTAGCTAGATATTTCCTGGTGCCTACAATTCCTACAAATGAATATAACTCCTACATGCATCACATCCATACATTCATCTCTGTGCACATTCTCGGAGACTTGTTGCATCAGCTATTATCACTGGTAGAAAAAGGGCCTGTTGTCCCGGTTCGGCTGGGCCATCAGTCCCGGTTGCCCATCCCGGTTGGGCCACGAACCGGGACCAATGGGTGTCCACGTGGCCAGTTCTGGCTGGGCGTGGGGGGAGACTCATTGGTCCCGGTTCTTGTTAAGAACCGGGACCAATGAGTGTTTTTTTTGTAGGGTTTAGGGTCTCCATCGCCGGTGCCCCCTCTCGCCGGTGCCCCCTCTCCCTCTCGCCGGTGCCTCCGTCGTCCCCCCCCTTCTTCGCATCGCCGACGTGCTCTCCATCTCTCACTCGCCGGCATATCGAGTCCAAGCTTCGATATTTCTGTGCAGTTACTACTCGCCGGCTCATCTCTCACTCGCCGGCTCTCCATCTCGCACTCAATTCGATGGTAGTACATACAGCAATGAAGGAACCATTATTACAGATCATCGTCATGAATATATTACACACAGCTCATTCGTCGTGCTTGGTCGAACATATTAAATATACACACGAGTTTCATGCATATATACATCTCTTTTACACTCGCATTTGAAGCGGCGCATAGTATTCTCCCTTCGGATCTAGGACCTTTGCATCAAAGAATCCCGCAATTTCCTCCTGAATTGCTCGTACGCAATCTTGTGGGAGAAGACCGTCCCGCAGTCGTTCGATCTAATTTAAAGAAGGGGTCAATATATATGAATGAAACTAAACACAATTGATGGCAATAAACTAAAATTGTGAATATTGTTTACGTACTTCAAGTTGTTCTAAGAACCGGCTCCTGGATCGCTCTTGGGTCGTCTGGCGAATGAACTCGCAAACGTAGTATCCACATAAATTATTCCCATGTTCCTGCCTCAAGCACTTTACGAGAACAGAGTTCTATCAAAATAATAATCAAGCATGATAATGGTATTGAAACTAAAATCAAAGAGATGCGCGGAATAATAATCAAGCATGATAACTTACACTTATTTGTTCAAATGTAAGCTCCTCTGCCCAATCGCTTTCTTGGCTTCTCCAAGTTCAAGCACCTCCCCATCTTCACCTGCAGGGTGTTGCAGCTTCAGCTCCTCAAAATCTTTCATCACTTCATCCACCCCGACAACAGCGTAGCCATTTGGAACCGGAGAGAAATGGTAAGTTGGATTAGATCCGATTGGTACGGCATAGCCGACCGTCACCTTCATGTATAAGTTATAAAATTTCACATGCAGCTCACAAGGTGTGCTCTCCGTGATATCATCCACTGGGTAGCGACGAAGAGGAGCCACCGTCACTACATCATCATTACCATCCTGGAGCTCCGTGGAAGCCACGCTGCTTTTCCGATTCGATGGGCCGCCGGTACCATCGCATGCAGCTTCTACCATGTGCCACTGAGATTGGCCGCTAGTACCTTGCTGGCTAAGTGCGGCAATTTGTTCCTTCTGCAGCTTTAATTCTTCTTCTATATTACGCAGCCAGTCTGCACCAGCGCGTGCTTCCATTGCCTCCCTTTCCTTTCTCCTCTGATGGCTTCTATCAGGAAATTTCTTTCTGTGCTCGGGAATCGCAATTGTCTTGGGCTTGGAGCCTATCACGCCTCGTGTTCGTCCGTCGTGTTCCTGATTCCCAAGGGCGCATGTGAGCTCGTCATCCTCTCTATCAGGAATGAACCGTCCCTCTGCAACATCCTTTACTGCATTTCTAATTTCTTCGATGGGTAGTAGGGGCTTATCTTTTTGTGTTCTGTTATATATGCACTTCCCTTCTGCGTCCAACGTGCCCCCATGCCCGTAAAACCAATTTCTTGCCCGTTCGATCCATGCGAGTGGCTCTGGAGTGATCCCTTTAGCCAGTAGGTCCGCCTCAAGTTTCTCCCACTTAGGCATGTTATAGGCGTAGCCACCAGGCCCCATAGTATGGTGGTAGATCTTTTTAGCAGCATTTGGCTTATTTTTTGCAGACTTTTCCTGAGCTTCCTCCGATTTCTTGTACGCCACAAATTCTTCCCAGTAGTCCTTTATCTTCTCATACCCTTTATCGAAGTCCGGAGTCTTATTTTTCTTGACAAACTCGTTGTTCAATCTTTTCTTCCAGTTCTTGAATAGCTCGGCCATCTTCTTAAGAGCCCAGTCCTTAACTTTTTGCTCCATGTTTTGCCGGGCAATCTTTTCTGCCTCATCTGGATCCTCCTCATCTGAATCCACCTCTGGTGCCGGCAGGGTGAAATTAAGCATGAGCTTTCTCCAAAGTCTTTCTTTGCCCACCTCGCCGACATATCTTACTCCTCCCTCCTTTGGCCGATGCCATTCTCGAACGGTGATCGGGATGTAGTCCCTAACAAGAACTCCGCATTGCTTTACCATTTTTTTTGCAACATCAGGGGGAGCAGTCGGTGTGCCGTCTTCAGCGACTCTTTCGATCCTGTACCTTTCTTGGTCGCCCAACTTTTTGGCTGGGCCTCGTTTTGTCCTTACAGAAGATTTGCTCGATCCGGAGGGCTAAAAGAAGAAAGAACGTTAATATATGTATATAGACAGCAGAGGCTTAATTAATACAATCTTCGGCTTCATTAATATATGTATATGCACCTCGCCGGAGTTTGCAACATTTAATGTTCCACCGGAGCCTTCGACTTCTCCCTCGTCGGCTTCTGCCTCGCCGACTTCTCCCTCACCCCAGCCGTCGGGTTCTACCTCACCGGAGCCGTCTCTTCGGTTGAGAGACTCATCTCCCTCACCGGAGTTGTTCAAAAACTGTGAGGTGACATCGGCAACATCTTTTGGCCCGCGGATTATATCCTCGAGGATGTTTTCCTTATTTTCGTCTCGTTCCATAGTTTCTGCAAATTAAGAACAATGCACAAAACTTTAGTTGGGTAACTTGTTCCATATGTCAAAACTCGTAAACTAGTAAACCCGTAAACTAGTATCGTAAACTCGTATCGTAAACTCGTAAACGAGTATCGTAAACTCGTATAGGTCGGAACTAGTATCGTAAACTCGTAAACCCGTAAACTAGTATCGTAAACCGTATCGTAAACTCGTAAACTCGTATAGGTCGGAACTAGTATCGTAAACTCGTAAACCCGTAAACTAGTATCGTAAACTCGTAAACTCGTATCGTAAACTCGTAAACTCGTATCGTAAACCTGCAAGAAAATTTCCCACCACCGTGTTAAAAAATATGACAAGCATATGAGCATTAACATAAAAAAAAACATTCACTATTTATGCCATAAGACCGAAATTCAAATTTTAAAACTTTCACCATTTAGATGTAATTCAAGTGCATTTCTTCTAATTCCAACTAAATATTGACGCCGAAATACAAACATGATTGACCATTACAAACTATTACATATTTGAACATTCTACAAAATATATAAAAAATGCTCAAAAACAAATACTACCTGTTCATTACAAAATAAAACACATGTTTGCACACACGAATTTTGCCAACATTTGGACGAATATTCAAACATGATCGACCATTACAAACTACTACATATTTAAACATTCCACAAATATTTCAAAAATGCTCACAAAAAAATGCTACCTATCTACAACAAAATAAAAACATATTTAAACACTGTAAATTGGCTAACATTTTGGTGAACAACAAATATACATTGTACAAAAAAAAATCACCAGGGATCCAAAAAAAAATGCTACCAAATTTTGGTGTAATCCAAAAACTTGAACTAGTACCGTACGTGTACAGTACGTACGTAGCGGCGACGGCGGCCGGGGATCGATCGGCAGGGACGGCGAGGAGGCGTCAGGGCAGGGGTGTGGGCGTGCGGCCGACGTCGGGGGCGCGAGACGCGTCGACGGCGTTGGGGCGGCGCGGCGTCGGGGGCGGCGTCGACGGCGTGGGGGCGGCCATGGAGGGCGCGAGCGGGGGGCGCGGCCGTGGAGGAGAGGTGGCGCGTGTGGAGGAGGTGGCGCGGCCGTCCAGGGCGCGGCGGACGTCGACGGCGGCGGCGGGGCGCGGCGCGGAGGTCGGGCAGCCTGCCGGCGTCGTTTCGCTCCGCGTCGCGGTTCTCCGGTCCTTAGTCGATTTTGGGGTGAATGGGGAAGAAGAAAGGGCGCGGGCAGTTATAGCAGCACTCATTGGTCCCAGTTGCTGGCAAGAACCGGGACCAATGCCTCTTTGGTCCCGGTTCTTGCTAGCAACCGGGACCAATGAGTGGGTCAGTTAATGCCAGATCCCGCGGCGCGCGTCCATGGACTCATTGGTCCCGGTTCTTGGTAGAAACCGGGACCAAAGAGTCCTATTTCAAAATTATTTCGAACTTTTCAGTTCTGAAATGTTGTTCCCGCCTCTTTTTCTTATTTAGGTGTTTGAATATGAATTTCAAATGGTTTTGAATCTGAAAAGACTTTCAACATGAAAAGTGTTTAAATTTGAATAAATAATCCAAAACCATTTTATATTTTTTCAAATTACTTATCTAAATATTGTTTTTTGTTTTTCGTTTGTCAAAAATGACATTTTTTGTGAAGCAAGTAGAACAAATATGGTGCAAAATGGCACCCATCCAATTATCACAGAAAGTAGACCATATTTTATGGATAATCCACAAATATTGGTAATTTTCTCAGTTTCTAGCTAATTTCGCCTACTTAAATGACTTTATGCCTATTTTTCAAAAGTAATTCAAATTTGAACTACAAGTGTGTGATAGTTTGCTCTGAATTTTTTTCAAAAATGATTTTAAGGTGCACAAATAGTGGTTATATCACAGAACCGTCGATAGTTTTGGATAATTCGATCCCTTACAATGAATAGTAACGGCGGCCATTTTGACCGTTTTTTAAAAAAAAAGTCAAAGAAAGTGAAAAAATACTCAAAAATGAAATCCTTTGGCATGGAGTACTTTCATGTGTACTAGTTGGTAGGAAAAATGATAAACTTGAGTTTTGACATAGTATACAAAAAACGTTTTCACAAAAAGGTCAATCATCTATAAACATGAATAAGTTTCGGGTCAAATGGCCTCGTTATGGTCATCCCCGTGTCATAGTTTGTCAAAATGTGCCCATATTTGACACATAGCTATATCTTGGTATGACAAACAATGTTGCAGAACTGAGTTTTTTTCAAATTACTTATCTAAATATCGTTTTTTGTTTTTCGTTTGTCAAAAATGACATTTTTTGTGAAGCAACTAGAACAAATATGGTGCAAAATGGCACCCATCCAATTATCACACAAAGTAGACCATATTTTATGGATAATCCACAAATATTGGTAATTTTCTCGGTTTCTAGCTAATTTCGCCTACTTAAACGACTTTATGCCTATTTTTCGAAAGTAATTCAAATTTGAACTACAAGTGTGTGATAGTTTGCTCTGAAATTTTTTCAAAAATGATTTTAAGGTGCACAAGTAGTGGTTATATCACAGAACCGTCGATAGTTTTGGATAATTCGATCCCTTACAATGAATAGTAACGGCGGCCATTTTGACCATTTTTAAAAAAGTCAAAGAAAGTGAAAAAATACTCAAAAATGAAATCCTTTGGCATGGAGTACTTTCATGTGTACTAGTTGGTAGGAAAATGATAAACTTGAGTTTTGACATAGTATACAAAAAACTTTTCACAAAAAGGTCAATCATCTATAAACATGTATAAGTTTCGGGTCAAATGGCCTCGTTATGGTCATCCCCGTGTCATATTTTGTCAAAATGTGCCCATATTTGACACATAGCTGTATCTTGGTACGACAAACAATGTTGCAGAACTGAGTTTTTTCAAATTACTTATCTAAATATCTTTTTTGTTTTTCGATTGTCAAAAATGACATTTTTTGTGAAGCAAGTACAACAAATATGGTGCAAAATGGCACCCATCCAATTATCACAGAAAGTAGACCATATTTTATGGATAATCCACAAATATTGGTAATTTTCTCGGTTTCTAGCTAATTTCGCCTACTTAAACGACTTTATGCCTATTTTTCGAAAGTAATTCAAATTTGAACTACAAGTGTGTGATAGTTTGCTCTGAAATTTTTTCAAAAATGATTTTAAGGTGCACAAGTAGTGGTTATATCACAGAACCGTCGATAGTTTTGGATAATTCGACCCCTTACAATGAATAGTAACGGCGGCCATTTTGACCGTTTTTAAAAAAAGTCAAAAAAGTGAAAAAATACTCAAAAAATGAAATCCTTTGGCATGGAGTACTTTCATGTGTACTAGTTGGTAGGATAAATGATAAACTTGAGTTTTGACATAGTTTACAAAAAACTTCTTCATAGACTTGGAAATGCAGAGATAAAGAATACATTTTACACGATCGTCGTCTTAGCTAGACCAGAAGTAGTTAATGACAACAATCTTGGATACATAGACGAACCATAGGTTAGTCATACTCCTGCCTAGGCCTATAATACTCGTCCTCGTAGTCGTCGTAGTCGCCGCCGTCGTCGTCGCTGTCGTCGGGCGGCGCTCGCCTGGACTGGAAGTGAGGGTAGCGCAGGCGGGGGTTATCGCCGGCCGTGATGTAGTTCATGACGCTCTGGAGAGTCCGGCCGCTCCACCACAGCCGACGGCCGGCCTCGTTGAAGTTCGAAGGAGGCGGGCCGTCCTCCTCGTACCTGGCGAGCGCCCTCTCACGTCGATTGATGAAGAAGGCGTCCCAAGTCGGGCGGTAGTCGGGATGCCAGCGGGGATCCATCCGCTGCTCCGGAGTGAGCTCGAGGTAGTAGTGGTTCGTGATGGCCGCCCGGCGCGCCAAACCTTGAGGACAGGAGGGACCGGCACGCCTCCGGTGCTCAGCCTCCAGCCGGCGGGGACATCGTAGCCGGGCGGGCAGGGGTAGTTCGAGGCAAAGCGCCTCCGCCTCCGAGTAGGTTAGAGTGGGTACGGTGGAAGCCATGGGAGAGTGACGAGGTTGCAGATATGAGTTTAGATGTGCTATGCCAATGGAGGCCATGACTACATATATATAGTGAGAATCCCACCAATAAGGAAGAAGCACACGGATCGTGTGTTTTTTCGAGCGCTTGTGAGCCGTTGGATCAGGGGTGTGTTTCTTTTGAGGGCTTGTGAGCTGTTGGATCACTCTGTGAGCCACCAACCGGGACTAAAGGGAATCCCACCAATAAGGAAGAAGCACACGGATCGTGTGTTTCTTTCGAGCGCTTGTGAGCCGTTGGATCAGGGGTGTGTTTCTTTTGAGGGCTTGTGAGCCGTTGGATCAGGGGTGTGTTTCTAGTCCCGGGCCGTGATACCACCCGGGACTAAAGGGGCCACGACCCTATATATAGCATCCATCATTGGCAGTACACGGGTAGCAGAGAGCAAGATTTCTGAGAGGCAGGAGTTCCTAGAGCGGAGGCTGAAGGTGAACCCTCCCCTCGGTCGGATCCAAGCAGCGGCAAGGATCTCTGATGATTAGCAACATCCCCAACACTTGTTCGGACGGTTGCAGATCATCAGAGACGTCTTGCCGCTGTCTGGATCGAAGGCCGATTTGCCGTCTCACGACCACGCGATGATTTGCAGTATACAAAGCATTCGGATTCCCGTCATACAGCCCAACGGTGCATTTGATATGCAGTCACTCACGAGGCACCGTTGGGCTGTATGACGGGGAAACCGTGTGTTTTGGTCAGTTTTTTTCTTTTAACTTTTGCTTATATATAAGGAGGCTCCACACCGCCCTCCGTCCCCTCCCCAAGGTGCTGCCCTCTCCCTCCCCTACCTAGGTGTTTGATCAAATTCCCACTCATTTTTTCAGATCTCGGCGACGATGTCCGGCCTGTTGGATGCGAGGGGCGATGTCCGGGACTGGGCTCCGCCGGGCTGGCACTGGGAGGTGGTATCTTCCGGGACGCGTCGCTTGGTGAGGAATCCGGGTGACGTCGTCGACCCGGATCTTGTTTGGTGGAAGTCGCGTGGGCCACACTCGTTCCAGAGGGAGCCGGCCCCCGAGGAGGTGGTACGTCGCCGTATCAGGGAGGAGGACGAGCACGTCAATCGCTATGTGTTTATGTTGGATACGCCAGCGGTGTATAACAGTAGATGGATGGTTCTTCATAGGGATCCTTCTCACGTGAGTATTGCCCCTGTGATGGTTCCTGCTCTTTGGGTGCGCAGCGCCGGCCGCTCAGCACCCCGTGGCTTAGGACCCGGCAAAAGTTAGTGATATTATTCGTGATGTATTATGGTTAAATAAAAATGGACCCGAGCTATGTATTATGGTTTTCACCACATAAAGGTTTAATACATTACTACACATCACATAAAGGTTTAATACATTACATTGATTTACATAAAAGCCATGAACCCTTCTTCGCGTATGTCCCTGGCCTATGATCGCTTCGGCCGTAACCATGGAGCATCTTCATTATTTAACGGGATGCTTGGGTCAGTTTTCACTGTGAAGGGCGGAATTTCATCAAACTTATCATAATCTGCTGACATGTCTGTCTTGTCCTCGACTCCCACGATGTTTCTTTTCCCTGAAAGAACTATGTGACGCTTTGGCTCATCGTCTGATGTATTCGTTTGCTTATTTTTTTCTTTTTTTCGGTCTGGAGGACATGTCCTTCACATAGAAAACCTGAGCCACATCATTGGCTAGGACGAATGGTTCGTTCCTGTAACAACCAAGATTCTTGAGATCCACTGTTGTCATTCCGTACAGCTGGTCTACCTTTATCCCTTCTCCATTCATGTTGACCCAACTGCACCGAAACAAAGGGACCTTAAAAGTAGGTCCATAGTCAAGTTCCCATATCTCCTCTATGTAACCATAGTATGTGTCCTTTTGCCCATCTCGTCTGTTGCATCAAAGCGGACACCACTGTTCTGGTTGGTGCTCTTTTTATCTTGGGCGATCGTGTAAAATGTATTCCCATTTATCTCGTACCCTTGGAAATTCAATACAGTCGAAGATGGTGACGCGGCCAACAAGTAGAGCTGATCTCCGACAGTGGTGTCATTCATGAGCTGTAATCGCAACCAACTGCCGAAAGTCTCCATGTGTTTTTCTTTAATCCAGGAGTCAGCCTTCCCCGGGTTCTTGGAGCGTACATAATTCTTGTGTTCCTCGATATACGGAGCCACGAAGGTGGAACTTTGTAGAACTGTGTAGTGTGCTTGAGTTAAAGAATGCCCGTCCCTACATATCAGTGCTTTCTTTCCTAGCGTGCCTTTTCCACTCAGTCTCCCCTCATGCCGCGATTCAGGAACACCAATCGGCTTAAGGTCAGGAATAAAGTCAACACAGAACTCAATGACCTCCTCTGTTCCATAGCCCTTTGAGATGCTTCCTTCTGGCCTAGCACGGTTATGAACATATTTCTTCAAGACTCCCATGAACCTCTCGAAGGGGAACATATTGTGTAGAAATACAGGACCGAGAATGGCAATCTCGTCGACTAGGTGAACCAGGAGATGCGTCATAATATTGAAGAATGATGGGGGGAACACCAACTCGAAGCTGACAAGACATTGGACCACAGCCTTCTGTAAACTTGGTAGAGTTACTGGATCGATGACCTTCTGAGATATTGCATTGAGGAATGCACATAGCTTCACAATGGGTACTCGAACATTTTCCGGTAGAAGCCCCCTCAATGCAACCGGAAGCAACTGCGTCATAATCACGTGGCAATCATGAGACTTCAGGTTCTGGAATTTTTTCTCTGCCATATTTATTATTCCCTTTATATTTGACGAGAAGCCAGCCGGGACCTTGATACTGCTCAGGCATTCAAAAAAGATTTCCTTCTCTGCTTTGGTAAGAGCGTAGCTGCTTAAGTATTGACGCCCTTTATCCGTCTGCTTGTTGTATGGGTCTTTCATACGTTGCTGGTCCTCCCGTGCTTCTGGTGTATCTTTTGTCTTCCCATACACGCCCAGGAAGCCTAGCAGGTTCACGCAAAGATTCTTCGTCACGTGCATCACGTCGATTGAAGACCGGACCTCTAGGACTTTCCAATAGGGTAGCTCCCAAATATAGAGCACTTCTTCCATATGGGTACGTGGTTGTCAGCGTCATTCGGAACAGATAGACTGCCAGGACCCTTTCCAAAGATTACTTCTAAATCCTTGACCATGTCATATATAACATCACCATCAGGGAGGTTAGGCTTCTTCCGGCGATCTGCCTCACCGTTGAAATGCTTGCCTTTCTTTCTTACGGCATGACTGTTCGGAAGAAATCGACGATGCCCCAGGTACACATTCTTGTTTCCCAAATGTATACTTTCAGTCTTATCTAAACAGTGCGTGCATGCATTGTATCCCTTGTTTGACTGTCCTGAAATGTTACTAAGAGCAGGCCAATCATTGATGGTTACGAACAGCAACGCTCGTAGGTCAAATTCCTGTTGTTTGTGCTCATCCCACACACGTACACCTGGTTCGGACCACAACTGCAAAAGTTCATCAACTAATGGCCTTAGGTACACATCAATGTCGTTGCCGGGTTGCTTCGGGCCTTGGATGAGCACTGGCATCATAATGAACTTCCGCTTCATGCACAACCAAGGAGGAAGGTTGTAGATACATAGAGTCACGGGCCAAGTGCTATGACTGGAGCTCTGCTCCCCAAAAGGATTAAAGCCATCTGTACTTAGACCAAATCTTAAGTTCCTTGCGTCATCTGAAAATGTCGGGAACTCTCTGTCGATTTTTCTCCACTGGGACCCATCGGCGGGGTGTCTCAACTTCCCGTCTTTCTTACGCTCTTCTTTGTGCCATCGCAACAACCTGGCATGCTCTTTGTTTCTGAACAGACGTTTCAACCGTGGTATTATAGGAGCATACCACATCACCTTAGCAGGAACCCTCTTCCGGGGGGGCTCGTCATCGCCCTCAACATCACCAGGGTCATCTTGTCTGATCTTGTACCGCAGTGCATTGCATACCGGGCATTTATCCATATTCTCGTACTCCTCACCGCGGTACAGGATGCAGTCATTAATGCATGCATGTATCTTCTGCACATCTAATCCTAGAGGGCAGATAGCCTTCTTTGCTTCGTATGTAGTCTCGGGCAATTCGTTATCCTTTGGAAGCTTCGGCTTCATTATTTTCAGTAACTTCTCAAATCCCTTGTCAGAACAACCAGTCTCTGCCTTCCATTTCAGCAGTTCCAGTGTGGTACCGAGCTTTGTGCTGCCATCTTCGCAATTTGGGTACAGCAACTTTTTGTGATCCTCAAGCATGGCCTCCAACTTTAGCTTCTCCTTTTCTGTATCGCATTCTCGCTTTGCATCAGAAATGACCCCACCAAGACCATCAGCGGGCTCATCTGATGCCCGATGTTCACCTCCTTCTTCTTCAACGTCTTCCATTACAGTATCACCGCATTCCTCAGGGAACATAGGATAGTTGTCATCATCCTCCTCTTCTTCATTGTCTTCCATCCTAACCCCTCTTTCTCCGTGCTTGGTCCAACAATTATAGCTGGGCATGAAACCTCTCCGAAGCACGTGGTCTTGAATGGTTTTCGGGTTAGAGTACTCCCTGACGTTCCGACTCTCACATGGACAAGGCATAAAATTATCCACTTTGTTTGCCTCAGCCACATCGAGAAATTTATGCAGGCCTGCAATAAACTCGGAACTGCGTCGTTCGCCGTACATCCATCGCATCCGTGCATCCATCTGCATCATATAATTAAGTTTATCAAATACCATTACAATAACATCTTGAATAGTGAAATGACCACCGTACATCGACACATGCAATATTTCTGTATCAATTACAGATGAAAAGGATAAAGTTGCTAACCTCGGCCGAGGATATCATTTTGTGTGAACTTAAGTGTGGGCGGGCATTTCATCGAACACATCTTGTGCGTGGCAAAGGAAAAAAAACTAGCACCCACTTCCCACCAATCCAAGAAAAAAAAACAGAGGAAGGGGGGGGGGTGGGTTATTTATAGGCAGGGGAGGGGTATTGGTCCCGGTTCGTGCACGAACCGGGACCAAAGCTCCGCGGCACGCCACGTGTCCGGCTCTGGAGCTTTGGTCCCGGTTCGTGCTCGAACCGGGACCAATGCCCCCAACCGAACCGGGACCAATGCCCACGGGGCCCTGGCAGCTCGAACCGGGACCAGTGCCAGGCACTGGTCCCGGTTTTTCTCTGAACCGGGACCAATGGCTTGGGCGGCTCTAGACCAAAGACCCATTTTCTACTAGTGTATAGTTCTATTTCAGCAGCACACATATAGTAGGGTGGATGTGTAAGCTACCGAATATCATGGTTGTGACTAGTATATATTGATGGATAAGTATGAGTACATATTGATCTCAATGTTAGGGATGGTGAAGCTATATATATATAGGGGTGATGTTTCCGGAAATCCATTTGTGCTCCTGAGCTCCAGTGCACCCTCCGTTAAAAAAAAATCATGTTTAGAAGTTTCAAAAAAAAGTTTAAAAAATCATGGATATTCTGAATGCTGTATTTTATTACGTACAAAATTTCAATTAAAAATACTTTGTATTTTGGACGACACAAAAATGACAAAATATTAAAGTGTTTGGAGATCTAAAACACTATACTCAGATCTGTACATTTGTCTTTTTCAAAATACAAAATATTTCTAACTGAAATTTTACACGTTTTTAGAATACATCATTCAGAATATACATGATTTTTTTCACATTTTTTTTAAACATTGAAATATGACTTTTTTTTTTACGGTGGGAGCACTGGACCTCGGGATTAAAAATCTCCACTCTGATGTTTCAATCAATTCTCTAAGGTCTCTCACTGCATAGTTGAATACGAAAAGAGAAAAAATATAAGGGATTCAGTTCCGTAGCTGTTTTGTACAAATATTACGCTTATATCACACATTTCAACGATGCATGCAAATCTTACATAACTACACCATCACTTCATCACCTACTAGCTCCTAGCGACGACAATATGATCTCCAACTAACCATTTTCCTTGCCATCAAATTCGGCCATTTAATACGTGTTCAGGGTGTTACTGCGTTGGCGGAAGGTTGAGGAGCAGGCACACATCGACAGCTACAAAAGTTTCCCCTACCATTTCCTCTTCAAGTGTCTCGTACGTGATCGTTACAATACATTATCCTTTGCACGTTTTAGGGAGAGAAACAACGGCTTCAACACAACATTTTCTAACGACCACACAATACATCATACTCCAGTAGCATGACCACTCTCTAGTTAGACACACAACGTAGAATTTTCTTCATTTTGTGCACGGGAGCACATATGTACTTACTCAACACTCCTAGTATTCCATAAACAATCTACAAGTATTTGACCCATACAAAAGCATGTTCATTCTATTTTTCAAGGATAGAATTTTTATTAGATGTATGTTTTTATTATCAAAACAACAATTTTTTATTTACTGACACACAGTTTTCTATATAATCATGTCGCTCCCCACACAATGGCATACATCAAGTTAGATCCACGTACACAAGACAATTATTTTAGCAGTGTCCTCCAAGTTCCCTTGGGATTATTGTTCCGCTCGTCATCGCTGCACTGAATAGGTCTGCTTTGGGAGTTACAACATGGCAGCAAATGGGTGGATGATGGAGGAACGAGATATAAAAGGGCGGAGGCACAATTTGGCATAAAGGAGCATGACATGCGACATGCGGAGGTCCTTCCTCGGAGTGGTTGCCTAAGATCTACGTTCTGTTAAAAGTCCTAGCCGATAATACATAGCAAATTAGTACAACGGTGATTGCCGAATTACATACAAAGCATCTTCTTTAGCAGATTTCTTAGTGGTTCCTTTCTTGCGGAGATACCTTGCCATATATGCATGGAGATTTTTGAGCCACACCCACTCGCCTTCGTCAGGAGGTACCTGGGAGGTACCTCTGCTTCCGGATCTGTTCCTTGTCTTCCATGTCGATGTGGTGACACGTGTTCTTGGAGAGGTGGCATAGTCGGTCTACATTGTCGCAAGTTTCTGGATCCTAGTGGAAGAGGTGACATGAGACTGATTCTACCTTAAGTTATTGTCATACACCAAGTGGCCCAAGGAGTCTTCCAAATGCCTACAATTTCAAATTCCAAACATAATTAGGTAACTTCGCATAAATATAGAGGTCCTACCCGCTACCCTGCACCACATATATTCCATATAACACTTGCTCCATTTATATATCTTCTCTGATCTCTTCAACAGAAGCATATCGTAGCTAAAGTGGATGTGTATATATGGTTGTATAAGGTGTGGTCTTATATATTCAAGGATTTTTTTTTAACTTGTGTTGCTCTAAATATCAGTGATGGCATAACATGCAGTGGTTAATATATTGATTTATTTGCAATTCTCTGATGTTTCTCAGATAGAATTTCCAACAAAATGAACAAAATAACGAATTAGGCAAAGAAAATAGGGACACAGTTCCTTGTGCTACATGAGAAAGAGCCCAACAGGCAGCCTCGGATGGATGCACTATAACCGTACGCCATAAACCATGTCTTACCGTCTGATCAGGCGATCGATCCGTGTTCGTCCTTAGATGATTGCCGCCGTGCATTAGTAAGTTGCTGTCTACTGCACAAGATATCAAGCAGTTCTTCAGTAACAAGATAAACAACATATACCCCAAAGGATATCTACTTCGCGTTCACATTTCCAGATAAATTGTCTTAGATCATCAGGAATAAAGATAAATTTCTGGTAACTGAAGAAGTACCTGCTTGTAAGTCAACTCAGAAGGAGGATCATGATAAGGAGCAAGCAAAGTTACGCGGTCAGCGTATTTTTCCGCTGCTGTCCTCCAAATATCTGGAACCGCCTTCCATTCATGCGCAGCCAATTCATTTCCAGCCGGCAACAAAGCACTCTCGAGCAAAAGCGAGTACTTTCCGCAAGGTGGGCTCTCTAGCTGCGACACAGATTTATGAAAGTTTCAGGCAAAGGAAGTTACACACTCGGGGCAAATTCAACATATCAATGCAGTACTCCCTGAAATAAATGATTTCTACAGTTCATGCATATAGTTGCAACCTCACAATTTAGTATTCAACAACTGACTTGTATTCGCATTCAGAAGACTAAAATTCTTAGACAGCAAGGGTGTCTATCCATCGGACCCAGGACCAACGACGACGGTAACAGTAACAGCAATTGTTTCTACTGTATGGACTAAGAGAGAATTGTTAATGCAAATACATATCGCATCACTGGTCTGAAGCCCAAACGTATAAATTGGACACCAGAAAACAGGTTCACTGATCAATCACATACATGCATACATGTATGCGGCAGTTCAGTATCGTACTTGCTAGCTCTTTCCCAGTTCCTACAATTCCGAAAGCTTCTCCATACACCAGTCACCAGATACATACTTCTATCCCGTTACACGGCATCTAGCATTTGTTTGACAGATATTTGTTCTATTGACTTTTTGATGATCGACACATATCTTGGGGCAGTGGTGTGCATGTACTACTAGGTAAGTGTGGATGTGCTATATGTGTGGTATATATTGAAGGAACATCACGAGAACATGTTAGCTCTAAATGTAGTTATGGTGTATGGTGTGGTGGGTGATGTCTGATTCAATTTTCTGATTTTCTAAAATTACACTTTAACTATACAACAGCAACACTTCCTACTTATTACTATCTCAACACGCGATGGCTAACCAGCTCGGTTGCGCTCGGTCACACTGATTTGACAACGGCAAGGCATAAAGCAACCGTCCCCCAGTGACATCTTCTCTTTTACACTCGTATTTTTCGAGGCCTAATTATGCTCTGCTACTGGCAAATGCGAGTTTAAACTAGTGCATCCCCAAAGCTAAAAGAAGTTGCTGACATTGCTTTCTCTGAAAGGGGTTTCTGCCAGGTACGGATGCCTGTCCAGCCCTGCAGCACACTCTGAAACCGTCGAACTCATGCCGGATTAGCGATAGGACATGCTTGGGCTAGGGATTTACATACGAGCGGATCAGCGGAGACGCCGTGTCGGAACGACCGAGCAGCGCTCGCCTCGCTGGAATCAATCCAATCGTGACTGACGGATGGACAGCTGCTGGAACTAACTCTACCTGCTCCGTCCAGAAATCGCAACGAGGAAGTGGGGTGGGAAGGAAATGAGGTGGGGCGACGGACGGAGGGAGGCACTGACCGTGGAGGGGAGCGGAGGGGAGACGCCGCCGGCGCACCTGGGCACGACGCGCGGCACATGCCGCGGCCGCGCGGAGGAGGCGACGAGGCCTGGCAGGCTCCGGAGCGGTAGGGTTGCCGCAGCGGCGGCGGGGCGGAGCGAGCGATGCTACGAAGTGTGTGTTTGGTTCCCCAAAAACAAGATCACGGATATGCTAAAAACTAATGAAACCTTGTGCACTTAGGCCGCATTGTCTCTTAGCACTCTGTAAAGATACAAATTGTTGAGAGACAACTAATTCAATTGCATTGGACTTACACATGGTGATTGGGCTAATTTTTCCTACAATCTCGTGCAATAATTCTATGCTGAGTAGAAAAATACCGACACTATAAAATCTGTGTTTGGAGAGTCCATGATCTCTTGATCAGTGGACAGGGCGGGCACTTTTTTTAGGCAATTAGGAAGTTGATTTACCGATTCAATCATGTGACCCTGACTTGCCCAACCTTTAGACATAGACACCCGTGATCCTAGAAAATAAATAAGGGGAGATCATGCATCCACTCTTCTAAAAATAATGTAATCACCTTGTTATACATCTTTCCACAAAATCAGTAAAAAATCGAAGTGCAAAATGTAGGAACAAAAAATGGCTAGTATGCAATAAGTTTTGTAAAAACATATTTTTAGCATAATGGGCTAGCTTTATTGATGAGGATTGCAGTACACACCGTGGTGATGTATGCCGGACATGGCGCCCAACCACAAGGATTCTAGGCGTTTTAGCTCGGCTACAAAAATGTTAGCAGAGCAAGATTACTACTCGAAGTTACTAACTAAATCCAACATGGTGAAACACTTGTATTTGCCGCGATGTCCTGAAGAATCATCTCGGAACTGTATGGACTGGTAGACAATGGTTAATGCAGATACATACCTATTGCACTACTGGATTCAGGTCCTGTTGAATACATTGTACAGCTAAAAAAAGTACCACTTGTCCATCACACACATGCATACATGTCTGCAGGAAGGCAACTACTCGAGTTCAGCACCAAGCCTGCTAGCTCTTTCCCAATGTCTACAATTCCGAGTGATTCTACATGATACAAACTTTATCACAGTATACAACATCTAACACTCATTCCATATGTATATTTCTTCTAGTGACCTTTTGACGATCGACACACATCTTGTGGTAATGGATGTGCATGTACTAATATGTAAGTGTGTATGTCTTGTATGTGTGGTATGTATACTGACGGATCAATAGAAGAACATGTTGCTCTAAATGTTAGTAATGGTGCATGATGTGTTGGGTGATGTTTGATTCAATTTTCTGGGTTTCTCAAATTATAGTTTTTTGTAAAATAAATATCTATTAATATACGATTCAGTGGCCTTGTACAAGTTGTTGCAAACATATAACACTCACATGCCATAGTCGATGGCATCTGACTCCTATATAAATATGCAATTGTCCCCTAATAATAATATATGTTTTTACAGGCTCGACATTTCTGACAAGTCATTTTCTACTAACTCTTTTGCCTCCACATTAGGCTTGTCTGAGAAATATAGCCTTTCCAATCCAATTGTTTTTGTGGCTTCCAAAATGTACAACTCAGGTTGTACCCTTGAGAGTTCCATCACCCCAGATTCATTTATATTTACTTCAGGTGTTAAGCATTGTTTTCATTGTGCGACTCTCATAATTACTCTAATCTAGCATGAAGTTTCATCGCCGAACATAAAATTTTGTACCTTCCGATAAAGCACCATTCGATCTTAATAAAGAAACAATAATATTTTTCTGTTGTTGTCCTCCAAATATCTGGAACCGCCTTCCATTCATGCACAACCAATTCATTTTCACCAGGCAATAGAGCACACTCGAGATAGGCGAGCACTTTCCGCGAGGTGGGATCTCTAGCTGCGACACAGAATTATGAAAGTTTCAGGCAAAGGAAGTTACACACTCAGGGCAAATTCAACACATCAATGCAGTACTCCCTAAAATAAATAATTTCTACAGTTCATGCATATAGTTTTTCCAACCGGACAATTTAGTGTCTAACAACTGACTTGTATCGCATTCAGATGACAAAAATTCTTAAACAGCAAGGGCGTCCATCCTCGGAACCAGGACCAACGACGACGGTAACAACAACCATTCCTACTGTATGGGCTAAGAGACACTGGTTAATGCAAATACGTACTTATCGCATCACTGCTGTCACGCCCAAACGTATAAATTGGACATTTTCACTGATCACTCACACACATGCATACATGTATGCAGAAGTTCCTTATCGTACTTGCTAGCTCTTTCCCAATGCCTACGATTCCGAAAAACTCTCCATGCACCAGATACATATTTATATCCCGGTATACGGCATCTAGCACTTGTTTCATAGATATTTGTTCTATTGACTTTCTGATGATCGACACACTTCTTGTGGTAGTGGGTGTGCATGTACTACTAGGTAAGTGTGGATGTGCTATACTGCTATATGTGTGGTATATATTGAAAGAACAACACAAGAACATGTTGCTCTAAATGTTAGTTATGGTGTGCTGGGTGATGTCTGATTCAATTTTCTGAGTTTCTAAAATTACAGTTAACTATACAACACCAACAGTTCCTACTTCCTATTACCTCAACACGCGATGCCTGACCAGCTGGGTTGCGCTCGGTCACACCGATTTGACAAGAGCAAGGCATACAGGAACCGACACCCACTGGCATCTTCCCTTTTACACTCCTATTTTTCGAGGCTGAATTATGCTCTTCTACAAGCAAATGCGAGTCTAGAACTACTGCCTCCTCCAAAAGCTAAAAGAAGTTGTGGTCATTGCTTTCTCTGAAGATCGAACTTGTGCCGGATTAGCGACAGCACAGACTGGGGCTAGCGATTTACAGACGAGTGGCGCCGCCCTGCCGGAACGACGCAGCAGCGCTCGCCTTGCCGGAATCAATCCAAAAGAGACTGACGGACGGACAGGCGGTGTAATTAACTCTACCTGCTCCGACGAGAAATCGCAAAGAGGAAATGGCGTGGAGAGGAAATGAGGTGGCGCGACGGATAAGAGGGAGGTACTGACCGTGGAGGGGCTCGGCGGAGGGGGGCTCGGCGGAGGGGCGGCGCCGCCGGCGTACCGAGGCACAACGCGAGGCGCGCGGCGGGACTGCACGGAGGAGGCGAAGAGGCTTGGCCGGCGCCGGAGCGGCGGGACGGCGGCGGGGCAGTGCAGGAGGAGGGGCAGCGTGCGGTGCGCCGCCATTTGGCCGGAGGAGGAGGCGAGGAGCATCTCGCCGACGGACGTGCTCTCTGGAGTGGGGCGTCAGCCACAGGAGGAAGATGAGTCCCACACGCACGGCTACATAGGACGGAGAGCGACGGAGGAGATGAGGTTGCGTCGCGGCGCGCTTTTTTTTTTTAAATAATACACTAAAATTATTTAATTACAGGAATAACACGCGTTTCAAATTTTTTCCAAAAATAGGATCCCGTCGTCTTCGTCAATGACGACGTCGACCTGTCGTCGTTGGCAATGACGAGAGGGCCCACAGGTCCACGCGTCCAACGCTTACTGGCTGAGCCACGTCGTCGCAGTCAGGAATGATATGGATGAATCCGAGGCCGGAGGGCGCACAATGCAACCAATTTAGCCATACGGACCCTGATTGTCCCACTTTTCCTGGAGAGAGACCTCCCGTTCGTGGACGTGGTAACCGGCGTGCGCGAGGACGAAGAGCGAGAGGAAGAAACTAGGGGTCGCTATGTTTGAATTTGTATTAAGTGTGGCAGTATGTTTGAATTTGTATTAAGTGTGAAACTATGTTTGCATTTGTATTAAGTGTGAAACTATGTTTGAATTTTTAGTAAGTGCGGAACTATGTTTGAATTTGTAATAAGTGTGAAACTATGTTTGAATTTTTAATAACTGTGGAACTATGTTTGAATTTGTAAGAAGTGTTTTTTCTGTGTTTGAATTTGTAATAATTGTGAAACTATGTTTGTATTTTTATTAAGAAATTTTTCTACTTTGAATTGTGTCTGCAGGGATGGAGGGCATGTGGTTGCTTAATCCTCACATTGATAGTGGGCATCGTGCTAAGGCATTAGAGGGGAATCCCAGGAAACTTAAGCCCCTAGTCACTCGCACGGCAAAGGAAAACTGGCGGATTCATCCTGCGTGGGTACAAAGGTACTGGTCGTATTTATTTAACAGACACATGTTTTTTCTGTGTCCACAAGTTTCACGTACTCTTGTTTTATTGTGTATACGCAGGTTGAAATGGGCCGGGCTCTTACCTTTCGCGCGTCTAGTAGAGGCCACAGAGGGATCCGCGCGTATCATGATGGACAGTTCTTTACTCACGTGCTTGGTGGACCGATGGAGGCCCGAGACCCACACGTTTCACTTTCGCTGGGGAGCGATGGCTCCTACTCTACAGGATGTATCATACTTGCTGGGTTTACCTTTGGCGGGTGAGCCCATAGGCCCTTTGCAGGCACCGGTTAATTGGGAGGACGATTTGGCAGCCCGTTTCGGGGGTATTTTTGTCGGTGCTCCACTTTTAGAGGCGGGTACTCACGGACCCAAGCTTGATTGGTTGCTTGCCTTTCAGGTTTGTTCATTACTATAGGTCCACAATTTTACTAATCATTTATTTCTCATTTGTCGTTGGATAATAATTATATTTTTACCATTAATATAGGTCCACAAGTTTCCAGAGTATCCAGATAATATGGAACCACTACAACTGAGTCGCAGCTTGGAGGCATACATCATGTGGCTTCTTGGTAAGGTGATGTTCACCGAGAACCATGTCGACACTATTAGCGCGCGGTACCTACCGTTCGCACGGGAGATCGCTGATGCTGGTGCGCAAGAGCACATCAGACAGAGGAGTTGGGGATCCGCTGTGTTAGCGGCTACATACCGCGCTATGTGCAACGGTTGCATGTTGAAGGCAGATAAGTCAGCCTTGCTCGGGTGCCCTCTTTTTCTGCAGCTATGGTCGTGGGAGAGGTTCTCTATTGGACGCCCATTCATATCTGACAAGCCTTTCCCATTGTGGGATATCTATGACGGTGACAACATCGACATGCCTACTTTTGCGACTGTCTATGCACGCTATAAGGTATGCATCTTGTTATATTTTGATAGATCACATTTACTTTCTACAAACTAACTTCTGTTGTACGCAGAGACGTTTTGCTACTGAGCAAACAAAGCAAGTGTACATTGCTTTCAATGAGCAATTTGATATGTACACTTCGGTAATCTAGGAGCCGTACACTGAGGAGCTTATTCAGCGAAGATACCCGGGAGGTATTTCTGATCTCTGCACACGTGACCGAGAGTATTGGATGACAAAATCGAAGATCATCTTCGATATATTCGTGGAGGAGATGTCCCAACAGAGGGTTATGAGGCAGTTTGGTCTTCGACAGTTGGTAGATCCTCCTCCAGTACAGCATCCCCTCCCAGAGGTGCACCACAGGTATGTGTATAGTTGTTTATTTCCTAAATTATTTCCTACTACATCAGTTTGTACTGATAAAAACTCACCCAAATTATAGTACCTCGAGGCAGGGGATTAGGTGGACCGCGAGAGAGTGGCTGCAGAGGCTACAACCTTACGTTTCAGACTGGCACACTGCGACGGAGCGGGTCTGGGTCGAGACTGCCGGGTTCGATATCGCTCTATACAATGCGTACTTGCAGAGGTACATGTCCGGAACATGGCTACGTATCGTTCAGCACTCTCACCCAGAGGTTATACCTGCCCCTACTACGTGGGATACGTACCCGACATATGACACTTCTGCGTCCAGACAACACGCGGTAATATTTTGTTTCTTTTCATTAATTCATCTATCTGGTACATGCTATCACACATACATATATATACTTAGTCCGTTATATTTCTATTGTCAGGCTAATTTGACACAGGAGATTCAGAATGAGTTCGCTGAGTATGGACGTTCTCTTTCCACTGGCCCTCTTTTGGTACCACGGGAGCAGCCGATGTCCTGGATCAGGAGGATGGAGAGAAAGCTACGGGACGTCTACGCGACAATCATGTGCACACGCACAGAGTACGTTGTTCGCCACCCGGTTGGACAACGGCCCCAGCGCCCCCCTTCACGACGCCACCTCCGGCAACAGCAGCAGATGCATCAGCAGCAGATGCATCAGCAGCATCAGGAGCAGCATCAGCACGAGGAGAACCAGCATCACCACGAGGAGGAGCAGCATCGGCACGATGAGCAGCATCAGCACGACAACCAGCATCTCCTGCACCATCACCGACAAGAGCCGCGTCCACGTATATCAGCACATTCCAGGCCACCTCCTCCCGACCAACCAGGGGGCTCGACGTGGCAGGGTCCCACTTCCAGTTACGGATATCGGCCACAGTCTCCACCTCAGTACCGAGGTCCCGCCCTGTCATACCATGATGACGGTACGTATATTGTTTTCATATTTTAATTCGGATCGCGTATTTCTTACGTACTAACGGTTCCATCTGTAGGATCTCATGGACATCATGCGGGTACGTCCGGACACGAGGCGTCTGGATCTGGATCAGCGTGGGGGAGTGACTATGAGGCGGGGACCCACGGGGCCGCGGAGGTGTCCGCCTGGCTGAACATTTTTGATACTCCATACCCAACGCAGCCGTCACAGGGTCACATTCAGCACACTCCTCCACCATACCCCACACAGGATACACAGCATAACGTGGACTTCACAGTGCCTCGTCAAACACAGGGCACCACACAGGTATATGTGGTCGACACCCACCCAGCCCCCTCCTCGTGATCCTCGGCCACGCAGGGGTCAGTGATAGCTTTGGGTCATATTCGTATTTAGGATGTATGAGACATATATGTATTTCGATTTGATGTGAGACATATTCATATTTATGTTTGTATGAGACATATTATCTACGTACGAGACAGATTATTATCTATGTAGAAGACATACTATTATCTATGTATGAGACATATACTTCCACATTGCATCGATAAATTAATCTAACATACAACTACAACTCCATCTGACAGATACTTGTAAATAATACATGGAACTCGACGATAACTAATACATGGAACTCGACGATAACTAATACATGGTACATACTGGATCTTAAAGATACTTGTAAATAATACATGGAACTCGACGATAACTAATTCTAATCAACGACTTCACTTCCCTCTGCCACGTGTTCGTGATGGAGGCATGAAGTCATCATCACTATTTTCATCGGCGACAGCCTTCGATGCGCCAACACTCTTGAACTTACGTCTGCGGTTGCCTCGTTTAGAAGGCATGAAATCATCATCACTGTCAGCTTTGGCCTTTGATATAGCCTTCTTCACGTCATCAGCGTACAATGCATTCTGTGGACGGCCATCAGGACAAGCGCCAAAAAGAGCTTCCATCCAACCAAAATGAGGGATCTCTTTGTTCAGAAACTGTGCGTCTGCGGGCCAGCGCTGCACAAAAACAATAGCAGAGGAAAATATTTCAGACAAATAACATTGTATTCTAACAAATAAAACTTTCGTACACAGTTACCTCCACATGAAATGCATAGGCCTCCCGCGAAAAATGGATTATCTTTGACTTAGGAGTCATAGGCATGTCCCGTAGACCCGCCTCGATATCTTTTAGCTCATACACTCTCTGCCACTTCCACCGCCACCCATCAATTTCATCTAAAATTTCATCAGGGGTCATATGCGGGATTTTGTATTTTTTGGCTATAGTTTCTCCCAGCTCACGAAGGTTGCCCGTCTCACTAACTAGCTCCCTATAACAGCTCTTCGGCCTACCCTCCCTAATACTACCATCAGTCCATCTTACGGCTTCATACAGAACACACCATGACCTATGTTCCAAACTAGGACCCGAACTACCAGACATCCTTCCTATGCGACTAAGAAAATCACCACACACCACACGCCTCCATCACAACGTCTGCTGGGGTATATATAAGCTCACCCGGAAGAAAAAGAGAAAAATGGGAGAGAAAAAGAGCGGGAGAAGAAGGGCGGGAGAAAAAGAGCGGGAAAAGAAGGACGAGAGGAAAAGGGCGGGAGAAGAAGGGCGGGAGACAAATTGCGGGAACGACCGGGAAACAAAAAATTAAATCGTGCGTTAGCAGGGTCAGAAAATCCTTATTTTTGGACCTCTTCGTCCACAGCATGGACGACATGTCAGTGTCGTCATCGTCAAAGACGACTTTGCTTGCCTCGTCAGGACGACAGGCATCTCGTCTTCGTCAACGACGACGGCCGGCATGTCGTCTTCGTCAATGACGACAGGTCCAATGTCGTCTTCAGCAACGCCGACAGGATCCTATTTCTGGAAAAAATTTAAAACGCGTGTTATTTCTGTGATTAAATAATTTTAGTGTATTATTTAAAAAAAATTAGCTCGCGGCGCGGGGCTGTGGGGGGCGGACGGAACGAGGCGGCGGTCGCCGGCGTGCCGTTGGACCCTTGGAACTCGCGCGGACGGCTGGATCTGTTTTCATAAAAAGTGGACTGTTGAAAGCTAGACGAGAAGAAGACGAGACGGGACATAAAAAGTGGACTGTTGAAAACTACATAGGACGGAGAGCGACTAGAAGAAGAAGACGAAGACAACACCAACAGTACTTGTGTGTTTGCGGATATTCACAACGGGTAGTGGGTGCAGACCCAAAAAACAATTTTCCAAATATCAAAAAATTTAAAATAAAATTTTGCATGTAGTCCAACACATTTCAAGTCAACACAAAAAGTTACGCGAAGAAAAAACTTTTTTTGCAACCTGTACAAAAAAGACAAATTCGGAATACCGAAATGTATATATACGTGTCAGAATTTTGTCTTTTTTGTACAGGTTGCTAAAAAAGTTTTTTCACCATGCCAATTTTTGTGCTAACACATCACGCTGTAATGTACATCCGGATTTTTTTCTGAAATTTTTTGACACTCTGAAAAAGAACCAAAAATAAATTACCTAAAGGGTGCATCTAGACCCACTACCCAAATCACCGCCTCCATTTGTGTTTGTTCATTTTATCCCAAAAAACAAGATGATGGTTATGCTAAAAAAAGAGTGAAACCTTGTGCACTTAGGCAGCATTGTCTCTTAGCAGGCCGTAAAGATAAAAATTGTTGAGAGGCAACTAATTAATTGCATTGGACTCACACATGGTGATTGGGTTAATTTGTTTTCCTATAATCACGTGCAATAATTGTATGTGGAGTAGAAAATATCGATATGCATCGTAAGCAAAACACATACAAAATCGTGTTTGGAGAGGCCATGGTCTCTTGATCAGTGGCAAGGGCAAGCACATTGTTTTTTAGGCAATTAGGCAGTTGTTCTTCCTACTCAATTATGTGACCCTGCCTTGCCCAACCTTTAGACAGAAGCACCCGTGGTCCTAGAAAAGAAATAACGGGCTAGAAGATTGAAGTACAAAATGTAGGAACAAAAAATGGGCTAGTATACAATAAGTTTTTGTAAAAACATATTGTTATCATAACCAGCTAGCTTTATTATCGAGGATTGCAGTACACATGGTGGTGACGTATGCTGACGTATGCCAGACATGGCGTCCAACCACAAAGATTCTAGGCGCTTTAGCTCGGCTACAAAAATGTCAGCGCAGCAAGATTGCTCACTTGAAGTTACTAACTAAATCCAACATGGCGGAACACCTGTTTTCGCCGCGACGTCCTGAAGAATCTTCTCGGAACTATATGGGCTGGTAGACAATGGTTAATGTAGATACATATGTATTGCATAACTGGACTTAGGCCCTGTTGAATACATCGGACAACTAAGAACTGTTAAAATTTGCGCCCATTTGGGGCAGCCCAATAAGAAATTCCTGAAAATCTCAAATTGGCCCATGTGCATGGCAGAATTTTGGAGGTGCAAAGTGGTGCTAAAGTTTAGTCCCACATTGCTAGTTGGAGAAGACAAACACCACCTTATATAGTAGAGTGTTGTACCACTTGGTGTGCTAGTTGAGAATAGAAGGCTCTCTCGTGCGCACTCCTCCTCCGCCGCCGCCGCCGTCCGTCCGTCTCGTCACGACACGCCGCGGGTTGCGGGAACGAGCCGATGCCTATATTTTTGCCTTCATCACGGCTCGACTTCCTGGACGATTTCCGGGTCCGCGGGCGACTCGTCTCCAACGTCGTCTCCTTCGAGCTGCTACCGTCGCCGCTCAAGCTGCTGCCGTCGCTGCTCCAACGACTACTTCATCTGCAATTGTTCGGTACGTTCGTCACGTTCCGATGGCTGTGTTCGTAGATGTCTTGCTGCTGTTCATGTTAATTAATACGTCTAGTATTTTCGAGATTAACTTGTTAGTAGCTCTTGCGATCATGCTTTATATTCTGGAATTAATCATGGAAATTATGCCTAATAATCCAACAATCCAAAAACCTTATATTTGTTATAGGCAATTTTCCGAGTTAAACATGGGACATCTATCTGATGCGCTGAGGCCGGACAAGTTTACCGCTGTGGACTTTAAGAGATGGCAGTACAAGTCCACACTGTGGTTGCGATCTCTGAAAGTCATCGAGACTAGTGAGGGTTTAACTGAAGGAACTATATCTGACGAGGATCAGAACAAGTTCAAGGAAACCAATACTGCCTTTGTGGGACTCGTTTTGAGTGCTCTTAGCAACAAGCTGTTTGATGTGTACATGCACATTACAGATGCCAAAGAGCTTTGGGAGGCACTGAACGCTAAGTTCGGTGTAGCAGATGCTGGCAGTGAACTGTACATCATGGAGAGCTTCCATGACTTCAGGATGGCTAACAACCGTTCTGTAGTCGAACAGGCTCATGAGATACAGTGCATTGATAAGGAGCTTGAGCACGCTAAGTGTGCCTTACCTGACAAGTTTGTGGCTGGATGCATTATTGCAAAGTTGCCCTCTTCATGGAGGAACTTCGCCACAACTCTCAAACACAAGAGACAGGAGATATCGGTTGAAAACCTGATAGCGTCTCTTGATGTTGAGGAGAAGGCTCGGGCTAAGGACACTGCTGAGAGAGGTGGTGAAGGTCAGTCTAGCGCCAACATGGTGCAGAAGAAATTTCACCACGGCAAGAGCAAGGCAAAGAGCAAGCCTTCCTTCAACATGCCTACCAAGACTACTTCTTTCAAGAAGAAGAAGAAGATGCTGAACAAATCTGAGCTAAAGTGCTACACTTGTGGAGAGCCCGGACACTTCTCTGTGGACTGCCCAGATCGTGCAGACAAGAAAGGGAAGGCGCCAAAGCATGTCAACGTCGTGACCGCTAGCAATGCTGATGGGTACGGTAATTTACCGATTGTGCTTTCAGTATTTCAATCTCTATGTTGTGTGGATTGATACGGGTGCTAATGTTCATGTATGTGCTGACATCTCTATGTTCACTTCTTATCAGGTCGCAGATTCAAGCGTCTTAATGGGAAATGGATCACATGCTTCTGTTCGTGGTGTTGGCACGGTAGATCTGAAGTTTACTTCGGGGAAGATCGTGCAGCTGAGGAACGTGCAGCATGTCCCTACTATGAACAAGAATCTTGTTAGCGGCTCCCTTCTATGCAGAGATGGGTTTAAATTAGTCTTGGAGTCCAATAAAGTAGTTGTGTCAAAGTTTGGACAATTTATTGGTAAAGGGTATGAGTGCGGAGGTTTGTTCCGCTTTTCATTATCGGATTTTTGTAATAAGTCAGTAAACCATATTTGTGGCAGTGTGGATTCGGATGCTAATGTTTGACACTCTCGTTTATGTCATGTTAATTTTGGTTTAATGAGTAGACTTTCCAGTTTGAGTTTAATTCCTACTTTCACCATTGCCAAAGGTTCTAAGTGCCATAGCTGTGTGAAATCTAAGCAGCCTCGAAAGCCTCACAAGGCAGCCGAGGAGAGAAACTTCACACCTCTAGAACTCGTACATTCAGATCTATGTGAGATGAATGGCGTGTTGACAAAAGGTGATAAGAGATATTTCATGACTTTAATCGATGATACTACTAGGTTCTGTTATGTATATTTGTTGCACACTAAAGATGAAGATTTAGACTACTTTAAAATCTATAAAGCTGAAGTAGAAAATCAATTAGAGAGAAAGATCAAACGTCTTAGAGGACAGATCGTGGTGGCGAGTATTTCTCCAATGTATTTGATGAATTCTGTGAGGAACATGGTATTATTCATGAGAGGACGCCTCCCTATTCGCCCCAATCAAACGGGGTTGCCGAGAGGAAAAACCGCACGCTGACCGACTTGGTGAACGCCATGCTGGACACTGCTGGTTTATCTAAGGCATGGTGGGGGGAGGCTTTGTTGACTTCGTGTCATGTCCTGAATAGAGTTCCTAACAAGGATAAAGGGAAGACACCTTACGAGGAGTGGTCTGGGAGAAAACCATCACTTTCTTATTTTCGTACTTGGGGATGTTTGGCGAAATTCAATGTTCCAATTCCTAAGAAACGTAAACTTGGACCGAAGACAGTGGATTGTGTCTTTCTAGGTTATGCTCAGCGGAGCATTTGCTATAGATTTTTAGTGGTTAAATCTGAGATACCTGATATGCATGTTGATACTATTTTGGAATCTCGTGATGCAACATTTTTTGAGAACACGTTTCCTGTGAAGGATATGCATAGCATTGCTAGAATTTCTTCTGAGATATTTGCTAAACCTAGTACATCTGTTGATCATTCTGAACAACCACTTGTTGAGGAAGTCCTTGAGAAGGATGACAATGAATCAGCTCCCAAGAGGAGAAAGAGACAGAGGACTGAAAAATCCTTTGGTGATGATTTCATTGTGTACCTTGTGGACAATACTCTCACGTCCATTGCAGAGGCATTTGCATCTCCTGATGCTGATGACTGGAAAGAAGCTGTCCAAATGAGCGACCCTATGGCTGCAAACCTGTGGGTTGTAAGTGGGTGTTCAAGAAGAAGCTAACGCCTGATGGTACTATTGAAAAGTACAAGGCACGGCTTGTGGCCAAGGGCTACACCCAGCGTGAAGGCGAAGATTATTTTGACACCTATTCACCTGTTGCTCGACTCACCACCATTCGTGTACTACTTTCCCTAGCTGCCTCCTATAATCTTTTCGTTCATCAAATGGACGTAAAGACAGTTTTCCTTAATGGAGAGTTGGAAGAGGAAATTTATATGGATCAGCCTGATGGGTTTGTAGTAAAAGGTGAATAGAGAAAGGTGTGCAAATTGTTAAAATCTTTGTATGGACTGAAGCAAGCACCTAAGCAATGGCATAAGAAGTTTGACAGAACTTTAACTTCTGCAGGCTTTGCCATTAATGAGGCTGATAGGTGTGTATATTATCGCCATGGTGGGGGCGATAGTGTTATATTATGCTTGTATGTTGATGACATACTGATTTTCGGTACAAGCATGATAGTGATAAATGAGGTCAAGTCTTTTCTGTCAAAGAGCTTTGATATGAAAGATCTGGGACAAGCTGATGTGATCCTGAACATTAAGTTGATTAGGGATGAGAGTGGGATTACGTTAACGTAATCACACTATGTTGAGAAGGTCTTGAGCCGCTTTGGTTATATAGACAGCAAGCCTTCTTCAACACCCTATGATCCCAGTGTGACACTCAGAAAGAACAAAAAGGAAACGAGAGATCAATTAAGATATTCTCAAGTGATCGGTTCACTCATGTATCTTGCCAGCGCGACAAGACCTGACCTGTGTTCATAGATGTCTTGCTGCTGTTCATGTTAATTAATATGTCTAGTATTTTCGAGATTAACTTGTTAGTAGCTCTTGCGATCATGCTTTATATTCTGGAATTAATCCTGAAAATTATGCCTAATAATCCAACAAAAACAGTTCCACTGGTCCATCACACACATGCATACATGTGTGCAGGAAGGCAACTACTCAATCTCGCAATCCAGCCTGCTAGCTCTTTCCCAGTGTCTACAATTCCGAGTGATTCTACGTGATACAAACTTTATCACAGTATACGACATCTAACTTTAGTGGATGTGCATGTACTAATATGTAAGTGTGTATGTCTTGTATGTGTGGTATATATACTGACGGATCAATAGAAGAACATGTTGCTCTAAATGTTAGTAATGGTGTATGGTGTGTTGGGTGATGTCTGATTCAATTTTCTGAGTTTCTCAAATTAATATATGATTCAGTGGCCTTGTACAAGTTTTTTGCAAATATATACCACTCACATGCCATAGTCGATGGCATCTGCAGACTCCTATATAAATATGCAATTGTCCCCTAATAATAATAATATATTTTTTCCAGGCTCGACATTTCAGGCAAGTCATTTTCTACTAACTCTTTTGCCTCCATATTAGGCTCGTCTGAGAAATATAGCCTTTCCAGTCCAATAGTTTTTGTATTGTATCCTTTAGAGCTCCATCCCCCAGATTCATTTATATTTACTTTCATGTGTTAATCTTTGTTTTCATTGTGCGACTCTCATAATATAATTACTCTGATCTATCATGAAGTTTCGTTGCCGAACATAAGATGTTGGACCTTTGGGCAAAGCACCACTCAATCCTAATAAAGAAACAATAATATATCATTTATACCACACTCGGGAAATAATTTAATCACATGATATTCAAGAAATCAAATGTGAAAATGTAGCAAGGAATGAATTATGGATTATCGCACGACAACCTTTTTTACTAGAACGAGGAAACAACAATTCGAGAGGGGCCGTACGGGGGCAAAAGGTGCAGCCCGCCCTGGCTGCACAGAGGATATATATGATGAGGGCTGGCCGCCATCAGAGCGGACGACACTGGACTAGAGCAGCAGCCACCGATGCTGGGTAAACACACGAGTAATACACTCATGGCTACGTAGGTAGGCACATACAAAAGCGGCGTAGGAGATGAAGTTGCGTCGCAGGGCTGTTTTGGTGGACGAAAATAGGCGGTTGTGTCACCGTGTCTTTCGATAGTTGGATCTCAGGCGGACGGTTGGATCTTTCGTAAAAATTATTGTCTAATAAGAATAGCTGCTAGAAATATGTATGTAACCTATAAATTCAAACGCATGCATCATCAAATATTCTTCATTTTGCAATGTGCCATTATTCTTCATTTTGCAATGTGCCATTTTGCAATGCACATTGTAACTTTGGAATCTTATTTGAACTTGAAGTGAGTTTATTTTTCATTAAGTTTGAGATGGAATAGATTGAAGCATCCCACAGTACTGAAGCTCTCAGATTCTTTCTACTCACTCCATGTTAATTAGTCGGCAAAAAAAATGTTAGTGAAGCAAGATTACTCAATAGATGTTCCTAACAAAATCCAACATGGTAAAAACGCTCGTTTTCGTAGTCCCAAAGAATTATCTCCAAAAAACTGTTGGTCTAGGAGACAATGGTTGATACAGATACATAGGTATTGAAACATCGGGCGCATAACCAAATGAAAAAATTGGACAACTGATAACAGCTCGGCGTACAAATAACAACACACATGCATACACGTGTGTCGGATTAGAGACAACATAGGCTGGGTCTGGCGATTTACAGACGAGCGGGTCCGGCCTGCCGGAACAACGCAGGAGCGCCCACCTCACCGGAACCAATCCAACCGCGACCGACGGACAGACATGCGGTGTAATTAACTCTACCTGCTCTGTCGAGAAACACAACGAGGAAATGGAATGGAAGGAAATGAGGTGGGGCGACCGACGGAGGGAGGGACTAACCGTGGAGGGGAGCGGCGGAGGGACGCCATCGCACCGGGGCATGATACGTTC
Source organism: Poa pratensis (assembly GCA_947311845.1). Classification (NCBI taxonomy): domain Eukaryota; kingdom Viridiplantae; phylum Streptophyta; class Magnoliopsida; order Poales; family Poaceae; genus Poa; species Poa pratensis. The sequence continues at coordinate 32,613,414 of CAMZMU010000112.1, forward strand.
AAAACGTATCTATAATTTTTGATTATTTCATTATACTTTTATGTTTTTGACACTTGTTTTTATATTAAGCTTATGATTTATTTGGACTAACCTATTAATAGTTGTAAAAGGGCACTATTAATAGTTGTAAAAGTGCACAATGTTCTTGTTTTACACTTTAATGTGTAGGAATTGACATAAACGCAAAAGGAGCCTTGTTGGAGGTTGACTCTAACTTTTTTGAAATATTTCCACCTTACAAATTTTAGAGATCGTCAGTTTCACCCTCGAGACGACGTCAAACGGAAAACGTATAGCCGCGGAAGTTGTAGGAAATTTTCTCTGCATTCTCCTAGATCTAAAATTCGTCCAAATCGGAGTTCGAACGCTCCAAATATCCCATTTTACTGAAGGCAAAATATTTGATTACGGGAATCCAAAAGATTATGCCGTGATTGACTCCAACTTTTATCAAACTTGGGGGTTCGGCCAAACCACACGACTTTGGAGACTCATGGGGGCTGAGAGAAGACCCTAGGAAGGTTCTAGAGGTGCTCAAGAGCCCTCGAGATCCAAGGGACATCCATCGGAGGGCCAAGGATGATAGTCCAAACATATATAAGAAGAGGTTTTTGGAGGGGCCACCCATTGTCTCGAATTTGCAGCCACCAAAGTCACGGTTTTGCCTCCCCCATGGACCTCATCTACATAGGGGAGGGCTCCGTACAGCAGCAAGAAGCCATGGAGTAAGGGGGCTAAGGGGCGGCGCAGGAGGAGCCCCCTGCGCCACCGCCGGCTCTGGGTATTCTTCCATGGGCGAGGGGAGAGGGACGTGCGAGAAGTTTTAGAAGATGGGTTTCGGGAGAGGTTGTTTGGTTGTGTGCAGGATTATCATGTGTGAGATAAGTACACGCAGGTTTTTAGGCTATTTAGTTGTAAGGGCGAGAGAATTAGCAGCGGAGGTTAGGATCAGAGAAATTTGAGGGCGGTGGCATTTGTCTACAAATATTTAGATGTGTGACACCATCCGAAGTATGACACAACCATCAACCCAGCCTTAATAGTAAAGAAAGATACTTGTGCCACTAACTCCTTGTGTGACAAAACATTTCTCATTAAATATAAGACTAGGTTGAAAGGCCAATTTGAAAAGGGCCTAGCCAACTTGCATCCAAGGGGAGAAGAATCTCAATTAATTTTTGAGCAATCAACAGGATGATGTTGTGAAAGAAGGACTTTGGTTCATTCCGAAGTCCAAAGGATGATCATACACACCAAAGTCCAAAAAATCCAAAAAGGCTCAGGCCAGGCGTGGAGACTGTCTGGTTTCTTGGCCGCCTCCGTAAAGACGGAGGGTCTGGTTTTGTCCGAACCGCATTAATATACAATTTAATTTCTATTAGGCAACTTACTAAATATGGCTTACACCCTGGTCTTTGGTGTATATCATGTGACCGTCCCTCTTACCAATCTTTTACCCAATAATAAAAGAAGCAAGGCTTGTTGTTCGTCCGTTTTGTACGTTGTTCCTTTGTTTCGGTTCGTCCGTCCGTCCGTGGTAAACAATCACCAAAAACCCTGGTTTCCCCGTTGCATACGTCTTTCGATCAGAGTCCGATCCTAAAAAACAGCAGAGCTTGTATCATGTTTCAATATATTTGTCGGCCGCCCCTGATCTACTCGTCGCATCATATCTAGAGAGAGGATAGATAAATTAGGTCTAGAGCCCGCGGCGAGACAAACAGGCGGCGAGAGGCGACGATGGCTGGCTCTCGCCGGCAGTCCCCCGAGACAGCGTCGTGCCAGAACGTGGTGGAGGACAACAAGGCGGCGGTGTTGGGCGTAATTGTGGAGAGCGAGACGGCGGTGCCATGGATGCGGCCGTGCGGTCGCTGCGCATGGCGCTGGTGAGCTGACCGTCGGGGAAGGCCACTACCGTTGCCATTGTTAGGTCGATGGTGGAGAAGGACAAGCCCTGCACAACCACCCCCATCACACGTGCGAGCTGTACCATCGTAACTCATAAGCAGCTGCGCGCGTTCTTCTAGGGCCACAGCTAGGGCGCCAATCGGCTCCTGGAAAGTATGGGCTTTGTGGAAATTTTGTTGTTCATGGCTCTCGCCGTCATATGGTCAACGGTTTGTGGCCGCCATAAGTCGACTGTAAGTTTCCAACTCTGTCAAAATTCGTGTCCCGCATAGCGTTATCTTCAGATTATTAACTTCCTCTTCCTATCATTAATTATCAGGAATCGAGTTTGACCTTCGTGAGCTCGGTCAGATCAGACAGAGAGATCCTATTTAGTTTGACCAGGTGTTGTGTAGATTGATTGGAAATAACTTCCGATTTATTTATAAATCTGACTGGTTGTATCAGTGTACGGTTATTGATCTCTACTATATAATATAGCTAGAGGTGATGGTTGGTACGTTTTTTAGTTTCCGAGTTTACCCCTGTGTAATACGAGATTTTACAAGGATGCCACCGCCAAGTGATGAACCTTACCGGTTCGGTGGTTGTTTTTCATTTTAGTCTCTCGATTATTAGAAAATCAACCCGAGGTCCTTCACTCCAATTCCCCTCCGATCCGCTGCGGTGTCGTTGAGCTTGTTCTGCGGCCGTCGCGCCCCGGCCGCAGGAGGAGGAGGAGCGCGCCACGCCCCGGCCGCCGTGCGCTGCCACCGCAAAGTAGCGAGCGTGCGGCTGCTAGAGGCGGCCTCGTCGGCCGGCGGAAGCAACAGGACAAGGGGCGCTGCGGGAGCTTTCGGTGCCGAGCGTACGATAGTTGTGGATGTCCTCGTCCTCCGGCGACAACGTCGAGGCAGCCGGCGCTGCGGGAGCTGTTGCGGGCTCGCGGCGTGGTGGGTGGCCTGCACCGCGGCGAGTTCCTGCTGCCGGAGGCCTCACGCCGTGGTGGGTGGCCTTGACCGCGACGAGTAGCCTGTTGCCTCGTCGTCGTTGAGTACTTCGACGAGTTGCCCAACCTCCAGATCCCGTACCCGAGCAGCGGACCTTAAGGTGACGCATCTTGGTTTCTGCAGATCTTCAATCGTCCGGTGGCCCTGGTGGCGTGCGGCGCTGCGGGTGGCTGCAGGGTGCTTCGAGGTGGGAGGCTCTGGTACTCCTTGCTGCCGATGTGCTTCTCATGCCATCACGGCGGTTCGTGGCCAACATCAGCAAGCTTGCCCATGGTCAAGAAGCATCTCCATCTCTGACAAAAACTCCCAGTCAGCTTGAGATTCCCGACCCCGAGCTGTCTTCTACATATGCAGGTACTGAGCAACCCATAAAGAAACTAATTGTTTTGTTACTATGATTACTCTGTTTTGCTGAATAGAAGTCATCTAAGCTGTGAACAGATGTCCATCCAATTTTATCTCTTTCGGTGCAAATATATTGTTCCTTATTTAGCAATACAACGTCAGTGGCTGTTTCAACATTCTTGTTTTTGCTTTCTTTTTGCAATGATAAAATCTCAGTTTGTTGGTTGTTTGCAATACAGAATCGAAGAAGATGCAGTTTCTGTACAGGTGGATAAAAACTTATCGATTCATTTGTTGAAGACCATAAACTTAACAATTAATTGAATGCTGCATTTTGTAGTTCAGAATAGCTAGCTCTATCCTCAGCAGACAGCAGCGTCGTGGTCGCCTACTGGAAATGGTGGTGTCGTGGTTAGGCAGCTGAATCGGCGGCAATGGTAGATGCAAGTAATGTTAGGGGTTCAAACTTTAGTTCATGTACCATAACTTTAGCTAGCTAAAAGTTAGTAGAAAAATCTGTGATTGGTTAAATGGAAAGGTGAACCTGAAGGTGAAATTTATGTTAATAGGATACTATTATGGTTGCAGCTTGCAACGGAGGATCTGATGAACAACTAAAGCTAATGGGAAATTTCTGACCACCTGCAAATCGTGCTGCTTGAAGACAAGTTCAGAGCTGCATCAGGGCAGTGAATTTGGGCATGGTTTAGAACCATCAGTATTATTTTTCTTGAACTCTAGCATTAGACCCTAATTTAGATGGTTTAGATGGACTTTATTATGATCATAAAGTCCGCTTTCATTTGTTTCTTCGAATCAATTAGCTGATGCTGCTATGGATTTGGCACGACGGAGATCCCTACAGAAAAATTAACAGACGGAGAAAGAGAAAGAGAGGAAGTGCGGTGGAGAAAGACGATGGATGTTAAATTTAAACTAATTTAATTTAATTAGTAAATCCAGTTAGACTCTCTGTGTTATGTGCTTCAAATGGAGTTCGGGTGTAAATTTCGTATGCTTAATAATATATTGCATAACAAAGAAAATTTCACAAGTTGAAGAAAATATAATCAACAGAAGCGAGCAATTTTGTCCGCACGAGCACTTCAATTTGTGATTTTTTTCTTAATAACTAGCTTACAACCATATAAAAAGGAACGAAATTGGAGATAATAGCTTTTGTGATGCATGAATACGAACGTGTAATGTCATTTGCAGGTCAAAAAAATAAATAAACGATGGGTCATGTCATTTTGAGTATTTCACATGGTTTGAATTTAGTATAATTCTTTGTCCATAATATTTTTCGGATATCCTGTAGCAACGCACGGGCATTTAGCTAGTGTTGATAGTACTGATTAAATGAGTACTTTGGGACTACGACGACAACGGCGCGCGGCGCCTAGATCACCGTCTTCTACCAGGAGTCCGGGACAGGCTGCACACTGCGGTCTCCGAAGAGCTGCACGTAGCGCCGGCCCTGGCGGCCTGATGACTCCAAGAAGCGGTGCGAGAAGGCGTTCGTGGACTGCTTCTGCTGCGGAGCGCGGCCTATGGCGCCGGACACGGTGGGTTCTACCGTGGTGGACACGGTGTTCTGCTCGTCGCACGTTATCATCACCAATTGTGTGTATAGTTTCTGACCAAGTCCGCATCAAAAGTTTGGATGAAACGCGTGCACATGGAGTAGCTGGTGAAACTAGCGGTGCTGATCTGTAGTCCTAGAGGTCGTCGTGGAGGCGTTTTCCGGTGGCGCTAAGAGAACCTACATGGAGCATGTGCTCGATGTCTGGTGGTTTGCCCTCACGTACATTATCAGCTTCACACGGCGTCGGCCATTATCGGTGGTGCAACCATCTCCGAAGAACAATGTACATAGGAAGAACATCTTTTCCGTAGCAACGCACGGGCATGCATGCTAGTTCTTGTAAAGTAGCCTTTGTTGGATGGTTGAAAACGACTTGCATGTGGTGGATTTCTTGAAAAAAAAACACTCAGGTTGCAACATGTCTGATAGCCCATGTCAGTATGAGAAATTCTGCAAAGTTTATTAAAGGGTGAGCACGTGGTAGGACTAACAAATGTGATTTTTTTCCAAACATCGTCACTGTAGCTTACATTTCTAGAAAGATGCATGTGAAGAAACATCCTGTGAATGCAGTTATCACTTCCAAGAGGCCTTTGCAATCCCATCATATGGATCTTTTTGGGACTTCCACTTATGATAGTTTTGCTGGCAAGAAATATTATTTGGTGATTGTTGATGATTATTCAAGATTACTTGGGTTTTCTATATCGAGAAGAAGAGTGAAATTCAATGAGTTCATGGACTTTGTCAATGAAGTGCACAACATAGGAATAAATCAAGGACTAATGTGCAATAAGCTTTTGAAAAACATTTTTTAGGATTAACAACTAGCTATATGGATCAAGGATTGCAGGAAATACTGTGAGAACATTATGGGTGGTAGACAAATGGTTAATGCAAGAGTTAAATACAGTAACAATCCATATACTTGTCGGGTTGGCTCGATTTAGTCCTCGTACTCGAAATTTGAAGAAATTTAACCACGTACTCGTTAATTGAACTCGATTTAGCTCAGAAGCATGTTTGCCGTCAAATTTGAGCTGACGCAGACGGCTTGTGGACTGCAATCTTGCACGAACAGCCTGTCGCATCTAGAACTTTTTTCTGTTGCCAGATATTTGCACGTACCTCCCTCCCCATCTGATCCATTAGGCATCGCCCTACGCCGTTTCAGTCAAGACATAGGTTCTGTGTCAGGCACATGTACCTAAACTTTAAGAGAGAAGTTTAAAGGAGATATATTGAAGCAACAACTATGGAAATGTGCTAGGAGCACACAAGTTATCAATGGCAGGAAGCTAGGGAAGAAATGAGATTGTTGAGCAGTGAAGCACAGGCCTGGTTAGAAGAACTTGACCCTAGAACATATGGGCTAGAGCTTTTCAGTCAGAGGTGCCAAAATGTGATATAGTGCAACTGCTCTACTGCAAGTGGGACCCGCGTTCATGTGTGGTCCGCGTCAGCTCAAATTCGACGGCAAACATGCTTCTGGACTAAATCGAGTCCAATTCACAAATACGGGGGTAAAATTCTCCAAATTCCGAGTACGAGAACTAAACCGATCCACTTGGACAAGTACGGGGACTTTATATTTTACTCTTAATGCAAATACATTGGCTCAGGCCCAGGTGAAGACATTGGACAACTGAAAATAGTTCCACTAATCAATCACACACGTGCTTACTGAAATATGAAGGAAACTACAGAAGTGTAGTACCTCACTTGCGAGCTCTTTCCCAATGCCTACAATTCCGAGGAATTCATTGTGCACCAGATAGATACTTTTATACAGGCACAAGACATCTAGCACTCGTTCCATATATATTTGTTCTAGTGAATCTTGACGATGGACACACATCTTGCGGGTGGTGGATGTGCATGTACTAATAGGTAAGTGTGGATATGCTATATGTGTGGTGTATATATTGGAGGATCAACACGAAAACATGTTGGTGTGGTAGGTGATGTTTCATTCAATTTTCCATGTTTCTCAACTTACAATACCCTATGAAATAAATACATATTACTTGTACAGTTCGGTGGCCTTGTACAAGTTGATGCAAATGTATTTGACGCACATAGCATAGTTGATGATGTATTGAGTTCGATATAAATATACAATTGTCCCCTGCTAAGATATGTTTTTCAGCCTCGACATCTTAGGCATTCCATTTTCTACAACTCTCTTGCCTCCACATTAAGCACCTTCGCTGGAAAAAATACAGCCCTTCCTATCCACTGGTTTTTGTGGCTCCCAAAATATAGCACTCGGGTAGTCGTATCCTTGAGAGTTCCATCACATCAAGTTCAGTTCTATGTATCTTCATGTATTAAGCATTGTATTCATCTTATGAGACTGAGATTACTCCCATCTAGCATATAATTTTGTCGGCAATTATTAAACAGATGCACTAGCCAATTATCCCAAAAGTCCGAACTGATGGGAAAGAGTAGGCTTATATTTTAAGCCTCCCCCGCCCTGATACCATATTGAACAGATGCACTAGCCAATTATCGCAAAAGTCCGAACAGATGGGAAAGACTAGGCTTTATATTTTAACAGCAATCCTACAGATTTCAACATTTGGATGAACCACCAATCGATCCCTATTGAGAAACAACATTAAATCATGTATGCCATGCTTGGAGAATAACTTTAGTCACTTGATGAAACAATCTAGGTGAAAAATGTAGGAATACATTATGGGGTAGTGTATGACAGGCATATTTATTCGTATTAGCTGAATGCCCTTGCGTTGATACGGCTTATCAAATTTCTTTCTCATTGCACATGTACATATAGTCTATGTGAACATTCAAGTGTATAAAAACGATAGTCATGGGAAAGTAGCACTTGAACATGGGGGATATGTTCCCAGTTCGACAAATCATTTTCAAAATATCTAAAATTTCTGAAAAAAGGTGTGCGCGTAGATCTTTATTTTCCATGTGTGCGTAGAAAATTTCGCGAAGAAACAACGTTTTAATTAGCCTATATAATAAAAAAGATAAAAATATGTCACATGATTACTTCTATATAGCACCGGAATTTTCTCTTTTTTTACTGAGGCAAAGTAAATAGTAATTTCATCACGGAACAACAATCTTAGACACATGGATGTTGATCAATTTTTAGTGGAGCACAAAGATTTTTAATAGTTTGTCAGGTTTAATAGTAAAGATAAATATAATTTTGTTTCATGAAAAATGAATCATTCTTATACACAGGTATGCATGGAAAATGTTGGAAGGAATTATCCCAGAAAATAAATGGAGTTGATAACAAATTTCTGGGCGTCGTAAATAAAATGTACTGCAGGCAGATTGTTGAACACGACAAATATGGGCGAGCAATATAACACCAAGGAAAGGTTAACAAGTGTCTGCATACCCAAACGAGTCACTGTAACCACATTGTTTATTAGGTAAGGCCGGAAAATAAGCTCCAAATATAGCGTGCTAGCCCTATTTTTAAAAAGATCTTTTATGGAGATGATGTTTTGCAAGTATAGGTCAATGGAAGAGTACTGAATATTCAGGAAAAGTACATCCCGTGTGACTGTAATCTCGATCAGGTATTCCATCCTTAGGTCTCTTTGGGAATCCATATACATGATTTTTTTTTCATGGGAACAATTCAGGAACATATGCGTATATATAATCAGTTATAATAAACAATTCGTACGGTCTGATCACTGCCCCAAGTAACTAATTGAAGGTCACCTAATGGGAGCGGCTCGCATTAAGTTCTACGGTACTGCTCTGCTCCTGTCCTGGTCACCGGTCCTGCTCCTGCCTCAAGCACCTGATTCGTACAGCCTAAAAATAATCAGAGACAGAGATAGAATGGCTGAATGACACGGAGCATATGGAAGAAGAAGAAGAAGAAGAAGAAGAGTGGAGAAGAGCCGAGGTTCAGCCACCGCCGGCCGGACTCTCACTCCTCGGCCTCTTCGGCGTAAAGGTCTCGCCGCGCACCGCCGCTGCTTCCTTGAGACCTTGACCAGGCCCGGACCCCGGAGAGGAGAGACGAAAAGAGGGCGCACTCGAGAGGGAGAGGTAATTTCCTCAGCCGGATGGACTTCGTTGCCCTCCAGCCACCGTTGTGGTGGCGCTAGGTCCTGCCAAGCTGCCACCGGTGAGGCACGATCCAGCAGCACCATCGATGTCGCTGTAGCAGAGATCCAAGTTGATGTAATAAAATAAACGAGAATTTATCATCAAGCTGTAAGAAACGGCTGATGAATAGTCCATAAACAATTTGAGCATTTCTACCTTGTTTGGTCAGCTTAGAACGGGTAACGCTAAAACGCGAAGATCTACCAACATATAACCGATAAACTGGAGAAAACATAGCAATAATGTGCAAGGACCGAGACTCCGGAGAGTAAGATGTTGTTGTGGATTATTGAGCCGGCACCTGACATATATGCCCTGGCACAAAGACTGGCCTACCATAAGGAACTGCTTGTCCAGCGAATGCAACTACGATGGCTTAGGATCGCACATGCTAGCTTTTTCCCGATGCCTACAATTTCAATATATTATGTTGCATCCTAGCACCACATACATACATTTATCTGGGGAACACGCCATCTATCACTTGTTCCATCTATATTTATTTATTTTCCTTGTGATTTAATTTATTTCTCGTGGAGTGGATGTGCATGTACTAAGACTAGCCATAGTGGGAAGTATTATACACTAGTATCATGCATATGATACTAGTCTATGTTACTACTTCCATTATGGGTGGTAACATATGTGTAGCATATATCATGCAACAATGCGTTTATTATCTTGTATTGGAATCCGTTATGTTACGGTATCTACCTATGATACCACTACCATCTCTTTCATCATTAATTACAGTGACACGTCAGCTTTTTGCCAACGTGGCATGCATGATACTATCTATGATACTTGTTAAAAATAAAAATAACTCTTCAGTTATTGGGATAATCCCCTTATTCCCGCACGTGTAGTTCCCACGAGGGAACCGTCGCCAGTTTACTGGAGCGTCGCGTGTTGCGAACCGCCTCCAGGAACCGACTTCCTCGCGTCTATTCATCATGTATAAAAGGCTCTTGCCCATCATCAATAAAGATCAATCGCTTTCATTCTTCACTCTCGACTCTCGCTCGATTTCTATTCCAACACGTTATCAGCCACGCTTCGCTCTCCAGCGAAATCGATTCCGCCGAGATCGATTCCGGCGAGATCGACAAGGAAAGGTGAGAACTAGAAGATGCCTCGCCTACCACTGTACCTTCGTCGCCGCATCCTTCGGTTCGCAGGCCGCCGTCACTTCGTCGCTCGTCGCCGCATGAGCGGCCTTGGAGAACGCCGCCGCTTCGACGGCCGGCGCTACGGCGTTGGCGGCCACATCGGCCGCCGCCACGCCGGCGGATACCGGGCGCGCCGCCACGGCATGGGCCGCTTTCGCGGCCATAACTTCCCCAACCGCCGCCGTTCCGGTCCGGCGACCGGCGTCACGCCTCAGCCAACGCCCGCCGCGCCCGTCGCTCCGCAAGCACCGCCACCGGCGTTCTGGTGCTCGGAGCATGGCTGGGTTATCTGCCCCCTGCACGGGTACGGCTCCGCCGCCGGCGGGGACGCGGTTGGGCAGTCGCCCACATCGGTCTTTGAGTTTGGCTCGACCAGCGCCGCGCTCGGCGACGTCCGCACCGTCGCGCAGCGGCTTCCGTCTCCGACCCCCGCGGTCGTCGAGATAGAAGGCGACGCCCTCGCGTACGTGTCCGCGCCGACCGGGGCCTCCATCTTCACCATAGGCTCCGGCGTCAGGGCCTTGACGAGCGCCCCCGCGGCGCCTCCGTCCCCGCCGCGCGCGGATGTCGACGAGCCGCGCCTGCCGTCTCCAACTCCGGCCACGCCCCCTCCTTCACCGCGAGCAGGCGCTCGCCGCCGCCTCCTGGCCCTCGGCCTCCCGCTGGCCAGCCCGTCGGCAGACTCGCCAACGAGCAGCCGCGGCCTCCGCGCTGGCACCTTGAGCCCGGCCGCGCTCGGGCTAGCGAACGGCAGCGTCGCCCCGGGGACCCGGCTCCCTGGGTGATCCTCCGACGAGGCAGAGGGCGGCCGGAGCGCCGCTCGTCGCTGGTGAACTCCGCTGCATCAGCAGCCCCGGAGGACGTCGCGTGTGGTTGTCGCTGTTGCTGTTTCGGTAGAGGATTTGGGGATCGATCAGTTCCTATCCTATCCTCCCGTACAGTACAGGGACTACCCTAATAGTAGTGGTGGACAGTCCAAGCCCAGCACGGCACACCACATGCGGCCTCTCTCTGCTTATTAATTTAGTTGATTTATTTCGGCATCTTAGCAGATTCCTTTTCTAACAGTAGTTCTAGCAGTATTTTCTCCTGTTTTAGACACTGTTAAATGCAGTATTTCGTACTGTTAATCTGTAGAGTACACTGTATTCCAGATGTGATGTAATATATTTCCATGTTTTCTACATGTTTGAGATTATTACATTTTTATTTCGCGGTTGAAATTTTAATTTCTTGCGAATAAAATCAATTCATCGTCTTAATTGAGCTCTTTGGCTTGATACGAGCATGAATTGAGATGCAAAATTCAAAGTGACTTCTTCAAATTGATATTTTGGGATCACGAGGTAGTGTGTAGATTTATCTACACCTGCTATTTAAGCCTACATATTGTCATTTTTGACATTATGATTGCCTATGTGGTCTCCCATACATTTAATTAAGTTATGGCATAAGGCATTCGAAGTGTGAGTATCCAATACTCCGCTAATGCTGATAGACCTACTCCAAAATTTCTTTTGGAGATTGTCTACAACATGTCATGCTTAACAATTTGAAGTTCACACTGATGAGTTCAAGCCCACTTCTTGAATCTTCATCTATTTTGCATAGTTTATTACAACATAACCATGATGGATTTGATTTACCGAATGTAAATTAATATCCTCTGATTTATCCATGTAGGTGAACGATGGCTCGAGAGTTCGATTCACTCGCTCTCAACGGCCACAACTACCCTATATGGGCCATGGACATCAAGATCGCCCTTGCGTCCCATGGATTAGTGCGTGCAATCCAGACCCCGGAGAATCCACCTCCGGCAGGAGTGACGCCGCTGGCAGATGAGCAAAAATATGTTGCTTTGTACATCATAAGGCACCATATTCACCCAGATCTGAAGTCTGAGTACTTGGAGGATGAATCCCCTAGTACCTTGTTTCAGGCCCTCAAGACGAGGTATGAACAGCAGAAGGCAGTTGTCATGCCTGAAGCACTCCATGATTGGACACACCTCCGACTCCAGGACTTTAAGTCTGTCGGGGAGTACAATCATGAGGTTCATAAGATCAGTTCCAAACTGCGCTTTTGCGGGAAAGAACCTACTGATGCGGAGAAGATAGAGAAAACTCTGTCCACTATGCTCCCATCTGACAGGATCCTCCAGCAGCAGTACCGTGCTCGCGACTACCAAGTCTATTCCGATCTTATTCATATTTTACTTCAGGCTGAAAAGCATGATGAGCTACTCGCTAAGAATGGCTCTCAGCGCCCGGTTGGTTCTCAACCTCTACCTGAAGTTCATATGAATGTCGCGAACGGACGAAAGTTTGATGGTGGCTTTAAAGGAAAGCCCTCGAACTTCAATGGTAAGCGAAAGCGCAACCGGAACAGAAAGCCTAGAAACTCAGACCGTGGGAAAGGCACCGCAAAGCCCAAGTTTGACAAATCTAAGCTTTGCGACAAGTGTGGATGCTACACGCACCCCACTGACAAGTGCAAGACCCCAAAGCATCTGGCCATTCTGTACCAGCAATCCCATGGACGCAACGCACCTCGAGGGAAAAGGTTTGAAGCCAACTTCAACCTTCATCCAGATGGCAGCGATGGAGCTGGTTGTTCGCAAGACGTTCCCCCGGGACCTAGCAACGCCGTTACTCTCCTTCCATCAGAGGACCCTACAGGAACGGAGGACATGATGGTTGAGTACGCCTCAACCGACGTGTTTGGAGACTTCGACTAGTCCCGCTACCTCCTTAGTGATTGATATATTCATGTCCATTTGTGATGTTGTAATAGAACATAAGTATTGTTGTCATTTATATTGTATCAGCACTTTGATATAAAAGATTGTAATCTATGTATTTAAATAAAGGATTCTTATTGAAAATTCTTCATTTTTATATATAGTTCTCTACGGAACAATCCGATGGAAGAGGAATTATGCCTTGTGGACAGTGCTACCACAAACTCCATACTGAGGGAGTTGAAATATTTCCAAACTCTGAAAAAGATGAATGGAGATATTTTGACAATCGCTGGACGCGATACGGTAATTGTTGGCACTGGACGTGCCATATTTACCCTCCCAAGTGGTACACAAGTGACAATTGAGGATGCCCTGCTGTATCCCGATTCTTCACGTACCCTAATCAGTTATCGAGATATCCGTAAGAATGGTTTTCACATTGAAACCCATGAAGACAACAAAGAGGAGTATTTACTCTTCACAAAAGATTACGGATATGGCAAGCAAGTACTTGAAAAAATTCCTTCTCTGTCGTCCGGACTGTACTATACGTACATTAAGCCCGTAGAACATGTTGCTTACAAGGTAATTTTCCAGAATGTTAACGCATTCCAAACCTGGCATGATCGCCTAGGCCATCCTGGTATCGGGATGATGAGGAAGATTACTAGCAATTCCATTGGTCATAATTTGCTTGAGTCCAAATTTCCTCAGTCGTCAGACTTCGTGTGCACATCATGTGCCACGGGAAAGCTTATTCTGAGGCCTTCGCACCTCAAGATACAAGCTGAACCACTTCAATTTCTTGAACGAATTCAAGGAGACATTTGTGGTCCCATCCAACCATTGTCTGGACCGTTTAGGTATTTCATGGTTCTAATTGATGCATCTACACGATGGTCACATGTGTGCCTTCTCTCCACACGGAACCATGCATTTGCCAAGATAATGAGGGAAGTAATTAAGTTACAGGCCCATTATCCAGAAAGTCGAATTAATCAATTCGCATGGACAATGCTGCAGAATTCTCCTCACGTGCTTTCAATGACTATTGCATGGCCTTGGGGATTGAAGTTCAGCACTCTGTTCCATACGTCCACACTCAAAATGGTTTGGCTGAATCCCTAATTAAGAGGATCAAACTCATTGCAAGACCTTTGTTGATGAATTGCAGCTTGCCAACGTCTTGTTGGGGTCATGCAGTTTTACACGCTGCTGACTTAATACAATTGCGACCTACTGCATATCACAGTACTTCCCCTCTGCAATTGGTACGTGGAAATCCACCTAGCATTTCCCATCTGCGTAAGTTCGGATGTGCTACATACATCCCGATCTCACCACCTCAGCGGACATCCATGGGCCCACACAGAAAACTGGGGATCTATGTGGGGTACAAATCGCCGTCGATTATTAAGTACCTGGAACCCCTTACTGGGGACCTATTCACAGCCCGTCACGCTGATTGTATATTTGACGAGGAACATTTTCCGGCATTAGGGGGAGATTTCAAGTACCAGAAAGAATGCCCGGAAATTGATTGGAATGCTCTTGCCATTTCAGCCTCTGATCCACGTACCCAAGAGACCGAACTCCAAGTTCGGAAAATCATAAATTTGCAACATCTTGCAAATAATCTGCCAGATTCATTTACTGATCTAAAAGGTGTCACAAAATCCTTGAATCCGGCCAGAAATGCGCCCGAAAGAGTGGAGGTACCAACTAAAACCACTCAACTGCCCGTTCCCAAAAAGAGGGGGAGTAGTACGGCCTCTGACCAGGATCCTGCTTCTCGCAAGCAGCAAAGGAGAGTGAGGAGAAACTCCTCAAAGTCAGTAAATGCAAGTCAACTCAACGTTGACAAACACCTTATGGGTAGTATACACCCAGTGGAAGGGCAACCTCCACAACCCAGCTCCAGCTTGCACACACTGGCTGGGACATCGGAACACCTAGACTCACGCGTATTGGGAAATCACGAAGAGTCATCAACGGTGCACGAGATATCCATCAACTATATCGATTCTGGAGAATCATTCAACCGTAAGTCTACGATTGTCGACACTTATTTTTCTGCTACAATTGCAAATACCCTTCTCACTGATCATGATCCAAGGACTATCGTTGAGTGTGAAAAACGCTCCGACTGGCCTCAATGGAAGGATGCAATACAAGCAGAATTAGCCTCGCTTAATAAAAGGAAGGTATTCACAGAAGCAATACCTACACCTCCCAGTGTTTTCCCTGTGGGATTCAAATGGGTTTTCCTCCGGAAACGGAATGAGAACAATGAGGTGGTGAGATACAAAGCAAGGCTCGTAGCACAGGGTTTCACGCAGAGACCCGGCATTGATTTCAATGAGACATATTCTCCGGTTATGAGTGGTATCACTTTCCGATATTTAATATCTTTGGCAGTGCAAAATCGTCTATCTATGCAGTTGATGGATGTCGTGACCGCATATCTTTACGGGTCACTAGATTCGGACATTTACATGAAGGTTCCTGACGGAATCTCTGTCCCGGATGCAAGCGCAAAACGCAACATGTACTGTGTAAAACTGAACAAGTCTTTATACGGCTTGAAACAGTCGGGGCGGATGTGGTACAACCGACTTAGTGAGTTCCTCCTTCAAAAGGGGTACTCCAACAATGATGACTGCCCATGTGTCTTCATCAAGAAGTCCTCTTCAGGATTTTGCATCATTTCCGTGTACGTCGATGATCTCAACATCATTGGCAACGCACAAGATATTGATGAAGCATGCAATCATCTAAAGATGGAATTTGAGATGAAGGATTTGGGTAAAACCAAATTTTGCTTGGGTCTTCAACTCGAGCACCTTCCCTCAGGAATAATGGTACACCAAGCTGCCTATATCCAGAAAATATTGGAGAAATTCAATATGGACAAATCCTACCCATCTAAAACTCCCATGGTGGTTCGATCTCTAGACGTAGAGAAAGATCCGTTCAGGCCGAGGGATGATGGAGAAGAGATGTTGGGACCCGAGGTTCCATATCTCAGTGCCATTGGAGCGCTTATGTATCTTGCAAATTGTACGAGACCTGACCTCGCATTTGCAGTGAATCTATTTGCTAGACACAGCGCTCCCACCAAACGCCATTGGCGGGAGGCAAGAATGTCTTTCGATATCTCCAAGGCACAAAGGATCTTGGCCTATTCTTTCAGTTCCAGAGAAACCTGGACTCTAATATGATTGGATATGCTGATGCTGGCTATTTATCTGATCCCCATAACGCCAGATCACAATCCGGCTTTGTGTTCCTACATGGTGGAACGGCCATATCATGGAAGTCTTCTAAACAGACTCTGGTTGCAACATCCACCAATCATTCTGAAATAATTGCAATATATGAGGCATCACGCGAATGTGTGTGGCTTCGCAGGATGATTAACCACATACAACGGTCATGTGGAATTGGTTCTATCGAATCACCCACCATTATCTATGAGGATAATGCGGCTTGTGTTGCACAGATGCAAACATGATACATTAAGAGCAATATCACTAAGCATATTGCCCCTAAGTTGTTTTATCCCCATCAACTCCAGAAGAGTGGGGAAATAAACATCTTGCAAGTCTAATCATGCGACAATCTCGCTGACCTATTCACGAAGTCTCTACCAACTTCAACATTCCAGAAATACATTCATGGAATTGGTATGCGACGGCTTCGAGATTTGCAAGAATCAGGGGGAGTATCTTCCTGAACTATTCCTGTTCAAAGCATCATATTACACTCTTTTTCCCTTAAATGAGTTTACTTTACAGGTTCTCATTAAGATTTTTAATGAGGTAATATCAACATAAGAACATATGTCATACTATCCGTTTTCCCCATCGGGGTTTTTAGGAAAGTATAAACGGCATATTTATTGACCTCTATATTCTATGGATTTACTTCATATTGAATCAACAGAGGCAATAATCATCATATGCTGTATCATTTTCTCCTTATTTTCCCACAGGGTTTGAAGGAGTTTTGACAGCATATTCTACCATACTCCTCACATTTTTTCCCACAGGGTTTTTGGAGGAGACTCTTTTAAGATGATGAAGATCCACAAGGACAAGAATAGATTAGAGGAAGTGTGTGTAGTCATGCGGTGATTAGGGGGAGTGTTAAAAATAAAATAACTCTTCAGTTATTGGGATAATCCCCTTATTCCCGCACGTGTAGTTCCCACGAGGGAACCGTCGCCAGTTCCCTGGAGCGTCGCGTGTTGCGAACCGCCTCCAGGAACCGACTTCCTCGCGTCTATTCATCATGTATAAAAGGCTCTTGCCCATCATCAATAAAGATCAATCGCTTTCATTCTTCACTCTCGACTCTCGCTCGATTTCTATTCCAACAATACTCCCACTATGGCTAGTCTAAGGTAAGTGTGGATGTACTGTGTACTAATAGATACGTGTGGTTCTGCTGTGTGCATGGTGTTGAACTATCAATACGAGAACATGCATGTTGCTCTAAATGTTAGTTATTGTGCAAGGTGCGGTCGGTGATGTTTGATTCAGTTTTCCGAGTTTCTCAAATTACAGTTTTACTATAAATAGATATATTAAGGTTCCAGTTCAGTGGCCTTGTGCACGTTGATGCAAACATATCTTACACGCATAGAATAGTCGATGATACATGTCAGGCCTATATAAATATACAACTATCCCCAAGTAACATATTTCTCCAGCATCCATATTTAGCCATGCCATTTTCTACAAACTATCTTGGCTCTAGCATGGTCGTCAGAAAAATGTAGCACATCATCTTCAATAGTTTTTCATGGCTAGCATGTCAAATTTAAGTGTGAGATCTTGAGAGTTTCATCACATCAAATTCACCTTTTTAATACTTTTACTCCGATCTAGAAAGAAATTGGTTGGAGAACATAAATCTTTCCACATGTGGACAAAGCACCACTGAACCCTAACAGAGAGAAAATTAATCATTTATACCACCACGCTCAGTAATTAACTTCAGTCACCTGATTATGTAGAAATAGAGGTACAAAATGTAGGAATAAATTATGGTAGTCTAAAAGACTTTTTTACTAGAACTAGGAAAAAACCGTTTATGTATCTATTAAAAAAATCACCAATTTATCAACCACTAGTAGAAACAGCTCATGAATAGCCGTCTGAACTTTCCTCGCATGGTCATCTTAGAGATGGTAACACTAGAACGCAAAATGGGCTGCCAACATATAGCTGATGATTTGGGGGCAAAACAAAGAAATGATGCTCAAGGACCGAGACTCCCTGTGAGTCAGATGTAATTGTGGCCTATTGAGTCGACGCCAAACATATATGACCTAGCCAAAAGACTACAGCATCACGAGGGGTTGCTTGTCCACCAATTGCTTGAGTGTCGTAAGAAATATGGAGGAAGCTTTACCTAAGGAATATTAGTATGTACAACAACATGATGACTTTTAGAAATACTAAGGAGAATGTGCCACTTTTGAATACATGCATGTTGTGCATGAGAGTAGTGATTGTTATGGGGATCCATGGACATTCGGTTGCTAAGCATGCTTGCAATTCGAAGTTGGACGGGCTTGGTCGGATTCACCTTAACTTTTGTGGACAATGTAGCTATAAATATCAATTAATAAAATCCCTGGTCTTCCCTCGGAAGTTTACCCTAATTTAACAACCCCATCATGCCACCAAATATAGCACAATCTCTTACGCTAAACCTGCAATTTCTCCAAGCATGGGGCTAGCGATTTACAGTCGCCTTGCCAAATATGCATCCACAATCCTCCTACAAAAATGCACTCACAATCGCCTTGCCATATTCAATCCATGTAACAAACGGATGACCGCTTTCACTTATTCTACCTCCTTGGTTTAGAAATCTTAATGAAAAAATGGCGTAGAGCGGTTGCTAAAAGGACATGAGGTGGAACGGTGGGGTAGAGACTAACAGTGGAGGGGCGCCATCCGAGAGCACCGGGGCACGACGTGTGGCACACAACTAGGGCGTGTGGAGTAGGCGAGGAGGTAGGGTGGTGTTGGAACGGGAAGCTGGTGAAGTAGGAGGAGCAGCAAGAAGTGTACCACCGTTTGGCCGGAGGAGGAGGGAAGAGAGGATGTGAGGAGTATTGTGTCAATGAACGAACGAATAGACTATCTGGACCGAAGAGCGCTGAAGGAGGTGTGTGCTTGCATCGAGCCATGGAGATGGTGGTGCCGGCTTGCTTTTAGACAGTTGTATCTCAGGCGGACTGTTGGATCTGTTTCCATAAAAAGTTTTGCAATATAATGCTGCTACATTCAACGGTCTTCGGTTCAAGGTGAAGGAGAATGGCCGGGCCCTAAACGAGACACTACCATTTTCATGTCTGGTCGGAAGAAAAGAAATACCAACACATGGAGTATGTGTCAGAAATGATGTTGAACCATGTGAGGGGATCAATTAATTAATGCTATCTATCTGACGCGTGAAGTTGTGGTGCGATCGAGGAAATGCTTGCCTCTGTCCAACTACTTTTTCTTGTGTGAGAATATGTGGGGTATGTAGAGAATATTGTACATGGCTAACTTGATCAAAAATAAAGATAAAGGGGGCCAAAACTGAAATCCAATACTCCCCTAAGGATAGTTCTAGAATCAATTGCATCCTAGGTGGCAACATCATCTATCAATATATCAAAGGGCTCCGTTTCAGCCTCCCATGCAACTGGCCACGTCGCCGAGATTTCCCTCGGCCGTCCGATCGGCGACCAGCGGCCCACGGTCGCAGATAGACGCACTTCTACAGTGCTCGGTGGGAGGACCTATTTGCAATTCGTAAAAAGCTCGAGGGGTTCCGTGCAAAAACATCACTGCAGCGCAACATCTTCCAAAAAAAACCTTGCGTTTTCATTAAAACACTCCGAAACAGACGCTTCCCTGCAGAAAAGGATCGAACGGAAAATATCGCAAAATGTGAGGACCTTTCCGCAAAAAACGCCGGACAATTCCCCTTCCTCCTCCTTTCCTCTCTCGCGCGCGCGCGGCGGCGGCATCGCCGCGGCTGCCGACGAGCTCCGCCGCCGCTACGTCGCTCGCCGTCCAAATCGGCGACCACTGCGAGGTCCGCCGTCGCTGCCCGCACCTCCTCGCCGCAGATCAGACGCCGGAACGCCTCCTGGGCGCCGTAATCGCCGATGCCGCTCCCGCCGACCTCCGCCGCCTCCGCCCGCCGCCGCGGCCGCTACGGCAACCCAATCTCGGCGGCGCCGCCACCTACGGCACCCCCGCGACGACGCGCGCCGAACGCGGGCAGCCGCGCGTCCCAGAACGCAGTACCGCGCCGCCGGCGTCCACGGCGCCGCCGCGGCCGAGCCAGCCCACTCTGCCCACTGTGACGTCAGCATGACGTCACAGTGGGCCTCCTTTTCCAGATTAAAAAAAAAACAAAAATTTTAAATATACCCAGTAGGAAAAATACAATAAATATATCAATGTGTCCATAAAAAAAATGATGCCTATTCATGTCGCACGACAACAAATTCAAAATTTGAATCTTACAAAATTTCAGGTGCCTCTAAAATTTGTCCATTTTCCCGTAAGCATTAAAAATAATAATAATAGTAATACACCCACTAGGAAAATATAATCAAAGTGGCCATAAAAAAAATGATACCTATTCATGTCGCATGATAAGAAAAAAAAAATTGAATATTCCATAATTTTAGGTGCCTTCAAAATTAGACCATTTTTCGTAGAAACGTTAAAAGAAAATTTCATAAATTTAGGTGCTTCCAAAATTAGACCATTTTTCGTAGAAACGTTAAAAAAAAATCAACACCGAAAAATATCTTCTCAAATTAGACAGTTTTCAAAGTCTGAATAACTTCCAAATGTAGGCTCTCTTTGCACTTCAATAATTCTAATATGTACGCAAATTCAGAATGCGGACATTTTCCAAAAATAAATTGCCAACGTGACAAAAAAAAAAAAAACAACCTCCAAACTCTCCACACAATAGATGCATTTAAACAAAAAAAAACGATACGACAATATTTCACTACACCAGATGAACGATAGCCCTTTTAAAAAATATATTTACAAAAAAAAAAAGTTGCATACCTAACAAGTAGGACCATTTTACTAAACCAAATTGCATAAAATAAAAATATTTTTGAAACCTATCCACCTAGAAAATATGAATAACATATCCGAATGATCAAAAGATAAAATACTTGCTATTTATAGCAAAAAAAGAAAAAAAAAGTTTCCAACACCCATGAAAAGATCAATATTTCAACATTAAAAAAAAAAAAACAACTACACTTCCTATAAATATAACAACTACACTTCCTATAAATATATCAAATCAAATTCTTCCACAAATGCTTGATTAGATGAACAATTGAAGAGAATACAGAATCATAACCCCTACTTATGGATTGGATTTAAATTAAATTTTCCAAAAACTCATATATTGTGCTTCCTCTAATTATTGAGCTGAATTAAACACGTACCACAAATACAACAATTTCCAAAATTCCCAAATTAACAATTACAAATAAATGCTGAAAATTATGAAAATCATACCTTTTAATTTGTTATTCCGAAAAAAATACAAACAATATGTCGAAAAAAAAAATCAAATTTAACATATTTTCAAGCTATCCACCCAAAAGATGCATTGAAAAAAAAAAACGATACGAATATATTTGACTACACGAGACAAATTAACGTAAACGATATCCCTTTTAAAAAATATACTTACAAAAAAATGTTGCACTTCCAAAAAAAAATGAAAAAAACAAATCGGAAAAAAAAAATATTGAACTAAATTAGACATCTAACACAAGTTCAATAACAATATACTCGACAATACTTGCTATTTTTGACCAAAAAAAAAAATTCCAAATTCCAAAAAATGTCAATATATCAAAAAAAAAAAAATCCAAATATACTTCCTCTAAATATATTATTGTAATTCCTCAAAAT
Source organism: Poa pratensis (assembly GCA_947311845.1). Lineage (NCBI taxonomy): Eukaryota > Viridiplantae > Streptophyta > Magnoliopsida > Poales > Poaceae > Poa > Poa pratensis. The sequence continues at coordinate 32,635,250 of CAMZMU010000112.1, forward strand.
ATTGAGCTAAATTACACACCTACCACAAGTTCAATAATTACCCAAATTATAAATTTCCACAATTTGAATTTTACCACAAGATATTTCCCGAAAACTGAACAATACTCCGAACGTACGCTCTCTTTGCATTTCAATGAGTTACAAATGCCCACACTTCCAAAAATAAGGACATTTTCCAAATTTGAATTTCACCACACGGGCGCGGCGGTGTCGCCGCGCAATTTTTCCTAGTACTTAATAATAAAGGAGAAAGTGTTTCTCTTTTCCTACTTTGCGGTTAGATTATAAGTTCTTTGACAAAGCTGAAGTTTCAGCATAGCAAAATACAACTTCCAACTTCTGCAAAGAGAAGCCCCCTAAAATACAATAACGACAACATGTGGCATCAGCGTGGTCGTTTTATCATATACACAAGCGATGTTGGTCATACTGAACACATACTATACATGGCAAAAAAAGGCCAAAGTTGAACTTCAAACTGCGCGTCCTTTTAACTGTCAACAGCTTTCTCAATTATAATTTAAACCTTTCAGCAAACAGAATAAGTGGAGGGATTTAATTAGGCATATGAAAATGGTTGATGTCTTAGCCAGGTACTGAATACTGACGAGTCCTTGGTCTCAACAGTTCAAAAAGGACAGAAAGCGACAAGCGATTGGAATATCATTTATGTTGTACATGATTGGATTTGTAAGGACCAGCTCTTGACTGCACACTCATTCATTTAAAGCAAAGAAAAATAATTCAAATACATATGTGGAAAGGAGTTGATGACTCACCTTTCGGAGTGACTGTATATTTGGAACAGTTCTTCCTCGGAAGATTTTTTCCTCTAACAACATTTATAGCACCAGTAGCCATGATCCCTGGATTGCATGTGTCAGTCGTATGATTGCTGATGAACATAGATGATTATGCATTTGAAAGACAATTACAGGAACTCCCCTAGATAGCTGACTTAATAAATGGTAAGTACATCATTCAACAAGCTGACATTCGTTCAGTTAAAAAAACTGAAATTTGCAACTCGGTGTCTTTTTGAAATTTTAACAGTCAATGCATATCAAAGTTAGTACGATTTGGTTGTTTTCATCGTGTTCTATGACAGGAATTAAGCAGTAGCACTCGTGTATAAACTGCAAGCTAAATATAGCAACTCTAGCATCCTGCCAATTCGATCAGTTCAGCAGCTAATCGATAAGGAGAAAAGATCACATAACTAATACATGTGCATCATAGTATATGCTAACAACCTTGAAATAAGAAGGAAAATTACCTTGATCGACATGAGTTGTCAGCAACCGACATGAGTTGTCAGCACCAACAGCCCTGTCCATGGGTTTACTAATACTCCCTCCGTTCTAAATTAAATGACTTTCATTTGTCAAAATGAGGATGTATCTAGTAACATATCCAGATACATTCATATGTGAGAAAATGGAAGTCATCTAATTTGGAATGGAGGGAGTAGGATGGCCCGATCCAGTACAAAATTGAGCTTTTTATAAGTATCCTATGAGGGCAGTAACAGGAAATATGATATCTAATTTTGGCATTCGAGTATCTATTAAAAACGAATTCTCACCTCAGACCATGAGAAAAATTCAATATTTGCTGTTCAAGCTGAACAGACAATGTATATCAATAAACAATGATAAATCAAATTGTCTACTGGATTATGGATTTGGAATACAGATAGTTCCTTGCTCTAGTAAACGATAAAGACTTCGCGTTAATTTATTTGAAGCAATCAGTAGTGAAGTGCATATATAAGTTGCTGTCTAGTGCACAAGCTATCAAATAGTTATTCAGTAACAAGAGAGACAAAATATACTCCAAAGGATGTCTACTTCGCGTTCACATTTCCAGAGAAATTGTCTTAGATCATCAGGCATCAAGATAAATTTCTGGTAGCTGAAGAAGCACCTGCTTGCAAGTCAACTCAGAAGAAGGATCATGATAAGGATCAAGCACAGCTACACAGTCAGCGTATTTTTCCGCTGCTGTCCTCCAAATATCTGGAAGCGCCTTCCATTCATGCACAGCGAATTCATTTCCACCAGGCAATAGTGCACTCTCAAGCAAAGGCGAGCACTTGCCGCGAGGTGGGCTCTCTAGCTGCGACACAGATTTAAGAAAGTTTCAGGCAAAGGAAGTTACACACTCGGGGCAAATTCAACACATCAATGCAGTACTCCCTGAAAGAAATGATTTCTAACAGTTCATGCATACAGTTCCTACAGCAAGGCGACTTGTATTCGCATTCAGAAGACAAAAATTCTCTTGTTTCAAAAAAAAAGAATTCAAAAATTCTGAATGCACCAGATACATACTTCTAGTGTCTAACAACCGACTTGTATTTGCATTCAGAAGACAAAAATTCTAAAACAGAAAGGGCGTCCATCCATCGGACCCAGAACCAACGACAACGGTAACAGCAACAGTTCCTACTGTATGGGCTAAGAGACAATGGTTAATGCAAATACATACTTATCACATCAGTAGTCTCAAGCCCAAATGAATAAACTGGACACCAGAAAACAGGTTCACTGATCACTCACACACATGCATACAAGCATGCGGAAGTTCAGTGATCCACTTGCTAGCTCTTTCCCAATGCCTACAATTCCGAAAACTTCTCCATGCTCCAGATACATACTTCTATCCCGGTACACGACATCTAGCACATGTTCCATAGATATTCGTTCTGCTGAATTTTTGACGATTGACAGACATCTTGTGGCAGGGGGGTGTGCATGTACTACTAGGTAAGTGTGGATGTGCTATATGTGTGGTACATATTGAAGGAACAACACGAGAACATGTTGGTTCTAAATGTTAGATATGGTGTATGGTGTGGTGGGTGATGTCTGATTCAATTTTTAGCTTCTAAAATTACAGTTATATACACAACAGCAACAGTTCCTACTTATTACAACCTCAACACGTGATGGCTGACCATCTCGGTTGCGCTCGGTCACACCGATTTGACAACAGCAAGGCATACATCAATCGATAAACAGTGACATCTTCCGTTTTAATCGAGGCTGAATTATACTCTTCTGCTGTCAATTGCGAGTGTATAACTAGTGCCTCTCCAGCCCTGCTGCCCACTCTGAACCGAGAAGATCGAACTCGTGCCGGATTAGCTAAAGCACAGGCTGGGTCTAGCGATTACAGACGAGCGGTGCCGCCCTGCCGAAACGTCGCAGCAGCGCTCGCCTCACCGGAATAAATCCAAGCGCGATTGATGGAAGGACGGGCGTTGTAGCTAACTCTACCTGGAAATGGTATCGGAAGGAAATGAGGTGGGGGCGACAGACGGAAGGACTAACCGTGGAGGGGAACAGCGGAGGGGCGCCGGCGCACCGGGGCACGACGCGCGGCGCGCACCGCGGCCGCGCGGAGGAGGCGAGGAGGCCTGGCCAGCTCCGGAGCGTTAGGGCGGCCGCGGCGGCGGGGGGCCGGTGCTCGAGGTGGGGTAGCGAGCGGTGTGCCTGGCCGGAGGAGGAGGAGGCGAGGAGCATGGCGCCGATGAGCGCACGAACGGCCTCTCTGGAGTGGAGCGTGAGCCACAGGAAGTAGCGGGGAACACGAGTCCCACACGCACAGGTAGTACATAGGACGGACAGCGACGGAGGAGATGACGACGCGTCGCGGCGGGCAGAACGAGGCGGCGGTCACCGGCGTGTCGCTGGCAACACATGTTGTCCACATACACACTAAAGTGAGTGAACATACACATGAAATGTGTCTAGATACACTTGTGTACATGTGAATGTGGACAAAACATAAAACATCTTATATTTATGAACGGAGGGAGTAGATAGAGCAAACAACCGCTAAGGCGTCAACTCTGGAAGCGTGCCCTGAAAGACTGTCATCAGGACACCTATCCTGCAGTATACCAATTATATGGCCGATACTGTGACACCAACCGTCCATTATTGGTGCCACGAAGTGTCCTTAAAGTGAAGCCACGAGAAGAGCCACGTAGGCAGCAGGAGAGGCTTCCTATTCCCGTATATAAGGAGGAGCCAGGCTTCAGAAATGAACACAAGGGCGCACAACACCAGCAACCCAGCATCCCGAGCAGAGAGTTCATCAGCGACCTCGCTGCTTAGTAGTAACAGTACATCCCTCATCTTGTAACATAGTCCGTGCAATAAGAAGCTGTAAGACGGAAGCTAGTAGTAAGGTACTTTTCGTCCTCTGTGTGTAATCCTTCGGGGGTTCCCGAAGGGAAACCGTATGTATTCTATATTGTGGAAATGAAGTAGTTCTGTTTTTCCCTTAATCTTGTTAGCATGTTCATATGGATTGGGTTCTTATGCTAGGGATCATATAGGAGAAACCTCTGCGTTTAGTTCTCTGTTAAGCCGAGTGGCGTTGAAATGAGAACAGTGTAGCCGTAGAGAAGTGTTCCCTTCAGGTGGAACTGCCTGGGAAGACGTTAAGAAAATGCCTGACATGGGTATACATCTCGGGTACCCTATCATGAGGGTACCTGGTGCACATGACGACTAAGAACCAATAGCGAAGAGCCTATTCGAAGCTCAAGACCAGAGGCCCAAAAAGATGGAGTACCCTCCAAGATTAGTCATAGGCATAGTCGGTTAGAAATTTACTTATATGTAAATCAGGTCGGTTACGTACTCCCGAGACCCAGCCTATTTAAGGACTGGGAGGGGTGCCGATCTAGGGAAAAGCCATACTCAAACCACCAAAACTCTAGCGAGATCGACATCTCACCGGAGCCACCTTGTAACCGCATAATCTCACACGATCAATAACAGACAAGCAGGAAGTAGGTCTTTACCTCCACCCGAGGGGCCTGAACCTGGGTAAATCTTGCCTCTGCTTGTCAGCCGACGAAACTACCAGTACTACCACGTTCTCTCCCCATAATCTCAACCCTAGGTCCTTAACCATGGGATTTGATGAGTGTACCCCTCGTCAATTGGCGCCGTCTGTGGGAAAGAATAGTGCTGGACTCACGGTTCTTCGGTTCCATCGGAAAACGGCGACTCGCCGATCGGATCTACAAACGGCAACTCGCCGGCTGCATCAACAAACCAGAACTCGCCTACTCGGGCACACGGCAACTCGCCGACTCACTCGACAAACGGCAGCACGCCAGCTTCACCTGCAAAAAGCACATCAGATCCTCTGATGGATTTCGAGCCACACTCGCCAGAATTCCAGGAGACCTTCTCCGATCTCGAGTCAGGTTTGGGTTTAACCGTTGGTTCGTTCAATTTTTTCGTCAACAAGCTTGGTGTGCAGGACTTGACAGATCCACGCCAACTCGCGACTTCCGCACCCGAGGCTCCATCGGTTGCGGCTCCTTCGACTGCGGATCCATCAACTGCGTCCATACCATCGTCGATCCTCCAAGCTTGCTCGTCTGCAACAACCATGACGACTCGAGAGATCAACGAGCTCATGAAGAACTCCAGGTGAGGAGGCCGAATCAGCATACCGCACAAACGATCCCGAGCTCGATCTCCCACTCGAGGAATTTCGACTGCGGATCTCCCTCAGCGACTTCGACGAACCTGAAACTCATATCGACAACCACGTCGACTCCGAGATCTGCACCAACAACAACCTCGACTTCGAGATCATAACAACTTCGCCACGCCGAGATGAGCATAGGCGATGAAGGCATCGACAGCGAGATCCGTCCAGACGGACCACTCGATGGGCATATCGACTCCGACATGAGCCTTGATGACGATGTCGAGTCCATGACGGGACTCGAAAACACATATACATACCCTCGGGTGATACCCCAGCAGGTCTACGTCGCCATCGCCGCAGAATCATCAGATGCTGCGGCCAGCCGCAGGCCTACAGAATTCCCGTGCACAGTTACTATGCCGGACGGAGTCACAACTCTCACAATCACTGCTGAGATGGCAGCAAAAGCAGATAAAGTCATCAAGGAGTGCACAATGATGCCAGCAGACGCAACACAAGAGGAGATGTTGACCTTCCAGTACTTCAACTGGCAGGAATCACTTCGACTGCGGCAGGTCAGAGCAACACTCGAAGAACGCAAAAAGCAAGCTAGCTTGTCGAGTGCGCGAAGAAGACAGCTCTCCCTGAGCTCCACCGGGCGAGCAGACACAAGACCCAGATCAAGGCTGTCACACCTCTCGCCGGATGAGAGGGCGGCACTCACCCGCAACTTAGGCAACTCTTTCATGACATACGACGAGGAGGGAGTGCCAGTACCCAAAACAGCTGCGGGTGCTCTCTTTACCGCTGCAGCATACCTAGAGGCAATCAAGCCCCAGCTGATGACCCCAATGCAAAACTACATCGCCAACAGATCAAATCACTCGCCTTAGCGCGAAGGCCATACGCCAAATCCCAAAACTCCAGGAGGGAGTCGAGATCGTGCCATAGTTGACACGCGTCGTGAAGAGCACAATCGCAGTGGTCGTCGCCACCACTCGAAGGAAAGAAGCGGCTCGCGTAGGCGCAGGTCCAGGAGCAGATCACGCAGATCTTACAGTAGCGACTCATACTCTGATCGAGAGCCTGAGCCACATGGAGCTCTGTGCTTCACTCGACGCGTCCGCGAGACACGGATGCCCAAAGGGTTCAAACTCACATCTGAACAGCCCAAGTACACGGGTCGACAGGAACCTTCGGGTGGCTGGAAGACTACAGGCTGGCTGTCGCGTGCCAGCGAGGCACAAACACCACAGCCATGCAATACATACGACTCATGCTCGAAGGCACAGCCCGCGACTGGCTCAAAGCTACCTCCATCAACATACGACTCGTGGGATCACTTCCGCATGACTTCATCAAAAACTTCGAGCCTCTATGTGAGCGCCCAAAAACGTTCGAGGAGCTGCGAGCTTGCGTTCAACGGTCAGACGAAACGTTGAGGTCATACATCAGACGATGGACTGAGATACGCAACTCAGTCGGAGTAATTTCAGAAGATATGGCCATGGATGCTTTCATAATGGGCCTCGCCAGGCGGACTTCAAAGAAGCACTTGGTCGCAAAAAGCCAACCTCTGTGGCTAACCTCTTGATGATCGCGACTGAGTGGGCAGACGGAGAAGACATGGCGCGCACCACACGCGGGTCCTCACCCCGTGACAATCATGAAAGCGGCAGTCGAAGCCGCAGAGACTCATACAGAGACGACCGAAGGCGCAAGCGTTCAAAACGTCACTACGACGACGACAGACCCGAATTCATGGCGGCTGGGTTCTCCACACCCCGCAACGACCAAGACAGAAGCGACCGCGGTCAGAAGATCGACGGGACAGTCGAGATGATCGCGGACAGTCGAGATGATCGCGGGACAGTCGAGACCGCGGCCAACGCAGTGATAGCTACAAGAGGAAAGACTGGCGCAAGTCACGATCCGGCACACAATCCGAGCGATCATTCGAAGAAAAGATGGATGCTGATTGCAGATTCCACCTGTACAAGGGGGAAGACGGAAAACTGCGCTCCAATCACTCGATGAGAAACTGCAGGGAGTTCGACCAAATGGCGACTGATTACATAAATCTCAGAAAGGCAACAGCCGCACTGCACCTGTGCCTCAGCCAAACAACGTGCCGTTCTGATGGCACCACCCCCCACCACAGCCTGCCGCAGGCGGAAATCTCGCGGGTGCCATACAGCCCGTACCTCGGGTGGACGAACCTCAGTACCCTCCGCCCCAAGGGCAGATGTACATGATACAGAAAGGTCGCCCTTCCAACAGGGAGCAAAAACTTCGCACTCGACAAGTAAACATGGCGGTCATGTCACCTCCCGCTGTAACTGAATTCTTGAAGGGTTCTGAAACGCAATAAGCTTCAGCAGAGAGGACCACCCTCCATCGGTTTCGTCCAGGGCACTCTGCTCTGGTACTCGATGCACAAATTGGAGGCTACGCCATGTCCAAGGTCTTCATGGATGGTGGCAGCGGCATAAACATCATCTTCGCAGATACGCTCCGCAAAATGAACAGGTCAGTCGAAAACCTGCCAAGATCTTCAAATACCTTTCACGGTATCGTCCCAGGGAAAGCAATAAGCCCAGAAGGCACCATACAACTCGACGTAACGTTCGGGGACAAGAACCACTTCAGGACAGAGTCGATTGAGTTCGAAGTTGTCGACTGGAAGTCACAATACCATGCTATACTTGGACGCCCGACGTTCGCTCGATTCATGGCGGTGCCACACTACGCATACCTCCAGCTAAAGATGCCTGGACCAAAAGGAGTAATCACAGTCAAGGGAACTTCCAAAAGTCTGACTCTTGCGACCGAGAGTTTAGCAAAATCTCTGAGATGTTTGGCATGGAAGCAACACTCGCCGATCTAGCGGTCTCCAACGATCGAACACTTATGCCAGAGCACAAAAGGTGGCAGTCGACAGAGCATTCAATGCCACCAATGACACAAGATCGCATCAGGTGCACCCGACTGACCCGACCAAGACAGTCAATGTCTCGTCGAGTCTGCCTATCGCATAGGAAAGCGCGCTCGTCGAATTCCTCCGTGAGAACTGGGATATATTTGCATGGTGTCCAGCCGACATGCCAGGTATTCCCAGGGAATTCGCCGAGCACTCTCTCCAATTATTTCCAGATGCTAAACCAGTCAAGCAAACAATGCGCCGCATATCCGGCCCAAAAAGAACCGCAGTCGAAGCCGAAGTCGACAGACTACTCGCAGCAGGTTTCATCAGAGAAATCAAGAAATCACAATGGGTGGCCAACCCCGTACTCGTAGAGAAGAAGCACACAGATATCCTTCGGATGTGCGTAGATTTCACGCACTCAATAAGTGCTGTCCAAAGGATCACTTTCCACTACCTCGAATCGACCAGATCGTCGACTCCACCGCCGGGTGCGCTCGCTTGTCCTTCCTGGATGCTTACTCGGGTTACCACCAGATAAGGATGAAGGAAGAGGATGAAGAGAAAACGGCGTTCATAACCCCACTCGGGGTCTACTGCTACACAACAATGCCTTTCGGGCTCAAGAACGCAGGCGCAACCTACCAGCGCATGATGCAAGACTGCCTCAAGAAGCAAATTGGGCGAAACGTCCAGGTCTACGTAGATGACATCGTCATCACAACAAGGGAGGAAAACACACTACTCGATGACTTGCGAGAGACGTTCGCAAACCTCAAACGCTTCCACATCAAGCTCAACCCGAAGAAGTGCACGTTCGGCGTGCCAGCCGGGCAACTCCTCGGGTATCTAGTCTCAGCTCGAGGAATCGAGGCGACCCGGAGAAAATACAGGCCATCTTGACGATGCAAAGGCCTTCAAAGCTCCATGACGTGCAAAATTAGCGGGTCGAGTGGCAGCACTCAGTCGATTCATCAGCAAGCTGGCGAAAAAGCACTCCCGTTCTATCGACTGATGAAGAAAGCAGACAAATTCGAGTGGACGCCAGAAGCCGAAGCAGCCTTCACGGACCTCAAGCGAGTCCTCACAAGCCCTCCAATCCTCGTCGCACCAAGGGAACGCGAGCCACTGTACCTATATGTCTCCGCAACTAACAGGGTGGTGAGCACCGTACTGGTAGTCGAACGCAGGGAGGAGGGACACGCCCAAAGCATACAACGTCCAGTCTATTACTTGAGTGAAGTGCTCTCCATATCAAAGCAGCGGTACCCGCACTATCAAAAGCTGGCCTACGCCGTGTTCATGTCCTCAAGGAAGCTGACGCATTACTTCTCCGAGCACCCGATCACTGTAATCAGCACCTCAGGGATCGGGGACATCCTCACAAACCCCAACGCAACTGGGCGAGTCGCAAAATGGCTCATCGAGCTAGCACCGCGAGATATCAAGTATGATTACCCGAAGGCCATCAAAGCACAAGTCTTACCTGACTTCCACACCGAGTGGATCGAAGCTCAGCTGCCAGGAGCACCAGATGTGTCCAACTCATGGACTATGTACTTTGACGGCTCAAAGAAAAACGAAGGCGCAGGCGCAGGTGTCATCCTCATATCACCAAAAGGCGACAAGCTTCGCTATATCCTGCAATGGGATTCGAGTTCCCATCCAATAACGAAGCAGAGTACGAGGCCCTGATCCATGGCATGAGGATGGCCAAAGCCCTCGGGTGCACTCGACTGATGATCTACGGTGACTCGAATCTTGTGGTGCAGCAAACAATGAAGGCCTGCGATGCAATCGCAGATAACATGATCGCCTACCGTGACCTGTACAACTCATGGAGGGCAGCTTCGAAGGCTGCGAGTTGCGGCACATAGGGCGTGAGAGCAATGAAGAAGCAGATAAGCTAGCCAACATTGGCGCGACCAAAGCACCAGTTCCACCTGGTGTCTTCTTCGAGCGCATCGAGCACAGGTCCATCAAGAAAAGCGACATCTCCTACATCAGCCAAAGCACCTAGCACAGAGGACCCGCCAGTCGAGGTACTCCTCATCGAGCCAACTTGGACTCAACCTTTCCTCGCATACATACTCCGCGGCGAGGTACCTGAAGACATAACAGAGTCAAGACGCGTCACTCGACGATCTAAAGCATACACTGTCATCAACGGTGAACTTACAAACGCAGCATATCAGGTATGTTCCAACGTTGCATAGCATTTGAAGATGGCCAAGCCATCCTTCGTGATATTCATGCAGGTACCTGCGGGCATCACGCCAGCAGTCGATCACTCGTAGCCAAAGCCTTTCGCGCAGGCTTCTACTGGCCCACAGCACTCAAAGACGCGGAGGACATAGTCAAAAGGTGCATCGGCTGTCAAAAATTCGCCACAAAGCCGCACGCACCCGCATCGGCGTTGAAGACAATACCATTGGCCTGGCCCTTCGCCCAGTGGGGGCTCGATATGGTTGGGCCACTCAAAAAATCCTCCCATGGAGGGCATACTCACCTTCTGGTGGCGGTCGACAAGTTCACCAAGTGGATTGAAGCAGTCCCTATCACAAGTTCGACTGCCACTACAGCAGTCAATTTCATAAAATCCATCATATACCGCTTTGGTGTGCCAAGCAGTATCATCACTGATAACGGTACAAACTTCACGGCTGAAGAATTCCGACTTCTGCAAAGAGCAAGATATCACGCTCAACTATGCATCCGTGGCACACCCGCAGTCCAATGGCCAAGTCGAAAAGGCCAATGGACTTGACGAGCGGAATCAAGAAACGCCTCCTGGTGCCACTCAAAAGGGCCGCGGGTGCTTGGGTCGAAGAACTCCCGTCTGTGCTATGGAGCCTACGCACAACTCCCAACGCTTCAACACAATTCACCCCATTCTTTATGGTCTACGGCGCAGAGGCAATCCTGCCATCAGATGTAAGATTCAATGCACCAAGAGTCGAAGCATACAACGAAGAAGATGCAGATGAAGCACTCGAAGATGCAGTCGACTTGCTAGAAGAAGCACGCAACACGGCGCTAGCACGCACAGCTGTTTATCAGCAAGACCTCCGCAACTATCACAGCCGTCGACTGCGTACCAGGTCCTTCGAGGTTGGCGACCTGGTACTTCGACTGAAGCAAAAGAAGGTGCATAAACTTGCTTCTCCATGGGAAGGACCCTTCATCATCACCGAGGTCATTGGTGGTGGAGCATACAGACTGAAGCACGCGAAGACAGGCGAACTCTCGCATAATCCTTGGAACGTTGCGCAGCTGCGCCGTTTCTATGCTTAGATTGCTCAGTCGCACAATGTAATAGGCACATATGTCGGATGGCTGCAGGTTTCAGACGCGCTCTTTTCCTTACCAGGGTACCTAAGGGGACTGGAAGGTTTTTAATGAGGCGGCCTGCAGCCTAACATTCATAAATGGAATATAGTTAATAATTCCTCATATTTCTCCCTGCTACTCGCATAACTTATCAGCATAAACTTAGCCTCACCCGTATGCTCGGGGGCTGAGCTACGTCAAAGCATGAGCTTTCGCTCCTTCTTCAAACATAATACTCCAGCCGCACTCGAATACTCGGGGGCTGGGTCATAAAACTCATACATAAAGGAAAAAAGTTGCTCAACCGCACTCAAATACTCGGGGGCTGTGTAATTTATGCTCCATATTCTAAGTGTTTTTCATAAACCCCACTCGATTCACTCGGGGGCTGCATACATACAAATATACACTGCGTACAAATGGCAAATTTACACTCGGGGGTTGTTCCCTATACAGAAATACCCTAATCCTTCGGTTCGTCCTTGACTGGAAGAATAGGACCCATAAGTTGGGCATGATAACTCTCAACCAACACCCTCGCATGGTCGACTGTATCGTCCAGATGCGACTGGGACAAAGACGATCCAGGCACGGGTGGACGTAGCTGCATATTTGGACGCTGACTTCGGATATATGCCATAGTTGCGTTGGCTCCATCCACAACCTTCTGGGTGATAAAGCCTCGAATGGGACCAGTACTCCGGAAAAGCCCGAGCAACGCGTGGATTCCTTGAGGTTGCGGCCCAGTCGGGAAAAGCGTCTGGTTGATTCGACTGAAGGCCGACCTGCATAACTCAAGAAGCATAGTGCTCCGTCACACTCAATCCTGCAAAGTCGCGAGTATGCGTGCTCGGTGCTTATCCAAACGAAAGTGCTGACGGCCCGTCGTGGGTTCATCAGTCGCATTGTTCAACTGCTCATCTACACGAGCTTGCTCCGACTGGAAATCTGGAACAAAACCTGCAACAACGCACGTTGGGTAAACAAAAAGGACAGATTATGAACTCTTGAGATCAGGGTAGTCATGCTTACACTCGAGTTGTCTGTTCACGATCTCCATCTCGCCAAGCACATAGTCCTCTCGTTGACTGGGTAGAGCAGGCCTAGCACTCATCATATCCAGCTCACTCTGGGCACTTCCCAACTCTTGCTCCAGTTTTACAACTCGAGCCTTCATATAACGCATTACTGTGGCATCATTTGCCACCTGAGCTCGAGATCGAGTGGGAGCACGATGCCGCGATGAGCCAGATGAAGATGCGGCTGCCCGTTTCTGTTCCAAACATCATAAAAGCTTCATGAGAAACTCATAACAAAGCTCAGGCGAGTGGTTGGACATAGCCTTTTCAGGCAAAAGCACAAAGGAATTAAATTCATACAAAGGTAGCAAAAGAACACGCATACTCGCGTGGTCATAAAGTTTAATTACAAGGCATAAAAGGCGCGGCTGCCCTATCTCTCAGATACCGACTCAGACCTAGCCCTACTCGAACGGGCGGCGACCTCTGTTGCCCGACGCTCCATGGTGGTCATAAACATATTAGCCAGTCGGGCGGCTGGCTCGCTAACATGCGTCAAAGATATTAGCTTCCCGCCGGCCTTCCGAGGGAAGTCAGACATCGCCGCCTCGAAGTTACCCTCTATCCCTTTACCTAGTATTAGCTTGAGGGTGGACTCCGAGCCGCGTACCGTGAGGGCGCGAGCAAAGTTCGTCATGGTCGAAGTTCCTGGTCCAAGCACATCAGCGAAGCCGTCAGCAGTCGACGGCACCTCCTTCATTGGGAGCACGTTCTTGTGCACGGCGCCGAGGGTGCTGGCAGACTTGGCAAGGGCATCCTTCGCCTGGAGAAATTGAGCGCCAAGGTCACCTATGACCTGGTCGAGTGATAACTCGTCACTGACCATGTCAGTAGGTGTTGGCACACCAATCGCCTCTGCAACTAATACCAAAGAGAGCAAATATTAGTACATAATACCCAACAGGGTACACACGAAGCATGCAAAGAGAAAGTTGCTAACCTCCCACGTCCCGAGCAAGGCCAGCCAGTCGTTCAGCAAACCCTCTCTTGCGCACGGCGGCTGCATCCTTGGCGGCATCCAAAATCTTCTTCGACTCAGCGCGCTGGGAGGCGATTGCTTCCTCCAGTTTCTTCACCCGGGACTCAGCAGATGCCTTGTCACCTGAGATAGATGGCCAGATGTCATTCACAATCGACAAAGCAAAGACAAAGCAAAAAGAACTTCGAATACAGAAGTCAAACACACTTACGGCTGAGTTGCTCCATGACAGCGCGCAGATTGTCTCTCTCCTGTTCAACCTGGATAAGAGCTTTGCCTGATTCCACCAGGTTGAGGTAGAAGGGCTGCATGCACATGGAACCAGCATAAGTTGTACACAAATAGTCCCAGTATGAAGACTCGACAAACGACACTTACGTGTTCAACCCAGGGTGCAGGCTTGGCAGCAGAAGTCCCAATTTCTGGAATTGACGCACTCGCAATCTTGGCGGCCTCAATGGTAGTGGCCGTGGTTACTGTTTTCACGACCTCAGCCGCAACAAGAGAAGCTTCTGGCTGATCTGTTGTCGAAGCTCTCTCGGCTGGAGGAGTCGGATGGCGCACAGTCTCGGCACTACGAGTGACATAAGACATACAACATAAGAAAAAGTAATCCACAAGCAAAAACCTTAGTACAAAAAGCTCAGGAGCAAACCTGTGCTCTTCTTCCTCCTCACTGTCGAGGTCGTCAAAAATTGGGCCTCCAAAAAGTAGCTCCCCACCCGACTGAGGAGGCGGAGCCGAGCTCAGTGGGCTCACGTCCAAAGGAGCAGCTGTGGTCGTAGGAGACGAGCCCGAGTCTCCGTCATCTCCCACATCTGATTCCTTCGCGGGTGTACTTGTGGAGGAAGACACAACTCGGGCCGCCCGACGGCGCTTGCGAGTGGGAACCTCGCTCACATCATCAGTCGTGGCAAGCTCCTTGTCCTGTGCTTCTTCTACCCCTTCCTCTTCAACCTCTTCTGTGGGAGATGTGGTAGCCGAAGGTAGAGGCGATTCATCTCCTCCCTTCGCTTCTACTGTCACCTCCGTTTCATGAGTTGGGCCATCTTCGGGAAGAGGAGGAAGGGTTGACGCAGTCGAGTGGCCCTGCATGTCATAAACAGGAGACGAAAGTCAGACAAACCAGCAAAATGGCAACGCAAAGAGACAACAAAACTTGATAGATTCACTAACCTCTGGCAAAGGCTTTTCAGCCCCATAAGGAGTGACAGGGCAGTTGACGTTGCAGGGCTCGCTGGCTTTTGTGCTGGTGATGGATCGCACATGTGACACCAGCTCGCTCTTTGACAGCTCCTCCTTGTTCATTCGAGTGGAGTCGAGAGGACCTTCATACTGCCACATAGGGCGAGCTCGCGCGCGGAGCGGCCACACCCGCATCTTCACAAAGGTGGCAAGAAGATGCACACCAGTGACGCTCTTTAGCAGTCCTCCAATCGTCTCCAGCAGAGGCGCCGCTTTCGCCATTTCTTCAGTCGAAAGCCGATGGTCCCAGGCTTTCGTCCTAGCGGCTATACCAGCAGTCGAAAATGCTGGGACCCCTTCCTGGTCGACGCGCACATAAAACAACCTTTTCCTCCACCCTTGCGCCGAGTCGACTAGCTTCAGGGCAAAGTATCGGGTGTCGCTGCGCACTTGGATCTGAAGGCCTCCAACTGGATAGGTTCGGCCGCCTCGGTTGTTGGGCCGGACCATGAAGATAGACTTCCAAAGGGCCTAGCTGGGAGCAACTCCCAGGAAGCACTCGCACAATACCATAAAACAGGCAATGTGCATAATGCCGTTCGGGGTGAGATCATGGATCTGCACCCCGTAGGCAAACAGCAAGCCACGAACAAAGTCGTGGAGGGGAAAGACAGACCCCTAGGTAAAAACTCCGCAAACATACGCGCTCATTTGCGCGAGGCTCGGGGAGTACCTCTTTCGATGGCGCACGGACAGTAAGCTGGTCCGCCGGCGGTAGCAGTCCGTCCTCGTGGAACTTCTCGAGATGTGCCGCCTTGATCGTGGACTTCACCCAGTCGCCGTCGCTCTTCTTGAGGTCGACGGCGGACGCAGATATGCTTGCCGCAGTTTTCTTCCCCTTCAAAGCGGCCGCATCGGTCGCGGGCGCGTCGGCGGCAGCTTTCCTCTTGGGCGCCATGGTTGTGGTGGCTAGGGAGTGAATAAGGAGCTCGGACGCAATAACAATGGAGGTGGAGCAAGAGGAAGACGATGGAACAGGGGCGGCGCGCAGAGCAAATGGCAAGTAAAAATAATGCCAGCACCGTCCCTCCTATTTACCACAGATCAAAATCGATCACAGCCGTTAAAATCGCAATCGTGCGCTCCGCACGCAATCCCACCGTACACGTGGCTGGCGTAGAGGGCAACCGTCGCAGGCCACTCCGCCCACTACGCACGCAAAAATAGGAGCCATCATCACGCCTCCGTAAAAAGTGGGCCAGAGTGGTCAAATCAAAGTCCAAACGGCACCGTCGTTCGGTCAGCTCTGCACAAATGGGCCCACCTATGTGTCACGTCTCATCCATCGCAGCATAACGCACGCCACGCGTGTCCGGCAGCGCAGTCGCCTAAAAACGTCATCCCTGACGTCATTTCAAGCGCTTTGTTCAGAAATACATTCGAGTCCACCCAACGCATATCGGTCACTCGATTGCCTTGTTTAGTTCGGGTGTGAAAAAGCAATATTAAGGCAATTTGGTCACTCGACCGTTCCTTCGACTGAGGCATATTACTCCCATTGGGAGCATATCAAAAAATTCTTCGACTAGAGATGCTCAAGACAATGATTTTGAGATTATCCTCCATTACAAGCAATACAACATAATCTCGGGGTCTACACCATCGGGAGCGCTGTCGCGCACCCGATAGAATTATGGCAAAAATTTCTTCGATTAACATATGCAGGGTAAAAGATCTGAGATTATCCTCCATTGCAAACAATAAAGCACAATCTCGGGGGCTACTCCCATCGGGAGCGCTGTCGCGCACCCGATAGAATGACGTCAAAAGGTCAGTCGACAAAAGAATCGACTCAGTTCATATGCAAAATCATACTCGAAACATTCCCGAGTTGCGTCCGTCGCAAATACCTCGGATGCTGCACGCATAGTGCAAAGGTAAGACCCGCCGAACTTTCGAGCTGGGCTAAGGACCGTTCCAGCAACGTCAATCCTTATACTTTCCGTGTCAACAGACATGATGAAAAATCCCGACGGACGCGTTGGGTAAAATTCAAATCTATACTGCAGATCGACTCAGTAAGACCTCCACGGCCTAGCCGAATCTGACCAGTTTGTTCCAGATTCGAGTCCGGGGACTCGAGTTTGATTGAAAGCTAGTAAGGTTTTACCCGAATGTGTAGTTAACCAGTCCCGATCCGTCGCGTGTACTGGGCCTGCTAAGCTATTATCCCTTGATCATCATAAGCAAAAACCACAGTCGATGAGATACTCGACATAGCCAACATGTGCTATTCATACAGGAATTCCAATTATAATACGAAGCATATGACGTGCACGTACGAAAGAGTCCATGCCCGATTCTTCGAGTCAGACAAGTACTCGGGGGCTACTGACATGGGTATACATCTCGGGTACCCTACCATGAGGGTACCTGGTGCACGTGACGACTAAGGCCCAATAGCGAACAGCCTATTCGAAGCCCAAGACCAGAGGCCCAAGAAGATGGAGTACCCTCCAAAATTAGTCATAGGCATAGTCGGTTAGAACTTTACTTATATGTAAATCAGGTCGGTTACGTACTCCCGAGACCCAGCCTATTGAAGGACTGGGAGGGGTGCCGATCTAGGGAAAAACCATACTCAAACAACCAAAGCTCTAGCGAGATCGACTTCTCGCCGGAGCCACCTTGTAACCGCATAATCTCACACGATCAATAACAAACAAGGAGGAAGTAGGGTCTTTACCTCCACCCGAGGGGCCTGAACCTGGGTAAATCTCTGCCTCTGCTTGTCAGCCGACGAAACTAGGAGTATTACCACGTTCTCTCCCCATAATCTCAACCCTAGGTACTTAACCATGGGATTTGATGAGTGTACCCCTCGTCAATGCCCCTTATAAACCTGTCTAATAATATCTAGGAAAAGATGCTTAGCTACTCCTGAAGCAATATAGTTAAGCATACGGCGAATACTGAGTAGGATTTTTACGTCTCTGCGAACACCGTCTGTAGCCCGTTGGCCTCGCCAGTCTAAAAGATCCTGCAAAATAATTAAAAGTTCAAGTGAATAGTAAAAATAAAAGTGAATAGTAAAAGTAAAAGTGAATCGTAAAAGTGAATAGTAAAGTAAAAGTGAATCTTTGTGTCTTTATGTCTCCTTACATTTATTGTATTTGTCTAGAGCACACGTAGAGGCTGGCTCTTACATGAGAGTCCACTCCATCATTTTTTCCTTATCTCTCTCCTCCACATAGACAAAAATGCCACGTAGTCGGGCTATAACCCCACTATTGTACTTGCTCTAATGCCGCGCGAGCGGCTGGATATGTGTTCATAAAAAGTTTGGGTTAGAATACTATACGAGACGGTATACAATAAAGTAGAAGCTTTATTACCATTAAAGATAGTGGGCAACTAGGGCTCGTAATCCGTGTGTAACTGAGAAAATTTTAATGGTACCTCATATGCAACTTATTTGCAACTGGGAGAATTCTAGTCACATCTCATATGTAAATCATGTGTAACTGAGATAATTTCATATGCAACTCATGTGCAACCCATCTGTAACCGGAAAATCTCAGTTGCAACTATGTGCAACCCATATGCAAATGAAGAAATTTTAAGTTGCATAAATAACATACCACACAAATCTGACGGGATTAGATTGAGTGAGTTCTAACTTAATTCTTACTCGAGTGAGAAAGAGCAAAACTGTTAAAAATAGCCTTTTGATCCGGGTATTTCGGGTACGGAGGTGGAGGTGTGTTTTGTAATAAAATTCGAACTAATTAACATTCCATTGGCGAGTGAAATTTTCCCGTCCATCTGCCGCCGAAAGTGCCAATACCAAGTATTTATCAAGTTGAATTTATAGTTTTGCTGGATCTATTTTTGTAGTTGAATTTGTGAACAATGCAACTAACAAACTTAATAGAATCTATGTTTTCTCCTTAGACTGCTCACAATGTGGAGTAACATAGACTAGTAACATGTGGATGTTACTATTCTATGTTACTACCTTCACAGTGGTGAGTAACATATGTGTGGTGTCTTATTTATTAGACCATAGACTCATTTTGTCTTGATAGGTGTGATGTTACAGAAACTAGCTAACTTATCACAAACATCTCTCTCATCATTAACTACATCCCACATAATCAAACTTGTCTTGAAATGTGTGATGTTAGTACCTAAGTTACTCCCATTGTGAGCAGCCTTAAATTTTTCCTAACTGGGTGACCTAGCTGGCACACTGAATCTAGCACAATCTCCTACGCAAAACCTGCATTTTGTACCAAACATCTTCATAGTTAAGGATATCAGAGCACATTTTTATCTAAAAAACACCAAGTGCTTTAATAACATGTGGAGTGTTATTTATTTTTTCCCATGGTTATGTACAAGTAGGATACAAAAAACACTTTAAATTATCGCTAGAAAACCACTACTGCAGTGAATCTAAAAAAAAAAACCACTACTGCACTTATAACCATATAGACTTGTGAGATCATTGCATGAGATTGTCCGTTGTCTGTCTTTCTAGTAACAAATTAACTAAGTCATGGTCTTATGAGAAGATTCGGCAAGATGCTCAGCAACATTTAATTTGAATTTTAGCAACATTTAATTTGGTTCGTAAAGGGTGTCCAACGGTTCCACCACTGGCGCACACTCTCGAGCTAGCTAGTTATTTCCCAATGCCTACAATTCCCACAAAATAACTAATAGCCTACACGCATTATGCTCAAACATTCATGCTGGTATATATGCTGTGTAATATTTGTTCCATCTACTCCCTCCGTTTTTATTTAGTTCGCGTTCTAGTTTTTTTCAAAGTCAAACTTTTCAAAATTTGACCAAGTATATAAGAAAAAATATCAACATCTATAATATGAAATATATATAATATGAAAATATATCTTATGAAGATTCTAATAATGATAAAATTTTGTTATAAATATTTATATTTTTTCCTATATATTTGGTCAACTTTACAAAGTTTGACTTTGACTAAACCCAGAACGCAAACTAATTGTAAACGGAGGGAGTATATGTATGGAAATACTACACGTACGATACTTCCGTGTCCGACGTTTGTACGGCGCATGATCATACAAATAATGTCGTACGTATAGCAATGCTCTTATATGTATCCTAGTAATCATGAACGACATACGTCCTAGAGTGGATGTGTATATACTAGTAATAGATAATGTGGATGCCCCCAATATTTATAAAAGGACCATTGAGAGAAGATGCTTCTCTAAATGTTAGTAATAACGTAACATATGGTGGGTGATGTTTGAGTCTAATATTTAAAAAATCTCAATCAACAAATGTACCTGTAATAAATATGTATATTTCACCAATCTATGAACGAAAGCACCACTTGATTTTGACTAAAATAAGTACATCGAAATATTAATCAGAACTCAGTAAATTACTTCAACAAACTCGTCGTACAAAACTTATGAATGAATTGGCTAGGGCATAATAAGCTCTTGAACACGACTTCGGAAACGGTGATTAATGCAGCTATATATGTTACATGGTGATGAATTTCAATCATCCGGACAAGAAATGTATTTTGACAATGAGTTGCGTCCACCACTAGCAACTACATACAAATTTGAGTATTTATAGCTTTATTCTAGCTCAGAGTTCTTCTTATGCAAAGGGATTAGATCAATGTTACACTTTCCTAGAAGAATGTACAATGTTGCTAACAACTATAGACATGTCATCAGTGAAAGGAACAAACGAGCCTAAAATAGGACCATTAGAGGTAGCATCAACCAAAAGCCGTTATTTGAAAAAAAAACATCAACGAGCAGAAAGTTAGTCTGGCCAGTAGCGACTTTACACCAGTAATGAGATGGCTCCACTGATAACCTTGTCGCGAAAGTGAAACACGAGGTTCCCCTACTTCAGCCAAAGTGGGTCCACCGCCTGTGGGTCCACCTCGAAAATGGACAAGACCAAGTCAACCTGGCGAGTGAGTCAGCTCACTCGCCCCATGGTGACCCTCCAAGATCAGCAGCGGCGGAAGCTCGAAGACGGAACGTGATCCCCCTGGCGATCCACTTGGACCGCACAATGCGGGGGGACAAAGAAGTGTTGAAACAATGCCACTGAGGGCATCACCCTGACGAAAGCCTCGCAGGTGTAGGCTGTGGAGGCGGACGGAACGAGGCGGCGGTCGCCGGCGTATCGCTAGACCGTTGGATCTCACGCGGACGACTCGATCTGTTTTCATAAAAAGTAAGCTTGGCTTAGAATACCAGACAAGACGGGACATAATTTTGTTACAAAGAGCACCCACAGTTCACGTTAAAAAAATCAGCCACCGTGTGTGTGTAAATAACAAATCTAGATTTTGGCACTTGTTTCTAGCTGTGGAGGTGCCAAATAAAGGTGTCAAAGCCAAAAATGTTGGAGGGGATGTAGCTACTTGAGCCGATGCCAAAACTCACCTAACAAATGAAAACTATCTCGAGATATTAATATATTCCCTTTATCAAAAAATAAGAGAAATATATTATGTGAGAAACTACACAGAGCCGGTGGATTGGGAAGGAAATATTTTTCAGCATCGGGTGCATATGCATATAAATTTGGCAACAACTACGCTGGAGAGAAATCTCAAATTTGACACTTAGATGCCATTGTGAAGTAAGTGGTGAATTTGGCAATTGGTGACATTGTTTTTAGAAAAACTAGCAAGGTGGCCCGCGCATTTGCGCGGCTAGACTATCTATTGATGTTATTTCTTTTTACTCATTTTTAAAACTTTAGAGGAACATTATCCGTAGCTATAAATTTAATACTTTATTATTTTTTATGAATTTAAAAATAATTTAGGTTTCAATATGATCTTATAATTTTTTCTTTTTTTATGCAAAGTAGCTTTTTTAAATTTTTAATTAGTTTCACATGTATAATGTGGTTGGGTCCAACTAAACATTGTGGAGATTCTTGTATCAATTATTTAATCTCCTACCTTTTTTTCTTCATTTTCCTCCTCTTTACATTTCAAAATTCAGAATTGCGTGTCAAAAAAAAATTCAGAATTGAATTTATAGTCAGATTTTTTGTCTCATTATGATTTGATGGTATTTTCATGTAGCCGCATTTTTTAAATATTTTTTGAAATACATCTGCTTATGATTATTTAGCCGTGTTTTTTCCTAAATATTCCATGCATATTTGTATTTTATCTGACCATTAATTTCTCGCGACATCTTTTAGTACACGTTGTAAATGTAAATAAATGTAAATGAGTTTGTATTCCCTATTCTCTCTCTCTCTTCTCTACAGGATGGAAGAGAAATGTCCTTTCTCTTCTCTACCGGTGAGTCAATCGTCCATGCATATCCAATCCACTTACCATACTTTTAAAATAATCTCATTTCTCTATTGTATTCAAGCCCATGGTCTTGGGTACGATTCTTGACCAAGCTGTGGATGGGTGATTCAGCCACGGACATGGCATTTCCAGCCGGCGATGCTTCATCTCGCCGTCGCTGCTTTGAACCTGCCGGCGATGGTTCATCTCTCCGTCGCTGATTCTGCGGTGGCCGGCAAGTTTAGTGCGTGCTGCACTGTGCGCGACCCGGCTTGTACCTGGACGTGGTCGACCACGACGAAGGCCGCAGCTGCGGCCCGCATTCAGCAGTCAAGGTGCGTTCCTCACTTCCCCCCTGCACGGCCGCTTCCCCATTTTTAATTTTTCCCCCAACTTTTAATTTCAGATCATCTGATTGCTCATATTGTTTAGCTTGGAGCAAAGAACCCCAGGTAATCTATCATCCTATCTCCATCGCGATTTAGTTGTATTTTTCCAACTATTAATCTTCTCACTACATATTTGAGGATAAATCACGGTCCAGAATCTATATTTGAGGAAGTAAAATACCCGTTTTCTTCTCTTTGACGTCTGTATCCAATCCATTGACCGTGCTCAGTGAAATTCCCATTTCTCCGATTTATGCTAAGCCATTTTCTTGGAGGTGTTACTTGTTTAGGCTACATCTCGCCGTCCCAGTCGTCAAGTTCAGTGCTGATAAATTAGTTGGAGGTGATACTTGATTTCTGGATTATTTTTGCCATAGAATTAGTTGTATTATATCCATCGATTATACTTCTCATCT
This sequence comes from Poa pratensis, assembly GCA_947311845.1. Classification (NCBI taxonomy): domain Eukaryota; kingdom Viridiplantae; phylum Streptophyta; class Magnoliopsida; order Poales; family Poaceae; genus Poa; species Poa pratensis. The sequence continues at coordinate 32,658,359 of CAMZMU010000112.1, forward strand.
CACATTTGGGGATAAATGACGGTCCTCAATCTATACGTCTGTATGCAATCCATTTAACGTATTGTATGCCATGCCATTTTCTTTAAGGGGATGATCCAATTTTTTTTTTTGATGTACTTTCAGCTGCAATGGCATTTTCGTTGGTTAACATACAGTACCAATTTAGCGAAATATCTGATGGCGTTTGTGTCGTTTAGCTTGTATCAGAAGGATTCACTGGTAAATCCATCATTCTATATCCATCCGAATTAGAAATAATATGTGGTCCAATCTCCATGATTTTTTTATTTTAGATTTGAGAGAATATATAAAAACATATGTATGTATTTTATTGATTTGGGCAGTTTGCTCTTTATTTTTTTGTAAGTATACATTAAAAATTGGTAATCTGTACTTCGTCTCGACACATGTATTTGGCTATGGATAAATAATGACGTCCATGAAGTACATGTGAAGATTGTTAAGTAACCTTGAATAACTGTGCTGTACTAAAACGTTGTATGTCTCCTTTGTGTCAATCGGTTCTCCACTCCATCAATGTCTTTTACTCCTTTGGTAATTTATAATATCTCCTTATAAACATTATTCTTTGCACTATCTTCACTTGGACACTCACTGTCATCGATTAGCAGCTTCAATCCTTCTTTGTTTGTGACCCTTGACAATGCCACATATAATTGCCCATGGCAGAATACTTGCTTATTCAGATATATTCCTACCTTGTTCAAGGACGGACCTTGGCTCTTATTTATGGTCATCGCGAAGCAGACCGATAATGGATATTGCCTCCGTTTCACCACGAATGGTTATTTTGAGTCGCTGGGTGGCATGATGATCCGAGGTATGCATACCTTTTCTCCAACGTGCGTTCCTGTAATTATTTGTGCCTTAGTGTATTTATTTCCAAGTTGTGTTATGGTCATTCTCGTACCGTTGCATAAACCTGCAGCTTGGTTGATGTTGCGTAGGAGCATCACCTACCTTCAGTTTTAGCTGATGGTCTGGGATTCCTGGAACTTCAAGGTGTTGAGGAATTCAGTAGGACACATGTTTTCCAATCTGCTGAAGTTCCTTGTTGTCTTGCACATGGTATCAAGGCTTCGGTATGTCACCTCTTCACCTTGTATCTGGCCCATTATGTGCTCATTTATCTGCTTGACTGTTTCATTCCATGCACATAGTATTACTCTTTCTTCCAGGAATTCCCATAGCTGGATGGCCCGCACATTTAAGCGGCTAGTTTGCCTGGATTTTGATGTTCAAAATTTTCCTTTGCTGTCTGTATGTCCCCGCACACAACAATTATTTGATTTAATGCAGCACTAATTATATGTCAGCCAAATTATCATAATTTTCAAATGTTATGGACATTACAGTTCTAATATAAATTGAATCTGACAACTTCTTTTTGCTTCATACTTCTAGTTCAATATAGGAAGTATGCTTCCTTATCCAGCTAATAAGAATTTCCTATGGAAGGTTTCTAAGTACAGTTGTACTCTTTATCAACCATAGTTGTATCTTCTATAATTTGTTTATCAAATGATTCATCTACCCCAATATAATCTTCTATGATATTTTACCGGATAAGATTTTTTCAACCGTGTATAAATACAATATTGTTTCTGTAAAATATGAATTCATCTACATCATTATAATGATTCTGTAGAAATATATTTCGTCAGTCCAGTAGGAATATGGTGCCTCTTTTCTTATCTATTATTATACTACACCAACTGATTTGTAGATCCATATATTATTGCTTAGGCGTATCTGATGTGGGTCCTTGCGAAGGTTTGTTTGTAGTCTCATTTACCTCCTATCACATCATGCTGGTGTGCATTTTATTGCTGGATGTCTAGATTGTGGTGCCTTCTTTTGGACTAATTGTACGAAACGGATTGTTTTTTTTTCAAATACAGACTAAGAAGAGCAAGCAAATAATAGGACAAATAATTCAAGTAAATTCGTAGGAAGGCTAGCTTACAGTAGAAAGAAACAAAACTTATATATGATAACATGGATGCTTTAGAATCAGGAAACATATATAACTTCAGCAATGAGTGCGTTTCTGCTAATAGTGTCTTGTATATAGTTCTACAGGTGATGCCATGAGAAGTTGTGACCTCATTTCCTTGTCTGTCTGATCCTTTAGAGTTTTGCATTATTCTGATCACAAAACGGAGGAAATTAGAAATTTTAGGTTTCAAATCAAAACATGCCATAATATATAAATTAGAGCTACAACCTCTTTATTCAAGTGACTTCTTAATTTGAAGAGGTAATTCTATGTATCATCTACGAAGAGAAGTTCTGTCGGAGAGAAAATGGGTTTGCTACCAACTTACCCACGTTATTTTGTATGTGTGCCCCAAATAAGAATGAGTGGAAGCATAGCATATATCTGATCCAAGAAACTAATAGCTGAGAGCTATCATCAACCATGGAGTACTTCTGCTCAGTGTTCGGTGGCGTGCAGAAATTTTATTCTGCCATTATTGTAGCTCCATGTTTGCTCTTCCATGTGGACATCACAGAGCTCAATGGGAGGTGCACAATCCATCAATTTCAGTGTAGCCAAAAAAATCCTTCTAGAATTATTTGATAAGATCAGTCTAGTTCATCTGTGTAAGAGCTGACACCTACATCAGAACGCAAAGAAAACAAAAAAATGAGACTGAGCAATGCGCTTATGATCAGAGATATGTTTTGACATCACGTACCATGAGCAGAGCAACCTTGCACATCACCTATACCTGCAGAAAACTACAAAGTTTGAAGCCTAAACATACCAGTGCAGCAGGGGTCATCTAAAAGAAAAAGTCTAACATTTGCACATCCATCTTAATACTCCATAATCAACGTACAAAACTGAGGATCTTTCCTGAATTATTTGATCTGATCGTGACGGAGCCAAAAAGGATCCGATCAAATCATGTAACCTGCAAATAAATAAAAGTATGGCACATAGATCTCTGAATTGTTATGCATGAATACATTTAGCAAATCAAAATTGATCTTACAGTTTTAAATAACACATGGGATCAAATTTAATGCACATCTTGCTTGCAGAGAGTGGACGAAGTTAGTAAGAAGTCTAATCATAACTTGAAGAAGAAATAATCAGGGAGACATATGCACTGACCGCATATGCGTTTGCTCCAGCTGTCCAGCATCCTTCGCTTGGCAGTGCTTTCGCTTTTTTTAATACCTGTGTTATAAAAAGAGGAGCTTTATATTTTAGGGAAACAACATAGCTTTTTTTCATTACTCAAAAAAGTACATCACAGCATCACCAGTTTTAAGTACTATGCTGAATCCAATAATTAGCTTGAATAGAACCTACAGAGTTGCACTTAAATGCAGAAATTCAGTCATGGAGCAAGACCTTAGAGTTGTATTGAGATTCAGACAATCATGGCATGTACCTTGAATACAGCGAAAATAATATTTGGCACTCGGGGTCTTCTATTCCTTCAAATGCAAATATGTTCACTATTGCCTGAAGACATTCAGTTTGGAAGCAAGACCTTTAAATTGCATTGAGATTCATACAATCATGTCACGTAGATTGAATAGATTGAAAATAATAGTTAGAAGTCTGGGTGATCAATTTCTTCAAATGGCAATATGTTGTACTCTAAATCCATATGTTTTAAACGGTGGTTCCTGCTTCTTCTCATACAACTATTTTTTGCAATGTAGGAGTACTTATTGAGAATCAGAAAACTGAAGAGTGCAGCTTGGGAAACTGAGGACCTTTCCTGAATTATTTGATCTGATCGTGACGGAGCCAAAAAGGATCCGATCAAATCATGTAACATGCAAATAAATAAAAGTATGGCACATAGATCTCTGAATTGTTATGCATGAAGACATTTAGCAAATCAAAATTGATCTTACAGTTTTAAATAACACATGGGATCAAATTTAATGGAATTGCAGAACATCGGCCGCACGGCTAAAAGTGTCAGCCTGGCGACGTCCTTGGCGACCATGCTCCGATGCCTAGACCATGCTCACACAGCCGCGCTGCAATCTTGAGGATGGAATATGACCACCGTTATGAACGCGGACTACATGGATCGATCTGATCGTCATCCTGGCCTGCAGAAAATCACGCATGTTGGACTATACTAACCTCTGTTCATGCAAGTATGCAACCTCTCCATCACCACGACCTAGATCTCTGCATTGACGGCTTCGGGCCTGGATTTTCGCCAGGATTTGTCTCGCCATCTTCATCGCTGCCGTATTGATCGGAGCGAAGCAGCACCAATCACGATCTATATGGGGCCAAGAGATACGTGTGTATTTAGGTAGAGATTTTGTTCGCTGGAGTTCTTATCGTACACGGTGCCTAATCATGTTTTTTATGTCGCACGTGCATGTGCTTCGGTCCTTTGTATATTAATCTCAGCCGTTGGGATTTTATTACTTCAGATTGATAAATCTTTACCGTTGGTTATCCTGTGTTTTAAGTATATAATAGATAGGGTCCCCCTGGTTCCATTGACATGCAACCATGGTCTTTACATCGTTAGGTTCAACTTACATCCAGCATCCAACGCTTTATTACAGTTCACAGGACTAAGCCTCAACGACAACAGGCAAAACAGCGCAAAAAGACCTAAAAGCCCAGCAGTCCATTCTTTATCAGGATCGTTTCGCCCAGTTGAGCCTGTCGCCACCTCCTCATCACCTCAGGCTGGGGGCTAGCATCTTCACCAGAGCTTCCCAGCAGATCGTTTCGCCCAATTGGTGACATTGTGGCTGACCAAAGAGCCCAAAACCTTAAATAAACCGACATTGTATGGTTTCCGTAAAAAAACTTGTATCTCCGGCACACTGGCTCGTGCCGCAATAATTTTTTGCCTAAAACCTTAAGAACAGCCCTTTGTGCTGGGTATTTGGGTACGGGTTTTTTTTTGTGATAAACTGTAAGCTAAGATTCCGTTGGCGGGTGGAACGTCCAACCACCGCTGGAAGTGTCAATAAAAACCTTTTTTTGTATGTCCCTCGTGAAAGAATTATTTTAAAATACGAGTTTTGTGGGATCTAAACTTAAAAACGGTTTGCAGTTTGCGTAAATTGATTATACGGTATGAGTATTTGCGGGACCTTCTAGAGTTGCTCTAGGGTGTGTTTATTTTGAGGTCGAGGGGATCGCCGGAGCCATCCTTTTTTCCCTAAACGAGATGGGACAAATTTTGATTTGCACTGAGAAAAAGGAAATATCAACTTGAAGAGCATAGGTCGGAATGGGTGTGTAACCATGTGAGGAGAAAATCGCAGTCTGGTGCGTGAAGGCGCACGGCATAGAAGATAGTTGGCTCCGTCCGACCAACGAGAATATGTGGATATGTAGAGAGTATCACTTGATTTGATCTAGTGTGTTTTCGTCGCTAAATAGAGCATAAGAGGATAGATAGAGCAAACAATATTGTGTATCATCCCAATTCGGAACTGTATGGGCTAGGAGACAATGGTTAAATGCAAATATATACTTATCGCATCCTTGGTTTTTCGCCCATACGAATAAATTGGATAACAGAAAACAGGTTCGCTGATCATTCACCCACATGTATAGATTCATGCTAAAGTTTAGTATCTCACTTGCTAGCTCTTTCCCAGTGCCTACAATTCCGAGTAATTCCCCATGCACCAGATACATACTTCTATCCCGGTACACGACATCTAGCACTTCTTCCCTAGATATTCGTTCTAGTGACTTTTTTATGATTGACACACATCTTGTGGCAGGGGGTCTGCACGTACTAATAAGGCAAGCGTCGATGTGCTCTATGTGTGGCATATATTGAAGGATCAACACGAGAACATATTGCTCTAAGTTGTAGTTATGGTGTCTGGTGTGGTGGGTGATGTTTGATTCAATTTTCTGAGTTTATCAAATAACAGACGAAAATAAATATATAAAACATATATGGTTCAGTGGACTTGTACAAGTTGATGCAAAACTATCGCGTGTCACACACATAGTGTAGTTGATGATGCATGTGTGTCCTATATATATATACGATTGTCCCTTACTAACATATATTTTCCAGCCTCAACATGTGGGCATGACATTTCTACTATATGTGCCTCCACACTAAGCACCGTCGCGTCGGAAAAATATAGCCCTTCCTAGCAACTAGTTTTCTGTGGCTTACAAAATTGGCACTCAAGTCCTATCATTGAAAGTTCCACCGCATCAAATTCATTTATAGTTATTGTATTCTTAAGCGTTGTATTCATCTTACGAGTTTGATATTTACTATGATCTAGCATGAAATTTGTTCGGCGAACACAATTTTTTTTGAACATTTGGACAAATTAGAACCACTCCATCCTAATAAATAAAAAACATTAAATCATTTAACCCACACTCGGGAAATAATTTCAGTTACTTGATTTGAACACATCGAGGTGAAAACGTATGAATGAATTATGGATAGTGTATGACATGTCTTTTTACTAGAACGAGGAAGCAACAATATGTATCTATTAAATAAAAATAAGTTTATCATCCACAAAACAACGGTTGATGAAGTCAGTGTACGGTTTGAGATTTTTTACCTTGTTTGGTCAACTTAGACTAGCCATAGTGAGAGTATCATAAGTAATATCATACATGTCATGTTGGCAAAAAGATGATGTGTCATTGCAATTAATGATGAGAGAGATGATATTATGAGTAGATACTGTAACATAGCGGATTCCAAGTCAAGATGAGTTTACAAACTAATAAATATATTATTATATGATACCACACCTATGCTATTACCCACTATGGAAGTAGTAACATATACTAGGAGTACGGTGATTTGGAGGACGAGCTCCATGGAGCTCGTTTAAAAAAATCAGAAACAATATTTTTAAGTTTCCAAAAATGTGAAACAAATCCAGGAAGTAGAACATGATTATGTCTACCATTGTGCAAATTACCAATGCGAAATATTGTGTATTTTGGTTTGTGCAAAAATAACAAAATTCTGGATCTGAGATGTTATTCGAAAAATTTCAAATTTGTCAGGATTCATCATTTTTCTGTATGACAGAATACAAACTATTACGGGTTGAAAATTTACAGAATCGTAGAATAGGCAAGTATCAACGTCTATTATTACTATCACATGCAATTTTCCAAGAAAGGCATATAGCTGAAAATTAGAATCCTTTACCACACAATTACATTCATCAAAGTTAGACCAACGTAAATATGTGATTAGTATTGTCCTCAACGTAAATATATTTCTTCCCTAGGACATCTCTGAACTAAACAGCTGACCTCAGATGCACTTGAAGAATATCTCTGCTTCTAGTGTTAGTCCATGGCAGTCCAAACGTAGTTCGATATGGCAGCATAAGTGTGGCCGAATGTGACTTGGTAACAAGGAACAAGACATGCGACAAGCTTCCACCACGGGATGTCATAAGATCACCGTTGTCGAAAAAGTCCGGTCGAACGGTATATTAGTGCATGACTACACTAGTGCTTGTTCAGTTACATGCAGAGATATCGGTTTGCACTACCTAGCACCTTCCCAACGCCTTCAATTCCTAGCCTCCAACAAAATTAGATAACATCCCGCCAAAATAGGCGAGATTCTACCCTGAACCACATACACGTAATATAATAGTTGTTCCATCTGTATCGTTTCTACTGATCTATCTAACACCACTTATAATAGCTAGAGTGAACGTGGATATATGTTGGTACTATATAGTATGGTGTCGTGTATATTCAAGACACGAGGACTTGTTGCCCTAAATGTGAGTGATGGTGTAATTAAAATGCCTGTAGGTGATATTTGAGTCAATTCTTGAATACGAATTTCCTATAAAATATAAATACCGTGGATACGCTTCCATGTGGGTAGCCCCTTCCGTCTCTTTGAATCGATGGCTTAAAACGAGTTCTTCTAGGTTAGCTCAGCAGAACCAAAGGACGTAGGAGCATGTACTTATTATCCATAGCTAACCAAATATTGTGGTCATAAGCCAAAGTATCTTTTTATTTTACACATCGAAAAAAGGGTCAAAATCAAATTGTATTATTAAGATACTTCTAATTGAAGCAAAGTGTTCCTCCGTGGAGAAGGTTGCTAGTTCGACTTCTCTGTCCCACTATTTGTTGTTTTTTGGCTACTTACTGTGTTTTCATATATAAGGTGGCAAGATGTCTGCGTCACATTAACAGTCACGCCGCAGGCAGGGCACGCCACAAGCACGGTTTCTCCCTACATTGGTATGGTGGGTGGGCATATTGGGCAAAGCGATCTTCTTTAGTGAGGATTTTCTTATTCAGCAACTCACTCTGCAACTGGACTCTCGACTTCGACAACAACCATGCAAATAATTACACTTTAGACGGGGCATGATTGCCCCAAACAAAGTCATGGTAGGCGAGGGTGTTGAGCCGAGGGACGAGGGCAGCATGACCCTCACTGTCAAGGAAAGCACGCATGCATGCACCCCAATTGACAGTGTGAGAAAAGAGACCGGCGAAGCGGCTGCAGAAGGGAGTGGCACCCACACAGGTATCCCGTATTCAGTTCGGCCGTTTCATGTAAAAATAGATGGAAAGTAGATAGCTTCATGGGGTTCAACTGGGATAAGGGACCGAAAACAAAGTACGTGCCCTAAGAAACGGTAAACGTTTGCGCAGATTTGAGCCCAAATTAATAGGTTTTTTTTTACACGCGATCCCCGCAGATCGATTTCCATTACTTTTACATAACGGAAATACAGCCGGCCCAGCGTTTGATAGCTCAAGTTACCACCAAACATACACCCAGACCAAATCCGAAAAACCAAACTCCGAGCAAAGTTAAACTACCTGAAGGCCTACGCAACTACCATCAGAAACAGGGGGCAAACAACCTCAACCCCCTCGTTGAAGTCTCCACCCATCGTTGGATGAGGAATAGTGACGACTTAATCAGTGTTAATTCGAGGAGCATCGACTTCAGCATCTAGCATTTGGCTGACCAGGACCGAGCACACTTGACTACGACTAAGAAAAAAGCAGGATACCAAATGAAATCCATCTCTCCTAATTTGAACTCAGAAGATCAGAATAACAACCTTGTTTTTGTGTGTAGAAGTTCAGTGTGCTAAACGTAGAACACTAGTAGAAAACCGACCTTTAGTCGCGGGTCCAGAGGGCCTTTCGTCCCGGTTCTGGACCCGGGACTAAAGGGTCGGGACTAGGGGGGGGGGGCTCTTTGGTCCCGGGTGTCCACGACCCGTGACCAAAGTGTCTCCACGTGGGCAGCGCTGCGCGCGCCACGCCCGGGAACCTTTGGTCCCGGTTGGTATTACCAACCGGGACCAAAGTGTTTCTGCGTTATTTTTATATTTTAGTTTCGTTTTTTTTGTTTGCTTTTTGTTTTTTTTTTTTTTTCACTAATAGAAAACACATAATAAGTAATCATACAAACACATAAAGTCATACACATAATAAGTAATCATATACATAAAGTCATACACATAATTAATGACCGGGAGTATGATTCATAACATAAATGCATGGCCGGGAGTTTATACTACACCGAAAGCATGTTTCTCACACGTCAAGGACGGACAGCTACTACACCGAAAGCATGTTTCTCTACGGAATACAATAAGTATCACCGTGATAAAATTCTCCGTTTTTGTTCAGGACCTCCCTGTTCAAAAATCCCGCCAATCCCTCTTGAATTGCTTTTAGGCGCAGCTGTGGTAGTAGCTTGTCCCGATCTTTTTCCATCTAGATCAATATAAGAAATATATGTGTGAGGTGTTTGAAATCATCATAAATTAATTTATGAATGAAATTCAACCTAATATTTGAATATTGTATACATACGTTTGCAGTTCTGGTTTGTCTATTCCGCTCAGTGATAAAAAGACGAATGTACTCGAAAACGTAGTAGGCACATAAATTTGTCCCTTGTGCCTGCTTCATACACCACTTTACAAAAAAAAGAATTTAATCAAAATAACAATCAAGCATGATAATGGTATTGAAACTGAAATTAAATAGTTGCGCAGACATATATATGTACTACTATACTTACGTTGGTTTCATAAAAATACAGCTTATCTACCCATTTCCCTTTAACCTTCTTCTTAAACCGTTCCCAAACCCTGCCCGGCAGAAGAAAATAATGAAATGAGTTATTAATTAGTTGATATCACAAAATGAACGAAAGAGGTCGATATAGAGTGATGATGACTGAAATTACTTGTCAAGAATTTCTTTCAGGTCGTCCCACAAGTCCATACTTTTCCTTAACGAGTCCATGACTTGAACGACTCCTTGGTCAACCACTACACCACGACACCACATTCCCTACCGATGTGTGTTGGGAAAAGTCAGATTTAGCGACAGATTGTCGGTCGGGAAAGCTTGTGACAGATTGTCGGTCGGGAAAAAGGATTTACAACAACAGACGGTCGGTCGGCGATTCCCCAGTCTTTCCTGTCGCGCAGCCGGTCGGCGATTCTCCAATGCCCATCTAATTGTCGGTCGGTAAATATTGCCGACCCACCACCGGAAACTAAATGGGCTGGCGGGCTGAGGCGCGCGCGGGCGAAAAAACTAGCGGGAATAATTTGGCCCAACCGCGAAAAATTGGCTATCTTACCGCGAGACACAAAATTCCCCAACCCAGTCACCACTGTCCTGCTGCTCTGAACCGTGAGAACCCTAGCCTCTCCGTCGCCCAGGTTCTCTCCGGCCGGTGGCGGAGCTCCGGCGAGCCGTGCCCTCGTGCATCCCATCCTCCTACCAGCGCGCTCCTTCCTCTCCACGCCCTCGCAGCGAGCTTCCACCTCGACGGCTACCCTTGCGCTCGGCTGCGGTGTGCTCTTCCCGCCGCCGCCGACGGCTTTCACTTCCCGGCGGCGGCGTCCTCTTCCCGGCAGGGCGCCCTCTCTCGTCGGCGGCGGCGCTCCCTCTCTCCGGCGGTGGCGCTCTCTTCCCGGCGTCGGCGCTCCCTCTCTCCGGCGGCGGCTCCCTCTTCCCGGCGGCGGCGCCCTTTTCAAGAGCTCGCAGGAGCAGCACCCAGCGACGCCTTCTCTGCTCCTTCGACCAGCAGTGAGTCCTGCAGTTCTTTAACTTTTTCATTTTTCCCTGTGGATTTTGTATAGATTGATGTGTGTGGATTCGATTTGGTCCTGTCCGACGATCTGGATCCTCTCGATCTGTTCATGGATGATAATGGTATCTGGTATGGATGAACCACTGTGTCGTCGTGTACCTACAGAGTGCGTAGGGTCTGTCCATCGCTTGTTCGCTGTTTAGATCAGTTGGTGCTGTTTTTCGTCGTACCCAATTCGATTCCATTACGTGTGGGGAAGGGAACGAGCAGTGGCTGGTATTCTTCATTGTGATTACGCTACTTTTGTGGGCTTTCTTGCCTATTGCGATCTACTATCAGTTGTAAACTGCGCTCAGTTTTTTCTTAGTGAATAAACTAAGGTCAGCTGAGTCCCTGTTTTTCGTTCAAGAGCTTTGCATATGTCTTGGCTGTGTTGTACTGTATATGAGCCTGTGAGTGCCATTGGAGAGAAGCGAGCATGTATCTTGTTTGTGAACGTTAAGCTACAAACATATAATCCGCACACACAAGTAAAATGTATGGTAGTAAGTATGAGGAGCATCACATTTAGTACACAAGACTAGATAATCAGAAACACATGAAGTGATTTTCCAAACTTGCCTGATCTGTAGCAGTACATGGAGATATAGCGACCAACCACATGCTTGACGTTTTGTTCATGAGGATTGAACTATTTTTCAGGTTTCTATTTGCTCCCCTTCTGGTTGTCCTCCCCGCTTGCTGTTTTGTTGACCATTGGTGAACTTTTATCATGGATAAAAGTTGGATGGATGCGCCTAGGTATAATGCAACATTTTTTAACTTTTTAGAAGTTAATTAGTACTTGCTTAAACAATATATAACACGCTGCATATGTAAACTTGCATGTAGGCATACGGACGATTACTTACAAGGGCTTGCCAGATTTCTAGGCTATGCATTTAGTAAATCTTCAGTTGAGAACAAAATCTTATGTCCCTGCAAAAACTGTGTGAACTCGTACTGGAGAGAAGAATCTAAAGTCCGTGAGCACCTAGTATGTGAGGGATTTACACAAAATCTTGTTATACCATCACGGTGTTACTTAAGTGAAGCTCAAGATGACACATCACGTGTAACATTGACTGATCCATGTACTACCATACGTGTGAGTGTTGCCGATGGAGGCATTGGTTCTGCTAGGACAGATATAGATGGATTTGTACTTAAAAAAAGTGAGGTTAAAAAAAAGTAAGTGCGTGCATAATCCTCATATAGTGTGTCTTTTGCAGCAATTTTTCAGCGATGTACTCATATAGTGTGTCTTTTGCAGCAATTTTTCAGCGATGTACTCATATAGTGTGTTTTTTGCAACAGGTTGAATGGCAAGCGCAAGCGGAAAGGGTAATGATGGTGGTGTCACCATGGACCAACTGAAGGAAGTAGAGTATCAACTTAAGAGAAATAAGATTGTTGAAGAAAATGAAAAACGGCTGGCAGTGATACGCCAAAAAAGTGCTGCTTTTCAGGAACATATCGAAAAAGAGAGACAGCTGGCAGAAGCAAGCAAACCTCCCAGAAAGAAAAACAAAAAGGTACACAGCTCCCATCACATTCAATTTCTCCCTGCGCAGCACCTTTTAATGGTTCTAGCACTAACCTATTTTTTTAGGGACCCTCGGACGCACTTGCAAGTAATCGTGTTTTGAGGTCAAGTTCAAGAAAAGATGGTGATCATGTAGATCCTACGCAGCAGCCTTCAAATGGTATATGCAGTAGGTTATATTTGTTCTGATTATAGCTTCATGTCAGTAGTTAGAATTGTTAAAAACTATGTTATTTTTCTTGTGTGTAGAGATTACTCCTGAGCTTAATAATGCTGATAAGGAGAAGAAAGGTGGAAGAACAATTACTCGAAAGGCTGACGTATATGCAAGGCTGAATCAACCCAAAATCCATATTCCACTTAACGAACTTGGCCAACCGATTGGGCCAAAGGCTACTGAATTTGCCAATTTCATTGGTACTTTGGTGAGGAAGCATATACCACCTGGACAGCTAGATTGGAGAGATGTTGAGGAAGAGAAGAAGTTGTTAGTGTGGAAGAATTTAAAGGTATACATGGACAACTAGATAACTTACATGCTCTTCTTTAATGCCATCTAACTAACTGAGATTTGTTCTCATTTTCATAGGCATTTTACGAGGTGGACACAAATGCTTTGAGATTTGTTATAAACACTTCACACACAAAATGGAAAGAGTGGAAGGGAGATTTGAAGAAGTCAAAATTCGATCCTGAATTGACTGATGAAGAACTTATGAAAAAACGTGACGAAAGAATTAGTATAACTGACTGGCAGTCCCTTATTAGTCATTGGAGATCTCCGCTATTTGAAGTAAGTCATCCTTCCAAAATCTATATTCATGTACATCCTGTTTGACTTTGTTCCACTGATTGATTTTTCCTTTCTCTTGTAGTCTCGCAGTGCTATCGCCAAAAAGAATCGCGCCAATGCAGTGCCTCATACATCTGGTAGCAAGAGTCATGCCATTGTAGCCGAAGAAATGGTATAAAATTTACCCCAAGTACCATTGATATCCATTATCTTTCAAGGACTAACTATAAAAAGTCAAAATGATTGTAGGCTGAGGAACTTGGGCATAAGCCTCGAAGAGATGAACTTTATATCAAAACACATACGCGCAAGGAAGGGGGTTATGTGCCACAGGCAGCGTCAACAATTGTAAGTATTTTTTTGTCATGCCTTTTCTGTACTCGGATATTCTAGAAGTGGAATTTACATAACAAGTAAATGCAATACGTTTTGCAGAAAGATCTCATAGACAAAGCTGAAAATCACCCCGAGCTGAAGGAAAAAAGCATCGAGGATGGTGATCTATTTGCTCATGTCTGTGGAATGAAGGAGCCCAGGGGTAGTGTCCGTGTGCTAGGTCAAAGTGTAACACCTCAAGATCTCCGCACACCTGGTACACGTGGTAAAGTGAGCACAAGGGTTCTAGTTGAAATGGAGGGACGTCGACAGGCTGAAAATCGCATGAACATGATGGAGGTGCAGATGCAACAGATGCAGCAACAACTAAACGAAATGAAAGAAATGATGACAGGTAGACATGGAGGGCATAATCTGGAAGCTCCTAGCTCGCAGAATGGTTCTAATTCTCGTCATGAAACCAACGAACATAACGATGATGAAGAAGACGATCTTGAAGAAGAAAATGGTGATGGTGTCTACATTCAGAGAAGAGTTCTTGCAACTACTCCTGCTCCTGTAACTGCTCCTGCAAGAAGCTCCTCAACCCACCAAGATGAAAGCCTTGTAATCTTTTCATCCCTTACATCTTACAACTGCTTCTTGCAACTGTTGTTTCCATGTTTCTAAAATAATCATTTTCAGCTTGGTATGGATGTGCTACTCTATGCATGGACTGGTCCTGAAACTCCGGTTGCGAAGGCAACAATTATCTCAATTGATCCTGACACTATTGTGGGAAGGGAGCCCCTTGGACCAGAAACTTATGAGGTTATTGTCAATGTTTCACTCAAAAAGGATGCTGTACTGCCTTATCAGTATGATGGTTTACACTATATCAGTGATGCTGTCAAAATGTCCATTGCATGGCCATCCACCAAGGTAATCACCAACAATGTGTGTACTGTCCTCGTAGCTTGTACTTTTTAGTTTGATGTGAGATGATGATTGACTCGTGATCATTTTGCTAGATGAAGCCCTATAGACCCGGGACATCTTCCTCATCCCGCCGCTGAGATGCCCCTGAGGTATTTTGTTCACTCACTACTTGTCTCCACTTTAGGGAAAAATATAGATATAAAGTATGTATAACTAGAGGTATTTTATTGCTTCACTCACTACTTGTGTAAATAGCACATGTAGTAGATGGTTAGCATTCTGCTTGTGTTCTTCTGGTATGGTTAACCAAATCCCACCATTAGAAAATTCTAGTATAGTTCAGCTACAGTTGCATGTACATGTCCTGATGAATGCAATATTGCTGCATTTAAAAATCAATCTGACATATATGAGGCAGCACAGATACATAGAAAAGAGACGAGCTCATTTTTTGTAGTATGCATTACCTCTAAACTCATTTTTTGTAGTCTGCACCTGTTGTGCTAATTTAACTTTGCTGCACATTTAGAAATAGGTAGCAAGTATATGATGCATCTTCAGAACCTTATCAGTTCCCTTCTGGGCAGTACAACTTGAAGCTTTGATTCATTTTCGTTGAAGCCTATCAGTAAACATGAGTTAGTGGTGTTGATTGGAGACAATTTAAGAAAAACGATAAAATATACTGAAGAACCTGAGCTATATAATATATCCATAAGACTTACACATTGGCCTTGATTATACATATAGGTATCCCTTACAGTAAACTTCTTCGTGTTGTACTTATAGCAGGAAATTGACATGTTCCAGTATTTAATTAGCTCACACATTTCGCCACAATAACCTACAGGCTGTAGTCCTCGATCTAGCACTAGGTTCAGTGATGCTAATATCCCAATTTTGTTTGTTTGAGTTCAGACCACATGAATAATACGTACTATTAGCTAGATTGATTTAACCAGCATTCTCGAGCGGACCAAGAGCCTGTACCAGCGAGGTGAGATGCAGCGCCATGGATCTAAAGGCGGCGGTGCTAGGTTTCCACAGATCTGCTCATGGCTTTTTTACGAGATATCTGTTCATGCCTTAGTGGTAGGAGACAGGAGAGATAAATAGAGGATTTTTTTTAGAACTATACGAGAGTTTCTAGATTACTCAGGCGGGAACATACAAGCGGAACGGTGAATTTTGTCACAGTTAGACGCCTTGTAGTGACACATGCATGCTAGCAATCTATTGCTTCCATGGACATAAAATTCTACTATAGTTAAACTACAGTTGCATGTCCTGATGAACTATGAAGTGTCAAGTATATGAACGCATGAAAGTAATGTACTTGTTTGCCTTTGTAGGAGAGACAATCTAGAGGAGGAGGAAGCTGAAGCTGGCGATTTCCAACTGCCTATTTAGTATTTTGTAGCTCTCTGGAGTAAACCTATCTACTTGCTGGTGTAATGGACCATGTTGAATCGTTGGACATGTGACTACTTTGTGTCAAAACCTATCTAATGTAATGGCCACAATGTTTTGTACTTCTGGATCCTAAATTATAGTTGGAATGCACTTGTGGGCATCAATATTGTTTGGTTCTTGTGTCTTATTGCAACTTATTTAATTTCTGTGCGTTGGATGTCATGTTATTGCCATATGGTAATTAAAATGGATGCTGAATCAAATTTAATCCTGGAAAACTAAATATCGACTAACTGCTGGTCGGCAAAACGAACAACGTCGAACAGTCGGCCGGGAAATGTCTACGGCTAGGCTGACACCAAATCGGTCGGCAAAAGGGAACACCGTCTACTTGTCGGTCGGTATAAAATGTCGGTCGGTATAGAAAGGGTGGTCGGGAAAGATAACGTCGGTCGGGAAAACTTTTGAAACGTCATCCAACTGTCGGTCGGCAAACTATTGTCGGTCGGGAAAGGGTTTTCCCGACTGGACTTACGGTGACCGACGAAGTCGGTCGGCAATACCGATCCCCGACCGACTTTCGGTCGGCGAAAGCCGTTTTCCCTACCGATTTCGCAGATGGGGATGTAGTGTCGTGGTGTAGTGAACTCTAATGATTAGCAAAATCCAGTGGTATCTGCACACGTTTATATGTCCATGATTCATCGACTACACTAAAAACAAGGAGTAAGCAAAATAGAATGGATAGAAGAGGTAAAATAACACTCACGAGAAGTTGTAAGGAAAAAGTATTTCTTCGCAGGTATTTTGCCTCACTAAACACTTGAGCAAGTTATTCTCTATGACTTCGGCATTGTACTTGACGACAACTGAATGAAAGAAATATGGGTCAATGAACCCAATACTAAAGACGCGGTTTCTGCATTCAGTGATCTTCATTCTGCATACATAATAATATAGTTAGATAATTCACAACGAACGAGCTGAGCTAGAGACTTAATTAAATTGCAAAACTAAATCACTTACAAACAATACAAACTGACGAGGGCTTTGTCGAGGAGTCTTGGTTGAATAATTGAAAAATTTCCGAAAACGGCACATACATCGAGTCATCCTGGAATGGAAATGCTCTTTCTTGACTGAAACCCAGAAAGCATCATGTTTGGCCTCTACGGCATGCTCATACCACGTATGCAAACGGCGCAGTTGTGTCGTCAGAGAGTTGACGAGCTCAGGTCTGACCAGGGTGCTCCCGTAGACATATTGCCATGCATACTCATACTCTGTGGGGTATGGGTCCTCTATACGAAAAGTGCCTTGGTCTACTACCTTATCGGGCATCACCTTGAACGCGGGGACCGACTGATTTGGCTGTTCTCCAAGCTGGGGCACTTGTTTCCCGGATTTCTTCATCTGCTGCCTCTTTAGGCGAAATGCCGCCTCCTTCTCCTGCTTCTCCTTCTCTGCTGCCATCTTGATCTGCTCTTTCTTTCTAAGAAATGACTCCGTCTGCTTCTCCTTCTCTTCACGAATTACCTTGCCCAGAGTACGGTCGTAGTCGCTAGGCGGACTAGGTGGTTGTGGCGGCGGTCCACTCGATAAGTTCTTCAATAAAGTTTCAACTTTTTCCGGTGGTATCACCTCCTTTGGCGGGCGCCGCTTCGGTCCCAATTGTTTTTTCACATCAGCCCGCACCTCCCTCTCGAGTTCATCTGGAGTCAAGTCATAAGATCTCTTTGGAAGAGGCTTTAGCAACTCGCGTTCCTCTCGAGTTTCTTGCGGGTAGTTTAAACTGCACCTCTGTGTATATGTCGACGGGTACTTTAGCTTGCGTGAAACAGTGCGCACAGTACTCTCTTGCTGCGACCGCGCGGGCGATGGACTCGCGCTGGGGTCCTGATCGTCGTCACGACGTGGGGAGGGTGGATCTTGATGTGGGGAGGGGGATCTTGATGTGGGGAGGGTGGATCTTGAGGTGAGGGAGGACCGCTACTCGGAGGAGTTGGGGGAGTGCTAGTCGGAGAAGTTGGTGCCCTTGGCGGCAAGTTTGGAAACACGATGTGTTCCTTCTTCCAGAGAATGATGTTCCTCTTGGCTTCTCCGAGTGTCTTCTCGTCGTCACCTCCAGGAATGTCAAGACTCAGATCAGCATATAACGGCTCAATGTCATCCACCCCGACACGAGAATAGCCAGCTGCAATTGGGCCGTTATGGTATGTTGCTCCAGGCTCATTTGGTAAAGCATAGCCGACCGCCACCTTGAAGGACATGTTCTTCATCGTGCTATGTAGCTCACAATCTGTCTTCTCTGTGATATCATCCACGGGGTAGTGAGCCGACGCCGGTTCGTGTTCAGAATGTTGTAGCTGCGTGGAACCCAGCTGCTTTTCCGCTGATCAGATGGGGCGGCTTCAGGACCTTCTATCTCCAGCTGAGATGCCTTTTTCTGACTAATAAGGTCATGCTGCATCTGCTGCACTTTTTGTTCCAATGCCGATAACCGGTCTCTGTCCTCCTTCTTCTTTCTCTCACGGCTTCTATAAGTATCAGCGTCTGCCGAAAACCTTTATACCAACTAACTCCGGATCCATAGCCTCGACATCGTCCAACTTTCTCAGGATTCCCGAGTGCGAGTGACAGCTCGTCTTTCTCTCTGTCTACTTTGTACAGTCCTTTGCGAACTAGCTCTATTGCCTTCTCAAGTTCTTTGGTTATAAACACAATTTTGTCCGCCCATTTTCCCTGAGCAACAATCTTCCCTGACACAGGGTCCAACCCTGCCCCATGCGCGAACAACCAAAACTTGGACCTATCGGGCCAGTCCTTTGTCTGTGGCCTGATCCCGTTATCAAGCAGTCGTGCTTCGAAGGCTTCCCACTTAGGCACGGCAGCCTTGTACCCACCTGCCCCCAAAGTGTGGTGATATATCTTCTTCGCAGCATTTAACTTGTTTTGATTCGATCGGGCCACAGCGGCGTCCGATTCTCTTTGCCTCTTAAATATGGGCCACTGGGCTTTTAACTTCACTTGTGCTCCAGTGAATTCAGGAGTATAATCTGGATCTTTTTCCTTCTCTTCTAAATAACTGCTCCATAAATTTTTCTTAAAAGTCCGGAATTGTTCGGCCATCTTCTTAAAAGTCCACTCCATGAATTTATCCTTCCACCGCTTGTTGTTTTCAACATCTGGCGGTAGGGTGACCTTTGTCAAGATCCTCTCCCAAAGCAACTCTTTTGTGTGGTCGTCGACATAAGTAAGTGCCTTGGTCAAGTCCTTCGGCTTATTCCATTCTTGAAATGTGATCGGTACCAAGTCCCTAACAGAAACTCCGCATTGATTTATATATTTCGGCGGCACTCTAAGGGTTCCAACGGTTCGCCATCAGCAGACACTATGTCGAATATAACCCTTTGACCATCCTTCATCGGCTTCGACGGGCCTCGTTTCTTCCCTTTCGACCCTTTAGATGCGGATGATTTGCTCGATCCAGAGGGCTAAAAGAAAAAAATTCGTTAATAAACGCAATACAACTCAAATAATACATGTGGTGTGATCGATCAACAGAGGCTTAATATACCTCGCCGGAGTTTCTTAAGGTCACTTCATTATCTCTACAAATTTCTCCTTCTTCAACTCCCTCACCGGAGTCGTTCAGAAATTGGGAGCTGAAGTCATCTAAATTTACAGCATCTTCGTCACCGACAGGCGCTGCTGCACGTCCAGCTATAAGCATACACATACGTTCTTCCTCCTCCTCGTCTCTAGCGCCGACGTCCGGATAAAGTGGATCCATTTGCTCTTCAACCTCTATGTCAAGCTCCGGAAAATTTGGATCCATATGTAACTCGATGTCCCTGCAATCAATTTTGTAACAAGAAAATAAATCTTAAAATTTGCAAATTAATAGCAGCTATTTAGTAAATTTAAATTCATAGCTAATATCTAATAGCAACTACAATAGCAAAAATTACAAAATTACTAACACTTAAAATGGTGTAATTCATAGCTAATATTTAAACAACTAACACTTACATGTGTTGTATAAATTTACACCTAATAAAATTACTAACACTTAAAATGGTGTAATTCATAGCATATCTAGTACTAAATCATATAAAATTTGCATCTAATAAATTTAAACTATGCAAATATCAAAATGGTACTAAAAAATGCATCTACAAAGTTAAAACTATGCAAAATTTAAACTATGCAAAAAAAAAATTAATTTTGTAGCAATGCTAGCAAATAACATTCATAGCAATTAACACTTTTGCTAACACAATTTTGCTAACTAATCTACAATATTGCTAACACAATTTTGCTAACTAATCTACAATTTTGCTAACTAACCTAAATTTCTACTAACAATTTGCACTAACCTAAATTTCTACTAACAATTTGCACTAACAATTTTGCTAACTAACCTAAATTCTAACACTAATTAGGAGGAGAGAGAGGAGCTCACCTCGACGGCGGCCGGCGTTCGTGGGGGCAGAGGAGACGCGCGACGGAGGGGGGCGCAGCGGCGACGGGGAGGCCGGAGGCGGCGGCGCTACGGGTGGAGCAGCACCTCGGGGCGGCGCTGCGGGCGGATCGGAGCAGCACCTCGGGCAGCACCTCGAGGCAGGGGAGGGGAGGGGCGCAGCAGCACGGCGGGGCGCAGCAGCACGGCGGTGTCGGGGGCGGCGGCACGGCAGCGGCATGGCGTCGGGGACGGGGACGCGGCCGGAGCAGCACCTCGGGGCGACGACGCGGCGGTACGGGAGCGTGGAGGCGGAGAGGCACCTTTGGGGACTTGGTGAAAATTTTGGGGGCGGAAAATCACCCAAATCGACGCGGAAAGGACCTTTGGTCCCGGTTCCAGCCACGAACCGGGACCAAAGAACCTTTCATCCCGGTTGGTAACACCAACCGGGACCAAAGGTCTGTCTGGGCTTTTTCGCGGCCCAGACAGACCTTTGGTCCCGGTTGGTGTTACCAACCGGGATGAAAGGCCTTTTTTCCTTTTTTTTCCTTTTTTTATTTTTGTTTTCTTATTCTGTTTCTTTTATATCTATTGATTTAATTGTTATTTCTATTTCTGTTTCTTTTACATGTTTTTTTGTATTGTTTGTATCAAGTTTATTTTTTCTTTTATATTTAATTTAAATGTTCCAATATTTATGAAAATCATATATTTTCTTATTTCTTTTATATTTATTGATTTAATTCAAATGTTCAATATTTATTTTTAGAGCATCGTTACCAATTAAAAGGTTTCATACATTATTACACATCAGCACCAACATTCTTATCTTTTATATTTTAGAGCATCCTATTCTAACTATTCTAACTATATTCTCCGGCGAGCCCTCTCCGGAGACGTCTTACCGCTGCTTGGATCCGACCAAACGGTTGCAGGACGTAGCTAGGGAACCCGAATGTTTTGTGTTTGAGCGCCACTTCGATCCAAGCAGCGGTAAGACGTCTCTAATGATCTACAACCGTCCGGCAAGACATCTCTGATGATCTGCAACCGTTTGGAACGGTCGCAGGTCATCAGAGACGTCTTGCCGCTGGTTGCCCAAAGATGCCTCTCCGAGTGACGCTGGAATGTTTTGTATTCGGTCGACGAACTGAAGGATTTTCTAGATAGAACAAAACACACGGTTTCCCCTGCATACAGCCCAACGCTGGCTTGTGAGTGCCCGCATATCAAAATGCAGCGTTGGGCGTATGCAGGGAGTCCGAATACTTTGAATACCAAACTGAACTACAATGAGTGCCGTGAGTGCCCGGGAGGGGGCTATATATAGGGTCATGGCCCCTTTAGTCCCGGGTGGTATCACGGCCCGAGACTAGAAACACACCCCTGATCCAACGGCTCACAAGCCCTCAAAAGAAACACACCCCTGATCCAACGGCTCACAAGCCCTCAAAAGAAACACACCCCTGATCCAACGGCTCACAAGCGCTCGAAAGAAACACACGATCCGTGTGCTTCTTTAGTCCCGGTTGGTAAAACCAACCGGACTAAAGTCGGGCTTTGCGGTCACGACACGTGTCCTCCCCCAGCGCTGCCCTAGCCACGTGTCTTCCCCTAGCGCTGCCCTGGAGGTCTTTATATATTGTCGCCGACGGGGTAAACCCTAATCCACCATTCCTAGCCACGAACGCGAGAACCGGGCAAATGTATTAAACCTATTATGTAATGCATTCTATGGAATGTATTAAACCTTTATGTAAGGAGCATGTCTGTTTCATACATTATTACACATCAGCACCAACATTCTTATCTTGTCCTCCATGGACAATCTTCTTCTACTTTCTGCCTGTCACTTTCTTCTGTTTGGGTCGTAGCCATGGACAAACTTCTACATTTAACAAGAGGCTTGGGTCAGTTTTCACTGCGAAGGGCCGGATTTCATCAAACTTATTGTAATCTTCAGACATGTCTGTCTTGTCCTCCACTCCCACGATGTTTCTTTTTCCTGAAAGAACTATGTGGCGTTTTGGCTCATCATATGGTGTATTCGCTTCCTTGTCTTTTCTCTTTATCGGTCTGGAAGACATGTCCTTGACATAGAAAACCTGAGCCACGTCTTTGGCTTGGACGAATGGTTCGTTGTTGTATCCAAGATTCTTGAGATCCACTGTAGTCATTCCGTACTTTGGGTCTACGTTTACCCCGCCTTTCAGGTTGAACCATTTGCACCAGAACAAAGGTACCTTGAACGAAGGTCCATAGTCAAGTTCCCATATCTGCTCTATGTAACCATAATATGTGACCTTTGTCCCATTGTTGTTTGCTGCATCAAAGCGGACACCACTGTTTTTGTTGGTACTCTTTTTATCTTGGTTCGCCGTGTAAAATGTATTCCCATTTATCTCGTACCCTTGAAAAGTCAATATAGTCGAAGATGGTGCTCCGGCCAACAGGTTTAGCTGTTCTTCAACTGTGGTGTCACTAAAGAGATGTTCATGCAACCACCCGGCGAAAGTCTTCACGTGCTCTTTTTCAATGCGTTCTTCAGCCATTAATGAGCGTAAAAAAAAATTGTGTTCCTCAATATACGGAGCCACCAAGCTCGAATTATGTAGAACTGTGTAGTGTGCTTGATTGAAAGAATCCCAGTCTGGACATAATGTTGCTTTCTTTCCTAGCGTTCCTTTTCCACGCAGTCTCCCCTCATGGCGCGATTGAGGGAAACCGATCGGGTTAAGGTCAGGAATAAAGTCAACACAAAACTCAATTACCTCCTCTGTTCCATAACCCTTGGAGATGCTTCCTTCAGGCCTAGCACGGTTGTGAACGTATTTCTTTAAGTCTCCCATGAACCTCTCAAATGGGAACATGCTGTGTAGAAATACAGAACCAAGAACTTTAATCTCTTCGACTAGGTGAACTATGAGGTGCGTCATAATATCGAAGAAGGATGGTGGGAACACCAACTCGAAGCTGACAAGACATTGGACAACATCATTCTGAAGAGTTCCTAGAGTTGTTGGACTGATCACCTTCTGGGAAATTGCATTGAGAAATGAACATAGCTTCACAATGGGTAGTCGAACATTTTCCGGTAGAAGCCCCCTCAATGCAACCGGAAGTAATTGTGTCATAATCACATGGCAGTCATGGGACTTTAGGTTTTGGAACTTTTTCTTTGCCATGTTTATCATTCCCTTAACATTCGACGAGAAGCCAGACGGGACCTTGATACTGCTCAGGACTTCAAATAAGATCTCCTTCTCTTCTCTGGTAAGAGCGTAACTGGCAGGACCTTCATACTTCTCTGGATTAAGGTGGTCGTCTTTCGTCTTCTCGTGCATATGTTGATGGTTCAGTCGTGCATCCGGTGTATCTTTCGTCTTCCCATACACGCCCAAGAAGCTTAGCAGGTTCACGCAAAGATTTTTCGTCACGTGCATCACGTCGATTGCAGAGCGAATCTCTAAGATTTCCCAATAGGGTAATTCCCAAAATATAGATTTCTTTTTCCACAAGGGTACGTGGTTGTTAGCATCTTTCGGAACGGATAGACTGCCAGGACCTTTTCCAAAGATTACTTGCAAATCCTTCACCATGCCAAATATAACATCACCATCAGGGCAGGTAGGCTTCTTCCGGTTATCTGTCTCACCTTTGAAATGCTTGCCTTAATTCTTACAGGATGCTGAGGTGGAAGAAATCGACGATGACCAGGGTACACAATCTTGTTACCTACGTATATACTTTCAGTCTTATCTAAACAGTGCGTGCATGCTTTGTATCCCTTGTTTGACTGTCCTGAAATGTTACTAAGAGCAGGCCAATCATTGATGGTTACAAACAACAACGCTCGTAGGTCAAATGAATCTTGTTTGTGCTCATCCCACACACGCTGCTTTGGATGAGCACTGGCATCATAATGAACTTCCTCTTCATGCACAACCAACGAGGAAGGTTATAGATACATAGAGTCACAGGCCAGGTGCTATGACTGGAGCTCTGTTCCCCGAAAGGATTAAAGCCATCTGTACTTAAACCAAATCTTAAGTTCCTAGCGTCATCTGCAAACCTCGGGAACTTCCTGTCAATTTTTCGCCACTGCGACCCATCAGCGGGTGCCTCAGCATCTCGTCTTTCTTTCGGTCTTCTTTGTGCCATCGTAACAACTTTGCGTGCTCTTTATTTTGGAACAGACGTTTCAACCGTGGTATTATAGGAGCATACCACATCACCTTGCAAGGAATCCTCTTCCTGGGGCACGGCTCGCCCTCAACTTCACCAGGGTCATCTCGCCTTATCTTATACCGCAAGGCACCGCATATCGGGCACGCATTCAAATTCTCGTACTTCTCACCGCGATAGAGGATGCAATCATTGATGCATGCATGTATCTTCTGCACCTCTAATCCTAGAGGGCACACAATCTTCTTTGCTTCGTACGTACTGGGGGCAATACGTTATCCCTTGGAAGCATCTTCTTTATTATTTTCAGCAAATCCTCAAATCCTCTGTCAGTTGTACCATTCTCTGCCTTCCATTGCAGCAATTCCAGCGTGGTACCAAGCTTCTTCTGGCCATCTTCGCAATTTTTGTACAACAATTTTTTGTGATCCTCTAACATGCTATCCAATTTCGACCTCTCGTTTTCACTTCCGCTGTTTATCCGTGCATCACGAATGGCCCAGCCAAAATCATCATTGGGCTCATCATCATTGGGCTCTTCTTCAGCAGTGTCTTCCCCCATTGGAGTATCACAGGCTTCAGTGAACGTAGGATAGTTGTCGTTATCCTCTTCCTCTTCATTTTCTTCCATCATAACCCCTTTTTCTCCGTGCTTGGTCCAACAATTATAGCCGGGCATGAAACCAGAAGTTATCAGGTGGAAGTGAATGCGGTCTGTGTTAGAGTAATCCCGCGTATTCCTGCAGACATTACATGGACAAGAAATAAAACCACTCGACGGCTTGTTTTTATTAGCCACCTTGAGAAAACTATGCATGCCATTGATATAGTCGACACTGCGGTGGTCACTGTACATCCATTGCCGGCTCATCTGCATTATATAAATATATCAAAAACCATTACAATACTACATCATGAATATATAATACTGGCCAAATTAATTAATAGAAGTGCCCAAATGTAATACATAGTTCTCACGAAACATACATCAATTGAAACTAACATACAACTAACTAAAGAATTTAAATCCAACAACAATTTCCGGTTCAACTACCTCCTAGATAAAAATTTATCTATGTCAAGTTGGTCGGGCATGATTGTGATAAACACGAAACGAACCAAATAGTTAATTATGAAAATATACCACATCTGAATCATAGACCGGACGAGGGCCGACGGGGACGGATATCAAAACCTTGACACTATACATATAGAAAAACATAAGAAATTATACAAGAAATAACTATGCATTTAAATCATACAAGTAACTGTTTCAAAAAATAAAAGATAAAAAGAGCCTCACCGAAGTGGTGCCGGTGACGGGATGACGCGGGCTATCGACGGCGGTGAGAACGGGGACAACACTAAAATCCACAAATAATAAATTAATTTGAGCTCAAAATGCACATAAAAATGAACTCACTAGCTTGGGCATTTCATCAAACACCTTGCTAGCACTACAAAAATGAAATGAGCTAAACTAGCAACGAATAAGCTAAAGTTGCAACGCCGGAGGAAAGAATGATGTTGCTAACCCTTGAATAGATGCGGTGCCTTCAATCCTCACAAATGGTGCAAAAAAAATGGGATTAACTTGAGTGAGAGAGAGGAAATGGAGAAGAAATGAGTGATGAACTCGAGCTAAAAAATGAGATGGAGCTCGGGGGTGGAAGATGATATAGAGGGAGACCCTTTGATCCCGGTTTGTAACACGATCCGGGACCAAAGGTCCCCTGCCAGGGGGGCCCAGCGCTGCGGTGCATGTGCGCTGCGGTGTAAACCCTTTGATCCCGGTTCGTGTCACGAACCGGGACCAAAGGTCTCCCCCGACCCGGGAGCAATGCCCACGGGCGCCACGCCAGTTCGAACCGGGATCAATGCACCATTGGTCCCGGGTTGTAATTCGGCCAGGACCAATGGCCCAAACGGAAGGCCATGTTTCTGCTAGTGGAAGTGGAATGGGCAGTAGGCGAGCACGTGATAAGCTTTTGAACAAGAACTAGGAAACATCAATTAATACGCATACTTTATACGATAATGCATTTTATGATTCGTAGATTTGAAATGGCTCAGATTCTTGAGGTACAACTTGGATATTACAAGCTGTGTCTCGCTTCAACAAAGCTGGAACTTGAGAACTTGAAAGTGCAAAAAGGTCGACCTCAAACTAGCATCACCCCTCTGTAATACAAGCGCTTATGCAATTTGGCAATCAAATCCCAGTACCTAAGTTGCATGCTATTTCCCGTTGCCTACAATTCCAACAAATTAATTGGTATCCCATATCTACACCACATATACCAAACCATCTATCTCTGTGCACAGTTCTACCAATTGTTTATTTATATATATTCAAGTGATTTCTAAGTAACTTACATATCACAGAATGCACGTGTGTATACTAGATGGTGCAGATATTGCTGGTATACATTGAAGGATTGATACGAGGACAAATTGCTTTAAATTCTAGATATCATGTACTACTAAATTACGGTTTTGGTGGGTGAGGTTTGAATAAATGCTAGTATAAGTTTCTTTCTCGATTACAGCTTCCTGTGGAAATACAATGAATATCACTGGATATGGTTTAATATGTAGCCTTGAATAAGAATCATGTGTTTCGGCTGTTGAGAACACGCGCTTGTGCACCAGCCTGCCAACTTATTATGATGCGCTAGGTAGACGCGCCACACAGACCCCCGCCACCTCCATCGTGGCTGTTTGCGTGGCGTTGGTGTGACCTGCACAAGCGGGACGTCTTAGCTTGCATTACCGGGGAAATTTGTTGCTGATGAGTATCTTCCTGGATGCCGAGTGTATTTTTGGTAACCGAATTTCTTAGTGTCCTCTGTTAAAAAAATTGGTAAGGAGAAAAAAAAGTTTAAGACAAATCTCATCTCTCTCTTTTTTTTTGCGAGTAAATCTCATCTCTCCCAACTACCTTTTTGTCATGCTTTTGAACAAGAACTATGAACACTTTGAGGCTCCGATGGCTTTGGCTCCATTGGGTGGACGATACTAAATATTGGATAGGCCTGGGCAATCCTTGCAACAATGATCAAGATAGAGACCTCTTCACGGCGGCCACGGTGGGAAACAGGGAAATGACATCATTTTGGATATCCTCTAGGGTTGCAAAACTGTGGAAGTTACCCCCTATGCAACCAAGTCCAAGAATCGGTGACTTCTCATCCATTGTCGTGTCACCAAGCATATATGGTCGGCCATCCTTTCTTGGTGTGGCATTCTTGACATCTCCGCTGCCACTTGGGCAAACAACGTTAGTGTCAAGTCCTGGTGGACTAATTTAGTCCTTGGTTATGCTCATCTCGTGGGAAATTTGAAAGGAAGAAATGCTTGAGTTTTTCGACACCATGCCTCGCCTCCAACTTCCATCATAGCAAAAATCAAAGAGAAGATCAAAATGTGGGGAAAGGCCGGAGCAAATTTTGTGAGTAATGTAACACCGGGAGAGTAGGCTTATTTGGAGGTCCTAGGATGTGTCCTAGGCATTGCTACTAAACCTCTACAACTTCTTTCTCTATTAAGGTAAATGGCAAATATTTTACCTTGTTACCAAAAAACGATCAAAACATGTATATTTTTAAAAGATGATAACTTTTATTATTCATAGATATGAAATGGCTCACTGATTTGTAGTGTTTGTCTAGCTTAAAGTCTGAAACAACGCTGGCACTTGAGGAACAGCTGCAAGACGTGTAATCAGTGTTGGAACAAGAAGAAATAATGCATGATGTAAAGTCCGTCTCAAGCTCGCATCCGCGGTCAGTTACACAAGCGCCCATGCATTTAGGCAAGTACCCGCAGGCAAATTAGTAGCTTGCTATTTCCTGATGCCTACGGTTCCTACAAATTAATTGGCATCCCAACATTTTCCTATCTTTGTGCACAATTCTACCACTTGTTTCATACATTCGTATATCTTTTCTAGTGACTTCTAAGTAACATACAGATCACATATAGAGTGCACGTGTTGTATACTATAGATAGCGTGGAACCGTGGATACAACTGATATATATGGAAAGATCGATAGGAGGACAAATTGCTCTAAATTCTATATGTCATGTACCGTTTGGTTGGTGTTGTTTGAATAAACTAGCAAGGTGGCCTTCGCAAATGCGAGGGCAACATCTTTAGGGTATCGAATCCACTCATGAGATAAATTTATTTTGTCATAGATAATGGAAACATGAAATTATAAGTCAACAGTCTTTGTAGCTGCCACAAAACTTATTTGAGGCGGAACATCACATGTGAGAAATATTATGAATCATTTTAATGCATGAAGAGTAATTACAATGAAATTTCCATAAATAATA
Organism: Poa pratensis; assembly: GCA_947311845.1. NCBI lineage: Eukaryota > Viridiplantae > Streptophyta > Magnoliopsida > Poales > Poaceae > Poa > Poa pratensis. The sequence continues at coordinate 32,687,485 of CAMZMU010000112.1, forward strand.
GCATGTCACACATTCCAAAATTTCTGATTAGTGTTTCAAGATTGATTAACCTACAGAAGCTTAGTCAAACATATTTGTATTATGCATGTAAAATATACGCTTCTATATTCACTGCAAATGCTTGAAAATTTTAGATAGTGTTGTGTTCTCATCTATTTTATTTCACTCTCTCCTCTAGAATATTGTACACTTTAGCTGAATTAGTCTATTCTCCCGCTCACTTAGATTTCTCGTGTCACTCAACATGGCTACGACAGCGCATGTGACATAATTTAGGCATTTTAACCGTTACTGATTAGATTGCTTGGTCAACGTGTCTGCTCAAATTCCTAATGATTAAAAGTACATTTTATTACATCTTACTAAAGAGCATAGAAAAACATGAGACATAATATATAGATATTTCTTCAAAGGAGATACTCAAAGAAATTTTGATCTAAAATTTGTATGACCTAGGAAAGAAATTCCCTAAGATTTCTAATCCTGGAGATCAAATAATATCTATACGAAAAATCCCTATGAACTAAATTTTTAAAATAGAAAAAATGATACTGATCTATGTTGCTGATATTGAAGAGGATAAGTTATGGATGGGTTATTCAGACAAAAAACATGTTTGTTGGTATTGGCATTTCTATGGTGTATCTCTACACATCATTCATGTGGTTGATCTTTCTCTTCCATTTCAACTCGAGATGTTCTAACATGATATGAAACATAGTGCCACCTAGAACAAAGTCAATATTGATACATAAAATTTGTTTTCCTTTTTGAACTAACTCATCTATACTACTACTAAAAGAGCAAACATGTTGGCATACTTTAAATCTTGTCCGTTCAATTTTCAATCAACGATCCAGATTGTCCTGATGTCGAGCACCAAACACTTTAAATCTTGTCCGTTTATTTTTGGATCAACGATCCAGATACGTTCAATACGATTCGTACATGATTCGTATAGCTACATGAGAATAGGAAAATAATAAACCTTCCGATCGGCCACGATCAAGCAAACTCTCCTCACCTTCTCTGTGTCTCGGTTCTACTGCTGATTCCGTCGAGGCTGGATCTCGCAGCTCCACTGCCGGCGGTATGGTGAAGGGGACGAGCATGGAGAGGATGCCGATGAGCAAGAATTGGGGCGCCGGCTTGCTGCCCGAGGAGGGGACGACCCGAGGTAGGAGCTTCCGGGGACGGGCGGAGGCGGGGACAACGCCGGCGAGAGTAGCAGCAGGGCCGACGAGGCAGGAGGAAGCTCGGAGGGAGGGCGAAGCGGGGACGGCCGTGGCCGGAAGAGGAGGAGAAGGGCGGCGCCGGGGGAGAAGCTTGGAGACTCCCGTGGAGGTCGTCAAGGTCGGGGCCTTGCTCGCCGGACGGCCTTACGCGCGCAAGATGCCGGTAGAGGAGGCACGGAACAGGGCGGCGGCGCGGTTGTCGGGACAAGCACGGCCGGAGGATCTCGAGGCGGCGTCGCCGGGACGAACTCGGCGGCGGGGTCGCGTTGGTCGGAGGCGGGGAGGCGCTCGTGAGAGAGCCAGCGAGGGAGCAGGGAGGTGGCGGCGCTCGCCCGGGCGGCGGCGGCGCTCTGGTCGAGTTGCAGCGGCGGCGGCGGCGGCCAGCTCGAGCGCTTCCTCCACCGTCGGTATCCTCCGCATCAAACACTTCCACCAACTTGAGTTGCAGCGGCGGCTGCAACTGCGCGTCCTCAAGCTTCACTCGCAACGGCGGCGTCGCCCTCTTACGAGTTGACCGGCGGCGCCTGCTTCCCCTGCTTCGTCTAGCACTTCAGCTTACCCTGCTTCGTCCAGCACTCCACCGAAGAGACACAATGTCTGCCACCAGGCGCCGCCGGCAAGTCAGCAACAAGGTGAGCCACTGTTCCTGTCTTCCTTCAGTAGCTAGGTGCAGTGCAATTCGATTGTAAGTAGCCATGATGCTCCGTTCCTGTCTTCCTTCAGTAGCTAGGTGCAAGTGCAATTCGTACAGTATAGTAGCCACGGTGCTCTCTTCCTGTCTTCCTTCAGTAGCCATGGTTCAAGTGCAATTCGTACAGTATAGTAGCTAGGTGCAATTCGAAAATTGTACAGTAGTAGCCATGATGCTGGTAGTAATTTACTTGGATCCAGCATGGAAATATTGTATCTGATTGTACTTTGTAATTTGTAAACTTGTAATAATTTTAGGCAATAGACTTACAGACATGGATTTGGCCCTTATAGTTTTTCTTTTAGTTTGTAAACTTGTAATTGTTTGTCTTTTAATTTGTAAACTTGTAATTGTTTGTCTTTTAGACTTCGTTATGATTCCTATTTGTGTCTATGCCTTTGTGTCTATGCCATGGATTTGGCCCTCAATTTACGTATCTGGTAACCTGGTTATGCATGTATTGATTCTGGACAAATATTTAGTGCTGAAATCCTTAATATTTGAGCTACATCTTGCATTTTTTTCATCACACTATTTTAAACGTAGCATCGCTACAATGGGCTATAACTTGTATAGCGTCTGGAGGAGAGCCACACTTTTCTGTACAACTCGATGAAATGTAATGGCCCGAAGAACTCGCTGGAGAATATATCACAATACATACTTCAATATGGAAACATGTCACATTTCATTTTGTAATTGGATACGTGAGTTATATTGTTTTGCAACATAAAACAATTTAATTTTAGTGTTTGTAATATATTTGTCAGAATATATATCAGTCGAGATGTTTGTCTGATTATACATCATTCATACGTGTGTGCACGTGCCAATTTACTAGTATGGCTAGAAAGAGAACACCTTCCTACCTCATCCTATCGGCTATGTGAAGTTGGACCACAGTTGATACTCTTGATTGCAATATCATAAAGAAACAAACATAGTTTGAACAAAATTATCATTTGTAACCTATAAGCCTTCAATTATGGAAATCATCGGTCCTCGTGTACTCCTCAAATTATTCTCACCAAGGTGCCTCTCCAATCATCTAGAGTATATATATGATCAGGGTAAAACTGAGTGGAATCCGTTTTCTAACAGAGATCGGCTAGAGACTATCAACCGTGTTATTTTGAAAAAAAAATGTATAATTAATACATAAATATATTTTTATGTCAAAAATCCTGCAGACAGCTATTATACAATTGACCGATAAAAATATTGATGAAACCATGGAAGCACGTAAGTTCCTAGGGGCCCGGAGTTTACATGGACCACAACACGGACGATGTGCACCCGGGAGCACATGCTCCCGGTTTTTTCGAAAAAAAATTGAAAATTGAAAACTTGTCAAAAAATTCCGAAAAAAATCATGCACGTACCTGAGCATGTCACGCACCATCGTGTCAAATTTGGCGACGAAACGACATCGCGGCCGCTCTGTTCAAAATTTTGGATCTATTTTCTGTCAGAATTTTGTCATTTTTGCACAGGGCGCCCGCGATGTCGTTTCGTCGCCAAATTTGACACGATGGTGCGTGACATGCTCAGGTACGTGCATGATTTGTTTCAGAATTTTTTGACAAGTTTTCAATTTTCAAAAAAAATTCGAAAAACCCGGGAGCATGTGCTCCCGGGTGCACCTTTAAGTTTCCGGCACATGCATGCTTTTAATCGATCAATCTGCTAGATATATACTCTAGAATAAAATGATTCGAGAGCATGCGAAAAGGGATGGACCGCTGGTGGTATGGCGCACGATCCTTTCTTGGTCCACCGTATAGCGCGAGTTTTACTTTTTTGCAGGACTCCCTGTACCCGGTGTTGTACGTGAATTTTTTTCTTAACAAATTTTCCCACGTACATAATGTAACGTGTTGGTGTTGCGTACGTGAATATTTCGATTCTATCTCTCTTTAAATCTCACCCATTAATTACAGATCTAACCGCTTAAATAATTATGGTGATGTGGATTAACGTGGTGTCTCGAAAAACTGACTCATTTTGCTTTTAGTATATAACTAGCAAGGTGGCCCTCGCAAATGCGAGGGCATGGTCTTTTCCTCGTCGAATCTATTTGTGAAATAATTTAATAAATACAGCAATCATGGAAATATAAATCACAGGGTTGTATAGCTTAAAAAAATATTATGTTACCTAAATTAGCACATGTGTGGGAATATTTTGAATCATTCTAATTTGGAGTGATTAGATATTTTAAATTTCCAAAAATATCATGTCACATAGTTTAAAATGTCGTCTATCTTAAGACATCAATAGTGCTATATTGATACTTTTAGTTTGTTCCTACTATCTGTCCCTCTCCGATCTAGGTGTTCTACTCCCACACTATCACGTATTGGTTTTGTCATGTTACTCATGTAACAATGACGACACCGACTTGGTAAAACATAAATAGTTTGGTAGCATAGATTTAAGTATTTCAATCAATCACCAAATTAAACTATGTCCTCTCATAAACAATATTTTCTTATTCTATTGCACCACAAAAATCTTTCTGATATGTGATTAATACTCCACCGTCACATCTTAATACTAAACTTTAGTTCAATTGTTTGATTCGCATGAGTAAAAAACAAAACTAAAAACAACTATTATAAAAAATTGCAATGGTAGTACATTACATGCATACTACATGTAGTTCTATATTGTCGCTTCGGATTCCCACTGATTCTTGTGTGGTCCTATGGACACATGCGTCCATATAGTCATTTTCTTGCGCTTAAATGGACATGGAAGTCCGAATCTCTGAGCTCTAGTAAAAACTTTATTAATTCCAAATACTTATTCCACTCGCATGCAGGCTATATGTGTAGATTTTTGTTAACCATAGTTATTCACCATATCTACTAAAATTTCACCCTTCAATTACGGAGTCAATTATCTAGTTAATTCAAGTGATTGTGGATTAGCGTGGTGTCTGATGGCTGTGAAACACACGTTCGTTGGGAGACCCCAAGAGGAAGGTATGATGCAGTCCAGCAGCAAGTTTTCCCTCAGTATGAAACCAAGGTTTATCGAACCAGTAGGAGCAGCAGCACTTCTGAAGGTTGTCAACGGCGAAATATGATGCGGCGCAACACCAGGGATTCCGGCGCTGACGTGGAACCTGCACACAACACAATCAAACTAATTTGCCCCAACGAAACAGTGAGGTTGTCAATCTCACCGGCTTGCTGAAAACAAAATATTAAAAGTATGGTGTGGAAAAACAGTATTAAATTGCAGAGAATGAAAAGGAACAGTTTGTGGTTGTTTAATCAGTGTAAAGGAATGGACCGGGGTCCACAGTTCACTAGTGGTGTCTCTCCATAAAAGATAACTAACATGCTGGGTGGACAAATTACAGCTGGGCAATTGACAAATTTTGCCGATGAAGAAGGGGATACCTTGGCCATCCCCAAGCTTAGACGTTTGAGTCTTCTTGAAATATGCTGGGGAGATTCATGGGAGCCTCCCCAAGCTTAAGATTTTCACTCTTCTTGATCATATTATATCATCCTTCTCTCTTGACCCTTGAAAACTTCCGTCACACCAAACTCAAAGCAAATCTCATTAGAGGGTTAGTGCATAATCAAAAATTCACATGTTCTATAAAGACGCAATATGACTTGTTACTTTAAAAATTAGCTACTGCCACTGATGTTATGTGAAGCTCTTCCACCCAAGAAAAGAATTTCACTCAACACTAGTAAAAGAGAGAATGCAAAATAAAAAGGCATAATCTGTCTAAAACAGAACAGTCCGCAAAGACGAATTTTTTCGAGGCACTTACAACGCTCAGATCAAAAACTTTGAACTAATGAAAGATTCAGACATTCATAAAGATTACGCACAATTTTTTTTAGATTTAATTAACAATCTGATGATTTTAGGAATTTCTTACAGTGAACAGCAAAAATCTGTTTCTGCTCAGCAATCAAAATTAAACATAATCTTAACATTAGAGGCTACTCTTGGCACAACAATGCAAGAAAATAAAGATACAAAGGAGTTGCTACAGAAGTAAACAACACCTTGACTCAAATAAAGAAAAATGGCAGAAATAAAAATAATGGGTTGCCTCCCATAAGCGCTTTTCTTTAACGCCTTTTAGCTAGGCACAAAGCATGCATCAAGTATTACCAAGTGAAGAAGCATCAACATTGTAATTTGTTCGAACAATAGAATCATAAGGTGGCTTAATCTTCTTCCTAGGAAAGTGTTCCATACCTTTCTTGAGAGGAAATTGATATTTAATATTCCCTTCTTTCATATCTATGATAGCACCTACAGTTCTAAGAAAAGGTCTTCCAAGCACAATAGGGCAAGATGGATTGCATTCAATATCCAAAACAATAAAATCAACAGGGACAAAGTTGTTGTTAACCATGATAAGAACATCATCAATTCTTCCAAAAGGTTTCTTAATAGTAGAATCAGCAAGGTGAACATCCAATTAACAATTTTCCAAAGGTGCTAGATCAAGCATATCATAAAGTCTTTTAGGCATAACAGAAATACTAGCACCAAGGTCACACAAAGCATTGCAATCAAAATCCTGGGGATGGATACTTCTTGTTTCAATTTTTCCTCCCTCACTTGTATGAGAGCATTAGTAATATGTTTAGTAAAAGCCATGTTTATCTCACTTGCTTAGGACTTCTAGCAAGCTTTTGCAAGAACGTAATACTTCAGAAAGATTACAACCATCAAAATCAATCATTATCATCAAAGTAATGGAGCTATTGTCTTCCTTATTACTAGAAATTTCAGCATCTTTATCAAAACAGTTTCAGAGTTATCAGGCAATTTAGGACATTTTGCAATAGAAGTGGAAACATTACCAACACCAATTATCTTGCCATTAATGGTAGGAGGTTTGCTAACACTTGAGTTTGAAGCATTTTCAGAAGTAGTAATAGTATAAACTCTAGCAATATTATTCTTTCTAGCAATTTCATCCTCTCTTTCCCATCTAGCATGCAATTCGGCTAACATCCTCACATTGTTATCAATTTTAACTTGTATAGCATTGAGAGTTTTGCTCTCTTTAACATCATGAGGCATGTTCTTTAGTTTCAACAAGTCAACATCAAGAGCAAGACTATCAACTTTAGAGGCAGAACATCAATTTTCCCAAATTTCTCCTCAACAGTTTTATTGAAAGCAGTTTGTGTACTAATAAAATCCTTAAGCATGACTTCAAGATCAGAGGGTACACTCTTATTATTGTTGTAGGACTACCATAGGAATTTCCATAACCATTGCCACTATTAGAAGGATAGGGCCTATAATTGCTATTACCAAAATTATTCCTATAAGCATTGTTGTTGAAGTTATTATTTTTAATGAAGTTCACATCAACATGCTCTTCTTGAGCAACCAAAGAAGCTAAAGGAACATTATTTGGATCAACATGTGTTTGACCATTTGCAAGCATAGACATAATAGTATCAATTTTGGCACTCAAGGAAGAGGTTTCTCAACAGAATTTACCTTCTTACCTGTTGGAGCTCTCTCGGTGTGCCACTCAGAATAATTAATCATCATATCATCTAGAAGCTTTGTTGCAGCACCCAAAGTGATGGACATAAAGGTACCTCCAGCGGCCGAATCCAATAAATTCCTTGAAGAAAAATTTAATCCTGCATAGAAGGTTTGGATGATCATCCAAGTAGTCAGTCCATGAGTGGGACAATTTTTAACCAATGATTTCATTCTCTCCCATGCTTGAGCAACATGTTCATTATCAAATTGCTTAAAATTCATTATGCTACTTCTCAAAGAAATAATCTTAGCAGGAGGATAATATTTTCCAATAAAAGCATCTTTGCATTTAGTCCATGAATCAATACTATTTCTAGGCAAAGATAGCAACCATTCTTTAGCACGTCCTCTCAAGGAGAAAGGAAAAAGTTTCAGTTTAATAATATCACCATCTACTTCCTTGAGCTTTTGCATTTCACAAAGTTCAACAAAGTTATTAAGGTGAACAGCAGCATCATCAGTACTAACACCAGAAAATTGCTCTTTCATAACAAGATTTAAAAGTGCAGGTTTAATTTCATAAAACTCTGCTGAAGCAGCAGGTGGAGCAATAGGTGTGCATATGAAATCATTGTTGTTCGTGCTAGTGAAATCACACAACTTAGTGTTCTCAGGAGTACTCATTTTAGCAGAATTAAAAACAGGACAGAAAATAACTTGAAAGTAAACTAGATGCAAGTAACTAATTTTTTTGTGTTTTTGATAATTGAAAGCAAACAAGATAAAATAAAATAAACTAAGCAAGACAAAAACAAAGTAAAGAGATTGGAAGCGTGAAACTCCCCTTGCAGAAGACTGCTGTCTCCCCGGCAACGGCGCCAGAAAAAGCTTGATGGCGTGAAACACACGTTCGTTGGGAGACCCCAAGAGGAAGGTATGATGCAGTCAGCAGCAAGTTTTCCCTCAGAAAGAAACCAAGGTTATCGAACCAGTAGGAGCAGCAGCACTTCAGAAGGTTGTCAACGGCGAAATATGATGCGCGCAACACAGGGATCGGCGCTGACGTGGAATCTGCACACAACACAATCAAACTACTTTGCCCCAACGAAACAGTGAGGTTGTCAATCTCACCGGCTTGCTGAAAACAAAGGATTAAACGTATGGTGTGGAAAATGAGTATTAAATTGCAGAGAATGAAAAAGGAACAGTTTGCAGTTTGTGGTTGTTTAATCAGTGTAAAAGAATGGACCGGGGTCCACAGTTCACTAGTGGTGTCTCTCCATAAAAGATAACTAACATGTTGGGTGAACAAATTACAGCTGGGCAATTGACAAATAGTGAGCGCATGACAATGCATATACATGACATGATGACTACTATGATATTTAATTGGGCATTACGACAAATACATAGACCGTTATCCAACAGCATCTATGACTAATAATCCACCGCCGGGTTGTCATCCGAGTCCCCGTTGGTATTAAGTTGCAAGCAACGGATAATTGCATTAAGTAAAGTGCGTAATGTAAACAAATACATATGCCCGTGGACATAGCATCGTTAGGTTATCCCTAGTGGCAACAGCACATCCACAACCTTAGAACTTTCTGTCACTCTCCCAGATTACGGAGGCATGAACCCACTATCTAGCATAAATACTCTCTCTTGGAGTTACAAGCATCTACTTGGCCAAAGCATCTACGAGTAACGGAAAGCATGCAAGATCTTAAATAACATAGATAGATTGATAATCAACTTGACATAGTATTCAATATTCATCGGATCCCAGCAAACACAACATGTAGCATTACAATAATATGATCTTGATCATGTAGGGCAGCTCACAAGATCTAAACATGATGGCACAAAGTGGAGAGACAACCATCTAGCTACTGCTATGGACCCGTAGTCCAAGGATGAACTACTCACGCATCACTCCGGAGGCAGGCATGGCGATGTAGAAGCCTCCGGTGACGATTCCCCTCTCCGGCAGGGTGCCGGGAAGAGGTTCTGGACCCTCCCGAGCTAGGGTTGACGGCGGCGGCGTCTCTGGAACTTTTCGTGGATAATGGCTCGGTACTTAGGGTTTTGCATCGGGGGGAATAAGTAGGCGAAAGGGCGGCGGCTGACGACCCCCGAGGGGCCCACACCACCCTAGGGCGCGCCAGGGGGGGCCCGCGCCCTAGTGGCGTGTGGGGCCCTCCTGGTCTCTTCGTTGCTCCTTTGGTCCTTCAGGTGTGTTCTGATAAAATAGGCCCCTCCGTGAAGTTTCGTCCAATTCCGAGAATATTTCCAGACTAGCTTTTCTGGAATACAAAAACAGCAAAAACAGGAACTGGCACTTCGGCATCTTGTTAATAGGTTAGTCCCAAAAAATGTATAAAGTGACATAAAGTAGATGCAAAACATGTTGCAATTGGTATAATATTAGCATGGAACATCAAAAATTATAGATACGTTTGAGACGTATCAGTGTCCAACGCATTTGTGTGGCTAGATTTGTTAGAAATTGAGTTTGTCTACCATATTTAATGAATTGATTAATTTTATAAAAGCTTCCACTTCTAGTATAGGCCCATAAATGTATATCTTTCCACATATGTCTATCTTCCCTCAAATGAAATTTTGAAAAGCAAAATACTAAGAACAAAAACTGAATGTTTTGAGTCATTACTCTTAGTTGAACCTAGAGACCTCTAGGTATACCCAACCTATCATTGATTTTATTCTAACGAACGACTTTTGTTTTTGCAAAAGTTCATGCCTTTTTGCTTCATCGTGTTATGATTGCCTATTTTGTTTGACCATCGATCCCAATTAACCACTACATTTTTTGGTATATATTATGTAATGTTACTCAATCAATCACCCGCTCACTCGATCTGGTTGCCGTGATATTGTTTTTACCAGGCCCTTGTTATTTCCACACTAAGTTAATTTGTTTAGCACCTGTACTTGACATGATTTCCTTCTTGCTACCTTTTTTGTTAAAACATTTTTTCCTATATAGCATTTTTGGAAATCTTATTTTCTACGATCTCTCGACCATTCTCTTTTCCTTTCGTGAACAATGGCTCAAACCCTATCATCATCACCTATTATTTCTTATCATGGTCATGCTAAATTTGTATAATTCGTTCTCACTCGATCTGGTAGCATTTTTGTCGGGTAAATTAATTTTATTTCCACACTATGTTAAAAAATAGCAACTAAACATCTTATTAAGTACTTTACATGATTTACCTCTCGCCACTTTTTAAGTTAAAACATTGTCCCTATCTAGTTTTCTTGGAAATCTTATTTTCGACGATCCCTCGATCATTCTCTTTTCCTTCCGTGAACAATCGCTCAACCTTGGTCATGCGATTTTTTTAGTTCGCTTGCCTTCTAATTAAGCCATGCAAAATTTTATCACCGAACTCGATTGCGAGTGTGTCTTCTTTAGTAAATAATACGGTTGGATGTCCACTAAAATTGTGATGTTAATCATCTAAGTAGTGAAATATCCGGCTAAATTCTATTTTTCTAGTCGAGCGTATGTTCTTTTAACATAAAGCAAGTATGATGGCACCACAAATACTGTGAAAATTGCCTTTTACAATTAATATATTAATTTGTACATATCCAATCATTCTTGCATTAATGTGAAAATCGTATCTGATTTTTGTATGAGACTAAGAATGGATAGTCATGGACCTTGTGCCAGCCAGATTTGTTACATAGTTTCTTTTTATCTAGTTTTGACTCTATGTAATTGGTAATATGATTTCCTTATGATTTTCTTATTATGCATATACTCAACCATGTATTTGTATAGATCCAGTTCATAACTTATAGCCTAGCATGTTTTCTCTTACACGTCCACGTGTAGTTAGGATTTTTGTAATTGGATTAGATCAGATTGTTGTTTACGTTAGGAGAAGTATGTTCACACGAAATTTGGATTGAATGAATGGAGACGCTACTGATAATTTATATTTTTGTCCTAAGTGGGGCTCTGTGGGTTTAACCACTTGCGGCAAGCGCCGGCCGGCCGGCATGGTGTCTGTATATGGTGGTGCCGCTAGCTAGCTGGCCAAGGGCTCCCTCGGGTTCACCAATGGTGCGTGGCCCATGGCCAATGTTTTTCTGTTCGATCCTGGCTGCCGCGTTCCTGACCAATTCCACCGATCGGTCTTTTCTTCTAACGTGTCCACCGATCGGTTTGTACGCTATGCAGGCACGTACACGACATATCGTGTCAACACACATATCTGGTCGAAAGCCGATTATCGTTACACATACTCCCTCCGATCCATATTAGTGGGCATAGCTTTGTCTAAATTCATATGTATCTAGTTAAGTATTTAGACAAGATATATGTGTATCTAGACAAAGTTATGCCCACTAATATAGATCGGAAGGATTATTTTTTGTTTAATCTTAGCCGTTAATATTAGATCTAACTACAGGAAAAAATTTAAATTATGTGGCTTAACGTGGCGGCTCTAAAAACTAACTCATTTTGCTTTTAGTATATAATAGATAGATGCTACTATTATGGGGTTTTTAATTTACAGCTTCCTCCAGAAAATACAATATATATATATATATATATATAGGGTGGGACTATTCTACAACCCCCTTAAGAGTATTGTAGAATAGTTATTCTACAACTCCCCCACTAAAAAAGACCTTCTAAACCCGAATCTGGCCGGCCGGTCTACCCCACTCGCTCCTAAAAACGAACTACCCTATCCCCGCGCGTGCTCCCATCCACAAACCACCGTCCGCCCGGGCCCCCCGCAGGCCTCCTTCTTCCCCGTCGCAGGCCGGCAGGGCCCCAGCGCCGCCCGCGTTCTCCGCCGCCGGCAGGGCCGTCGCGCCGCCCGGCTTCTCCGCCGCCTGCAGGTCCGCGCCCCGCCCGGCAGGCCGCTCGCGCTGCCCCGGCTTCTCCCAATCCCGCCCACATCCACACACGCCTTTCCGGCGAGGAAGCCGTCGCGCCTCCAGGCAAGGACGCCACCCCCCGTGCCTCCCCGACGAGAAAGCCGTCCCCACGCGCCTCCACAGAGAAGGCCGCCTCCGTGCCCATCCCCGGCGAGGACGCGGCACCCGTGTGCCTCTCCGGCCAGACTGCCGTTCCCCGCAGCCCTTGCTCGGCGCGCTTCTAAACTCCCGTGATGGAGACGACAGTCAGCTAGGGAGTGGACCGCCGTTTGCCCATGACTGGACCGCCGCCGGCCTTCTAGTTGACTCCAGGATGCACGGATGCGCGTGACGGGTGGCCCGTGTGCCTCTCCGGCGAGGACAGTGCGCTTGATTCCATAGCTTGTTCATATTTGTTTGGAAGTTTGCTTCGCTTCGTCCTTTGGTTTCTGTTAAAGCAATAGAAGTTTACTTATAGTCTTCGCTTGATTCCAGTGCTTTAGTGCTGTTCAATTTTTGATGTGGAAGTTCAGAGTAAGAGACACGTAAAGTTTATTGAATTGGAGTTGTGAAGTTCAGAGAGAAAATAAGGACGCATGATGTGCGCGCGGCTACTGCTGCTGGACGTGCAGGTATTTCTAGTCGTTGTTGTTGCTTGTAAATTGTTGTAGCTGCTGCTGGACGCACACTTCACCGGTAATTTTAACTGCTCAGTTTTATTAGCAGGAATTTTGCCAGGACCCGGCATCGAAGGGATCGTCTGCTCGTGCTCTTTTTTGCTCTATGCCGTGCTGGTTGTTTAGAGTGTAGTTCAAAGATTACTGCTGTGTACTCTCTCCTGGTGGCTATGTGTGTATAATTTTTTTATACATATTATCTAAGAGCTGTTTACTTTTCGTCACACGAAGTTTGCTTCTCATCGTGTGAAGTTTAGGTGCTTTTCTTGTGAAGTTTATGAGCTTAGGGGAGGGACCCATCGGAGTTAACTTAGGTCACACGCGAAGTTAACTTACGTCACACGCGAAGTTCAGAAAAAATGGTCCGTAAAAAAAGCGGTCATTTACAAAATAATAAAATTAATATGAAGTTCTTTTAGGTGTTGCAGGAAGTTTAGAAAAAAGATGCTCCGTGATGAAGTTCATTTGCTAAAATTAATGTGGACTTCACTTACATATGCCGAGAAGTTAAGAAAAAGATGGACCGCAGACAAAAATTTCAGGGAAAAATGAGTATGAAGTTCACTTGTGTTTTCTGAGAAGTTAAGAAAAAACTGATGGTCCGCCCCGAAGTTCGTTTGCGAAATTTTTCTGAAGTTCACTTATGTGGTGAACGAAGTTCAAAAAAATTGTGGTAAGCAGAGAAGTTTATTTGCGAAATTTCTGTGAAGTTAACTTATGTGACGGGCGAAGTTCATTTCTGTGACGAGCGAAGTTCAGAAAGGGTTGTAGAATAGTTATTCTACAAGTGGTTGTAGAATAGCTGATACCTATATATATATATATATATATATACTCCCTCCCATACAGAAAAAGTGACGCTAGCAATGAACTGGTCATGTACAAGTTTTGTGTGCAGTCCCGCCACTTATTTAGGATCAGAGTATATCATTGGATATGGTTAATTTGTAGCCTTATCAAAATCCTGAGTTTCTGTTGTTGCGAGGTGTTGGTGCGACGAGGTTGTTCCGCTGTTGCATGCATGCTCCACACCCGTTCGTGTTGTTCCGCTGTTGCCGTTTCGTGGAGACTGCGTTATATCGATCATATTGCTGCATTGAGAGCCCAACGGCTTGCAACCATACCGGCCTTCTTTGTCGTCCAGGAAAACTAATTAAACGCAGCCCTTCATCTCCAACATCTTCGATCTGCTGCCTTATTCTTTGTCGTGCAGGCACAATCTCCTTGGAAATTCTTCCGCAACATTTTTCAGCACCTTGGCCGGCTAGCTGAAATGTTTAGACTGATCACTGATGCTTCTTCTGTTGTCTGGCTAAGAAAGAAGAACAAAATCTGCAGGTCGTTACAGACTACTCATTATGTTTTCCCTGTTAAACATACAGAATCTTCACATCAGTTGCCCGTTGTGGAAATGTTGCGGAGCGAAGAGGAATGCATGTGCTCACATAATTAAAGTTCCTAGTAATCAATAGAGCTCCAGCTCTTGTATATGGTGCTTTGCAGCCGTCTCAAATACAACTTACAATGGCCCCCTTCTTTTCAGCTTATTTTCCAGATTCTCCCAGAAGCTACCCTCCATCAGCTTCTCCCAGAATCTCGTTTTTTAAATTTGTTTAAACTTCTAAATAGACAAATTTAGAAGTTTAAACAAATTTAAAAAACGAGATTCTGGGAGAAGCTGATGGAGGGTAGCTTCTGGGAGAATCTGGAAAAATAAGCTGAAAAGAAGGGGGCCAATGACGCTCCTTGACTTCAGCAGCCAGCAGAACCCTTCACTTTAACAATGTTTTACATTTTTTCTCTACTAGTAGTATATGCCACAGTATGAAAATCCTGGGCCGAATCTGAAGGCCGTTATTGTGCAGCTAGAGGCTAGACTTGGAGATGTCCACATTTATTATCCTGTCAGCATAGCTAATCACAAGAGAAACAACAAGTAAAGAGTAGTCCAAATTTGTGTGATAGCCGGGAGCAATTAATGCAAGCTTCATTTGTTTAAAAGACAAATTTATGTAATGACAATCATCTTAACTAAGGAATACAAGTACACGAGATACAACATATACATAGTCGACAACTAATTGCATATCACCAGGCAGATCAACTACTCCCGTCTCCCGTAGCGCCAGGTAGCTTGGGAAACTGGTCGGCGTGTTGTACCATAAGCCAGATGACGGACGTGAGCTCGCCTCCCTGGCTGATCTGTCTGGCATGGAAATCACTGCTGCATTGGGCAGACGCCAAGATGAGAATATGCACCCATGTATCGAAGATGAGCGCCAGCGCTTTGGACATATCGAAGACACCATCTTCGAACGACGACTCCAGATCTGGCATCAAACGCTTCAACTTATCCATGGCATCACCATTAGTATCTTTGTAAGAAGATATGATGCCAGACTTGTCACGGTTGCTTACATCTGCTACCAGTTTTAACAGTAGCTTAACATATGAAATTCCATGCGAAAGTAGGATGCTACTGTTTGCAAGAAAGCCGTGATCACTACTGTACACCAGGTTTCTAGCTAGAATATCCTTTCTTGAGTCACCATTATTGAGGTACGGACTACATTCATGCAACGATTCGATCTCCAAACTGTCACAGGTCGCTTTGTACAAGCTTCGTAGCTCGAGACCAGGTATCGTGTTAGGGCGTGTAGCGACGAGGAACATCATGTAATCTGACAGCAACTTGATCGCCTTCAGATACGGGAACGATGCTGCATCCTCAGGGGGTGACGCTGGATCCTTGGGGGACGATTCTACATCCTCGGACGACGATGCTGAATCCTCGGGGGATGATGTTGCAGACTTGCGGGCGGACCTCAAGAGGAAAACATCCGTAAAGACATGCCAGGTAAGGATCACCTCTTGGAGTTCAGCACCAAAGTCCAGAGCTTGGGTCAATTTCCAGAACATAGGCTCGAGGGGAGCCCAGCTTTAAATTAATAAAGCCACAACGGCGAGTGCATACAAGTTCGGACAACAGCAAGAGTCACGCAGGACACCACAACAATCCAGATAGCACGCAGGCTACAAATGTCTACACACACACACACACACACAAACACAGCACTGGCTCAAAGGCACAAAGGAGACGGAAACAGGTGGTCAAGGACGCTCCCTGACGGTGTCGTGAAGCCGGCGTATCTCGCGAATCGCCGACTCCACCTCGCCTCTGTCCTGTCGTCTAGCCACTGGCTTCCACACCTGCATGTACATAATCAGTTTGAAGAGGCAGTCAGCCGGCTGTGAGGGGAAAATCCCTTCTATGGTGTATTTGTTCCGAACATTCCAGAGAGTCCAGCACAGGGCCACACAACAAATCCATAAGACTCTACGTGCTCGACCCGTGTATCCCTGAAGTAGCCTATACAGCTCCGCGAAACACGTGGGGTTCCAGGAGCAATGCAGCAGTTCCCTTACTGCACTCCAGAGGAACTTGGCTAAGACGCAGCCAAAGAATATGTGGTTGGTGTCCTCCACCTGACCACACATCTCGCAAAGGCCATTCGAGGGGCTGTTGCGGCGGGCAAGGTTGTCTCCCGACAGGAGCCGCTTCCTGACTAATTGCCAAAGGAAGATCCTAACCTTTAGGGGAACCGCGATTCCCCAAATCTCACTGTAGTGTTTCCGCGGGACCCCCTGGCAAAGCTTCCGGTAAAGGGATTTAACAGTGAATTTACCAGAAGGTTCCAACGTCCACACTTGTTCATCCGGAACGACCGACACGCGAAAACCCGCTGTCTGGCGGCGGAGATCATCCCAATCCGGAATGTCGGTTTGGCCCAACGGCGGACGCAGGTGGATATGCCACCCCTCGCCGTCAAATGCCGAAGCAACCGAAATGTCAGGGTCCAGCGACATCGCGAATAAGTTCGGGAACCTGGTCGAAAGGGGCCCCGACCCTTGCCACCAGTCAATCCAGAACCTAGTCGATCTGCCATCCCTAACATAGTGTCCCGCCCCAAGGCGCAGCACCTCCTTCACCTTTTGAAGGGCGTTCCAGAATTGGGAACCAGGGCTATGGGCGTCAATCAGCACGTCAATTTCAAACGCCTACTTGCAGTATGTTTGTACGGTTCAGGATAAAAGCATGGAAGCTCAACTCGGGGTGGATACCTAGCTCTGGGTGGGGACTGAGTCTCATACTTTGCTCTCGGGTCATGAATCTCCTTAAGTGCTCCCCATACACATTGGAACACCAACTCCTTGACATCCTCTGAAAGCACTACGGTCTCCGTGTAATGCCATTTGTTCCACCAATCCTCAAGCCCCATCATCTTTGCCATTCTGTTGCTTAGCTTTCTCTTGTCACGGCAGCAGAAATGCAGCAAGTTAAACTGCTCAATGGAGCCTGACCATCCTCTATTGCTTGCAGCTGCATTGACACGCCGGCGGAGGGACATGATGACATGACTGAGCTTGCTACGCCATGATGACAAGATGACGTGTCGTCTCAACAAGAAATGACACATCCAAGTCGACCCCAAAGCACTAAACACTGACGCCATGTCTAGGACGAAGGCACCGACCAACAAGATGTAACTGATGGCAACATCTACTCTGTTGTAACCATCTTCATAAGCACTTAACTGAAATAGTATGAACACAACGACGGTGGCTAGAGGCGAAACCAAATGGAAAAGGTAGCCATACCAATTGTGGATAACTGCTGTCTTAGTGTAGAGGATGTCATACATGAGGGAGAGCTCCATCTCCACCACCTTGAACGTCGCTTTCCAGCTCCACTTCCATATATAAGTATCAAACTCTGAAACCGAATGCGAGGTTTTAAACAAGGTCACATGAGAATCAGCCATAGCACCCTTGCAAAGAGGGAGCATGGCTTGGGCAACGAGAAGGAGTTCTTCGTCATTGGGCACTTCTGCCCTCTCCTGAGGCCTAAGCCTAAGGTAGTAATCAGGGAGTGGCATATATTTCCTGATGGAACTCCGAATGCTGTCTAGGGAGGCGCACTTGAGGGCCCATATCCTTTCCCCATACTTGATGAGACCAATGACGAACATCAAGCCAGTAGCCAATCCCAGCAAAGCAGGGATCTCGGCGATATACTTATACAAGACATAGGCAACGCCAAACGATTGGACACCAAGATTTAGCAGGTGGCGTGGCCAAAGCTGATTGTCCTCGAGGGCGTATGCAGTGATGGTGTCTTGGCTACCAAGATGCACCAGGAGAAAGGGCGCCCAGAATATCGTGAGCTTCTGCTCACCTGACAAACCATTGATGGAGAGATTGCCGAGTGTATAGACAGCAGTGGAATCGGCCATGAGGTACGCCAGCCAAAGGAGGATCCTCATCATGCCAGAGGAACCGCGTTAACGACTTCTTGCAAAGAGAAAGAGAAAAATCTGCAGTGTGAAGCTGAGTAGGACGAGGATTTGGATCGTCCACTCATTCCAGAGCTGAATCGGACCTCCAGCCATTGCCCAGATAGTTAATTTCGTACAACTACAATGACAAGATAAAAGGATGTAACGATTATGTATTGAATCGAAATTATTACAAACAAAAATGCGAAGTGAACTGACCCTGTCCAAATTACGATACTGCACCAACTTGATTCTTCTCTTCTACTCCCCCTCCCTCCAAATTGCCCTGCGTTTTAGATTTAGTTAAGTCCAAATTACCCTTCTTGACACTAAACGGAGTAGTACGTGATTCTAAGAGAAGAAAAACTGGTTACAGCAGACAATATACAACCTAGAACCAGCTCTACCGGCGAAACGAAACGCCCAAAAAACCACTCCGCTTTAGCATTCCTGCCTGGACTGAAGCCACGCCTCTCCAATTCAGATCTGATCGAACCAGACCTTGGAAACAAGGGGAGGAGGGAGGTTGGATTCTGGGCGAAATGCGGCTGCCGCCGAACATGAGGGAGACCAGGAGCTTACCTAGTACATTGTGGACGAAGAAGCAATGAACGGCGCTGCACCACGCCGCGCGCATCACCGAGCTCAGGGCATCTCCAGTCGTTCGGCCCCCCAGGGTCCAAAACTGCGTTTTTTTTGGGCCTCCGCGGCGCCAAACGGCGCGAATCAGGATCCTGGGGGGAGCGCGTTTTCCAGCCGTGAACCCAGACCGCCCCCCAGCCGGCGATTCGGCCGTATTTCGGCATAAACAAAGGCCGGCCCTTTTTGGCATACAAATTCACACATATAAATAGTTTAACATACAAATCCACACACAAATAAATAGTTTAACATACAAATTCACACACAAATAAATAGTTCAACAATGCAAGCAAATAGAACAAATCGTACTAGGCATTGGCATCGCTATTATCGGCATTGCCATTGCCCTTGCGTGCCCACAAGTGCTGCACCAGATCATTCTGTAGAGCTTGATGTGTTGCAACGTCTCGAATCTCCCGGTGCGTGGTGAGGAAGGCTGTCGATGATGCCGGCACCTGGTGATCAATCTCTGCAAGAGGACCCTGACGGTAGTATGGTGCACTTGCCTCACTGTCAGGCACCGGGTGATCCCGCTCACTCTCAATGATCATGTTGTGCAAGATCACACAACACTGTATCACCTCCCACATGTTGGACTTCGACCAAGTCATAGCTGGGTACCGGACAACAGCGAATCGAGACTGAAGAGCGCCAAATGCCCGCTCAACATCCTTTCTGCAAGCCTCTTGGCACTTGGAAAACCAAGCCTTCGCGCTTCCTGGCACAGAGTTGGAGATGCTCTTCACAAATGTTGCCCACTTCGGGTAGATGCCATCTGCAAGATAGTAGCCCTGTGTGTACTGGTGCCCATTGATCTCGAAGTTCACAGGGGGAGCATGGCCTTCGACAAGCTCGGCAAAGATATCCGAGCACTGCAAGACATTGATGTCGTTGTGAGTTCCTGGCATACCAAAGAATGAATGCCAAATCCATAGATCATATGAAGCCACGGTCTCAAGAATCACCGAGCACTCTCCTTCCTTTCCCTTGTACATCCCCTGCCAATCAAATGGACAGTTCTTCCATGCCCAATGCATGCAGTCGATACTACCAAGCATCCCAGGAAAGCCTCTTGCTTCATTCTCTGCGAGAAGGCGAGTATTGTCTTCCTCATTGGGTGATCGCAAGTATTTTGGCCCAAACACTGCCACCACTGCCCGGCAGAAGTTGTTCAAGCACTCAAGGGCCGTGGACTCGCTCATGCGCAGATAGTCATCCAGTGCATCAGCGGGAGCACCGTACGCAAGCAACCTCATGGCCATCGTGCACTTCTGAATTGACGTAAAGCCTAACGTGCCGGTGCAGTCCTTCTTCAATATGAAGTAGGTGTCGAACTCCCGGATGGCATGCATGATTTGGAGGAAGAGCTTGCGGCTTATCCTGAAACAGCGCCGGAACACCTTCTCGTCCTGCGTAGGATCATCGGCGAAGTAGTCGGAGTAGAGGATGCAGTACCCCTCGTACCGCTGCCTCGGCTTGCTCTTGCGGCGACCGCGCGTCGATCCAACACGCCGCGGCCCCGCCTCGTTGCCGAGCAAGCCGGCGAGGCAAGCCAAGATCAGCAGGTGTTCTTCGTCGTCGATGGCGGCCTGATCTTCCTCGTCGAAGAGCTCGGCGACCATCTCCTCGGTGTCGGAGTCCATGGCTGGGTCGGGCGGAACGCCGAACACCTTGCGGGCAGGGTGGACGGGTTTCGCCCTGAGAATCTCCCCGGTGGCTAGATCGCGGCGGAGGGAGTGGGCGGCGCCGGCGGCGTGGCGGGGCTGGACGGCGGGTTTCCTAGCTGCTTGTGTGCGGCGGCGCAAGGAGGGGTGGTGGCGGCGACGGGATGGCGACGGCGAGACGGGCAGAGGGAAAGGCGAGCCGGGGTGGGGACAATGCGTTGTCTCGCCGACAGCGCTGTCCCACGCGTGCTTTTCCTTCCGCCGGCCCCCCAGGCCGAACCCAGTGGGCTGGGTTTCGCCTGGGGGCGCCGGCGCTAATTTCCGCCGAAACGGCGGTATTTGGGCTTCTGGAGGGGGGCCGGCTGGTAGGAAAACGGCGCTATTCGCCCAAAACGGCGCTATTTAGCGTCCTGGGGGGGCGCTGGGGGGACGACTGGAGATGCCCTCTGCACCTGGAGCCTGTACTCTCGGGAACTCGATCGGGGAGCACTTAATAGCGGCGATGATGAGGGGGTTGCAGTAGCTCGGGAAGCAATTTGTGTGGGCCATTGAGGAGGTTGGACGTACCGCACTACAGCGAAGTGAATAGCACGATAATATAAAACATGAAGGAAATCAGAAAATACAGTACTATAGAGCTATCTCTGAAAGACTAACACAAGAATCTGACAGAATAGCAAGTCTTAATCTCATGGTGTGAACCGTCCAGTCTCTACACAAATACATTAGTACTTTTGTGGCAAGGATTGCTACACAAATACATTAGTTAGGACTTCTGTGGACATAATTGCTACACAAATACATCAATTATTCGGACTATTGTGGACAGAATTGTTGTTTTGATCCACTTGATGGCTATCTTTTGTGTGGCTAGCCAACAATATATTCGATAAAGTGCGCTTTATTACGCTCGTTATTTAACATCACGTAGATACAACTCATAACAGTTTACACTCGGCAACTGCATAGGTAGGAGTAGGATGCACACAGCCGTAGAACACAAAAGAAAAAAAAAACGCAATACAAGTAAAATGTAGAAGGCGTAGAATGTCCAAGCCAGTGGAGGTCGGATCCATAGACTATTATGACATTTATGTGGGATAAAAATATTCATCGCTATCTTCTCCTATTGTATACCCACCATTTTTGTTGAACGACAGTGCACTATTGACGTCAATATTGCTAAAAGGAAAAATGACTTTAAATATAACCGCCCTGCAGGATAGCATCTGCAGACACATTTAATTTCTAAATTAAGACTCGCCAGCTATTTATTGAAAATGTTTTATTGCTGGACCAGTAAGATGGAGACACGAATTCAAGTTAGGACCATGTGGTTTTATCATCATCAGGACAGCGAGGTGGTAGGTTTGGCCTGCGTTCACAATTAAACAGCAGTGTCTCACATCCACTTAGGCATCATCGGTCCAGCCGGAGGTACCGTGCATGTGAGAACCGATTAGTGTGGTTTCTGAATTGTTAAGAGCAAGTTCAATAGTAGAGTTAAGTGTTGGATATAAGACAATGCCATTTCATATATAGCTATCTCTATAGTCAATATTTACAATAGTAAGACATAAAGATAATCTATTTTATTAATATACGGCCCACCATCCACTCTTACAAAGTGCTTAGGAGCACGAGCTAGAGCTGACTCTTGCATGAGAGTCCACTCCTCTTCTCTCTCCTCCAACTAAGAACAAATATATTATTTTAATCCTTATAGCATGTCCACGTCACTCTATTGTACTTACTCTAAGATAATGCTCCAACGTTTCCATCGCTCGGCCAAGCCAAATAAATGTTCTCTCGTACTCGTTTCTCTGAGTTGGTCGCAAGTCTTATTCTAATACTCACTCCAACCATATTTAATTGTCGCCATAAAGGAACTAACCACGCACAACATACATAACGTGCAAACTCACGACAGTTTTAAGAATCGGATGTAGTAATAAAATACTATAAGTTGAGCATCACGTACTTTGTAACCGGAAATGCTCCTTGTCGAGCGCGCCAGCCGTTGCTTGGTCTCGTGCACGCACAGCGGACAGCGCGTGGGTGGGATGTGGTGGGTCCCACCCACGTGGCCTTCCTCCTCCTTATCTTCTTTCTCTCCTTTTTTTTCCCACGCGAAATCCGACGGTGACGGAGACCCAGGCTGAGACGGTGCCGGCGACGCCGCGCGGAGGCGCGGCGGAGAAGGCGGCCGTCGAGGATGGACTTAATGCAGGCGGTGGGGGTGGGGTTCTCGTCGGCGACGAGCTTCGTGTGCGGGGGGCTTACAGGGATGGTCGGCGACAGCGGCGGACCGGCGCAGGCCGTGGTTCGAGGAGGGCGGGGCGGCGAGGCGGTCGCGGATATATCTTTCTATAATCACATAGTGTTCACGGTCCTATAATCACATAGTGATCACGGTCTAGATCGATGGTAGGAGTTGTTGGTCGAATATGTGTTTAATGAACATAGAAAGAAATAATAGGCAATCGTGCTTGCTCAAAACATGTTCATACAGTACTTTACACAGGTGCTCAATTATGCATCGCTCTCGCCGACCGCACTGCTTGCAACACCTTTCCTTGGCAGGTGGCAGCCGCCGGCCTCGCGGGAACATTGCGGCCTCGTCCGACACCACCTGCTCCCTAGGTTTTGTGACAAGTCTGCAAATTTTGTGACTGGTCTTTAAAGAGTGGCACAACTCGATGAACCACATCGTGATACAATGACACTTCTTCTGAGCAAACACCCAAATTTTCGTTCTCCAAAGAGGCCTACATTACAATGGATGAGTCTGTTGCTACGTTTGTGCTTGTCCGCTTACATGCATGTAAGCAAGCAACTCCAACATATTGCCTGTACACTAGTTAGCCTTTTCCCATTGCCTACCATTACCACAAAATTAGTGGACATCCTACCCCACACCCGATTCATATATACATCTCAGTGTGCCTTTTCCAACACTTGTTATGTCTATAAATTTGAATGATTTTTCAACAACGCACGAATTTGTAATCAGATCATACGGCGGATACGTGTTTATGGTGCATACTATTAGCCAGTATTGTAGATATGCCTGGTATATATCAAAGGATATATATGAGGACATGTTGTTATAAATGGTATTCATGGTGTAATGTTTGGTAGGTGAAATTGAACTAATTCTTGAACTTTCACAAATTGTAATTTGATATAAAATCCAGTTGGTATTATGGATAAAGATCAGACGGATGGTAGAAGTTAAAGCGAATATATCTCGCATATATACAATTAAAAAGATTTTGCTTGGTGGTCATTTTTTCACTGCCCCATTCGCAGATGTGTCGTGTTTCGGTGTCAATGAGGTCGTCTTCGGAAAAAACCTCTGAGTTTTGTGGCAAAAGAAGAAGAGAAGAGCGTGTGGCCGCATTCTTGAACCGGAACCGCCACCATGGTAATGGGCGGTGAGGTTTACCGCGATCTCGTCTGCCGAGCACAGAGGGTCAATTTGGGCTCCTTGCTCCTTCTTATTAAAACATCATGTGTTATTAGTAACATATATTTTTCTATACAAACATGTCCCTTAAAATCCCCGTACCACACAATAGCATACATCAAGTTAGATCCACGCTCATTTTTCTTTTTTTTTCAAAAACTGGAACGAAGCCCTAGTTTCTGGATCGAAATGATTCACACAGCCCTTTTATTGCAAAGTTCATAAAGATATAAAATAAACAAATCTGAGATCACATGTCTCACAACAATACCTCCACCAGGCTACCACTTAGGGTTCATCGACATGGCCGAGGAAGCTACATCAAGAATGCGGGGAACATGGACTAAAAGGAGAGCGACACACAATGGCCGGAAGCCAAGGAGGCAAGGTGGCTTGGTGGGACAACGAACACACACGATTAAGTTATTCCGCATGGTTTGAATGATGCGACCAATCTCACACGATTTACTGCGAAGAACGCGGCAAAAAGAAAGCCCAGGATTTATATGGGTATACCGTGTGTGGAAGGCCCAAATATCACGCACGTTCCATTACAGCAAAGAAAAAGTGGTATATCACACAATCTTTCATTTTCTAAATCGTGTGTGATCGATATATATGTCTTTACTTTCACAAATAGTAAAATGTGAAGCTTCTGCGATGCGTCACTTCGCGTGTGATTTGGTTGTTTTTTGTGTGTTCTGGGGGGGGGGGGGGGGTGAATGACCCGATCAGTACTTGTGAATACAATGGATGTGGAACCTCAACGTGCATATCTATTCCACAACATGCGTACTTGACTTCGAGAGAGGGTTGAGAAGAACCGTCGATCATAGAGTCGAATGGGATAAGGATGGCAAGAGGGGGTGCAAAACTAAAGCAAGACTATGAGAAGCAGAGATACATGTTTTCTCCTAATGCTACATCCTAGTGACGTCCTTCCAAAATCGGTTCAACTTGGTGTGGAGGGTGCGATTGAAAAGGGGACAAATATTTCCAACATAAAATTCCTTTGAGCACTGCTCCTTACTGTGTATTTACAGGAATTCTACATGGAACAAAAATATTGAGCATCTTTATATCTTTTCGTAGTTATATGGCAAATTGGCTCTTTGACGGGAATTTTAGATACTCCCTCTGATCCGAATTTTACTTAAATGGTTCTTTCACTAACATTTAGAGTTGTAAGTAACTAGTTATTTTTGTACGACACTTATAAGGGATCGGAGGGAGTAGAACCCAAAATTCGAGTACACCATTATATCTTTTCTCATCTAGATGCCAAAGTGGCTCCTCCTGGTGCAACCCATCGATATAGTTCTATTTCTTTGAAAGAAATATATTTCTATGTAAAATTATGTATGTGTTTGTTTTTCGGTGCGTGTGTTTGTTTTCCGACTTTGCATACATTACTTCTCTACTCTAGCACTAAAATTTCTTTACAAGAGAACAACACCTTGCTATCAACAAGATAGAGATATAACTAACTCGATCACATGGTGACCGTGGTCAACATCAATGAACACAACGGAGCATATCACCCTTTTTTATATAAAAATATACTTCTAAAGCATTGTCCTGCTGCCTTTCTAAAAGTAAACCATCATATCAGAAATAGTGTTGGAGAATAGAAGTTCCAGTTAGTGCTTGTTTTTATATATGCTTGTACTATTGTAATAACATGTGTCCGTACAAAAACAGCTCATGTTAGACGTAGCAATTAAGTATCCCAGAAGACAAAGGACAGTTAACAATGCTCAAAATTCAAATATGTAAAGATTTTGCAGAACAAACGAATATAAGATTACTCAGTTTCCCTGGCGCATATTTGGCCCTAATGAAAATGTTGCAATATATAGTCTGCGTTGGACCATTCTCCAAACAGCACCACACCATCTTCTAACACAATTATGCGCATGCATGCAAGAAACTACTCATATGGGCTATCTGACTAGCTAGCTCTTCCCGAGTGCCTACAATTTCTACAGATTTACTGGCTCCTACATGCACCACATTCATACACCCAGTGGCGGTGCTAGGGCATATAGCATCAGGGTGCCTACCAGTGCACCAAGCATGAAAAATCATCCTTATGGGGGTGCATACATGGTGAAAATTTGCTATTTTACCAAGAAATTTCGTTTTACCCGGTGTCCTGTGCACCCGGTTGGCCCCAAGTAGATCCGCCACTGCATACACCCATCTCCGCACACACCATTCAACACCTGGTTCCATCTATATTTGTGCTGGATTTTTTTTCAACAATTCACATCTATAGGCAGGGGTGGATGTGTGTATATATTAGCTAATGAGTAGCGTGGATGTGCCGGGTAAATATGGATGGATCGGTACGGGGATATGTTGCTGTAAATTTTAGTGATATCGTGAAGCTGCGGTGGGTGATTTTTTAATCAACTCTGAGATTTCTCATTGTACAACTTTTTATAGAAAGGAAATAAATGTTAGAACGGCTCAATAGCTAGCCTTTCCATTGATGCATGAAAAAACATATACTCGTCCTTTTGCTAACTAATTTTAACTCTCTCATCATGACACATACATGCATACCATCCCCTGCTAACAACGGCCATGTCATCTCGTGCGAAAATAATTCTCTTGCCGTCAATTTAAGCCACCTCAAGTATGATCGACGAGTTGGTGTGCTGGAAGAGGGCGAGGAGTGGACTCATGGTGGCAGCTACGGAAGTTCTCTTCTGTCATTCCCGCTCCAAGCGTTGATGAATGATTCCGAGAAAACATGGGCCACTTCCACCGGCGCCGGAGATTAACATGGTGTGGTCGTTGTCAGAATATAATATATACATTGCACAGCCCTTTCCCATCAGTTCGGACTTTTGGGATAATTGGCTAGTGCATCAACTCACATATGGTATCAGAGCCAGAGGTCTAGAGTTCAAATCCTGGCTAACGCAATATTAAAAATAAATATCTGCGGACACCCTAAATTCCACGTCCTAGGCTCGTGAGAAAAAGTCCACAGCCTGGACGTGAGGGGGAGTGTCAGAATATAATATATACATTGCACAGCCCTTTCCCATCAGTTCGGACTTTTGAGATAATTGGCTAGTGCATCAACTCACATAGTCGTCACATAAAATCCGGGAAAGAAGGGCAGGTACAAATTCCTTGCGCACCATGCCTCCGATAAGCAAGCTCTAGGCTGATCGGCCCACCGACAAGATGATCCAAATGCAGGGTACCATGTAGAATTATCAATTTGGTAACACAATTTGAAACAAAGTTCGTTTGTAAGTTAATATAGGGGATGTTGTGTATGTACATAAATACATATTCGAATGGCGAAATCTATATTAAATCGTCAAAAAAAAGTCAAAATATTAGAGATTTACAGCCAATAGGTGTTAGAATTATTAATTTGGCACCAAAAGTACAACTAAGAAAATTAAATGTCTAAGCCCAGGTTTGAACTGGGGACCTTTAGTGTGTGAGACTAACGTGATAACCAACTACACCACCCAGACAGTTGTGTTAACAATTTGACAATAAACTATATCTATCTTCAGTTGTACGGCGATGGCATATGCCGTGGCATATGTTCGTTTGCCTTCCACGTTTTGTCGCAGAAAATGTCAGTCGACAGCTTTACATCAAACCTACTCTTTCTTTTATGAAACTTTCCAAACGTACTCTTATGAGATCACAGAGCGAAGTCTCTCAAGAATAACTAGCTTGATTCTAAAGCTAGCAGCACTTTCACTGCAACAAGTACTCAAGTACCATTACCGATGTTGGCATGTCGCCTCAGTGACCTCGACGTGCACGCTGGTCTCGGCTTGCCACACCAACGCCTGTTCTCTTGTCTTCCCACCTTGCACGGCTCGAGTCGGTGCAACCTGCTTGCTACGGTCGTGGACCTCTCTTATGTGCCCAAGACCTACCATGGTGCTCTCTATGATCCGCACTAGCAACATGAGTTTCGGCTCCTCCTCGGCAATGGCGCGTGGTCGCTCATGCCACGTCCACTCGGCACCCCAATCCAGCCTTTCTTCGATTCAGTTTCATGCCTAGAATAGAACGGGGCGCTGCTTGGGTAGCGGGGCGCCACCGCCACTGGAGCTGGGTGGCACCAGTTCGTGCCCCGGCGCCTGCTCCTCCGGCTGGAGGTACAAGTAGACGACCATGCCGCGGACACGAGGGACTCGTTCGCGCCGCAAATCCGCCTCGACAACACGCTCTCGCCGGCGTTCGCGCTATGGAGGAATGTCGCGTCAACGTAGACTCCTCCGCCGCCAGAAGCAACCAGAAATGCCTCTCCTAGTAGAGTTACTTTATGCCAGCACCAATGAGTTTGACACGACGGCACCGGCCCCGCAGATGCAACGAGAATTCTGACTCGCCTACAAGGAGTGGAACAACCGGAGAGGAGAGGGTGAGCCATATCTTTTTTTTTTCGAAACCGAGCCAAAAGCTTTGCCTCACCATTTATTAAGTAGAAGGTGACCGGTTTATTATGGAAGAAACCGGGCGAAAACCATACAACAACTCAACACAACCCACGGGACGAAGCCCCACAACCTCGAGAAACCACGACACCGCACGACGCGGCCACCCACAGCCCAATCTGCACCAGGTAAGCCGCTCGCAGACCACGGCCGCCGAACCAACATCCAGGGCCGCCGTCCCGGCCTAAAAGACAACCGCTGCTGCCGCTGCCCAAGCAGCCCCGACAGCCTCGCCGCCAGCACCCCCTCCCGGGACCGCCGTCCCGGCATAGCACCGCTCGCAACCGAGCCACGACGCCGCACGAACCAGCCACCCGCAGCCCAAGCTGCCCAGGGAGAGCTGCTCGCAGACCACGGACGTCGTACCAACATCCGGGGCCGCCGCCCCGGCCTAAAAGACGCCCGCCGCAACACAAAGAACAACCCTCCGGGTCGTAATGCGGTGACACTTTCCTCCACGCGAATGCCTAGATCCTCGTTCTCCAAGAAGAGGCCTAGATTACCCTGAGCCTGTATGTCACTACATCAGTTCTGGTTCGCTTACATGAATGTAAGCAAGCAACTCCAACAATCCACTAACTCATGAAATAGCTTGTTCCCATTGCCTACCATTCCCACAAAGTTGACATCCTACCCATCACCCAGTGCATAAATCCGTCTTGGTATGCCATGCCCAACATTGTTCATGTCATACAAGATAAAAATCATTGGGTGGACAAGTGTGTATACTCTATACTAATACCCAGATATTGTTTATGTGCCTGGTATATATAAAGGATAGATATGAAAACACGTTGCTATAAATGTTAGTCATGTTGTAAGGTTTTGTAGGTGAAACTGAACCAATTCTCGGAAGTTTTACAAATAATAATCTGATGTAAAATAGAATTTGTATTTCGGATAAGGATCAACGGATCATCGCTTGCATATATTTAGTACTGCTATAAAGATTTTGCTTGGTGGTCGTCTGTTCACTTCCATTACCCACTCACTCATGTGTCGTGTTTTAACTTCAGTGAGGCCGTCCTCCCAAAATGTCCATGATATTGGGTCGAATTTACTCGCAAATTTATCCTCTCCACCCATCCGTTTTTAGGCGGGGTCTCCCAGTCCTATAGTTGAATAGGGTATCTCAAACTACTATTACCGTCGGCATCCACCGATTACCTATCCTTGCTCTCGGTGCAGGCCCTTTTCTCTCATGATTGTGTGGCGAATGGGTTTTCATAAATTTCTGGCTTTCTTTTAATCCAAAACGAGTAGCCGAATGTAGCATGGAGGAAAGAAGAGCGGTTGTGCTCCAGGATTCCGGGATACCAAGAACCCATACATACTCCTCTTATATCAAGTTTGGTGATGAATCTCCGCTTGATACGCGTTGCAAGTCATGATTCAAAAGAGATTTAAACAACTCCTCTTGTTTTTTCTAACTGTTGCGCTAGATCTGAGTTTGCGTTGAGACCTTCTTGTCTTTGGAAAAACCATCCTCATGCTAGTTTAACCAAGTGTTTCATTTACTTTCATGATATAGTAACGAAATGATCGAAATGCATCCTCTACATCCATCTTTTCACCGGTAATGACCGAGGGAGAGGAAATGTTAAATGTCACAATAATTGTGGAAGAGGATGAAGAGAAAGTGCCACGAGGCTCGTCTAAGAAAGAGAAGCTAAAGATGCATGTGGATTGGAAATGTAACTTTATTTATCGATTTTATGTTTATGTGGCGAATATTATCCATGCTTACTCTAAGTTGACGAGCACAACGAAAAAGAACATGTATTTTCTAAGTATGTGCGAATCTGACACTACTATCATCGTTTTCCATTCCCGCATCAAGATATGAGCTAGCTCGTTAAATTATCTTTTTTTTTCATTGCTAGTCACCGAAACATTAGAAATAAAATGTGTAGACAATAAGTTAGAATTTTTTAGATACTATATAAATAAATAAAATTATTTATTTGAATAAAAATTTATTACATCTTAATAGAATAAATTATTTATCTTCCCGTAGTTCCCTCTCCGGGAATTCGGTTTTTATTATTCAGTATAATTACTTTAATCTATCCTTTTAATTAATTATCTTTATTTTATTTGAAATACTACATATAATCAGCCACGTCGCGATTATGCATTTTACTCTTAAGTTTTGGAAATCAAATGAGTTCCAAATGCACGAGGTAGAAACAATGTATGAACCTACCTTCTATCTCCCTCTCCTATTGTTACTTGTCTAGCAGCTGCTGCTTTAAAACGACAAGATTAATGACCAAGGTGGGTGTAAATTCAGTAATTCACTTCAATATATGCAACAAGAGATCAGATCGTAACGTTAACAACTTGTAGCTGTTTTTTTAGGGGGTTGTCTTCGTTTAATCGTTTGTGATGCGATGACTGACCACGGGGGCCACATGGGCTGCACCACGGGGTACCGGGTCGGAGAGAGCTATAGATAGCGAAATTAGCTGGCCTCACTAGTGAGTTGGGCGACATCGAAAGATACAGCCAGCCCATGTCAAGCCTATTCCTTGGAGGATGCATTTCGAGAAGAGCGTCTGGTTTTTCAAGAGAAAGTCCCTTTTAACAATGCTCCATTATGGTGATCTCACTTGAATTCATCAGGGAATAAAACACATAGACCATCCCGGTCTCTTTTTGTAGGTAGAAGTAGGAGCCGAAACACTTTGCGAGCAAATCACACAGTGATCGCGGTCAACATCAATCACAGCAGTTGCTAGTTGAATATGTGTTTCTTGAACAAAGCTAGAGAGAAAAACGTGGTGCTTGCTCAAAACGTGTTCAGACTACACACATATCGAATTAGTTGATTGCTCTCGCCGACCGCACTGCTTCGAACACCGTCTTTGGAATGTGGCAGCCACCTAACGGGAACATTGCGGTCTCCTCCGCCGCCACCAAACCCCTCATTTGTGCTGCACTTGAGAAATGTATCTCCCGGTAGAGTTACTTTATGCCAGTACCGATGAGTTTGACACGGCGGCACTGTCCCCCCAGAAGCGATGAGAAGTCTGACTCGCGTACAAGGAGCGGAACAACTGGACAGGAGAGGGTGAGACATATCGCAATGCGGTGACACTTCCTCCATATGAATGCCTAGATCTTCGTTCTCCATGAAGACTATTACAATCGGCCTTTATGTGACTACCAGGCCCGGGCCCACTGTGGTGCGGACGGTGCCGGCCACACAATTTTGGGGCCCAAAATTTGAATTTTAAGTACACCGGTACAACTAAATAATATTGTAAATAAAAGCATAAAAGAAACAGGTGATGTAGTGGTCAGGACGAATTATGTCCTATATGAGGTAAATGGTTCGAATCCTTGTGCCTCAGTTTGTCCATCATTTTATTTTTATCGATTTTGGCCAAACCTATAAATTTCAGGTAAATGGTTCTAATCCTCTCGCCGCATATTATTTTTGTCCATTGTTTTAACCGCGTAAATAAAAAATGAGTTTAGCCTCACGTACAGACCTCGGGTTTGAATCCTCCTTGCCGCATATTATCGTTGTCCATTGTTTTAACCGTGAAAATAAAAAATGAGTTTAGCCACACGCACAGATTTTGGGTAAATGGTTTGAATCCTCCTTGCAGCATACTCCAATGATCACATATAGAAAAACAATGGAGTCTAGTTTAGCCACATGTAGTCTTTTTCTCTTAGGGGGAAATCGACGCACTAACCTTGCAGGCTAACGAATGATGCCTTGTAGCTACACCATAGAGTGTGAAAACAGGCGTATAGTATCTATTTATTTAAATTAAAATTTATCCAGCTTTACAAACAATATTGATATTTTTGAAAGATGAACGAAATTAATAGTTAATACCAGTTCGGAAAAACCGTAGGCCCCTCATCTAGTCACCAGGACGTGATGTAGTGGACTCATACGAGAGGCCAACTTGTCGATCGATCAAGCTAGCGATGTGAGAAAACTGACAAGAAGCGTCGAGCTCTAGTTCGTATTCTGTTCCTTCTCGACTTACCCTGCCCTTGCGATCAGCCGATCACCCACCCGAATCTCGATCGGCACTTAGGTAGAGATTTGTAGCCGAATTTTGAAAAAAATAAAAATAATAATAGGTCCCTATTTTATAGTTTGGCACAGGGACCAGGATTTTACCTCCCCGGCCCTGGTGACTACATCCGTTCTCGTTCTCTTACATGCGTGTGAGCAAACAACTCCAACTGTGCTCTAAAACACCAGCTAGTTTTTTCCCATCGCCTGTCATTCCCACAAAGTTAGTTGACATCAAACCCATCACTCAGTGCATAAATTAATCCGTCTTGGTACACCTTGTCCAACATTTTTCATGTCATACAGAATATAGATCATATGGTGGACATGTGTGTATATTCTATACTAATACCAGATATTTTTTATGTGCCTGGTATATAAAGAGATAGATATGAGGACATGTTGCTATAAATGGTAGTCGTGCAGTAAGGTTTGGTCGGTGAAACTGAACCAATTCTTGGAAGCTTCACAAATTATAATTTGATATAAATTCAAATATTTGTTATGGATAAGAGAATCAACAGATCGTCGCTTGCATATATTTAGTGTTATAAAGATATTGCTTGGTGGTCGCCCGTTCACTGCCATTACCCCCTCACATGAGTGTCGTGTTTCAGTGTCAGTGAGGCAGTCTTCCCACAATGCCCATGATGTTGGGTGAAATTTAACCGTAAATACATCCTCTTGACCCATCTGTTCTGCAATGTCTCTGAGTCCTATAGTTGAGTAGGTATCTGACACTGCTATCGCCGTTGGCATCCACCAGTATCCTTTCCTCTCCATCCGCCAAGGTCCTTTTTTCTCATGATTGTGTGGCGAATGGTTTTCATAAATTTCGGGCTTTCTTCCAACCCAAAACGAGTAGCCGATGGAGCATGGAGAAAAGAAGATCGGTTGTGCTCCAGGATTTGGGACACTAAGAACCCACACATACTCCTCTTATATCACGTTTTGTAACGAATCTCCGCGTATATCAAACTTCGCAAGTCATGATTCAAAAATAAAATAAACAACTTCTCTTGTATTTTTTTCTAACTGATGTTCTAGATCTGAGAGTTTGTTCACATTTTGTCATTGGAAAGACCATTCTCATGCTAGTTAAACCAAGTGTTTCATTTGCTTTCATGATATAGTAATCAAATGAGCCGAATGCATCCATTCCATCCATCCATTCACCGGTAATGACCGAGGGAGAAACATTGTTAAGTGGCACGATAATTGCAATAGAATAGGAGAAGAGAAAGTGCCAGGATACTCGTGTATGGAAGAGAAGCTAAAAGTCCATGTGGAATTCGAAATGAAACTTTATTTATCGATTGTATGTTAATGTGGCGAATATTATCCATGCCCACTCTAAGTTCACGAAAACAACTAAAAATAAACATGTATTTGCTAAGCACGTGTGTATCCAACACTCCTATGATTGTTGCCCATTCCTGCATCAAGATATGTCCTCTATGTGCTAACTCGTTAATTTATCCTTTTTGTTTATCTCAAATAAAACAAACTCTGCTAGTCATTGAAACATTAGAAACTAAAATGTGTAGAAAATAGCTTAGAATTTGTTTGATACAATATAGTAAATATTATTGTTTATTTGAATAAAATATTATTATTACATTTAAATTGAAATCTCACAAATGGACCTATTATTGTACCGTTCACCTATAAAATTTGAAGATTATATGTTTTGTAGTTTAGGTGAAATAAAAAAAGAAACTTACAAAATGTCGTGGTGTAAGTGAGTCTATGATCGATCCCAAATTTCCCCCAAAAAAATAAGTTGTACAATCCTTACAAAAAGTTTCAGATGACGGAACCAGATGCCACTTGGAGATCAACTTCTTTTGTGAAACACACTACAACGCACTGTGAACGCAGGTCCGCAGCCATGCGTCTTCCCCATCGTCTTCTTCTCTCATCAGCAGCGGCAGCAGCTTACCATCTCATCCCTCCGCGCGCCTCTCCGTCTACGCAAGGTAACCTCCACATTTCCGCCTTCCTTGCCCCCGCAATGGTTTTAGTCTTGCCGCTTTTCCCACGACCTGCTCTACTGCCCACAAGCTGTTCGTCGAATTGCTCTTGCTAGTTTGGCTGGCCAACAGAACACTAGTTTCTACCTCCTAAGAGCAACTCTAACAGCTGCCCTATTTTAAGAGGCCACTTTTTGCATATAGGGCACCTGTTTTAGCGTTTTAGGGCACCAAAACTTTTTGTGCTTTACCAGCTGCCCTATTTTAGGGCACCTCCTCTCCAACAGCTGCCCTATTTTAGGGCAGCGCGGCTGCGCCCCTCTACCCATCTTTTTACACATTTGCACATACATATCAAACAAATAATATGATAAATGAGCTAAAATAAATTGAAACAAATAAAACATAAATAGTACTTGCTTAACACCAGCTCCACTCAAACAACACATAGTTGAATTCATAGAATATCATAATAGATCCACTCAAACAACACATAGTTCAAACCATACACATATAGGTTCACACAAAACCATACACACATAGAAGAACACATACATCGTTGCCTATGTTGGCATCATCGACAGTGCCCTTTTCAGTACTTGGCGTCGAAGCCGGAGGTGGAACGAACGCGCCACCACCACCTCCCATGCCACCACCACCTCCCATGCCGGCGCCACCACCACCTCCACCAAAGCCACCACCTCCTATGCCACCACCAACTGCAACAAAGGCACCACCTCCCATGCCACCACCACCACCTCCACCAAAGCCGGCACCTCCCATGCCACCACCTCCCATTGCCGCCCCCATGAAACCCATGTAGCTCATGGATGTTCCCATGCCTCCTCCTAAAGCAGCCATTGCACTCATGTAAGCCATTTGTTTCTTTGCCAAGAATTGATCACGGCAAAGTTCAACATATTGCTTTTGCTTCTCATCCATCTTGCTTGTGTCCATGAACATAAACTTTTGCTCATTTTCTAGCTCAAGTCTGTGTTCTTCCATTGCAACCTTCTTCTCCTCCATTGCCACCTTCCGAAGCTCGGCCTCCGCCACTTGCTCGTTGGCCGCGGCAAGCCTCTCCTCCGCCGCGGCTCGCCTCTCCTCCGCCGCGGCTTTCCTCACCGCCGTCTCCTTGAGCTCCTCCGCCTCCTTGAGCTTCAATGCTTTCCTCTCCTCATTCATCTCAATTCTATGCTTAACCATTGCATCCAATGACTCCTTAATATCATCATCAACCGGCTTCTTTTTGGCCTTCTCCTTGGCAAACTTCCTTCCATCGGGCCTCCCACTTGCGGTGGTGGAGGCTCTTCCATTTCCATCGTCACTTGATGCCTCATCATCATCAACAATGGTGACACTCCCCTTCTTGCCATTGGGAATATGTAGATTATCACGGCTCTTCCATTTCTCACAACTCTCAAGCTCCGCATAGCAATGATGGAGGGTGAAAGCTTTGCCCTTCTTGTCCTTATTGCCCTTCTTAATCCTCTCCTTGAACAAATTTTGGGCAATGGAGTTCTACAAATCACAAAGAAATGCAATGGGTTAGCACAAGAATGGGCAAGGAAATGAATTGACAAACAAGAATGAAGCAATGGAGTTCTTACTCGGTCATCCGTATTGGTGCCACAAGAATGGGTTGATGATATTCCATCGGTGACGAACCGAACCCTTGTTCCGTTCGATGCCACTCGTGTTGCGGGCAAGGAAGTAGTCCCACATTCGCAACCAATATGCTTCCTTCGGTTGCTCTACACCAACGGCCGCGTCCATGCCAACCCGTTTGTAAGCTTGGCATAGCAATATGTCCTCCGACGTGGTGTAATTGGCGGCCCTTCCCCTCACCACGAACCCCTCCTCCTCATTGTCAAGCCCATCATCGCCTGGTTGATCATACTCTTGAGATGGAGTGTCTTGAGAATCAACATGTGAGTGGGTAGGAATATCCATATAGTTCAAGAACTCCATATCATCATCAATTCTACAATGCAATATGGAACAATCAACAAGAGGCAACATTTAAAAGGAAAAGAGGAAGCAAAGGGGACGATTTTACCCCATGGTCGTTTCATCGAAGACGTTGGACGCGGGCGGCAAGCGGGTTGGCGACGGGCCGAACTCGACGTCCTCGGTGACCGGAGGAGGCATCGCAGAAGCACCGGCCACGGGCAACGGCGGCCTGCCTCGGCCGGCGGCGGCCTTTTGCCTCTTCCTCTGAGCCGCGCGGCGGTGGTGCCGGTCGATGCCCTCTTGCTCGCACCGGCCGCCGTGGGCGGCTTCCTACGTGCGGCAGGCGGCTTCACCACCGGGGCGGCCTCTACGACCGGATCTGCGGCGGCGGAGACGGCGCGGGGGGCGGCGAAGACCTGCCGGCGAAGGGGCGGAACCCTAGGGTTTCCCGTGGCGGCGGCGGCGCCCGGAGCCGGGGAACGGCTGGAATTAACTGCGGGGAGGTCGGGGAGGGCTGCGCCGTCTTCGTCCATGGCGCGGCGGTGGTCGAATCGACGCCGGCGGCGGCCAAATCGCGGCGGGGCGGAAGCGGCGCGAGGGCAGGAGGGGATTTCAGGGTGGAGGTTGGTTCGCGTGCGGCTGAAATGAAAGGAAAGGGCACGGGGCGCGCGCGGCCTCTCGTGCCCCAAATATGGGGCAGAGAGGACCAAATTTTAGGGCAGCCCTATAATAGGGCACGTGATAGGGCAGCTGTTGGAGAGCTGTTTTTGCCCTCTCGTGCCCTATAAAACCGTTTTTAGGGCACCATGCCTAATTTAGGCAGCTGTTAGAGTTGCTCTAACGTTCCACATCCCCACACCCTCCCCTCACCTCGCAGCTACAGCTAGCCGCGGCGGCGGCAAACAGCACCTACGGAAGTGCAGATACGGCTGCAGCAAATTGTTCAAAAGCTTGTACATGCTGCAAGACATCTCTCAGAAAAATACTGCTCTGCAAAAGAATCCAGATTTAGAAAACATAATTATGTTGGTAGCCCATTGGATAAGTTCTCTGTGAAACTGTCTCCAAGAGACGCCTTCTTTGCAAAGAAAATGAGAGTGCGTATTGAGGACAGCCTTGGCGAGATCTGCGGTGAGCTTATATGCCCGTATCCACCAGGTATCCCTGTGCTGATCCCAGGTGAAGTCATAACACAGGATTCTCTGTCATACTTAATAAACGTCAGGGACCAGGGCATGACAATCCGTGGAGCAGCTGATGGTGAACTCAACTCGATTATGGTATGTAACTTGTGATTATTATTCAACCGCCTCTGACTTCAGCATAAACCATTGAAGCTTTTCCTCTGAAGTGCCTTGGAATGTAACGAGGATATCCTGCTTTTGTCCATTTTTAATAGTTTTCTTCAAGAAAACAAGTAAATTAGCCAGTAAGTAACAGTTTCTCTATGATCCTTTCTTTTCCAGCTTCCCCTCTTTGGGTTCTCTTCAGAACGCAGGGCTCGCTCTGAGTCAAGCATCAGGTGCAGTCTGTACACCTTCATGGTTTTCCATCAGCATGTTGCAAGGTTGCCTGGTTACTCACTGCCGTGTAGCATTATCAGATGTTGTTACAAATTTGGAACAGATTTTTTTCTTGGAGTTAAAATAGATAGGTTTGTCGTAAATAACAAAACAAGTTTGAAACATCCAAATACTTGCTTTCCCCTCCCCTCCCCTCCCCTCTCGTCCTCTCCGTCTCTCTCTCCCTTGAGGGTCGCCTCTAGATCCCCGGCTCGCTCGGCTCGCCTCTCCGGCGTGGTGGAGAGAGTGGAGCGCGGGTTGTACAGAGTAGACTAGGGAGTAGTTTAGGTTTTCTAGTTTTTGCAGTGTTGCGTCTCGTGGCGGATGTCCCGTCCTTCCTTTTCTCGAGGTGTACAGCTCCGGCGTTCGAGCACGGCGTCGAGCTCGTCGTGGATCTGATCTCCGTCAAGCTTCCATGGCCTAGCTGGGTCCGGCTGAGCCTAGGAACCGAGTGGGTAGCGGCGGTGGCGGCCAACGTGCTGCAGCATGGCGGCAGGGACTTTACGAGCCCCCGGGCTCGGCCGGGCCTGCTTGGCCTGGTGTGTCCCTGCTGCCGTGTCCGGTCAGCACCCGCCGGTGGCGGTGGAGGACGCCCTCCAGGTGGCTGCGCTGCTGCCGCCCTCCCGCGTGGTTGTGGCTCTGTCGGACCCTGTCTACGGCTGCTTCGTCTCGGGCTGACCGGCCCTGCTATGTTTGCCATGGTGAGACGACGATGGTGACTTCAAGACCGTGGTGGCGTTTGTTGGTGGGCGGCAAGATGGGTGGAGCGCTACAGATTGTCCGAGACATGGTTCTTTGGAGGTTGGGAGTAGGGATGAAAACGGAGCGGATACGGACGGAACTGGGTAGTGCCACATTTGTTTTCATATTTTTTTGCGGAAGCAGAAACGAATACAGAAATCTCGGAAACAAATACAGAAACAAATATTGTCGGAAACAGATACAGACCGAATACGGGGCGGACACTGAACAAAAAGCAGATGTTTGCCGGAACCAAGCGAGCCCTTGAATAATGCAGGAAAACTCAAGCAAACCAACAAAATTATCAATTTAATAAGATGAAATAAATTAAAGTATAATATAGTATTTCTAAGTTATCAACTTTGGCAAAAAAAAATCAACTTCGTCCCTAAACCTAGTGCAACACTGAAATGCCGAACCGGGAATGACTTGAGAGGGAGATAAAATGCAAGTATGTAGGGCCTAAACATGGCCACTTCATATATTTTACTTTTTTTGTTTAGATCTTTGGTTCTGTCTCGGTGTTCTCACTAAAATTGTTAGCCCTGCTGCATTCAGATAGCACCACGTAGCAAAAAACGGAAAGTTCTGTATTGTCGGAAACGGAATTTCCGTTTCCGTGGTCGTTCCACCGGAATACGCTGTTCCGTTTCCGTTTCCGTTTCCGCATAAAAGTTTCCGTTTCCATTTCCGTTTTGCAAAATTCCGTTTTCACTTCCGTATTTTCGTTCCGTTTCCGTTTTTCCGCGGAAAAATCGGAAAGTTTCCGCTCCGTTTTCATCCCTAGTTGGGAGAAATCCCTGCCGTTTTGGCACCGGCGTGGTGACGCTTGTGAGTGTCACCCTTCCTTCTTGAGGGGCGTCGGATGTACCTCTTCCCCATTCCTCGGAGCGTACCGGGGGAAACCCTAGGTATGTCCGGGCAGCAGCGTCGTCGTCGTCGCTTTCCTTCTTGGAGGTGCTGTTTGGTGCGCGGTGATTTAGAGTGCTAGGTTTGTGGTGGGACTTCGCCGGAGAGGGCGCAGCGGTTGCGGGTTACTTTCGTTTTCGTTGATCCGCCGGTGTCGGCTTTGTTTTGTTTTCTTTTTCTCTTCCTTTTCTTTTGGGCATGATTGTGCTGTTTGCCCCAGCGGTGGCCTCAATGTTGTATCGGGTGGTTGCTATATTAATATAGCGGGGCGAATGCCTATTTCTTCGAAGATGCGTGGAGGCGAGTTCGCGGCAGTCCTCTTCAATAAGTGATTCTGGCTCCTTGATCTGTGGATTTCTCTTCTGTTCCTGGCCGGCCTCTCGGTGGCAAGGGGGAGGAGGTGAGGGGTGCATGGCCGAGGGACCGCTGCGGCTATCCCGGCGATGAGGTGGGCGCATCGCCGGAGTGCAAGTTCTTGGCGCTTCCTGGAGTTCCATGGTGGAGATCCTTGGCGTCAGGTACGATGCGCCACGTTTCTATGTTGGCGTCCTCTGTTTTGGTGGTGGTGGAGGTGGTTTTGTTCGGTGGCTTTGCTCCGGCCGGCCGTGGAGGCGAGGGGAGTGGCTGCCTGGAGATTGGGAGTGCGGTTGGTGGGCCTGGGCGGCGCTGCGTCGGCGGGAAGATGGGTGGAGCTGTGGAGATGGTGCTTTGGTCGTGTCCTTTCATCGAGTTTAGTTTCCGTCGCTGGCGGCGGATGGTTTTTGCGGCCGTCTACAATGTGTGGTGGCGCCTCCTCCCCGACGGCGAGTGGTACGGCGACGCCGGCGTCAACTAGGTTTCTTGGGAGAGCGGTGGAGGATCTGATTGTGTTTCTCCCAGGATGCTCAGGGTGCTTCGTGCAAGTTGCAGGTCCCTTCTGTAATTTTCTTTCTTTCTTGGGCTGGCTTGTAATTTGTACTGAGTATTCTGAATATATGGATCGGATCCTTGTTCAAAAAAGGAAACAAGTTTGTCTGAGCCCAGGTTCGAACTGGGGACCTTTAGTGTGTGAGACTAACGTTATAACCAACTACACCACCCAAACTGATCTGCGAGAAAATTGATATGATTTCTTATGTACTCATACGTGTCGTAGTTCTGCATAAGCCTCTTGCGTCCTTTTGTCTCAAGGAAAGGCAGTAAACTTATGCGAAATAAGACAGAACACGTATTCTGGTGGCGCCAGTGTGTGCGCGGTTGAAATTCAGAGTCAGCCGAGATCGAGGGCCTCATGACAGCAATCCACGGTGCAGCAGCGATGGCGCACAATCGACCAGGAAAATCACAAGACTGCCCTTGCTACACTGATCACTTTAGCCCGCTTCCTGCCACGAACCTCGCCAGTTTCGTTGTGAATCCATGTGTCCACGGAGGCTAGGTGGGTCATTTGACCGCATGTCGCCCGAGTTCCCAGGTTCAGCTTGCCCAAGCAACTACACAAGTTAGCTAGCTCATTCCCAATGCCTACAATTCCCACGGCTTAAGTATCCACTAGATATCTCCATGCATCCATGCATCCTGGTATATTCTTTCTAACATATTTGACATCTATGTCTATTGTATTCAATGATATGAGTCATATGGTGGATGTTTATATATGCGATAGATGTGTCCGGCATATATATTGAAGGATAGTTATGAGTTCGACATATCTAGGACGTGAGATTTCGGTGTCTAAATGGTAGAGATTACTGAGATCTGTCCTTTTGGATCTTTATATTAGTGGTGATAAACCAGTAAGATATCTATTCCTACACTCGTGAACGGGTGTGAGAATGATCTTGTATCTTCAATGTCTTCTACTCGTTTTATTCATCACATAAGAACAGGTTATCTCTTTCCGCAATAAAAAGAACATGTTTTCTGACGGCAAGATAACAGATATACTAGCAAAATAAAGAAGGACGTTTCTGTCAGATCAAGTGTGTCATCAAGGCGACGCCAAGCTTCGCGAGCTGGAACGCGTTGTCGTCCTCCGCCGTGAGCGGCGACGTCACGTGGCTCTGGCCGAACAAGCCTTCGCACACCTTGGCCGCGTCCGCCGACTTCTTGAGAGACACGGTCGCCTCGGCGAACCTCCCGTCCTTAACGGCGGCGGCGCAGGCGCGCTGCATCCCCAGGATGCCCTCGTACAGCGCCTGGCATGACTGGAGGCACTCCGTGGTGGCGACGCTCCGATCATGAATTTGCGTACTACTATTCCCTCCGCTCCAAACCATATAATAAAAAAAACTATAAAATGGTTTGACCACTTCAATATTGACTGAATACAGACTGAATTGAGTGTATCAACACACTCAAATACATGTTGATACGCACTAAAAGAAAATCTAAAAATGCTTATATTTAGAAACGGAGGGAGTACTATATAAACTGGTTAGTGGATCGGGTCCACGCCAGGGTTTTTTAACATCAAATTAATAGGATTTTTATGCACTAAATATGAGAAAAGTCCGGGATTGTAGTGATAAAGTTGGGTCGATAGTTGAGTTTCACTTACGATATATTGTACCGTCTAGTAGAAACAAAAACGATAGAATTCTATGAACTTTATATGTGTGCACGTAAAATTCTATGATCCTGAATTAATTGAATTTGTTTGTCAGAACTGCTGATGAGTTATGATGTTGACCAGTCCATGATTTTCAAGTCATAAATGGTGCGGAGTGAAACTATAAAAAAAGTTGTGTTAGTAGTGGTGCAGATTATTTTGTAAACGTATTTCAAAAAACTATTTGAAGTGTTTTTTACTTCTGGTCAACAAGGCGTAGGTGTTGAGTCCGACTGCGACTCCGGGCCGCGAACAGTACTCCAAAATCCAAATCAATTCGAACTGCCCCGCGCGCTCTCATATATACCCCCATCCTATGGACCTCCCTACGTACCCCGACATCGAGCAACAGCGCAGATTAGATTTTAGCCTGCGTACGTTCGCGACTCTTGTTGATCCGTATCGAGCCATCGAGATGCAGGGAGCGGGAGGCGTCACGATCGGCGGCGCTAACATGTGGGCTCTTCTCCTCGACAAAGACCCCGGCAACAGCGCAGCGGCCGGTGACCTCGCCGTCGACGTCCTCGACCGAAAGCTCAAGAAACCCGCCGCCGCCGTCCCTGTCGAGGTCGCCAAGCCGGCGAAACGTGGCAACATGGTCAAGGAGAAGCAAGGCGCTGCTGCCGGGGAAGACAAGCGGGCGGCCAATGTGCACGACGGCAAGGTGCACAACTGCACATCTACGGCGCTGTGGGCAACAAACAGGCTCCGGTGGCCGATGGCGATAAGTTGACCAACGGCCACGAGGAGATCAAGGAGAATCTGGCCGCTCTGCCGAGCAAAGAAGAGGTGTTTAAGGTGGTCGCCGCACGTGGCGGACGCCGCAGGACGGTGGCCGCGCAGACACGCAAGGCGGCGGCACCTGTCGCGGAGGTCATCACAGGCACCAACATGTGGGTTCTACTCAGCGACGACGACCCCGGCAACGGTGGCGCCAACCCGGCGAAGCCGCGCAACAAGACCAAGAAGAAGAACACCGCCGGGAGCAGCAAGAAGGAGACGGCCACCGAGGACAACGAAGAGGCGCCGGCCAGTGAATTAGACGAG
The DNA here is from genome assembly GCA_947311845.1 of Poa pratensis. NCBI lineage: Eukaryota > Viridiplantae > Streptophyta > Magnoliopsida > Poales > Poaceae > Poa > Poa pratensis. Next base: position 32,730,898 of record CAMZMU010000112.1, read on the forward strand.
AAGATGAGCAAGGAGGAAGAAGAGATGACTGGAGAGGCTGCCACAGGCCGCGGCCTCTGCCAGACGGTGGCCTCGTTGGTGTTCAGGGCGGCCGCCGCTGCGGCGGTGTTGGCTTCAATATCTATTGTATTAGAAATCAAATATTTGTAAGAATTTTATTCTGTCAGAGAACAGAGATTTTTTAACTATTTTTACTGGAATTGTTACATTGCTCTTGATGTAGGCTGATCTAGTGTCTAATTAGGATTACAAAGGGAATCACCACCGTGCCTTCTTATTACCAACCTTGATTAAAAAATAGTTTCAAGATTGCAAGCAAGAAGTAGCGAACTCCTTGATAATTACTCAGTGCACAACTTCCTTTTTCTGAATGAGAACATACTGTTACATGGTTGCGACATTGGGTGTCCATTGTATGATCGAATGGTTGTGGGATTTACGCTAGCTTATTTTAGTTCTAATGCGTGTGAACATGTATTCCCAGGATTACAAGCTATTGTCTGTACTTCAGACATGCCTACTCCGTAGTCCACGCCTCACTTATACAAGGCCTCGATCTCTTTCGCATATTTGGCTACCACTTGGTCCCTTCTTATCTTCATGGTCGGTGTCATCAAACCGTTATCGATCTGAATAAGAAACAATGCCAAGCTTGTAAGTAAAATAGCCACATCATAGCAGGCTGGCAAAAATTCCCGATGAATTGTTTCTACAAAATCTTACCGTAAATGGTTCATCGACAATAAGGATAGGGCCAATCTGGAATGAGCAACCCGCCATGCTGACATACATCAACAAAATGATTCAGCTCTTGTTATAATTCAACCGATAAAACTCAAGTCACGTGTCAGAATTCAAATCCTAAAAACCAGTGTCTGCTCATCTTGATTTTATTTTGTCTTTCTACTTCCGGTGAATGGTTTAATTCTACTGTGATCTTAGAACATCATCAAATTAGCTATATACTCCCTCCGTCCAATAATAACTGTCTCAAGTTTGCCAAAAAATGGATGTATCTAGACATGAAATATGTATGGATACACCCATTTTTTGACAAATTTGAGACAGTTATTATCGGACGGAGGGAGTAGTCTCCAGTATGTTAGTCAATGTAGGCGGAATTCATAAGAAACATGTGATTGTTTGAACAGATACAACACAAAAGGCAGACAACTCTTACCAAGTTCTCAGCTCATCATATACCAAGTTCATGACCTTATCTTTGGCTAGTCCGTTGTTCCCATCAAGGCTCGACTTTCTTTTTGCTGCTGCTAGAACTTCATCATTATTGGGAACAATAATAGCACCAAGGCGGCGTCGATCCTATACAAAGAATAAACAACAAAATTCGTGATTTCACCAGTCATGCTGATATATTTCATCATTGCAATACCCAAATCTAATCACATTATGGTAAATCTTTCATTAACAATAATGCACCACAAGGTTTCAAACAGTGGTCTATAAAACATTTTCCCTCATCACTTAAAATTTCACTTGCACGCATGCCACATCAAGGAGCATCAATGGACAATAGCAATGCCATGAACTCTTAACAAGGAGAGTTAGGCGGTTATGCAATTTTTGACTTACCTGTCCAATGACCATTATCTGTTCAATCAAGTTACTCCTGCTTGCTGCTTCCTCAAGCTCAGCAGGTTCAACGTTTTCACCTGGAAATTAAGACATTCAAGCGCAATCAGATTCAAGAGTAGTCAAATTTAATCAGAGTTACGTGATATGAAACTGCATATGAATTAATTGACTTCAAAGTCGTATATCACACTCTGGTATACAAAAAGTAGAAGGCTACAATCAATGTACAGAGATAACTAGATAACAATAAATAGTACATAAATACTTAAAGTGATGTTCTGGTAAATGATAAACTAACTATAATACCTGTAGTAAGAACTATCGTATCCTTGGCACGCCCTTCAAGAACAAGCATACCTCCACAATTTCTACTAGGCCCTGTGGCACAGTGAGGTGCAATCCAACCTATATCTCCAGTGTTGAACCAACCATCTTGATCCACAGCTTTCTTTGTGGCAGATGGATTCTACGACAACATGAGTTTTACGAGGTAAATGAGAATCTTGTAAGGAAGATGAAGATTCAAACAGATAAATTAAGAGCATGATGTCTTAACATGGATTATATGATTTAGCTAACTGTGGTACATCGACACCACTCCCTTCATTGCTCATAAGAAATAACACCTCAGAAATATCACAGCCCATGAGAGTATATTCTAGTCCCTAGTTGATTTTTCCTGTCAATGGACTTGATGTGAGGATACATACAAAAGTTCCCGTCTTTGTTCCCATATCTTTCAGTTGATTATAAGACTAGTCACAAAATCTTATTGCTATTTCATGATTGGCCATGTGCATTCATGGAATTAAAATAATTGGGGTGTAATACAGTAGTGACTGAAAGGAGAAGGTCCTGGAGTGAAAGGAGAAGTTCCTGGAAGAGCCTAGTGTTGACTTCTAACAAAGATAAACAAGTTTACTTCTCCAAGTAATATGCTTATGAAAGATTGGTTAAGTTTAAATTTGACAACTGATGCGTATTTTAGGTAAAGTGAACAGATATAACCTTATAATACCCCTTCATTACTGGTAGCCCTCTAATCTTCACAATCCCCTTTGAACCATCTGGGAGCACCTCGCCAGTCTCGATGTCCACAATCTTGATTTCTGTATGCTTTATTGGGAGGCCAACTGTGCCAAGAACCTTCATGTTGCATAAACTACTTATGTTAGTAGTATTAACATAATTATAAATAGGTAAAGGTTGGGAGGAAAATCATGAAGAAATGTCTAAAGGAAATAGCTGTAATTATCCAAGGTGTAACGATTTCATTATCAGGTTTTCTCCAACAATGACTAAACTCATGTATAATGTTTTCTGCTAAATACAAAACTAAATATTTATTTAACATGCCAAAAGATAAGGCAATAAATGTGTATTATATTCTTACATTACACAATGGCCGTCTAGCAGCTACAACAGGGGAAGTCTCTGTTAGACCGTAGCCATTTTGCACTTTGATACCAATGGCCTGAAACAAAACAATATTGATGAAGGGATCAATTTACATAAAAGTTTATTTATTGCTAAGTCTCTACCTCAAAAAACTTGTCCACATGCATCGGGAGACTTCCACCCCCAGTGATACCAGCCTGCAAATTATCACAAAAAACATAGAATTATTAAGTACAGTCAAAACTAAAGTTAAGGCGCTCATTTCACACATGAAAGTGCACAAAGATTATCAAGGTAGCAAAGATGTAAGCACACAAGCAAGATAAATGTACCTTCGAAATTCCAATTGAAGAATGGATTTTCTTGTAAACTAACATCTTTGCCAGATTATGCAAAGGCCACAAAAGAGCAGCAACAATTCTTGCCCGTAGACAATTGATCATGTAGGCGATAAATGATGGTTCAACTGGATTATTTGATAAGACTGTTCCCTTTACAGAAGAACAAAAAACAAGACACAAAACGTAAATTTGAATCAGGGGAGAGAAAGAGGCTACAAGCAAAGTCTAATGGGAGATGAATTTATGGAGAACATCCAGTCAGCAAAGAATGTGAGGAACAAAAGAGAGCATCTCCGAGTGACTTTAGTTGCAGTTAAGCAAAGTTAGGTAACGCATGCTAACTCAGGGTTCATACCTCATATATCTTTTTGCCTCCATATATAGCAAACTTATCTTGATAAGTGCAAGGGCAACAGTTTTTCGAGAAGTGGAACTGGAAGCTATCTGTCTCTGAATCGAACTGCACAAAGTGAAGAAACATTACAAAATGGATCTAAGATTTTACTAACTGCTTGTGGTCGCCATTTGATTATATTGACCAACAAAATTGATAACCCAAACAAGGGATAGGTGTTGACAGTGAACAAAAGATGAACATGACATCAAGAGGACATGAGTGAACTGAAATGATTCTACTACTATTTATCCAATATCATTTCCTGTAGAACACCACACAGTTTATCATTTTAGTTGAACAAACTAACCTGTACAGAGTTTCATAGACCAGTGGAACTGAGACAATATAATGAGGTTGGTACTGTTGCAAATCTGCCTATAAAAGAAGATAAGATGTTAATATGCATAAGCAAATTCGGCATTTTCTACAACAGATAAACGATAGAACTAGAACGACAAGAAGAATACTGCAGTACACAGGAACCCTGTTGAGCGCATTGTGATAGTGGGTTCGCATGAGAATTAGCAGGTCTGGAGTTCTACATACTGACACATAATAATGTAACATCCATCTCAGGTTTGCAGCTTTCAGTAGGCTGCTAATTGTATGACAGCATTGACCCATGCAACAGAGAGCACATGGATACTACATCCCAATAACTTCTTAATGACATCACTAGGCTATTCAAGCCAAAACTAACTAGAAGGAAGCGTTTTCTGATTAAAAGTACCAAAACAATACCTTCAGGTATTTCACAGTAGTGTAAACTTGTTGAATTCCATGAGTGAAGATGAAGTACTCGGCAGAACGCTCATATGCATGCCAGGGTGGAAGCATGCTTAGGAACCTGTCACCAGGTACTGCTGGAACAATGTCCCACAGGTTATTTATCTGCAGAACATTAATAGCATTGAGGTTTATGTGGAAACAAGAACTCGTTAAAAAACACTTCAGCCAAAAAACAAATTACAGCACTTCAATAGGTGCTATTGCAATACAATAGTATTACTAAAAACTCAATTGTCCAAATTTTAACATTGCTGGATGTTTAACCTGATGCAGGAGATTTCGGTGGGTGAGCATCACGCCTTTTGGTGTACCACCTGTTCCACTAGTATATATTAGAGTAGCAACATCTTCTGGAGTAATGGCTTCGAAGACACTTTGTTGACCTGAAGGAAGAAAAGTTACAATAAACTAACATATAGTTGGAAGAAAAGGAACCATTTTCTTGGATGCAAGTTGACTGCTCGAGAGTATTGACCATGAGATCACAATTGTTGGGAAAAAAGAAGAATTTTCAATAGAAACCAAAGACGGCGGGAGTTTTCCGTTGTCATTATATTCTCGAAAGAAACAAAACGAAGCTAAGTGCTCTTCTCTAAAACAACAGATACCAAGGATATTAAGCCTATAAAGCCACGAAGAACATAAGTAGCAAGCTGTCGATATAACTAGATGATTAAGCCAACCATCAACTAACAACTGCAAAACCAACAGTAACAGGTAATGTGTCAACTTTTTACTGGCAATGGGAGGCTTATCTTATGGGATGCTAAGACACCTTATGAGATGAAATGATTAGGAAATTATCTGCCATTCAATGCCAGAAATACAGAAGAAAGTGAAGTACCAACAAATTGGAAGAAACGTCCTCCATACATCTTCAGCAAAATATTTCTTGTGATTCATACCACGTTATGATATCATGCAAAAGATACCTTGCTCATGAGTGTGAAGCAATTCACTACGGTTTTCTTGTCCAAGTTCAGTGATATCATTGTAGTCATAAACTGGTATGTCCTTCACAGCTTTACTATTTAGGGAAGATTTATCACCCCAAAGTAGCACAATAAATCTTGCATTAATCCTTGAAATGAAAGATTCTGCAAGCCGGTTAAAGAATTGAGGACTGTCCACAACAAGTGCAATACTGTGATGGGAAAAGACAATGAAGTCATATCATAACATGAAAGTAAAAAACTGAAATTTGAATTAAACACCAATCACATAGGCATAAAGATACTCCTTACAGTACCATCGTCTAACACTCTATGTTTCTATAGTTCGTATAACAGATACACCATGCTATGCTCAAAGAAATACATTTCAGTAGCCAAGCATGCATACTTTGAGTGATTGAATACAATAACAATAGCATAATAAAAACATTTGGTCCAGTAAAGATGTTCAAATTGCCATGGAGATGTTGTACTTTTTTCACATGCTAACACAAGGTTTATCTATATAGTGGTTCATCCAGCTCTTACACATACTATAGATGGCAAAAAAAGGCCAAACTTGAACCTCAAACTGCACGTCCATTTAACTGTCAAGGCCTTTCTCAATTATAATCTCAACATTTCATCAAACAGAATAAGGGGAAGGATTTAATTAGGTATATCAAATGGTTGTTAGCTTAGCCAAGTACCGAATACTGACGAGTCCTTGGTCTCAACAGTTCAAAAAGGACAGAAAGCGACAAGCGAATGGAATATCATTTATGTTGTAGTACATGATTAGATTTCTAAGGACCAGCTCCTGATTGCATATTCAATCATTTAAAGCAAAGAAAAATAATTCCAAATTCACATCTGGAAAGGAGTTGATAACTCACCTTTCTGAGTGACTATATATTTGGAACAGTTCTTCATCGGAAGATTTTGTTCCTCTAACAACATTTATAGCACCAGTAGCCATGATCCCTGGATTGCATGTGTCAGTCGTATGATTGCTGATGAACACAGATGATTATGCATTTGAAAGATAGTTAGAGGAACTCCCCTAGATAGCTGACTTAATAAATGTAAGTACATCATTCAACAAGCTGACATTCGTTCAGTTGAAAAAACTGAAATTTGCAACTCGGTGTCTTTTGAAGGTTTTAACAGTAAATGCATATCAAAGTTAGTACGATTTGGTTGTTTACATCGTGTCCTATGACAGGAATGTAACAGTAGCACTCGTGTATAAACTGCAAGCTAAATATAGCAACTCTAGCATCCTGCCAATTCGATCAGTTCAGCAGCTAATCGATAAGGAGAAAAGATCACATAACTAATACATGTGCATCATAATATATGTTAACAATATTGAAAGAAGAAGGAAAATTACCTTGATCAGCAACAAGCCACCGACATGAGTTGTCAGCAAAAAGGGCTACCTTTTCATCAGGAGCAACACCAACGGCCCTCAGACCATGAGAAAAATCCAATATTTTTTGTTCAAGCTGAACAGAGAATGTATATCAATAAATAATGATAAATCAAATTATCTAGTGGATTAAGGATTTGGACTACAGAAAGTTCCTTGCTCTAGTAAACGATAAAGACTTCGCTTTTATTTATTTGAAACAATCAGTAGTGAAGTGCATATGTAAGTTGCTGGCTAGTGCACAAGCTATCAAACAGTTATTCGGTAACAAGAGAAACAACATATACCCCCAAAGCATGTCTACTTTGCGTTCATATTTCCAGAGAAGTTGTCTTAGATCATCAGACATCAAGATAAATTCATGGTAGTTGAAGAAGTACCTGGCTATAAGTCAGCTCGGAAGGAGGATCATGATAAGGATCAATCAAAGCTACGCGGTCAGCGTATTTCTCTGCTGCTGTCCTCCAAATATCTGGAACCGCCTTCCATTCGTTCACAGCCAATTCATTTCCAGCCGGCAATAGAGCCCTCTCAAGCAAAGGCGAGCACTTCCCTCGAGGTGGGCTCTCTAGCTGCAACACAGATTAATGAAAGTTTCAGGCAAAGGAAGTTACACAGTTAGCGACAATTCAGTACATCAATGAGTACTCCATGAAATAAATCATTTCTACTGTGTGAACCTGTTCTTTGCTTGCAGCACAACACTAAATTTCACAATTCATGCATATAGTTGCAATCTCACAATTTAGTGTCTAACAACTGACTTGTATTAGCATTCAGAAGACAAAAAATCTTAAACAGCAAGGGCGTCCATCCATCGGATCCAGGACCAACAACGACGGTAACAGCAACAGTTCCTACTTCCTACTACCTCAACACGCGATGGCTGACCAGCTCGGTTGCACGCGGTCACACCGATTTGACAACGGCAAGGAATACAGGAACGACACCCGACATCTAGTCCTACTTTTCGAGGCTTAACTATGTTCTTCTACTGGCAAATGCGAGTCTAAAACTAGTGCCTCCTCAAAGCTAAAAATAAGTTGATTTCATTGCTTTTTCTCTGAAAGGGGGCTCGCCTCACCGGACAAATCAAAGCGCGACTGACGGCCGCTGTAATAAACTCTACCTGCTCCGTCGGGAAATCCTAGCGAGATAAATGGCGTGGGATGGAAATGAGCTGGAGCGACGGACGGAGGGAGGGACTAACCGTGGAGGGGAGCGGCGGAGGGGCGCCGGCGCACCGGGGCACGACGCGCGGCCGCGCGTAGGAGGCAAGGAGGCCTGGCCGGCTCCGGAGCGGTAGGGCGGCCGCGGTGGCGGGGGGGCGGTGCAGGAGGAGGGGGAGCGCCACCATTTGGCCGGAGGAGAAGGAGGCGAGGAGCATCGCGCCAGCAAACTCACGGATGGGCCTCTCTGGACAGGAGCGTCAGCCACGGGAGGTAGCTCGGAGTCGGAGCACGAGTCCCACACGCACGGCGCACCGCAGTACATAGGACGGACAGCGACGGAGGAGGTGAGGTTGTCCCCTTCCAACCACCGGAAAGAAGCACACTCTTGCTCAAAATACTCTTTCTAAAAGCTAACCACAGAAAACCTTTACTTTAAGTGGAGTTTTAAGGAACCAAACTTTTCTATATGACACCTTAACCTATGATGCTTTCAGAGCAGAATGCAAAGATTTTACTTAAAATTGCCTAGATTTCCTCAGAATTCCACTGCACGTACCCTCAACATCAGACAACTGTATCCCAGCGCACATATCCTGTAACTTGTACCACATAACTGCCAGCTCCCCCCCCAAGTTTCTTCTAAAATTAAGAACCCCCAGTCTTCCGAAAAACCCTAGCAACCGTTTTACGATGCGATAAATTGTACAATCTAGGGAAAACAATACACAAGGGTTGCCCCCCACCCATAAATCCTCCGAGAAGCTAGTTCTACGGCCATTACCAACAATTTTCGTAGAGAAACTAAAGAACAAATCTCTTACTTTTAACCGTCCAGACCAAAAATGAGAATGCAAAGGTTTTAACTTTACATGACCTAAAGAATGAGTATGCAGATATTTTGATCTAATTAATTGCTGCCATAGACCTTCTTCATTCTCGATTTTCCACAACCACTTACACAATAAGAAAATATTCATAATGTTAAGGTCTAACACACCTGAACTGCCTTGTTCTTTCTGTTTACACACCTACTGCCAACTAACTAAGTGATATTTCTTCTTTCCTTCTATTTCCTGCCATAATAACCTTTTCCTAAAGAAATCCATTGTTTTACCAGTACCCTTAGGCAGAGGAAAAAAAAGATATAACATATAAAAAGGAACATTAGTCGGACATGATCGAAGCAAAATAAGTCTATCACCATACGATGTGTATTTTCCTATCCATGCCCCAGATTTTTCTCTACTTTGTCTTCTGAAGGTTTCCAATCTATCTTTCTGAGCCTCCTCTTATGCATAGGCATCCCTAAATATTTAAAAGGTAAACATTGCCTTTCAGCACAAGTAAAAATGGAATTAAAACCTTGTAAAAACCTTATAAAACCTTCACACGAGTAAAAATGGATGTAAAAACCTTGCACACATAGGCAGCATTGTCTTTCAGCACGTTGTAAAGATACAAATTGCTTTGGACTCACACATGCTGATTGGGTTAAAAAAATCTACAATTTCGTGCAATAACTGCGTTGAGTTGACTAAGAAAAACACCAATAAAATCGTGTTTCGAGAAGCAATGGTCTCTTGATCTGTGACAAGGGCGAGCATATTTTTTTAGGCAATTAGGCAGTTGTTTTATCGATTTAATTATGTGACCCTGACTTGGCCAACCTTTTGACAGAAGCACCCGTGGTCCAAGAAAAGAAATAACGGGAGATCATGCATCCAGTCGACTGAAAATAACGTAATCACCTTGTTACCTTTCTACAAAATTCAGTCGAAAATCGAAGTGCAAAATGTAGGAACAAAAAATGGGCTAGTATACAATAAGTTTTTGTAAAAACATATTTTTAGCATAACCAGATAGCTTTATTATCTAGGATTGCAGTACAGAGGGTGGTGACGTATGCTGACGTATGCCGGACATGGCGTCCAACCACAAGGAGATTGTAGGTGTTTTACCTCGGCTAAAAAATGTTAGTGCGACAAGATTGCTCGCTCGAAGTTACTAACTAAATCCAACATGGCGGAACACCTGTTTTCGCAGCGACGGCCTGAAGAATCATCTCGGAACTATATGGGCTGGTAGACAATGGTTAATGCAGATACATACGTATTGCATTACTGGATTTAGATCCTGATGAATACATCGGACAACTAAAAACAGTTCCACTGGTCCATCACACACATGCATACATATGTGCAGGAAGGCAACTACTCAATCTCGCAATCCAGCCTGCTAGCTCTTTCCCAATGTCTACAACTCCAAGTGATTCTACGTACGTGATACAAAACTTATCACAGTATATAACATCTAACACTCATTCCACATATATATTTCTTCTAGTGACCTTTTGACGATCGACACACATCTTGTGGTAGTGGATGTGCATGTACTAATAGGTAAGTGTGGATGTCTTATATGTGTGGTATATATACGGACGGATCAATAGAAGAACATGTTGCTCTAAATGTTATAGTAATGGTGTAGGGTGAGTTGGGTGATGTATGATTAAATTTTCTGAGTCTCTCAAATTATAGTTTATTAAAAATTAAATTTATATCAATATATGGTTTAGTGGCCATGTACAAGTTGTTGCAAATATATACCACTCACATGCCATAGTCGATGGCATCCGACTCCTATATAAATATGCAATTGTCCCCTAATAATAATATATTTCACAGGCTCGACATTTCAGGCAAGTCATTTTCTACCAACCCTTTTGCCTCCACATTAGGCTCGCCTGATATATATAGCCCTTCCAATCAAATTGTTGCTTCTAAAATGTAGGACTCGGGTTTTATCCTTGAGAGTTACATTGCCACAAAGTCATTTATATTTACTTTCATGTATTAAGCATTGTTTTCATTGTGCGACTCACATAATTAACTACTTTGATCTAGCATGAAGTTTGATCGGCGAACATAAAATTTTGACAATTTAGCCAAATGATATTGAAGAAATCAAATGTGAAAATATAGGAATGAATTACGGATTATCACAATACAATGTTTTTACTGGAAAGTGGAAACGACGATTTGGGGGTGGGGGGAGGGGGAGGCAACTAAGGAGGACAAGGAGAAAAGGCCACCATTTGTCCTAAATAGGTGATGGACGAGACGAGGAGCTTTACCGTTGCTGGGTAAACACACGAGTATCACGCTTGTGGCTACATAGGTAGGCAGATACGAAAGAGGCTTAGGAGATGAAATTGCGCCGTGGGGCTGTCGTGGTGGACGAAAAGAGGCGGTTGCGTAGGCTTGTCATTCGATAGTTGGGTCTCAGGCTGACGGCTGAATTTTTCGTAAAAATTCTTGTCTAATTAGAATAACTGCTACAAATATGTATTTTTCCTGTAAATTTAAATGCATGCATAATCAAATATTCTTTATTTTGCAATGCACATTGTAATTTTAGAATCTTATTTGAACTTGAAGTGAGTTTATTTTTCATTAAATTCCAGTTGGAAGCATGCATAATCAGATTGTTTCTACTCACTCCATGTTACTCAGTCGGCTACAAAAATGTTAGTGAAACAAGATTACTCAATCGAGGTTGCGAACAAAAATTGTAGCTCGGTCTTGTTGCTTGAGATAATGAGATGGGTGTGCGACGACCATTTTGGAAGTGAGAAACTAAAGGAGTAAGGCCAATAAGGTCAGACCGCTATAAGGTGGGGAATGGGGAAAATTAAGGAACAAGAGCTAGTAGAGAAACAGGTGAATGAAGGAATTACATACAAGCACTAGTGACATCTATGGTTATAAGTCTTTTAGATGTAGCTGAAGAATGGACAGCAATTCCTCTGGCGACATCTTCCCACAACAATGAAAAAGTGGAAATATGTAACAAGTTACATGAATTGGGTCCATCAACGAGCAGATGCACCACTCAATAGCGCACATGCTGATATGCATGCTGATGATCAGCTACTTATTATTTCCTTGCTAGCTAGATATTTCCTGGTCCTACAAATGAATATAACTCCTACATGCATCACATCCATACATTCATCTCTGTGCACATTCTCGGAGACTTGTTGCATCAGCTATTATAGTGCTATTTCAGCAGCACACATATAGTAGGGTGGATGTGTAAGCTACCGAATATCATGCATGGTTGTGACTAGTATATATTGATGGATAAGTATGAGTAGATATTGATCTCAATGTTAGGGATGGTAGGGTGGAACTATTTAGAAACCCCCTTAAGAGATGCTCTAAATAACTATTTAGAGCACATTTCCAACTAAAGAGTTTCTGAACCCGAAAAAACCAACCGACCCGAACCGGCACAAAAATCCCACCCCCACCTTAGCCACGTCCTTCCTCCCACCAACCACACCCGCACCTTCCGCCACCACCGTCTCCACCACCGACGGCACGCCGCAGCCGCGCCGCCCTCCACCTTCTTCCGCGCGCCGACCTCGATCTCCTGCAGCCGCGCCGCACTGCCCCTCCACCTCCCACCTACGAGCTACCTGGGGCGTCTCTGGTCGCCGCCAGGCCTGCATCCACCGGCCGCGCCGGAAACCAGCGCTCGCTGGCGCTCGACCCCGCCCTCCTCCCTGCTGCTCCCCCATCTGCGGAGGACAACGCCGCCGCTCGTCCCCACCTCAGCGCTTCCCCCGCCGGCGCGATGCGGCCGCGCCCACCCTGCTCCTCCCCCATCGGCGCGAGGCTGCCACTCTGCCTTCTCCATGGGTGACGACCTCGCCCCCTATCCTGCTCGCCGTGAACTTCCTCCCCATACTCCCTCTTCCACCGCCATCGACCGGCACCACGCCTTGCTCTACCACCGCCGTCTGCCCACGAGCTCGACCTCTCCGTTCGTCCCCATCTCATGGCGGCCGACTTGGAATTGACCTCCGCCATGGAACCTTTGAGCGCGACCGGCGACTCGAGCGGACCTCCCGCCTCTGCAGCTCCGCGAGCGACCTGCTCTAGCGCGCCTCCGGCCATCTGATCCAGCGCGCCTCCGGCCAACTGCTCGAGCGCCGCCCCATCACCGTCCCTGCTCCCCACGAAACGCTCGCCCCGTCCGCCGCGGGAGTTCACCGGTAGCCTTCGCGGGAATCCGCCAAGCGCTGCCATGGAGGTCCACCGTGCGACCCCCTCCCGCCCCTCCCCAGCAATTAGTAATTTCGCCCCTGCATCCGCGCACGATGAGCTGCCACTGAAGTCATGTCCGATTTCAGTGGCGATGGGCCCGCGCCGGCCTTCGAGCAGCTGGAGTGAGCTTTGGCACCACGACGGGCTCACGCACCCTCCGAACCTCCTGCCGATGTGGCAGATGCAGAGCTCCTCTCGGATGGCTTGCCCCCGCCGGCGGTGGGCCTCATCCCCGGCCTCCTGCCCGCGCGCGTGGCCACTACCTTCCTCTGTGGTTTACCTGCTCTGGCGGTGCCCCTACCCTCGTTCTGCGTCGCGACCAGCTGCTGCTCTGATGGCCGGTGCTTGAGCTCGTCGGAGAAAGCCTGCTCATGGTGGTCCACGGGAGCCCTGCTCTCATCCGGCGAGCTCCATCTCGCTCGATGACTGTCCGCCCGCCGGGGAAGTCCACCGCAGGATGCAAAGGGAGTTCACCGTCCACCCCCTGTCCTACCTCGCACCTCCACGCGACGGTGGCCCTCCCGATAACAGCACTAAGGAAGGAACACGGAAAGAGCGGAGGCGCTGTTGTTCTCTGTTTGTCTCCCGTGCGCGGTGCGCTTGCTATGTGGAGGACGCAGCTGCGTTCCCTGGTTTGGCTAACTGGTGACTGCGACCTGTTCGAGTATTTGCTTAAGCGAGCGTCAAGCGTGTCTCTCCCATGCTTTGGTGTTCAGCTTGCCGTGCGTACTGATCGATCAATTTTCATTCGTGAGGATAAATTTTCATATTTTTTGAGAAGGTCACCGTTACAGGTCGGGGAGTTCATTTAATTCATGTCGGAGGTTCACTTTTTTATTGAAGAAAAGTTTAATTTATTCACGAGTAAAAAGAATCTAGAAAAAACAGCACGCTGAGGTTCACTCTCAAAAAAATTCAAAGTTCAATGTATATGATATCGAAGTTCACTCGGAATAACAACATGCTGAAAAACTGAATTTAAAAAAACAACAGTTTAGTATATTGAAAACTGCTCTCAAATCATGAAGAATTTCGAAAAATGGTCAACACGAAAAAGATGCTGAATTTTAATACCTTTTCCAAGGTATATCATATGCATCGTTTGGAGTAACGGTTTGAAAACATCGACAGAAATAGTGCACCACACGGAACAAAAAAAATCGCGATCGGAGGTTCACTAACACATACCCAGAAGTTTACTTCCTCATAGACAGAAGTTCATCGCCTAATAGGAGGAAGTTCGTATACTCAGTTTTCCTGGGCGGAAATCCTACAAATTGAAATCATCACTACGAGGTCCGGTTGGCCAAAATCGACCGCCCCATGTGCAATTGATAAGTATATAAGTCTAATTTAACTCTCTCATACCTACACAACTCATCCGAGCAACACAAACGTGTCAATTTTGAATTATTCCCATGTCATCTCGTTTTCCCCGATTATTGTATTTTCAAAATTAATCAAAATCCGTATCGAATTCCGAAAACATTTCTATACAAAAAAGTTGCGTCTTGTCAATATCTTTCCAACGCCATATCATTTGTTAAGTTTCGATAAACCGTTTGAAAGTAATTGGCAAAATATTGTCCGCTGGATCTAAAAGTTTATTGTTTATTTTTGAAAATTTGCAAGAGATAGAAAAGATGGGCATTTTCCATAGCTTTCCAACGGCGTATCATTTGCATCGATCCGATTAACGGTTTGAAAATGGCATTCAAAATTCAGTACAAAAACGGAGAAATACGCGAAAACTGAGTGTAGTATTTCGAAAATTGTTTTAAAACCGTGAAGATTTTGGAAAACCAGTCAAGATGAAACAGATGCGCATTTTCCATAGCTTTCCAACGGCATATCGTTTGCATCCATCCGACAAGCGGTTTAAAAATGGCGGTCAAGAAACAGTTCCAAAACGGAGAAATTCGTGAAAACTGTGTTTAGTATTTCTAAAATTGTTTTAAAACCGTAACGAATTTGGAAAACCCGTCAAGACGAAAAAGGTGCGCAATTTGCCTACCTTTTCAACGGTATGTCACATGCGTCATTCCGATAATCGGTTAAAAAATGGCGTTGAAAATATTGTCCGCAAAACAGAAAATCTAGGAGTTCCTTCCGGAAGTTAACATAGTATAGAAACGGAAATTCATTTAAACGCATCAGAAGTTCACCTTGTAAGCGCCGCAAGTTTCTGTTTATGTTGGAAAAAATTCAAATCGTAAGAGTGCAAAAAAATCTTTGTAATTTTTTATCACGAAGTTCACTCTTAGAAAATTTCGAAGTTCAACAATATCGATGCCCACTCTGAATAACAGTATAATGAAAACTCAAAAAAAAAATACTGAAAACAGCAGTTAGTTAATTTAAAACTGCTTTTAAATCATGAAGAATTTGAAAAAATGATCAACACGAAAAAGATGCGCAATTTTCATACCTTTCCAACGGTATCTCATTTGCATCGTTCGGACAAACCGTTTAAAAACTACAACAAAAATAGTGCGGGGTACAGAACAGAAAAATTTGCGAACGGAAGTTCACTATCGAACACCCAGAGGTTCACAAACGTGTAAAAGGAAGTTCGGATGCTCTGTTTTTGTGGGGCGGAAATCCTACGCATAAAAGTCATTACTTAGAGCTTCGTTTGTCGAAATCAACCGCCGCCATGTGCAATTAGTAAGGATATGAGTCTATTTTAAAACTCCCATGCCGAGTCATCAAATTCGAACACCACAAAAGTGCCAATTTTGAATCGTTCCCATCGTATCTTGTTTCTCTGTTTTTCGTATTTTCAAAATTAGTCAAAATCCGTAATGAATTTGGAAAATATTTCTACATGAAAAATTTGCGCCTAGTCAATATCTTTCCAACGCCATATCATTTGTTACGTTTCGACGAACGGTTTGAAAGTAATTGGCAAAAAACAGTCCGCTGGATCTAAAATTTCAGAAAACAGTATTGTTTATTTGCGAATCTTCTCTTAAATCGTAAGGAATTTCAAAAATTTGTCAGAGATAGCAAAGATGCGCATTTTCCATAGCTTTCCAACGGCGTATTATTTGCATCAATCCGATAAGCGGTTTGAAAATGGTGGCCAAAACACAGTACGGAAACTGAAAACTTCGCGAAAATATAGTGTAGTATTTCTGAAATTGTTTAAAAACCGTGCAGAATTTGAAAAACCCGTCAAGACGAAAAGGATGCGCATTTTTCGTAGCTTTCCAACGGCGTATCATTTGCATCAATCCGACGAGCGGTTTGAAAATGGCGGCAAAAAAACAGTACCAAAACAGACAAATTGACGAAAACTGAGTTTAGTATTTCTAAAATTGTTTTGAAACCGTAAAGAATTTGGAAAACCCGTCAAAACGAAAAAGGTGCGCAATTTCTTTACCTTTTCAACGGTATATCGCATACATCATTCCGATAAACGGTTCGAAAATTGCGTTGAAAATACTGTCGGCAAAACAGAAAAGCTGGGAGTTCCGTCCGGAAGTTAACATAGTATACGAACGGAAGTTCAGAAAAGGTGCTCTAAATAGTTATTCAGAAACTGGTTCTTGAATAGCTGGAAATCCCCCTTAAGAGTGCTCTAAATAGTTATTTAGAGCATCTTTCCAAAACCAATGGGTTTCTTATCCCGAACCAACCCCAACAAAACGACCTTCTTCCCCGACCCGACCCCGCGTTGACCAGCTCCTCCTCCTTCCTCTCGATCCAATCACCACCGCCCGAATCCCCTCCCCGTCGTCGGCGCGGACACGGCATCCAACCACCACCGCGCGCCCCGTCCTCCATCGCCCCGCCTCCCTTCGGTCTCCAGCGCGCCGCCGCCCAGACCTCCTTCTCCAGCGCGCCGCCGCGAGGACCTCCCTCTCCAGCGCGTCGCCGCCGGGCCATCCATCTCCAGCGCGCCTCCACCGGCTCCAGCCAGGCACGGTGCGCCCCCCTCCGACCCCAGGCCGGCGCGGCCCCCTCTGGCCCCAGCCCCATCGCGGCGCGGCGCGGCGCGGCACCTCCGGCTCCAGTTTCCCCTCCGGCGGGAACTTCCCCCGCGCGCCGCCCCGACCTCCACGGCTCGCCACCATGACCTCCACGCGCGGTCTATCTTGTTGCCTCGCGCCCTGGCAAGCAACTTCATCGGTGGGCAGACCGACGACCCCCAGCCCGATATGGGAACTGCTGGCTGCGCCTCCAGTCCTGCATCCCGCTAGGGTGTCGGAGCCCAGCACCACCTCTCCCATGCCCCGCGACGGAGAACGCCGCCGGTCCACCGCGTCGACCGGCCGCCGCCCCCAATCCTCTGCAGCTCTCGCTGGCGGATCCCCCGCTCGAGCACGGACGGTGTGTGTGTCAACGGTGCTGGTGCGCAGCAAGCGGTTCGGTGGCGTGCGATTGGGAGTTCATCGGCACCTCCCGCTGCCGATGCGTCTCCCCGCCACGATTTGGAGCTCCTTGGTGCGTAGCAGCCCCTGCTGTGATGGTTCGCCAGTCCCTACAGGTTCAGCCATGTGAGTTCACGTTGAACCCCGCCCCTGGACTTCCCGGCGAGCAGGGGCACTAACGATCTGGCTCCTGCTTCACTCCTTCTCCTGTTCAGGACTTCAGGTAGCACATGGCAGAAGTGCCTCCTCGTTCTGGCCTCCACGCACGGGAGCATGGACTCCACGAGTGGCGTCCTGTATAAGTACTGCTATTTGATTTCAGAAACTGCCACACGTTCGGAGTTGAACTGCAATATTTAAGTTCTGAATTGTCGTTAGTTCGTAGCTGAACCGCTGGTTGTTCCGCTGAGCAACAACTAAAATCTCAACCGCGTCGAGTGATTCGGTGTTGTGATGTTTATTCTAAAATTAAACAAATAAAAATGTTCATAGTATAGCAACATCTATTCGGGAATTGAGTTTTATACATAAAAATCAATGCATTCATGAGAAAAATTCAAATAAGCTAATGTTTTGATTTTGTTACTTCTGGGAAGTTAACTTTGACCGTGTCCGGAGTTCACTTTAAAGGTACTGGGAGTTCATCTCAACCGTGTCGGAAGTTTGCCTTCAATTAGGAGTTCCCTTTTTTCTCGGAAGTTCATTCGGGACACAGAAGGAAGTTCATTCTTAATTTTTCGAGTAGTTCACTTTTGACTAGACATAAGTTCACCTCGAACGCGTGGAAAGTCATATTAAAATGCGTTGGAGGTTTACCTATTTGTGGGGAGTTCGCTTTGAAATTCACTTAAAACGCGTCCGAAGTTCACTCGAATCGCGCTGCAAGTTTACCTTTATGTCGGTAAACAAAATTCAAATCGTGAGAGTGGAAAAAAGATTCACAATTGTTTTTCGTGAAGTTCATAATTTGTGCAAGATCACTCTTAGAAAATTTCAAAGTTAAAGTATATAATCTCGAAGTTCACTCCGAATAACAACACGAAACAGAGAATTTTTTTAAAAAAAACTACAACTAATATATTTAAAACGCATCGGAAGTTACCTTTCTATTGGGAGTTCCCTGAACCAGTCGGAAGTTTGCTTTGCATCATGGGAGAGTCCACTTTAAAATACGTCGGAAGTTCAGCTCGATTGGGTCGGTAGTTAACATCTGCGTCGGGAGTTTGATTTGAACAAATCAAAAGTTAACTTTAAAAGCTTCGGAAGTTGATCTCGAATATGATGCAAGTTTACCTTTATGTCGTGAAAAAAATAAAATCAAAGGGCTGAAATAATGGTTCACGATTTTTCCTCATGATGTTCACAATTTACAGAAGATACTCTCACAATAATGCGAAGTTCAAAGTAGACAATCTTGAAATACAATCTGAATAACAACATGAAAACAGGGAAAAATCTAAAAATACAGCAATTCGTATATTTGAAACTGCTTTTAGACCACGCATAATTTTGTAAAATGGTCCACACAGTAGTATGCGCAATTTCCATACCTTTCCAACGGTATATTATTTGCATCGTTTGGACAAACGGTTTAAAAACTACAACAAAAACTGTGTAGCCTACGGAATAAAAAATTCGCGATCGGAAGTTCACTATCGCAGCACACGCGGAAGTTTATCAACGTGTAAAAGGAAGTTCGGATGGTCTGTTTTTTGGGCGGAAATCATACGCATATAAATCATTGATACGAGTTCCGTTTCTCCATATCAACCATCGATACGTGCAATTGGCAATGATATGAGTCTAATTTGACACTCCCATGTTGACTCGCCGAATACGAACATCATAAATATGTCAATTTTAAATCGATTCACATGACGTCTCGTTTCTCTGTTTTTGTATTTTTAAAATTAATCAAAAACCGTATTAAATTTGGAAAAAGTTTCTGTACGAAAAAGTTGCGCCTTGTCAATATATTTCTAACGCCATATCATTTGTTAAGTTTCGATGAGCCGTTTGAAAGTAATTGACAAAACACTGTCCGCTAGATCTAAAATATCAGAAAACAGTATTGTTTATATCTGAAACTGCTCTTATACTGTAAAGAATTTCGAAAATTTACTAGAGATAGCAAAGTTGCGCATTTCTCATAGCTTTCCAACGGCGTATCATTTGCATCAATCCGACCAGCGGTTTGGAAATGATAGCTAAAAAACAGTACAAAATAGGAGAAAAACGTGAAAACTGAATGTACTATTTCTAAAATTGTCTTAAAACTGTAAGGAATTTGAAAAACTCGTCACGACAATGAATGTGCGCAATATCCATAGCTTTCTAACGGCGTATCATTTGCATCAATCCGACGAGCGGTTTGAAAATGGCGGCAAAAAACAGTAACAAAACGAACAAATTGGTGAAAACTGAGTTTAGTATTTCTAAAATTGTTTTGAAACCGTAAAGAATTTGGAAAACCAGTCAAGACGAAAAAGATGCGCAATTTCTCTACCTTTTCAACGGTATATCGCATGCATCCTTCCGATAAACGGTTCAAAAATTGCGTTGAAAATACTGTCCGCAAAACAGAAAATCTGGGAGTTCCGTCCGGAAGTTAACATAATATACGAACGGAAGTTCAGAAAAGGTGATCTGAATAGTTATTCAGAAACTGGTTCTTGAATAGCTGGAATATATATATATACACCCAGGGTGTTGAATAAGTTATTCTATTCTACACCCACCCCGTATCTTTTGAACCGTAAATGATTTTTACGTCACGTAAATTTTGTATTATGTCGTAAGTCATAGAGAACATAAGAAAATATTGACATGGCATAAAAAATATATTTACGCGGCGTTACAAAAATATGACAAAAATGCACATTTTTATGCCGTTTTTAATGAGTTTTACATTATTTTGATATATATTTTGCAATTTTATGTCATTTTTTTATGTTATATGTCAACATGAACGTAAATATGTATATATGTAACATAATTTTTTTTGATGTGATGACATAAACAAAATGTGGGTGCAAAATAACTATTCTGCACCCTGGGTGCTAAATAGGGTTTCTATATACCACATAGGAAAATGGTTCTGTACTCCTAGGCGTATGTACTCTCACATTCAATATACCACATAGGTGAATCATATATACCTCTTTATCATTTTTAATATACTTCATTATTTAATAGTAGATACCCCAAAGTGAGTTACATGGAAATTTCCGTTTGAATCTATATATTTTATATTATTTGCACATATACTGCTTTTTGTATGAATAAAGATATATGAAAAAATTGAGGTCTATGGTGATGATTTTTTTTCATACTTTTGTATTGAGGTATCTTAGAATAATTAACGAGGTATATAAAAAATATAAAGAGGTATAATACCCTCGTATGTGATGTATATTGAGTATGGGAGTATGTATATATATATATAGGGATGATGTTTCCGGAAATCCATTTGTGCTCCTTAGCTCTCCAGTGCACCCTCCGTTAATTTTTTTTTTAAAATCATATTTAGAAGTTTCAAAAAAATGTTTAAAAAATCATGGATATTCTGAATGTTGTATTCTAATAATGTGCAAAATTTCAATTAAAAATACTTTTATTTTGGACTACACAAAAATGACAAAATCTTAAAAAGTTTGGAGATCTAAAACGCTATACTCAGATCTGTACATTTGTTTTTTTAAAATACAAAATATTTCTAACTGAAATTTTGCATGTTTTTAGAATACATCATTTCGAATATACATGATTTTTTTCACTTTTTTTTGAAACATTGAAATATGATTTTTTTTTTTTAAACGGAGGGAGCACTGGAGCTCGGGATTAAGAAATCTCGACTCTGATGTTTCAATCAATTCTCTAAGGTTTCTCATTGCATAGTTGAATACGAAAAGAGAATAAATATAAGGGATGCAGTTCCGTAGCTGTTTTGTACAAATATTACGCTTATATCACACATTTCAACGATGCATGCAAATCTTACATAACTACACCATCACTTCATCACCTACTAGCTCCTAGCGACGACAATATGATCTCCAACTAACCATTTTCCTTGCCATCAAATTCGGCCATTTAATATGTGTTCAGGGTGTTACTGCGTCGGCGGAAGGTTGAGGAGCAGGCACACATCGACAGCTACAAGAGTTTCACCTACCATTTCCTCTTCGAGTGTCTCGTACATGATTGTTACAATACATTATCCTTTGCACGTTTTAGGGACAGAAACAACGGCTTCAACACAACATTTTCTAACGACCACACAATACATCATACTCCAGTAGCATGACCACTCTCTAGTTAGACACACAACGTAGAATTTTCTTCATTTTGTGCGCGGGAGCACATATGTACTTGCTCAAAAATTCACTCCTAGTATTCCATAAACAATCTACAACTATTAGACCAATACAAAAACATGTCCATTCTATTTTCAAGGATAGAATTTTTTATTAGATGTATGTTTTTATTATCAAAACAACAATTTTGTATTTACTGACACACAGTTTTCTATATAATCACGTCGCTCCCCACACAATGGCATCCATCAAGTTAGATCCCCGTACATAAGACAATTCTTTTAGCAATGTCCTCCAAGTTCCCTTGGGATTATTGTTCCGCTCGTGATCGCTGTACTGAATATGTCTGCTTTGGGAGTTACAACATGGCAGCAAATCTACTAACTATATGAAAGACGAACCCTTTCTCGGCCCCTCAGCGATCGGCGACTGTAGCTACAACAGTATTTACTGTTCTAGCTACAGTACCGCGATCACCGCCGTCCGCCGGCGATCCAACGGCCCGTAGGACACGCCCGTGACGCTTTTGTCAAAAAGCCCCTCACAAATCCAAAAAATGCTCCGCAGTCCACAATTTCACGAAGCGGTCGACCGATTTGTAGATACGAAAAAGTAACGGACGAAAACGCAAAAATGCTCTCACACCCCCCCTTCCTCCTTTTCCTCCCGTACGACGCGGAGGTCGCCGCGGTCGACTCGATCCCCGCTCACCCTCGCCGTCGCCGGCCGATTCCGGCGTGCTCCGGCCATCTACGCCGCCGTGCTGTGCCGCAGTCCACGCGCCGGTCGACGCTCCGCCTTCTCCTCCACTTCGATTTGCTTTTCCTCTCCTGGCGCGGCCGCGCGCGACCCAAACCTAGGCTCGGGTTCGGTGACTGCGCCGCCTCAGCTCCCTGCCGCGTGGCTGCAAGACGGCGCCTTCCGGCAGCCATCTACCCTCCAAGACGACTGCCGGCGCTGGTGGCCTCCTCGCGGCGCCCCAGGAGCCCGCCGTCGTCCCGCCGCGTCTCCACCCGAGTTCTCTCGGCCTCGCCTCGCCCGCACCCAGCCGCCTCGGCCCCGGACGGCCTCGGCTAGCTCCGCTCCAGCCGCCTCCCGGTGCCGCCTCACCGCATCCGCCTTCCCGGGGCGGCCTCCACCTTTCCGCCTCCCGCTGCCGGCTCTCATCCCCCGTCTTCGCCTCAGCCGCCTCGCCGGCGCTGGCCGCCTCCGCGGCTCCCCGGCGCCGCCTCCGGCTGCCGCCTCTCGGAGCCACCTCCCCGGTCCGGCAGCGAGCGCCAGCTCTTCTCCCACCGCCTCTCCTGCCGCGTCCTCGGAGGCCTCGCGAAGCTCCGGCTCCGCGTCCACCACAGGGTCGCGAGAGGGGCCCTGCCTCCCGAGGTCGCGCTCATGGCGCGGAACTTCTCCGTCGTCGTCCACAGCCGTCGATTCCGCCCACGCTGGCCTCCGGCGACAAGCCCAGCAGGTCCGCCGTCCTCTACTCTATATTCTCGCTGAAACGCTCTTGCCGGAAAGCTAGGAGTTTGGCCAAATCGGCCGTTCCCTTCCGCTTCGGTCCGCGTCCGTCGGGCATGATTCCGGCCACCTCCGGCCTATCCTTGCTTCCCCGACGCTCCTATGAGCTTCGGAACGAGCTTATGGTCCTCCCCGTACTCTTCTCTCTCTCCCTCTCTCTGTGGTTCGCCCTGTCGCCGTGCGTGCTCTTGGGCCACCGCGCGAGCCGTCGCCGGACCAACTCCGGCGACCATTCTATGGTTGCGTCGCTTCTTTTAGGTCGCGGGTGTTTGGGCGCGTCTCCTTCTTTCGCTCTATGTTTCCCTCTCGCTCGCAGTCGTCGTCGCCGGCCGCCGGTCAGAGAGCCTCTCCCCTTTTCCCGCGGCGGCTGGAGATGGACGGCGCCGAGGCCGGCGGGGGAGGAGGGGCGCACGGCTCCTGGAGGAGCATGTCCTCGGCCTCCGGCACCAGGAGGAGGGCGTCCACCGCGGAGAACGGATACGACGGAGCCGTTGCCGGGAGGTGCAGGTGGTTCAGCTCTGCCCGTCCTCCACCACGTCCTACAGATATGCAATCATTCACAGTGTTTTTGATTACTACTGCTCAGAAACAATTTTGCGCTTATAGTGTTTTCAAGCATACCAAATTATATAAGCTTGTGGAGACCACATAAATCATGGATGGCAGTAATTTCTTTCCTAATGTTCAGAAATAGCTTCACAGTTACAGAATGATTTCAAGCATACTTAATTAGACAAAGTTTATGGACATGGTAATTACATTTGCTCAGATGCAGGCCTGCTCAGATGCAAGCAGGGAAAGAATTTTCATCACAAATTTCCAGTTTCGTTTTTCAGATGCATCGGAAGATAGAAAGGCAAGCTGCTTACCATAATGTTATTGTCATGTCCTGCCATCTTCTTTTTCTTCTGTGGGTGGTAATAGACAATATCTCCGACAATGAACTTCTCATCATCTTTAGAAAGCTTGCTGCTATTGCTGCAAGGTACTCAATTTCCAGTTTCGTTTTTCAGATGCATCGGAAGATAGAAAGGCAATCTGCTTACCATAATGTTATTGTCATCTTCTTTTTCTTCTGTGGGTGGTAATTGAGAATATCTCTGACGATGAACTTCTCATCATCTTTAGAAAGCTTGCTGCTATTGCTGCAAGGTACTCAAAGAGATGGACTGCGAAATACAAACAAGGAAGGAGCAACTTGGCGTCTAAACAAGCACACAACATGTGCAATTTTTAACCATTGCAATTACTTAATTAGACTTTGCGACGTTCAAACTTAGACCCAACACTCATCTTATCATCTATATGCCAGCTTAGTACATAAAGAATTGTAGCTAGCTTATTTGTACTTCTGAATTAAATAAATTCAAGTGTGATCATGCTAGAAATTATACCTTGATTCACGGATGATCCTCTTTACTTCTTTCTGGATTGGATCAACGTCTGCATGTATGTAAAAAGTGTCTAAACTGAGAAAGAAAAATTTCCACTATAGGGTAATTTGTAGCACAAAAGAAACAAATTATATGATGAACAATAAGACAAACTCATACTTTAGTATCTTTCCGAAAGCTGCAAATGGAACATTCATTATCGTTGCTTATGGGTCATTTGACAATAAGGCTTGTGTTGATTGCTGTGGAGGAAAGCTTCAACTGGATCATTCGTTGTCTTTCTGATTAGAGATAGCCCACATAAGCTTTGTGTATGTCAGGATGCTGAACCGGTCCTGCATTCTGTATGCAAAGTCTGAACTGTTTTCATTTTTAAATCATAAGCCTGAACTCTTATCGTTGCTGCTCTGAATAATTAATGATTGGGCTGGATGCTTTTGTCACTAGAAACGTGTGCAGAGGTCTGTGCTCTGAAGACTGTTTGTAGCAATATAATAGATTGCCATTTGGCTGCCAAGCATATTCTGTTGTAGCAATTCCGTATTTCCATTGACATAGACATTATGCGTGCTCTGATTAGCAAAATATATGGTGTTTCCTTTTATCAATAATTTTCAGAGTTGGAGTTTTTCAATAGTCATTAGTGTTGTTTTTTGTCGTTTGGTTTTAGGTCTAAAATTACCGCTGATCTTTTTTTGCAGTGTGATCTACCAGCTTTCTTGAACCTTTTCTTTCTGCAGGTGTAGGAATTGCTTCGCGCTCGTGCTTGCTGGCCTCCCGGTCTGTCTCCTAAGTACCTATCTTTGCTACCGTCGAGGTTTCGAATATGCTATGTTGTTATTTTTTGCTAGGCTTCTTAAGTCCAAAACCTGTAGGTTCCACGTTTTTTTACTGGCTTAGTCCTGATTTTCTCTACTGCTATGATGAGTGCCACCACGATCGCAAAATAAAGGGTGTTACGTTTATCAACTATTTTTAGACTTGGAGTTTTATTTCTCAGTGGGGGTTAGTGCTAATAGTGCTAACATAGTCGCAAAATAAAACGTGTTTCATTTATCAATTATTTCCAGACTTGGAGTCTAATTTCTCAGTGACCTAAAGGTTCTACAACATAGCCATGCGAAGCATCATTCTATATTGTAGTACTATTACTACCAAATGTGTATTCAAATTCAAATGGATTTCTCTAATTTCAATTAAATATTAACGTCACTCAATATTTGAAAATTCTACAAAAAAATTCAAAACTGCTCACAAAAAATTGCTACCTACCCATAACAAAATAAAAATATGTTTGAACATTCCAATTTGGCCAACATTTTGTTTAGCAAAAAATATATATTTCTACAAAAAAATCACTAAGGGCGTGGCGTGACGCCACGCCAAATTCAACTAGTAGGTGGATGATGGAGGAACGAGATATAAAACGGCGGAGGCACAATTTGGCATAAAGGAGCATGACATGCGACATGCGGAGGTGCTTCCTCAGAGTGGTTGCCTAAGATCTATGTTCTGTTAAAAGTCCTAGCCGATAATACATAGCAAATTAGTACAACGGTGCTTGCCGAATTACATATAGAAAGCGTCTTCTTTAGCAGATTTCATATAGAAAGCGTCTTCTTTAGCAGATTTCTTAGTGGTTCCTTTCTTGCGGAGATACCTTGCCATATATGGCATGGGGATTTTTTGGCACACCCACTCGCCTTCGTCAGGAGGAACCTGGGAGGTACCTCTGCTTCCGGATCTGTTCCCTGTCTTCCATGTCGATGTGGTGACACGTGTTGTTGGATAGGTGGCATAGTCGGTATACATTGTCGCAAGTTTCTGGATCCTAGTGGAAGAGGTGACATGAGACTGATTCTACCTCAAGTGTCATACACCAAGTGGCCCAAGGAGTCTTCCAAATGCCTACAATTTCAAATTTCCAATATAATTAGGTAACTTCGCGTAATTATAGAGGTCTTACCCTGCACCACATATATTCCATATAACACTTGCTCCATTTATATATCTTCTCTGATCTCTTCAACAGAAGCATATCGTAGCTAAAGTGGATGTGTATATATGGTTGTAAAAGGTGGTCTTATATATGCAAGGTTTTTTTTAAACTTGTGTTGCTCTAAATATCAGTGATGGAATAACATGCAGTGGTTAATATATTGATTAATTTGCAATTCTCTGATGTTTCTCAGATAGAATTTCCAACAAAATGGAGAAAATAACGAATTAGGCAAAGAAAATAGGGACGCAGCTCCTTGTGCTACGTGAGAAAGATCCCAACAGGCGGCCTCGGATGGATGCACTACAACGCCATACACCATGTCTTACCGTCTGGATCAGATGATGGATCCATGTTCTGTCTTTAGATGATTGCCGCCGTGCATTAGTAAGTTGCTGTCTACTGCACAAGATATCAAGCAGTTCTTCAGTAACAAGATAAACAACATATACCCCAAAGGATATCTACTTCGCGTTCACATTTCCAGGGAAATTGTCTTAGATCATCAGGCATAAAGATAAATTTCTGGTAGCTGAAGAAGTACCTGCTTGTAAGTCAACTCAGAAGGAGGATCATGATAAGGATCAAGCAAAGCTACGTGGTCAGCGTATTTTTCCGCTGATGTCCTCCAAATATCTGGAACCGCCTTCCATTCATGCGCAGCCAATTCGTTTCCAGCCGGCAACAGAGCACTCTCGAGCAAAGGCGAGCACTTTCCGCGAGGTGGGATCTCTAGCTGCGACAGATTTATGAAAGTTTCAGGCAAAGGAAGTTACACACTCGGGGCAAATTCAACACATCACTGCAGTACTCCCTGAAATAAATGATTTCTACAGTTCATGCATATAGTTGCAACCTCACAATTTAGTATCCAACAACTGACTAGTATTCGCATTCAGAAGACTAAAATTCTTAGACAGCAAGGGTGTCTATCCATCGGACCCAGGACCAACGACGACGGTAACAGTAACAACAATTGTTTCTACTGTATGGACTAAGAGAGAATGGTTAATGCAAATACATATCGCATCACTGGTCTGAAGCCCAAACGTATAAATTGGACACCAGAAAACAGGTTCACTGATCAATCACATACATGCATACATGTATGCGGCAGTTCAGTATCGTACTTGCTAGCTCTTTCCCAGTTCCTACAATTCCGAAAACTTCTCCATACACCAGTCACCAGATACATACTTACATCCCGTTACACGGCATCTAGCATTTGTTTGACAGATATTTGTTCTATTGACCTTTTGATGATCGACACACGTCTTGGGGCAGTGGTGTGCATGTACTACTAGGTAAGTGTGGATGTGCTATATGTGTGGTATATATTGAAGGAACAACACGAGAACATGTTAGCTCTAAATGTAGTTATGGTGCATGGTGTGGTGGGTGATGTCTGATTCAATTTTCTGATTTTCTAAAATTACACTTAACTATACAACAGCAGCACTTCCTACTTATTACTACCTCAACACGCGATGGCTGACCAGCTCGGTTCCGCTCGGTCACACTGATTTGACAACGGCAAGGCATAAAGCAACCGTCCCCCAGTGACATCTTCTCTTTTACACTCGTATTTTTCGAGGCCTAATTATGCTCTGCTACTGGCAAATGCGAGTTTAAACTAGTGCATCCTCAAAGCTAAAAGAATTTGCTGACATTGCTTTCTCTGAAAGGGGTTTCTGCCAGGTACGGATGCCTGTCCAGCCCTGCAGCACACTCTGAAACCGTCGAACTCATGCCGGATTAGCGATAGGACATGCTTGGGCTAGGGATTTACATACGAGCGGATCAGCGGAGACGCCGTGTCGGAACGACCCAGCAGCGCTCGCCTCGTTGGAATCAATCCAATCGTGACTGACGGACGGACAGCTGCTGGAACTAACTCTACCTGCTCCGTCCAGAAATCGCAACGAGGAAGTGGGGTAGGAAGGAAATGAGGTGGGGCGACGGACGGAGGGAGGCACTGACCGTGGAGGGGAGCGGAGGGGAGACGCCGCCGGCGCACCTGGGCACGACGAGCGGCACGTGCCGCGGCCGCGCGGTAGGGCTGCCGCAGCGGCGGCGGGGCGGAGCGAGCGGTTCTACGAAGTGTGTGTTTGGTTCCCCAAAAAACAAGATCACGGATATGCTAAAAACTAATGAAACCTTGTGCACTTAGGCCGCATTGTCTCTTAGCACTCTGTAAAGATACAAATTGTTGAGAGACAACTAATTCAATTGCATTGGACTTACACATGGTGATTGGGCTAATTTTTCCTACAATCTCGTGCAATAATTCTATGTTGAGTAGAAAAATACCGACACTATAAAATCTGTGTTTGGTCTTTCCTAGCTTGAGAGCAATACTATCTGTAATAACTCAATGAACTTATCCTACTTAGCGAACAGGCTGGCATAAAGGCATTCCACCATGGGACCGAAAGAAGATTATGAAGATTTTCATTCATATCCTGATTTTCACGGGGTCCTCCTCCCAAGAAATCACAAAGTCTTCCCTGACTTTGATTTTGTTGTACGAAGAGGCGAAAGCAAATGAGAAGAAGCTAAGCGCCCTTGCTAACTGATACTAGCATGGAACTAATTGAAAGAGAGCAGCTACTGACGTACGATGAAAAAAGGCTGCTGCTTCCTAAAAAAGGATCACATCCTCATTGACAGCTATACAGAGAACAAGTGGCCGTGAGGCCAAGAGCTCGTTCATCAAATATGAGATGTCTTCCCCAGCAGGTTCGTCTCGAGTGACATACTCGAGGAGACAATCATGTCAAACGTTGAACCCCTAAACAGAAAAAGAAAGAGGATCCTGTCTAAATCCATCCCTGATTCACTAATTTCTGAGACTACTCATTAAGTTTGTGTACAATACACGATTTAAATATGCCGTCCATGATCTCTTGATCAGTGGACAGGGCGGGCACTTTTTTTAGGCAATTAGGAAGTTGATTTACCGACTCAATCATGTGACCCTGACTTGCCCAACCTTTAGACATAGACACCCGTGATCCTAGAAAATAAATGAGGGGAGATCATGCATCCACTCTTCTAAAATAATGTAATCACCTTGTTATACATCTTTCCACAAAATCAGTAAAAAATCGAAGTGCAAAATGTAGGAACAAAAAATGGCTAGTATGCAATAAGTTTTGTAAAAACATATTTTTAGCATAATGGGCTAGCTTTATTGATGAGGATTGCAGTACACACGGTGGTGATGTATGCCGGACATGGTGCCCAACCACAAGGATTGTAGGCGTTTTAGCTCGGCTACAAAAATGTTAGCGCAGCAAGATTACTCCTCGAAGTTACTAACTAGATCAACCATGGTGAAACACTTTTATTTGCCGCGATGTCCTGAAGAATCATCTCGGAACTGTATGGACTGGTAGACAATGGTTAATGCAGATACATACGTATTGTATTACTGGATTCAGGTCCTGTTGAATACATTGTACAGCTAAAAAAAGTACCACTTGTCCATCACACACATGCATACATGTCTGCAGGAAGGCAACTACTCGAGTTCAGCACCAATCCTGCTAGCTCTTTCCCAATCTCTACAATTCCGAGTGATTCTACGTGATACAAACTTTATCACAGTATATAACATCTAACACTCATTCCACATATATATTTCTTCTAGTGACCTTTTGACGATCGACAGACATCTTGTGGTAATGGATGTGCATGTACTAATAGGTAAGTGTGGATGTCTTGTATGTGTGGTATATATACTGACGGATCAATAGAAGAACATGTTGCTCTAAATGTTAGTAATGGTGTATGGTGTGTTGGGTGATGTCTGATTCAATTTTCTGAGTTTCTCAAATTATAGTTTATTATAAAATAAATATATATTAATATACGATTCAGCGGCCTTGTACAAGTTGTTGCACATATATAACACTCACATGCCATAGTCGATGGCATCTGACTCCTATATAAATATGCAATTGTCCCCTAATAATAATATATTTGAAGTTGCGTTGGAGATGAAGTTGCGTTGTGGGGCTGTCTTGGTGGACGAAAGTAGTCGGCTGCAGCGTAGGAGATGAAGTTGCGTCGTGGGCAGTCTTGGTGGAGGAAAATAGGCGGCTGCGTCGGCGTGTCTTTCGATAGTTGGATCTCAGGCGGAGACTGGATATTTCATAAAAATTCTTGTCTAATTAGAATAGTTGCTGGAAATATGTATGTCACATGTAAATTCGAACGCATGCATCATCAAATATTCTTCATTTTGCATTGCACATTGTAATTTTGGAATCTTATTTGAACTTGAAGTGAGTTTATTTTTCATCAAATTCCAGATGGAATAGATGGAAGCATGCCACAGTACCGAAGCTCATGCTTAGATTCTTTCTACTCACTCTATGTTAATCAGTCGGCTAAAAGAGCGTTACTGAAGCAAGATTACTCAATCGATGTTCCTAACAAAATCCAACATGGTAAAAACGCTTGTTTTCGTGGTCCCGAAGAATTATCTCCGAACTGTTGGTCTAAGAGACAATGGTTGATGCAGATACATACGTATTGAAACATCGGGCGAATAACCAAATGAAAAAATTGGACAACTAATAACAGCTCCGCGTATAAACAACGCACATGCATACACGTGTGCCGAATTAGCGACAGCGCAGGCTGGGTCTGGCGATTTACAGACGAGGGACGCCGCCCTGCCGGAGCGTCACAGCAGCGCTCGCCTCGCCGGAATTAATCAAAGCGCGACTGACGGACGAACAGGCACTGTAATTAACTATACCTGCTCCATCGAGAAATCGCAACGAGGAAATGGAGTGGGAAGGAAATGAGGTGGGGCGACTGACGGATGGAGACACTGACCGTGGAGGGGAGCGGAGAGGCGCCGGCGCACAGGGGCACGACGCGCGGCGCACGTCACGGCCGCGCGGGGAGGCGAGGAGGCTTGGCCGGCGCCGGAGCGGTAGGGCCGCGGCGGCGGCGAGGCGGCACCGGAGGAGGAGTGGCGAGCAGTGCGCTGCTATTTGGCCGGAGGAGGAGGAGGCGAGGAGCATCGCGTCGACGGACGTCCTGTCTAGACTGGAGCGTCAACCACATGAGAAACAAGCGACGGACAGGGACGGAGGAGATGAGGTCGCGTCGCGACGGACGGAACGAGGCGGCGCTCGCCGGCGTGCCGTTGGACCCTTGGATCTCACGCGGACGGCTGGATCTGTTTCCATAAAAAGTTTGACCGTAGAAAGCTAGACGAGAAGGGACTTTTTTTTACAGTAAAGCAGAAGATTTATTACTATTAAAAATAGGGAGCAACTAGGGCTCAACTCAGATGGTGTCATTCAATTACGTGTGCAATGTTAGAATTTAATCTTGATTCCATGTATCTGCATATTTGGTTTGTTGCATATAGTTCAGCGTCAGCCTATAAGATTTGTAGACCGGTGAAGCTTCAGCTGAGCGCATCGGAGGCGAGATGCCGAGGCTGCCGTGCGACGCGGCGAGCTCAGGGAGCGGCAAGTTGCGTGAGACGTTGGAGCCGGACCGGCTAGACTACGACTTGGAACCGAGAGAATCGGTCAGTCTAGAATTCGTTAGCTTGCTTAGCTGGTTAGCCGGGTCGTATGCATGCTGGAGAGATTCCAGGAAGTGGAGTGAGTTTGTTAGTGCACGGCGTGGTGTTACTGGCCGCTGTGGTGTGCATGCATGTAGTTAGTGGATGAGTGTGGCGTCACTTGCATGGCTGGAATGCCAACCCTTTGTGTATAAATAGTTCATTCAGTTAATGAGAAAATTAAGCCGTGAAGGCACCGGCAAACCAATGTAGCCAAAGTGGTCTCACCGGGAGGAAAATGCAAAGAAAAGACTTCTCCTTGGTGAGGTGTGCGTGTGTATTCTTGTGTTTGAGAGACGTGAGAGAGAGTTAGGCAGAAGAAGATGCGGCGCTGCGTCATGCAAGTCATGCGTAATTGTGTAACTGAGATCTTTTTTAGTTGTAACTCATGTGCAACTCATTTGCACCGGGTAACAGGTTACCTACCACAGTTACATGTGTGTCTAGCTGAAACAACGCTGTAACTTGAGAAATGGCTGCAACGTGTAATCAGTGTTGGAACAAGAAGAAATAATGCAGAGTGTAAAGTGCACACCGTCTGTCTCGAGCTATTACATGCATTTAGGCAAGTACCCGCTGGCGCCAAATCAGTAGTTTGCTATTTCCTGATGCCTATGATTCCTACAAATTAATTGACATCCCATAGCTAAACCAGATCTAACTATCTTTGTGCACAGGTCGACCACTTGTTTCATGTACTCGTATATCTTCCACGAAACAGGCTTGCGCCCCGCTTTATAAATAAATCAACCACCACCATACAACATTGTGAGACCACTGCTGGGGCAAACATCACAATCATGCCCAAAAGAAACAAAAAGAACAGAGAAGAGAAAACAAAGCCGACATCGACGGTTCGACGAAAACATAGATGACTCTCAATCGCTGCGCCCTCCGAAGAATTACCACCACGCTCCTAGCGCTCCAAAGCGTCTCATACCAAGCAACACCTCCAAGAAGGGAGCGACGACGACGCCGCTGCTGCCCGGACAGTTCCTAGGGTTTCCCCCGGGGTGTGTCCTAGGGTTTCCCCCGGTATGCCGGGGGTGGGAAAGAGGTACGCTGACGCCCTTCAGCAAGGATGGCAACACCCACAGGCGTCACCGCGTCAGTGCCGAGACGGCGGGGATTTCTCCCAAACCCCAAAACACACACCCCCAAGGCGCTCTGTAACGCTCCACCAAACCTGCCGTCCACCAACGCACGCCATCACGATCTTGCAGTCATCCCCGTCGTCTCACCGAGGTCCATGTCGCGAGGCCGGAAGAACCAAGTAGAAGGAGCCCGATAAGGGTCAGCGGCACGCGGGAGGGACCTGCCTCCACCGCCCGAAAGCAGTAGCCGACCGGATGCAGCAACAGGGCAAACCAGGCCCTCACTGGCCCGGCCGAGCCCAAAGGGGCCCGTAAAGCCCCGCCGCCGAACTGCAGCAGAAGCACCGTCGACACCGCCAACACCTGCACCAGCTCCTACTCCTCTGTCTCCCGGGGGAGCCCCACCACGCCTGGCCCGCCCAGAGCCAGATTGGGCCCGGACGGGCCCAGATCTGAGCCCTAGGACTATGCCGGCCACCCGCCTGGTGACCGGCCGGCCGTGCACGGCTATCGGAGCTCCCCGCCACCAACGGCCGCGCCACCACCGCCATAACCGCCTGAAGCTCGCCGGATCGAAGTCGAGTCGAAGTGCACCGACGCGTGCCGCCGCGCGCCGCGCCGCCAGCCCGTCCACGCGCGGGGAGAGACCATCCCGCCGCCCGCTGCAAAAGTTGGTTATAATGATTAAAACCTTCAAAATTTTCAGACATGTTATAATGATTCAATACATTTGCTTCAAATAGTTCAGAGGATGGTTATTATCCAATAGAAGGGATTAGGCTGCTACATTGTAGCAAGCAAAAAATGAATGCAACAAGCACGATTGAGTGTCATTTTAAAACTACAGAAGATCCCAGAAGCACATCTGTAGGCTGATCCGAAGGTGGGAGAGGCGGTCCATCGATTACAAAATATCACCCGACCGACTCCTAGAACGCATCTACCACATTTTGTTAGAAACTTGAAGCAATGTTTTTCCAAAAGTTAAAATGCATTGATGTACACTATAAAGGCGTACATTCAATACAAATCGAATGTGCAGAATATCCACCACTACTTTTGACTCATGTCGCAGGATAACTATTCTAAAAGTTAAAATAGCTAGGTGTATGGTGAAAATATATAAGGCTCTGTTTGGAGGTGGGTACTATTTGTAACACCCTGGCTCCTGGCAGCTCTGTAGGATCTCAAGACCGGCCTCACAGATCAACACTAGTCTTTTCTACGCACTTTATCCTCACTCATGCGCACCCAGGAAGTCCTTCTACGCATTTTATCCTCGCTCGTGCGCACCCGGGAAGGACTTCCCGGTCGGTCACCCATCCTGAAATTGCTCCGGGCCAAGCACGCTTAACCTCGGAGTTCCTTCCAGATGAGTTTCGAGAAAAGAAGTTGCAACTTGTTAATATGAGTATTCTATCAAAACCCTATTAAGGCATGAGCCAGGATCTCACAGTTTTCGAGCAAGGAATTGGTAACTGGAATCGAGTTTCCTGAATTCTGTTGTTTGGTTGTGTTTGGAATTGAAAATTGGAATTGGCAGCTGAATTCCATGGTATTGAACTACAACTAAAAGATGCCTTCTCCAATTCTGAGTCTGACCTCTCTCAATTGGGTGGAATTGCCTCTTTCTCATGTGGATGCCTAAATTCAACATATGAACATCCAAACAGAAAACTGGAATTGACTGCTCTCTTTGATTCCAACTACCAATATATTGAGCACCCAAACAGAAAATTGGAAGTGACTCTTAATTTCAATAGACACTAATTTGGTATTGAACTTAATTCAATTCCATGCCCTTCAATATAGACATCCAAACGGACCCTAAATGTAAATACAAAATCGCTAAGTCTACAATACACAAAATGTCTAAGGACGGGTTCGATCCAAAGACTTATGTTCAGTATACGTGAGTCTGAAGTGATAACTAAGTACACCACCCAGATTAATTTGAAAAATAAAAATTGACAGTTCATTATATATATAGTTTAATATGCCAGAGTTTTGTAGAGCGTGGTCTTTTGTATTCGTTTTTCCCGATCTTACAAGTTGCAGGCAATCACCAATTCAACATACATCTTCTAGCTAACAAGAATGTCCCTTGCAAAGCGTTGTTCGCTCAGAAAAGGTTCCCGACATATATTTTTGTTTTGTTTTGAGAGCTTACCACATATGCCATGTGGTAGGTTTCCCGACATACGGAGTAGATATTAGCACGGTATTTTGAAAGAGCTCGTGGTTCTGAGTTTATAAATCACCGTGACAGGTATGCCAGCTGCCCAACTAAAATCCCCTAACATCACCTCCCGTGGACTAGAATAACTAGTAAAACTATATCATTCTTTGGAAAGTGGGTCCCACGTGATCTGATACACTCACCGGTCCCATGATAAGAAACCAAAATTGTAGCTCGGTCTTGTTGCTTGAGATAATGAGATGGGTGTGCGACGACCATTTTGGTAGTGAGAAACTAAATGAGTAAGACAAATAAGGCCAGACCGCTATTAGGTGGGTAATGGGAAATTTAAGGAACAAGACCTAGTAGAGAAACAGACGGATGAAGGAATTACATACAAGCACTAGTGACATCTATGGTTATAAGTCGTTTGGATGTAGATGAAGAATGGGCAGCAATTCCTCCGGCGACATCTTCCCACAACAATGAAAAAGTGGAAATATGTAACATGAATTGGGTCCATCAACGAACAGATGCACCACTCAACGCACATGCTGATATGCATGCTAATGATCAGCTACTTGATATTCTTTTCATGCTAGCTAGATACTTCCTGGTGCCTACAATTCCTACAAATGAATATAACTCCTACATGCATCACATCCATACATTCATCTCGGTGCACATTCTCAGAGACTTGTTGCATCATCTATTATAGTGCTATTTGAGCAACACACATATAGTAGAGTGGATGTGTAAGCTACCGAATATCATGGTTGTGACTAGTAGTATATATTGATGGATAACAGGATAAGTATGAGTACATATTGCTCTAATGTTAGGGATGGTGAAGCTATATATAGGGGTGATGTTTCTATCAATTCTCTAAGGTTTCACATTGCATAGTTGAATAAGAAAAGAGAATAAATATAAGGGATCTAGTTCCGTCGCTGTTTTGTACAACTAATGCGAAATATCACGGCTTAATCGCACATTTCAACGATGCATGAAAATCTTACATAACTACACCATCACTTCATCACCTACTAGCTCCTAGCGACGACAATATGATCTCCAACTAACCATTTTCCTTGCCATCAAATTCGGCCATTTAATATGTGTTCAGGGTGTTACTGCGTTGGCGGAAGGTTGAGGAGCAGGCACACATCGACAGCTACAAAAGTTTCCCCTACCATTTCCTCTTCGAGTGCGTACGTGATTGTTACAATACATTATCCTTTGCACGTTTTAGGGAGAGAAACAACGGCTTCAACACAACATTTTCTAACGACCACACAATACATCATACTCCAGTAGCATGACCACTCTCTAGTTAGACACACAACGTAGAATTTTCTTCATTTTGTGCACGGGAGCACATATGTACTTACTCAAAAATTCACTCCTAGTATTCCATAAACAATCTACAACTATTTGACCAATACAAAAGCATGTCCATTCTATTTTTCAAGGATAGAATTTTTTATTAGATGTGTATTTTTCTTATCAAAACAACAATTTTGTATTTACTGACACACAGTTTTCTATATAATCATGTCGCTCCCCACACAATGGCATACATCAAGTTAGATCCACGTACATAAGACAATTCTTTTAGCAATGTCCTCCAAGTTCCCTTGGGATTATTGTTCCGCTCGTGATCGCTGCACTGAATATGTCTGCTTTGGGAGTTACAACATGGCAGCAAATGGGCGGATGATGGAGGAACGAGATATAAAACGGCGGAGGCACAATTTGGCATAAAGGAGCATGACATGCGACATGCGGAGGTACTTCCTCCGAGTGGTTGCCTAAGATCTATGTACTGTTAAAAGTCCTAGCCGATAATACATAGCAAATTAGTACAACGGTGCTTGCCGAATTACATATAGAAAGCGTCTTCTTTAGCAGATTTCTTAGTGGTTCCTTTTTTGCTGAGATACCTTGCCATATATGGCATGGAGATTTTTGAGCCACACCCACTCGCCTTTGTCAGGAGGAACCTGGGAGGTACCTCTGCTTCCGGATTTGTTCCCTGTCTTCCATGTCGACGTGGTGACACGTGTTGTTGGAGAGGTGGCATAGTCGGTGTACATTGTCGCAAGTTTCTGGATCCTAGTGGAAAGGTGACATGAGACTGATTCTACCTCAAGTTGTTGTCATATACCAA
The DNA here is from genome assembly GCA_947311845.1 of Poa pratensis. Lineage (NCBI taxonomy): Eukaryota > Viridiplantae > Streptophyta > Magnoliopsida > Poales > Poaceae > Poa > Poa pratensis. Next base: position 32,768,702 of record CAMZMU010000112.1, read on the forward strand.
GTGGCCCAAGGAGTCTTCCAAATGCCTACAATTTCAAATTTCCAACATAATTAGGTAACTTCGCGTAAATATAGAGGTCCTACCCTGCACCACATATATTCCATAGAACACTTGCTCCATTTATATATCTTCTCTGATCTCTTCAACAGAAGCATATCGTAGCTAAAGTGGATGCGTATATACGGTTGTAAAAGGTGTGGTCTTATATATTCAAGGATTTTTTTAACTTGTGTTGCTCCAAAATATCAGTGATGACATAACATGCAGTTGTTAATATATTGATTTATTTGCAATTCTCTGATGTTTCTCAGATAGAATTTCCAACAAAATGGACAAAATAACGAATTAGGCAAAGAAAATAGGGACGCAGCTCCTTGTGCTACGTGAGAGAGAGCCCAACAGGCGGCCTGATCGGATGGATGCACTACAACCGTACGCCATACACAATGTCTTACCGTCTGGATCAGGCGATCGATCCATGTTCGTCTTTAGATGATTGCCGCCGTGCATACGTGAGTTGATGTCTACTGCACAAGATATCAAGCAGTTCTTCAGTAACAAGAGAAACAACATATACCCCAAAGGATATCTACTTCGCGTTCACATTTCCAGAGGAATTGTCTTAAGATCATCAGGCATAAAGATAAATTTTTGGTAGCTGAAGAAGTACCTGCTTGTAATATTAAGTCAACTCAGAAGGAGGATCATGATAAGGATCAAGCACAGCTACACGGTCAGCGTATTTTTCCGCTGTTGTCCACCAAATATCTGGAACCACCTTCCATTCATGCGCAGCAAATTCATTTCCAGACGGCAATAGAGCAATCTCGAGCAAAGGCCAGCACTTCCCACGAGATGGGCTCTCTAGCTGCCACACAGATTTATGAAAGTTTCAGGCAAAGGAAGTTACACACTCGGGGCAAATTCAACACATCATTGCAGTACTCCTTGAAATAAAAGATTTCCACAGTTCATGCATATAGTTGCAACCCCACAATTTAATGTCTAGCAACCGACTTGTATTCGCATTCAAAAGACAAAAATTCTTAAACAGCAAGGGCGTCCATTCATTGGACATAGGACCAACGACGACGGTAACAGCAACAGTTCCTACCGTATGGGCTAAGAGACAATGGTTAATGCAAATACATACTTATCACATCGGTAGTCTCAAGCCCAAACGTTTAAACTGGACACCAGAAAACAGGTTCACTGATCACTCACACACATAAACACATGCATACATGTATGCGGAAGTTCAGTAATCCACTTGCTAGCTCTTTCCCAATGCCTATGATTCCCAAAAACTCTCCACACACCAGATACATATACTTCTATCCCGGTACACGGCATCTAGCACTTGTTTCGTAGCTATTTGTTCTATTGACGTTTTGATGATCCACGGACGTCAGTGGGTGTGCATGTACTACTAGGTAAGTGTGGATGTGCTATATGTGTGGTACATATTGAATGATCAACACGAGAACATGTTAGCTCTAAATGTTAGTTATGGTGTATGGTGTGGTGGGTGATGTTTGAGTCAATTTCTGAGTTTATCAAATTACAATCTATTATATTATATTATATACTAAAAGCAAAATGAGGGAGTTTTTCGAGGCATTAGGTTGATCCACATCATCTAAATTAATTATAACAGTTAGATCTAAAATATATGGCTAAGATCTTTATGAAAAGTTAGTAGTTATGTAACAAGCTTGACACGTTTTATTTTGTGTTGACACGTATACCACAAGACCTAGGTGTGTTTGTTTTAAAAAAACAACCGTGTACAATACTAACACCTGATGGAACGTGATGGCTGAAAGAGAAAAAAAATCTTGCGATACAAACATCTTGGCTGGAAGCTTGGAACCTGATCGTTGAAAGCACCAAAAAAAAAAAAGGGACGTGGTGGGAAAGTGTACAGACTAGCTACCAGATGAAACGTGATAGATGCACGCAACCAGAGAACTTGCCTGTGGCAAGATGGTTAGGAGGGTGGTTGTACCCCTAGCTCACCAGAGTTCAAGCCCCAGGTTTGTCGCTGGTGTTTCTCATTTAAGGCGGAATATTCTTCAGTGGGAGGCGACGTTCCCGTCGACAGCGAGGCGCCCGTGGTGACTTCGTCAATCTCAAGACCCAATCCGCCGGCTCAGTCTCTCGGAGGTGCTCATAGGGGTAGGGTGTGCGTGTGTGTGCGCGCGTTCATAGGGGTGAGTGTATGCGCGTGTATGTGAGCGTCTGCGTTGTACTGTGTTTAGCAAAAAAAAAGATGCACGCAATCAAAAAATTGAGAAACGTGCTGGCCAACGATTAGAGCTGCTAGGAGATTGGCGGTTTAGAAAAAAATTATCTGATCAGTACGTACTTCCTTTCTTCGGGTTTATTTAGGCTGCGTTATGAATTTAGTCAAAATCAATTTATGTAAATTTTGATAAAAAATGCAGCAATACGGATAGGGTCTGCTAGGATGTGGACGGTTTAGAAAGAAAAATGAACTGACCAGTACATACTTCCTCTTCGTTTTAATTAGTCAACGTTATAAATTTAGTCAAAATCAAAATTTAAATTTTTTGATCAAAGATGTAGCAATAAATATAAAGATGTCGCAATAAATATCGACATTCATAATACTAAATTTGTACAATATTAAAATATATTTATGATGATTTCAAAATAAGATTTGATATTTTAGATGTTGATTTTTCTACATATTTGGTCAAACTTTATTTAAAATATATTTGATGATTTCAAAATAAAGTTTCATATTTTAGATGTTGATTCTTTCTACATATTTGGTCAAAGTTTATTTAAAATATATTTTATGATGATTTCAAAATAAAGTTGTCATATTTTAGATGTTGATTTTTTTACATATTTGGTGCAACTTATAAAGTTTGAGTTTGACTAAACCTTGAATGCGGGTTAATTGGGATTGTAGGGAGTTGTTTATGTGATTGAGTATGCATAAGTAATAAAAAAATTAACTATCGTCATACCAACACACTCACAAAACTCTAGCATAAGTCTGGAGTCGTAGAATTTTGAAATTAATCGCATTACGTACATTGTTTCTATAATTGAGTACGCATAAATGAAACTTATATTTGACTCGCATTAGATCAACACTCTACGAAACACATGTGAAAGTTTAGAGTCCTAAAATTTTAATAATAATGAAGCCAAAACATTAGTTGTACTATCAAATGATATCCAACACACTAAGAAACTTGCCAGCTTAATTTATACACACAGAGATGAGTCAACACATATTCTTGCAAGGATGAGAATGTATTTACATTGAAGGAGTATTCTGATTTAATGAGACACAAAGCGTCCAAACCTTCAAAATTGATGAAGATATAACATTAGTCGACACACTATCGACGAGAATATCCCATACACTATAAAATATTTTGGCTTAATGACGCAAACAGGGCTAAGTCAACACAAATTTTCGCTAGATATGTTACATTTTGTATCCAAACAGAGTCAATACTACTTTTAGTCCAAGTACCTGCAAAGCATACACTTGATTGTAATTAATTGTTTGAGGGATATTGCTTGATTTGTATAGTAGATTGATGCATGTAAAATGCATACATGAACTTTGCATTATTTTTACTTATATTTCAGTCATATTTGCATCATAAAAGGGTTATATCACTGTTTTATAATGATTTTGGGAATATTTGGTATGTTTCCTATTTTTATGGAATTAACCCTGCACAGGCAGTAAACCCCTTTTTCCATGTTTTTGACTTTCAGGGACCAAACGACGTCCAAATGACCTAATATTTTACGGGGCCCAATATTTGGAAATAAGAAGACGTACCAGCCAAGAATCCGCGAAAAAGGAAGTCCGAGGAAGAAATTGGATGGTCCCACGCGGCCAGGTACATAGGCCGTGTGGGACCACCTCTTTTATTCCTCGCGGCTCCGATGCTGTCCGTTTTCGTCTCCGTGGCTTCGTCTTGACCTAAAAACGTCTATAAAAATAGCCCCCCGACGTTCTCTGGAAGGAGCGCCGCCGAAACACAGAAACCACGAAACAGAGACCTGGAGCTGCAGATTGGAGGGGAAAACTCCGGCGGGGCGCTGCCGGGGTGGTCTCCATCTTCTCCAACGACTTCTCCACCGTCTCCATGATGAAGGGGGAGTAGTCCACCCCCTGGACTTGGGTTTGTGGTGGTAACTTGATCCAATCTCTCTATGTATGATCATTGTTGAGTCCATATGATGTGCCTTGCATGATTATGGACTATCTTGTAATTCTTATGGTGGATATTGTGGTATGAGATGATTTGTTATACATTTACCGTTGTGTTGGAGCTTTTATGATTTGTCATACTTTGGAGATATTCTATGATGCATGTGATGGTTTGATTTATGCATAATGCCTTGTTTATCCTTGTCATGAGGTGATTGACACCACCAAGTGTGGATAGATGAGAGAGATGTGGTCATGCACACGAATTATGAATCATTGCACTAGTGTTTAGAATATTGTCCATTATGAAGTATGATGTATGTAGGTACGGGATGGCCGATGTGACACGGCATATGTATTGAGTGACATGTGAAATACAGCCCAACATCCTTTATCTGGGGGTAAAAAGGAAGAGTATGATGTGGGAGTGACAGCAACCACGCTAGCCTTACGAGGGTGACCTAGCAACACAAATGAGTACTTCTTTCAACTATGTGTTTTAGGACATATAGCCGTCATAAAAGCTACCATTAAAACATGACAATTGTGTGTACTTTATCTATAACATGATAATCACCGTAGATGAGAGAGAGAGGATTAAGTGAACCCATGAACCCATGTCCATTGTTCCTATAAGAGAAAACCTTTGTCTTGTCCTCTTGCATTGAAGAGGATTGGGACACTTTTACATTCTTGTTTTGTTACATTAAACTTCCATCCATTAAATCAACCATCTTGTTCTTTAAACTTGTTTAGTGCATAATCAACTAAAACTTGTGACACTTTAGTTGTAGGGAATAGATAACTTTTCCTTCTTGCTCCTGCGGATCGATACCCTACTTCCACATTGAGAGGTGCTACAGTGATCCCCTGCTCTTGGGGGTTATCAAGTACTTTTCTGGCGCCGTTGCCGGGGAGCGTAGCGCTTAAGTTTCTATTCTTGTGTGCACTAGACTTTAGATTTATTTTATCTTGTTTTATATCTTGCAATCATCTAAGCTTGGGGAGGTTCCTTTAAACTTGTTTGGTTGTGAGTTTCTCATTAGTTTTACTTTCAGTTTTATATATCAAAAACCCAAAAAAAAAAAAATGGAGAAACTTTCTGGAATGTCTATGGGTAATGATTATTTTAAAAGGTATGACGCCTACTCTGAATATCAATCAACCAAAGAGGGAAATAGAGTGGGTAAATTGCTTAAAGCTCTTCACAAAATAGCTAATCAGTTTTGTGAGTTACATGGTATAACTTGTTGCAATAGAAGAGTTGTTAAACATTCCCACTATCAATGCAAGTATAATAGTGATCCTATAATTGCTTGTTATCGTGAAGATGAATGTTTATGCCCTGATATAGAACAAGTTGAGAAATATATTGCTTATGTTGGAGCCCATGAGATAGACTCTCTTCTTGATAAATTTCTTGCAACTAGTCATGTAGCTCGTGAAATGAAAGGGCAAGTTTCTATTATTCTCCAAATTTGCAAAAAAGAATTTAGTGATAATGTTTATGTTAAAGAAAGAATTCTTGCTGCCACGGAAAGCACTAACATTTTGCAGGAAGAGGAGGATAAGAACCTAAGCTTGGGGATGCCCGTGCAACCCCAAGAGGATGATGAAAACATAAGCTTGGAAGAGGAAGTATGTGAAGAGGAGATTGAAATGGATGTGTTCCAACCTAAGCTTGGGGAAGAGTTGGATCTCCCACTTCACCATCAACAATGATAGTAACACTCAAACTCAAAAATCTTTTGTTATTTATGAGAATCCATGTTATGATGAGTGTGAAACTGAAAATGCTATGGTCCTATATGATAACCCATGCTATTATGATGAAACTAAAATGCTCCTTTACTTTCTATTAATGCTACTAGTGAACTTATTGATGATAATGAGGAGTATTGCTTAAATATGCTATATGATAATGCTTTAGATGATGGTCCTATGCTTATTGATAAACCTCCATGTTTAGTTGTTACTAAATTATGTGAGGATAAAAATGATATACTTGCTGTTTGTGATAGTACTCTTACTCATGAGAGTCCTACTTTGTTTTGAATCTCCTAATACACCATAGAGGAGAAATTTGCTTATGTTGAGAAATACTTATGTGGTTTGCAATTATCTTTAGTTCCAAATCTTTGTTGCAACCATGATATTAAACTTGATATTGATCTTATTAACTATTTTGAAAGAGGGAAGCATGCTAATGAATTCCATAATAAATTTAATAATCCTCTTTATGTGCCTAAATTATCTAAGTTGAATGATTCTTGTGGTTATATGGTTGAATTTATTTCTACTACTTGCAACTATTATGAAAGAGGAGGTGATAAGAACCCTCTTTATGCTAATAATTATATGCTGCAAGTAAATATTGTTAATATGCATTGGGAAACTTCTATTTATGGTGATTCATTCATATACAAAATGCCAATGCATAGAAAGAAAGTTAGACTTCGTTGTTATTACTTTTGTGTTTTGTTTTTCTCTCAACTAGGGTTCAACTTGACTATTATTTTGATTGGTTTGAGAACACCATGGGATCCTGGTATTATGCATGAACACTTTCCAAGAAGAGGGACACACAAAGTTCAAGCTCCCTCATGAGCTTCGTCCTCAATAAACATCAAGTAAGAAGCCTAGCTATATGGCTATAAAGAAAGCGCTTTACGGGAGGCAACCCGGTTGTTTTTATTTGTGATTTTCTTTGTGTCCTCTTGCTGTAACAAGAGACTTAGTGTTTAGTTTAGTTTCTGGAATTTTTAATAAAGTGCCAAGTTTTACTCATTTTGGTGAAAAGTTGCTTATAGCGTTCGGAGATTTTATTCCTGCACGAATCTGTGCACGGTATGATTTTTAATTCTTATTCTGTAACTCCGAATGAGCTCATATTTAAACTGTAGTGCAACTTTTCATCCTCTGTATGCATGAATTTTTCGGAATTTTCCGACAAAGTTAAGTAGGGTAGAAAAATACGTTTAGCTGCTGCTGTTTTTCTGGACAGATTCTGTCCCATTTTGTTTGATGCATGCTTAGAACTTTTAACTTGAATCTTTTTGATCCAATTGAGTTTATGAGTAGGCATACAACATTATACATTTCTGGACATTCATATGAATTTTTGTCTAAGGATTATATGCAGCAAGAAATCTATTTGTTTATCACTACTAATGTGCCCCACAGAAAAAGAAATGGGAGAAACGGTGTTTTGAAGTTTTTTCACAGGGATTAGAGGAGATGCACCAAGAGCTATCCAAGGATGGTGAAGACCATAAGCTTGGGGATGTGAAGACAACCCCACTGGACCTACACACTCTCGGTTTGCACACGTCTAACTTCTGTTTTTCGATCGAAACACTTTATCGCATAAACTTGGAGCGTCTTTTTGTTTGTTTAGGTTTGATTTTTATTTTGTGAGACCACCACACTATCATTTATATATGAGAGAGCTACTGGAAATTTGGGTTGAATTATGTTGGATGCTATTATAAGATTGGGAAAAGGGATGTTGAGTTAATTTTAAAAGATACATATATTGCATGATTCATGAGCTTGTTAATGAGTAATAATTTGCAAATATTTTATCAAGAGCTATCTTTTATTCATGTTTTGATGCTAAATGTTATTTACCTTGTTTTAACATGGATTAGTTAGTTCTATGGACACTCATGCATGCATTTAGATGGTCAACTTTCTCCCTCTTGCTAGCCCAAAAATTCCAACAAGCAAAAACTTGTTTCCAACACCTTCAACCAAAGTTTTTCCAGTGAGTCCACCATATCTACCTATTAGCTTTATGCTATTCCGAGTATGTTTATCATGATATTTGTGTTATCTATACCTCTGAATGAAAATGCTTATGTTGTTGATTGTTGTGGGAAAAGTTGGTTATATAGCTCTCTCGAACTTGATGCACACTTTACTTTCATTGCATAAATAAAACATGACCCATTGTGATTAAAATTATGATGTTGTGGCTTGACAAATGTCTTTGGTTGAGAGTTAGCTCATATGTGCTGTCACATGGCAAGCTTTCAACATTGCACTTCATCTCATTTAGTTGATATCATGTACTTTTGTTTATGGATGCTTACCATGGGTGAAATAAATGGGAAATGAAGTGAGTTTAAATGAGTTTGTATAAATGGTTAGAGAGACGCCTGGGCCGCTAATCTAAGCCATGCATCATTCATGGTGGAAATTTACTTACATGCTATGGTGAACCTTCTGTGATACACCTTACAATAAAAAGCTATCTAATGGTAAATAAAAAGGGTGTTGAGATTGTTCATTTGTTTGTTTGTCTTGTCATTTTGATATGGGCTTGTTCCATATCCTGGGACAAGAGGTACCCCAGTTGACGCTCTTAATGATACTATTATTACTTACAATGATATTTAACTTGAACTTGCTTTGTTTTCCAAGTTGAGTAACACATGGAGTAGGTACTTGTATTCAAGGGGCATGAGACTTTCAACCTGTACTTTGTCAAGCACACTACTCGTATTTGCTTTCACTTTAAACTTAATCATTCAAGATGCTATGATAGGGGAATGAGAGCTTGACACCAAGGATTACCATATTACAATCATTGACTTAAGTAGAGAAGTTCAGAAGTTAGATGAAATTTATTCATGCTTTACCTCTACTCATATATATATCTTTCCAAAGTGTCCACCTTTTATATTCAGATTTTCATCAATACTCTATGACCATTGTAGGATGTTCTTACTTATTATTATGCATACATGTGGTCCATAGTACTTCTTCTCTTATGTTACACTTTGTGAATTATCATTGAACATCCTTGCATTGAATACTTGATATCACTTCATAAACTATCTTGCATATTGCTACTCCTTTTAAGAATGAACCATTTGACTCTATGTAGCAATAGTAATCATCTTTGATATCCATTGATAGTATTAAATTGCAAAGTCCATGTTAGTTTTATCACCTTCATACTCGAGGACGAGTATAGGTTAAGCTTGGGGATGTTGATGCATGTAAAATGCATACATGAACTTTGCATTATTTTACTTATATTCCAGTCATATTTGCATCATATAAGGGTTATATCACTGTTTTATAATGATTTTGGGAATATTTGGTATGTTTCCTATTTTTATGGAATTAACCCTGCACAGGCAGAAAACCCCTTTTTCCATGTTTTTGACTTTCAGGGACCAAACGACGTCCAAATGACCTAATATTTTACGGGGCCCAATATTTGGAAATAAGAAGACGTACCAGCCAAGAATCCGCGAAAAAGGAAGTCCGAGGAAGAAATTGGATGGTCCCACGCGGCCAGGTACATAGGCCGTGTGGGACCACCTCTTTTATTCCTCGTGGCTCCGATGCCGTCCGTTTTCGTCTCCGTGGCTTCGTCTTGACCTAAAAACGTCTATAAAAATAGCCCCCGACGTTCTCTGGAAGGAGCGCCGCCGAAACACAGAAACCACGAAACAGAGACCTGGAGCTGCAGATTGGAGGGGGAAAACTCCGGCGGGGCGCTGCCGGGGTGGTCTCCATCTTCTCCAACGACTTCTCCACCGTCTCCATGATGAAGGGGGAGTAGTCCACCCCCTGGACTTGGGTTTGTGGTGGTAACTTGATCCAATTCTCTATGTATGATCATTGTTGAAGTCCATATGATGTGCCTTGCATGTATGGATCTATCTTTGTAATTCTTATGGTGGATATTGTGGTATGAGATGATTTGTTATACATTTACCGTTGTGTTGGAGCTTTTATGATTTGTCATACTTTGGAGATATTCTATGATGCATGTGATGGTTTGATTTATGCATAATGCCTTGTTTATCCTTGTCATGAGGTGATTGACACCACCAAGTGTGGATAGATGAGAGAGATGTGGTCATGCACACGAATTATGAATCATTGCACTAGTGTTTAGAATATTGTCCATTATGAAGTATGATGTATGTAGGTATGGGATGGCCGATGTGACACGGCATATGTATTGAGTGACATGTGAAATACAGCCCAACATCCTTTATCTGGGGGTAAAAAGGAAGAGTATGATGTGGGAGTGACAGCAACCACGCTAGCCTTACGAGGGTGACCTAGCAACACAAATGAGTACTTCTTTCAACTATGTGTTTTAGGACATATAGCCGTCATAAAAGCTAATATTAAAACATGACAATTGTGTGTACTTTATCTATAACATGATAATCACCGTAGATGAGAGAGAGAGGATTAAGTGAACCCATGAACCCATGTCCATTGTTCCTATAAGAGAAAACCTTTGTCTTGTCCTCTTGCATTGAAGAGGATTGGGACACTTTTACATTCTTTTTTGTTACATTAAACTTCCATCCATTAAATCAACCATCTTGTTCTTTAAACTTGTTTAGTGCATAATCAACTAAAACTTGTGACACTTTAGTTGTAGGGAATAGATAACTTTTCCTTCTTGCTCCTGCGGATCGATACCCTACTTCCACATTGAGAGGTGCTACAGTGATTCCCTGCTCTTGGGGGTTATCATAGATATATTTGGACTATTGTATGTGTCTTTATCTCATGTAACAAAATCAACATAAAAGTACATGTCATTCCTATCGCACACGTTGAATAACTATCCAATCCCTGTAGTCATTTGCATAACACAAAATATATCGATCGGGATAAAATAAGAGTCTGGAAAACTTAGTCTTACTTCTGTAACTTTTCTTATGAATGTATACACATGTTAAATATAAACCTAGAAGAAAATAATTTATGTTTAGCAGTATATTCATACAAATATATTGGACAAAGTTTAGCACATCATGTTTCTAAAACGTTGCACATTGTGACATGGAGTATGTAAATGAGAGGAAGAAACATTGGACCAAGATAATTCACACCATTTAATGTGACCTACCTAATAAAGAGGATAGAGTGTTTTATCACTTAATTCTTATGAATGTTTGGCAGATATTGCTTGGTTTGTACGGTTGACATATTTGGACTATTGTATGTGCCTTTCTCCCAGGTAACAAAATCAACATAAGGGCACATGTCATTCCATTGGCACAATAAAATTGACGACTAATTAAGAGTCTTGAACTATGATGTCAAAAGTCGGGTAGTCATTTTGCATAACACAAAAACTACATGTGACCGGGTGTGTAGAACCATTGAACGAAGATCAGAATAAGTTAAGAGTATGGAAGACTTAGATTTGTACTTATGTAAATTTGACTATATATGTATAAACATGTTAACGAAATATCCCTAGAATAAAATGATGTATATTTAACGTTATATTTATACAAAAGTAGTGACCAAAGCTTCGCCATGTTAATGTTTCTAAAACGTTGCACATTGTCACATAAAGTGTGTAAATTAGAGGGAAAAGAATCAGAACAAGATGACTCACACTGTTTAATTTGACTTACCTATTAAGGAGCACGGACTGTTTTATCTTAATGTAACGATTATAATTATCAAAGATAACTAACCTTACGTATTATCTAACTTCATGTAAAAACTATAGTTATATTTACAAATTCAATATCACTAAATTGGTGTTTCAACGTATGGCATGATAATCATTTTCCCACAAATTTCAGATTGCCAAAGATGTTATTCGCATACGTGATATTTTCTTACCTATACATTTGTGATAGTTGTACAAAAAATTATTTGGTGTCACATAGAGGAAATAATGTGATATCAAAGAGCCAAATTTTTGTTACTTTAACATTTTCAGCCAACTGCAAATGATGCCCTCACATTTGCGAGGGCCACTGTGCTAGTTAACTATAAAAACAGCAACAGTCTCTACTTATTACTACCTCAACACGCGATGCCTGACCAGCTGGTTTGCGCTGGGTCACACCGATTTGACAACAGCGAGGCGTACAACAACCGGCACCTAGTGACATCTTCCGTTTTACACTTCTATTTCTCGAATGTAGAACTAGTGCCTCCTCCAAAAGACAAACGAAGATGTTGCTATTGTTTTCTCTGAAACCGAGAAGATGGAACTCATACCGGATTAGCGACAACACAGGCTGGTCTTAGCGATTTACAGACGATGGCGCCGCCCTGCCAAAACAACGAAAAGTAATTAAGTCTACCTGCTCCGTCGAGATATCAAACGATGCAGCAGTGCTGGACTGTTGGATCTCACACGGACGCCTGGATATGTTTTCATAAAAAGTTTGGGTTAGAATGCTGGACGAGACGGGACATTTTTTTTACAAACGAAAAGTCATATTGTAGCTCGTCCTACATGTAGGACGTTTTTAAATGTTTTCAAAATTAACAGTTTAAAATCTTCAAGAATTTAAGATAAATCGTAGAGGTTAAAAATAGCATAATCTAATGTGCTACAAATTTTCAACTCGAAATATTTTGTATTCCAGCCTACACAAAAAGACAAATTCTGACAAATCTGAAAAAAAAAATCAAAAATTGTATTGTTCGCCACCTCAGATGTAGAAATTTGCTATTTTTACACAGCCTGAAATATAAAATATTTCGCAGTGATTCTGTACACACTGCTAGAAGTAGTTATTATCTCCATCTAGGATTATTGTCAGAATCGTCTGAAACTTCAAAGCATCATTTTCAAAAATTTCAAAAAAGGGCTATACGTAGCCCGTCCTACAAAAAGCTGCACTCAAAGCAGAAGCTTTATTACGATTAAAAATAGGGATCAACTAGGGCTCAATCGAGCTAATCAAATGATGTTATCCAATTATATGTCCAACTCATGCGTAATCCGTGTGTACCTGAGATTTTTAAATTATAACTCATGTGCAACCCATTTACAACTGGGAACATGTTGTCTACCCTAGGTACCTGTGTGTTTAACTGAAACAACGCTGGAACTTGAGGAATTGCTGCAACGTGTAATCAGTGTTGGAGCAAGAAGAAATAATGCAGCGTGTAAAGTGCTGACGTTCCATCTCAATCTAGCATCCGCGGTCAGTTATACAATCGCCCATGCATTTAGGCATGTACCCGCTGGGAAATCAGTAGCTTGCTATTTCCTGATGCCTACGATTCCTACAAATTAATTGGCGTCCCATAGCTCAACCACATCTACCTATCTTTGTGCACAGGTCTACCACTTGTTTCACATACTCGTATATCTTATCTTGCGATTTCTAAGCAACATACAGATCACATATAGAGTGCATGTGTTTGTATACTAGATAGCGTGGATACAGCTGGTATATATGGATGGAAGGATCGATAGGAGGACAAGTTGCTCTAAATGTCATGTACCGTTTGGTGGGCGATGTTTAAATAAAGGGTCTCTCTAGGACTCAGTCGACTGAGACATAAGTTATGTCTCAGTCGAATGACGTCACCCCTTGTCATGTTTGACAAATTCGGTCCGCTTTGTTCCTCCCGCTGTTGTTGGGCTCGTTTGCTTCGTTTTTTTTTTGTTCTGGCGTGTACCACACGCGTAAACATAGAAGATGGGCCGGCCCAACTGCGTAGGCGGAAAACTAAAAAAAATGCGCACATAATTGCACGTCCTGTATTCGAACCTGGTTCTCTAGGATGGAGCGGACAAGGTCAACCAACTAAGCTATCACCGAGTTCTTGATATATTATAGAATCCAAATATATATGAATCATACCGAAACAATTTAAAAGTTTAAATGTAACCAAATTTCAAATCTGATTTTTTTTCAATATGAACGATTTTAAAAATATGAGCGATTTTCACATGTGAACAATTTCCAAGTTTGAACAACTTTCATATTTGAACAATTTTCAAATTTGAAAAATATTCACATTTGAACAGAAATTAACATTAAAAAACAAACAAACAAACAAACAAACAAACCGGAAAAGGTACCAATAACCAAAAAAATTCAAAAAAAAAACTGACAGAAAAGAAGAAGATACTACTTGGGTCGGCCCAACTGCGGAGCCGAAGAGCACGCAGACGTACTCATTGCGTCCGAAACAGATGCAGCATGCGTCACATAAAAACAATTTCAATATATAAGAATCACAATAATAATTAAAATTAATATTAAAAACAATTAGCTTCCTATAAAAACAAAATAATAATTAAAATTAATAAAAGAAAAAATAACAAAAGCAAAATAAAAACAAAATAAAATAATATTTAAAATTAACAACTAGTTTTAAAAAAACTAACTTCCAAGAAAAGCTCAGTTGCGAGTGCAGTTGGAACTGGTCTGTCTCAGAAAATAAAATAAAAATTAAAATTACTAAAAAATAACTAAAATTAATAAAGAAAAATAAAATTAAAAATAAAAACTCAGTTGCGAGTGCAGATGGAACTGGCATGTTTTAGAAAAAAAATACCCAGTTGCAAGTGCCGTTGCAACTGCCCTGTCTCGAGAAAAAATTCAGTTGCAAGCGCAGTTGCAACTGGCTTCCAAAAAAAAAATTTAATAAAGAAAAAACTGAGTTGCGAGTGCAGTTGCAACTGGCATGTCTCAAGAAAAACTCAATTGCAAGCGCAGTTGCAACTGACTTCCAAAAAAATAAAAAATAAAAACTAAAATTAATAAAGAAATTAACAAAAAAAAAAATTAAAACACAGTTGCGAGTGCAGTTGCAACTGGTCTGTCTCGAGAAAAACTCAGTTGCAAGCGCAGTTGAAAAAAAAATCCAGTTGCAAGCGCAGTTGCAAAACTGGTCTGTCTCGAGAAAACCACTCAGTTGCACCCGCAGTTGCAACTGGCCCCTATCTCGAGAAAAAAACACAGTTGCAACTGACCACTCAGTTGCAAGCGCGATTGCAACTAGCTTCCAAAAACACAGAAAATAAAAAAATAAAATTAATAAAGAAAAATAACAAAAATAATAATAATAATCCAGTTGCAAGCACAGTTGCAAAACTGGTCTGTCTCGAGAAAACCACTAAGTTCCACCCGCAGTTGCAAAACTGGCCCCTATCTCGAGAAAAAACCCAGTTGCAAGCGCAGTTGTAACTGGCCACTCAGTTGCAAGCACAGTTGCAACTGGCTTCCAAAAACACAAAAATAAAAAAAATTAGAATTAATAAAGAAAAAATAACAAAATAATAATAAAAATCCAGTTGCAAGCACAGTTGCAACTGGCCTGTCTCGAGAAAACGACTCAGTTGCACCCCGCAGTTGCAACTGGCCTTGTCTCGAGAAAAACACTCAGTTGCAAGCGCAATTGCAACTCGCTTCTAGAAAACAAAAACAAAAACAATTAGAATTAAATAAGAAAAAAATTAACAAAAATAAAAAATAAAACTCAGTTGCAATCGCAGTTGCAAAAAACTGGCCCCTATCTCGAGAAAACACTCAGTTGCGAGCGCGATTGCAACTGACTACTAGTTTTGGGTAGCTAATCAACTCCAAAAAAAGACCTACTAGTGCTTTAGTTTGAACTAATGATAATCTATACAAACGCATTCAAAATTTGGGTAGCTAAATTCTTCATCTAATCAAACTAGTTCCTCGATTTCTTTTGCCATCGACTAATTTATGGGCGATCAATCCCCAAATCGCGCTGACACAAAAAGAATTTCGTACAAAACAAAATAAAACCAAAAAATACAAAATAAAGTCCACACTTCTAAAAAAATCAAACCGATGCCCCCCCCCCCCCCCCCCCCCCCCCAAACAAAACTACAACAAACAACCGGCACATTAGACAAAAAAAAGAAGTAAAAAATAGTTTTTTTTTGCTTAATCGAATCATACAAAAACTAGTGCGGATATTAAAGAAAAAACATCATAAAATTATCCAGCCCCACCCAAAAAAAAGCACTAATTTTTAGACACAAACGACAAAGTCCACACTTCTGAAAAAAATACAAAAAACGACCTGAAAACTCCACACTAAATTTTTTAACGCAAAAACGAAAAAAAAACAATAAGAATCGCGCCACCCCCCAGCCCAAAAAGCCCATGGATCCAAAATTTCCTAAATCCGGACGGGAAAACACACACAAAAAAACGAGCCCAGCACCTACCCACCACGCTGCCCCAGCCCAAAGCCCAGCAATCAATTTGAAAATCCGGGGGGAAAAAACAAAGCAGCCCAACAAAACCAGACCGGGAAAAACGGGCCGAAACCTCCACGCGCACGAATCGCGGCGCAAAAACGATCGGACGGACACGGAGTCGACTGAGACATAAGCTACGTCTCAGTCGACTGATACTTAGCAAAATCGTTAAATAAATGCTACAATGAGTTTTTTCAATTTACAGCTCCCTCCGGAGAAAATCCATTTTCCTCATCGCACCAACACGCAACAGCGGAAACACACGATTCTGATTCAAAACTACTACTACAAATTAACCGTATACAATGGTCTCTGCATTCTTATGGCCTGTGCCAATACCTCGTATTTTAGCACGTTATCATAAAAGTAATAAACAATTAAGAGACAACTAGCACTTTATACCTCTAAGTTTTTCTTGGGTGCGCGCAAAAAAAGAAAAACACTCGGCTCGCCTGACTGATCGCAAGAGGACTCGGCTCGCCCTACCGACCGCGGCTGGTGATCGGTCGTGCGGTTTTTAGGGATGGCTTCTATTGCATTAGAACGAAACCATATCGTTTTTACAGCATACCCAGCACCAGGTTCGGTGCAACTAAAGACAACAAAGTAGATATTCTAACTACTATTACATGCCAGAGTAACTCAAAACTAGAGGCGTGACTCAATCGTCTGCAAATAGTGGCACAACAACCCACATCTTCGTTCTCAAAAGACGCCTAGATTACGCTGAGTCGGTCTGATGCTTCCTTTGTGTGTGTCGGTTTACATGCATGTAAGCAAGCAACTCCAAGATACTGCCCATACACTAGTTAGCCTTTTCCCATTGCCTACCATTACCACGAAATTAGTGGACATCCTACCACGCACCCGATTCATACAACAACTCGGTATGCCTTTTCCAACACTTGTTATGCCTATCAATTTGAATGATTTTTCAACAACACACAAATTTTTTCATCAGATCATACGGTGGACATGTTTCTAGTGTATACTAAATCCAAGTATTGTAGGTATGCATGGTATATATATCAAGGGATATATATGAGCACATGTTGTTATAAATGGCAGTCATGGTGTAAGGTTTGGTAGGTGAAATTGAACTAATTCTATAAAAATTCACAATTGTAATTTGATATAAAATCCAGTTCTTATTATGGATAAGGATCCACAGATGGTGGAAGTTAAATCGAATATATCTTGCATATATACAATTATAAAGATTTTGCTTGGTGGCCGTCTGTTCACTGCCCTTACACGCTCACAGACGTGTCATGTTTCGATGTCAATTGAGGTCGTCGTTGGAAAAATCCTTTGATGTTTGTGGCAGAAGAGGGAGAAAAAGGGTTTGCGAGGGCATTCTAGAACGGGAACAACCACCATCGCAATGGATCGGTAATGACGATAGAAATAGAGACCGTCTTATATCCCAGGATAAGTTGGTATGGGATTGAACAAGCCTTTTGTTGTTGGTTTGATACACTTTAACGATCATGAAGCAAATTCTGATATCGATTAGTACCGAAGTAACTTTGCTATGCTCATGATTTTAAGATTTTATACATCGATTGCTAATTTTTAGTTTCTAAATTCACGCATCCCGGGTAATACTTTTCATAACAAATTCCAATATACATTAACACAAAATCGAAAACCTTGATCCCTGACTAAAATGGAAATTTAGTTAGAAAATATAGATTATTAGGAAAAATGCCAATGGGCGCTTGACGTGCAAAGTCACTAGTTTCCTCATTTCAAACGAGCAGAAACTACACTGCTGACGAAATTAGCCCCTGATATTGCTCATTAGTGGAAGATTACACCACAACATAAAGAGCTGAACCCAATGAAGTTTCGCTTTAGCTTCGCCTCTGGTGTACACTAGTTAGCCTTTTCCCATTGCCTACCATTACCACAAAATTAGTGGACATCCTATCCTCACCCGATTTACACATCCATCTGATCTTGGCATGCCTTTTCCAATTACACTTGTTTTTACTATCAGTTTGAATGATTTTTCAACAACGCACAAATTTGCCATCAGATGATACGGCGCACATGTGTTTCTAGTGTATACTAACAGCCAGGTATTGTAGATATGCCTGCTATATATAAGGGATATATATGAGGACATGTTGTTATAAATGGGAGTCACATGGTGTAAGGTTTGATAGGTGAAAATTGGACTAATTCTAGAAAGTTTCACAAATTGTAATTTGATATAAAATCCAATTCTTATTATGGATAAGGATCCGCGGATGGTAGAAGTTAAAATGAATATATCTTACATATATATAATTATAAGGACCGTGTTGGAAAGGCCCAAATATCACACTTGTTCCGTTACAGAAGAAAAATGCGATATATCACACAAGTTCGTTATCTAAATCTTATGTGATCAGTGTCTTTACTTTCACAGACAGTAAAATGTGAAGCTTGTGCGATGCGTCACTTCGCGCATGATTTTGTTGCTTTTTGTGTGTTTGGGGGGCCTGGCGTAAAATGGACCTATCTGTACTAGTGAATCCAATGGCTGTTAAAGCTCAACGTGCATTTTCTATTCCACTTTCCACAACATGTGTACTTGACTTCAAGAGGGCTGAGAAGAACCGTCGATCATAAAGTCGAGGGGAATGGGGATGACAAGAGGGAGGTGCAAAACTACAGCAAGAATATGAGAAGCAGAGATCATGTTTTCTCCTAATGCTTTGGAGTGAACAATCACACCCCAGTGAGATCCTTCCAAATCGGTTCAAATTGGTGTGGATAGTGCGACTGAAAAGGGGACACATATTTCGAAAATATATTCCTTTGAGAACTGCTCATTAATTACTCTGTATTTACGGTATTCTACATGGAACAAAAAACATTGCGCATCTTTCCCTCTTTTCGTAGTTATATGGAAAATTGGCTCTTTCACGGGAATTTTAAATAGAAGAAAAAATACTTAATTATACATTTTCTCATCTAGATTCCAAAGTGGCTCCTCCCTGTTTTTTCTGCAACCCATCGTCGTAGTAGTATTTCTTTGGAAGTAATATATTTCTAAGTAATATTATGCATGTGTTTGTTTTTCGGTTCCGTGTGTTTGTTTTCCGACTTTGCAGTTTGCATAGGTTACTTCTCCTATGACTATGACTACGAAGAATCATAAAGTTCCAAACCATCTTCTCACACAATTAGATGCATGCATGCAATAAACTACTCGTTTGAGTTGTCTGACTAGCTAGCTCTTTCCGAGTGCCTACAACTCCTACAGATTTACTGGCTCCTACATGCACCACATTCATACACCCATCTACGCACATACCATTCAACACTTGGTTCCACATCTAAATTTGATCTAGAATTCTTTACAAGAATACACATCTGTCTATAGGCCGGGGTGGATGTGTGTATATATTAGCTAACGAGTAGCGTGGATGTCCTTGGTAAATATTGATGGATCAGTACGGGTAATTATTGCCCTAAATGTTAGTGATATCTGTGAAGCTGCGGTGGGTGATTTTATAATGAACTCTGAGATTTCTCATTGTACAACTTTTTATTAAAAAAACAAAAAAAGTGTTAGGCTACGACTCAATGGTCTTTCCGTAGATGCATGGAAAAACCATATAGTCATCCTTTTGCTAACTAATTTGAACCGCCTCATCATCCAGGCATACCATCCCCTGCTAACTACGGCCACGTCATTTCCAGGGAAAATATTTCTACTACCGTCAATTTAAGCCACTTCAATTATGATCGACGAGTTGGTGTGCTGGAAGAATGCGAGGTGTACGTGGACTCACAGTGGCAGCTACGGAAGTCCTCTTCCGTCATTCCCGCTCTAAGCGTTGGTGAATGATTCCGAGCTTGTTTTGAGGAGGTGATTTTTTTTTTTTTTTGAAACGGGGCAAAAGATTTGCCTTTTGTATTGATATAGAAGGAGCAAACACAACACGGCCTAAGCCAAAGTAAAAACTTGAAACAGAAAGTACAGATACAGTCAACCAACACCGTCGAGTCTCTCAGAGAGGAAGATCGTCATATCTTGGGGTAGCGGACGCCTCTAAGCGACAATCTCGGCGAGAGGCTTATCGCCAGCCAGCATCCAGTTCCTGCTCTCATCTTTTATCTTCTGCATGAGGTGCAAAGGCGTCGTGAAGGTGTTGTTGAAAACTCTAGCGTTTCTTTCCTTCCAAATTTCCCAAGTGATCAGCGTAACTGCTGACTTGAGTCCTTTGGGGTGCGCCGTGGGGGACTTGGAAGCCGCCTGCCAGTAGTCCAGGACAGTAAGGCGATCCGAACCTAGGTCCTGAACCAGGGAGGGACAAGAGAGCCAAGAGGCAGCCGCCTGCCAAATGCGTCTGGAATATCTACACTCAAAAAGGATGTGTCTTGCAGTTTTGAGGAGGTGAATGATTCTGAGCAAACATGGGCCACTTCCAGTGTCGGAGATTAACATGGCGTGGTGTCACAAGAAATCTGGGGAAGAAGGCAGGTATAACTCCATGCGCACTCGCATCGATTTAGTGATTTACAGCCAATAGATCTTAACATTATTGATTTAGTAAAGACTCAAAAATAGAGATTTAGTGATTTACAGCCAATACATCTTAACATTATTGATGTGGCACCAAAAGTACAATTAAAAATTGCAAAAAAACATAAATGTTAGAGATTTAGTGATTTACAGCCAATAGATCTTAACATTATTGATTTGGCACCAAAAGTAAACTTAAAAATTGAATGTCTAAGCCTAGGTTCGAACTGGGGACCTTTAGTGTGTGAGACAAAGGTGATAACCAACTACACAACCCAGACATATTGATAAGCTTTTGACAGTACGTTACTTTGAATCCGAAACTCCCCGTAGTTCTGTAGAAGACTCGGGTGTGCTTTTGTACGGCGATGGACTTTGCCCTGGCATATGTTTTGAGGTTTTTTTTAAGTTTACTTTGCCGTGGCATATGTTCCTTTACCTCCACGGTTTGTTTCAGAAAATGTCAGTGAGTCAGTCGATATCTTTCTGACACCAAACTTATTACTCTTTCTTTTGGGAAACCTGCCAAACGTACGTATCCTTATGAGATAATAGAGTGAAGTCTCTCTCCAAATGAATAACTGGAATGTAATTAAAGCTAGCAGCACTTTCATTGCAACAAGTATCATTACCGATATCACATTTCGAGCCGGTGCTCCGTGCTCCTCATCCTCGAGCTGGAACGGGGCCGCTTCACATTTAGACACGCGCTATGGGGCTCAGCGGAGGATGGGCGACATCGTACAACCTGTCAGCTAGCTACGGTCGTGGACCTCCCTCCTGTCCTGTGCCCGAGACCTACCGTGGTGCTCTTCATGATCCGCACTAGCTACATGAGTTTCGCGATTCGCCTCCTCCTCGGCAATGGCGTGTGGTCGCTCATGCCACGTCCAATCGGCCCCCCAGTCCAGCCTTTCTTCATGCGTGGAATAGAACGGGGCGCTGGGCGGGCGCCACTGCAGCCGGGAGGGCAGCAGTTCGTGCTCCGGCGCCTGCTGGACAGGAAAGGGTGAGCCATATCGCAATGGGGTGAAACTTCCTTCACGCGAATGCCTAGATCTTCGTTCTCCAAGAAGAGGCCTAGACTACGCTCGGGCTTTTTTTTTTTTTTTTTTTTGCGGAATGACTACGCTCGGCCTTTATCTCACTACATCCGTTCTGGTTCGCTTACATGTCTGTAAGCAAGCAACTCCGACAGTCCACTAGCAAACCAGCTAGCCTTTTCCCATTACCTACCATTCCCACAAAGTTAGCTGACATCCTACCCAGCACCCAGTGCATCAATTCGTCTTGGTATGCCCTGTCCAATGTTGTTCATGTCATAAAAATAAAAAATGCGGATCATAGGGCGGAGATGTGTGTATACTCTATACTACTACGCAATACTCAGATATTGTTGATGTGCCTGGTATATATCAGGATAGATATGAGGACATGTTGGCTATAAATGTTAGTCATACAGTAAGGTTGGTAGCTGAAACTGAACACATTCTCGGAAGTTTCACAAATTATAATTTGATATAAAATAGAATTTGTATTATGGATAAGGATCAGCGGCTCATCACTTGCATATATTTAGTGTTATAAATATTTTGCTAGGTGGTCGCCCATTCACTGCCATTACCCGCTCCTCATGTGTAGTGAGGCCGTCTTCCCAAAATGCCCATGATATTGAGTGGAATTTAACGGCAAATCCATCCTCTCCACCCATCTATTCTACTGAATGTTTCTCAGTCCTATACTTGACTAGGGTATCTCACACTACTACCGCCGTTGGCCTCCACCGGTCGCCTTTCCTCTCCATTGACAAAGGTCCTTTTTCCTCATGATTGTGTGGCGAATGGTTTCATAAATTTCGTGCTTTCTTCCAACCCAAAACGAGTAGCCGATGGAGCACAACGAATGTGACACTACTATTATTGTTGTCCATTACTGCATCAAAGATATGTGCTAGCTCATTAACTTATCTTTGTTATCTATCTTAAATAAACCAATAAATGAACTTGGAGATCAACTTCATGGCAGAATAAATCCCCAGTTACTTAGAAAATTCTAATTCCCCAATTTCATCCAAGGGCCCAAAGATGCGATTACAGTCCTCGCCCCCCACCCCCACATCACCACTGTCCACTTGCTCATTCTGGCTTCTTCCTCTCATCAGCAACAGCAGCAGGAGCATACCACCTCCTCCAGCCCTCTGCTCCCTCCACGGGCCTCGCCGCCTTCCTTGCTCCCGCTTTGGTTTCAGTCTGACCGCTTTTCCCACAAAATGCTCTACTACCCACGTACTGTTCGCCGAATTGCTCGTGGCATTTTACCACATGGGAGCCGATGAGCTCTGTTCTTTTCTCTATATTGTTCTTTAATTTCTAGTGTGCTATGGTGCTCCAACTGATGACATTATGTCTTAGACTTACCTTCGGACACTAGCTCAAGATGCATTGTAGTTTGCGTTGTCCGACATTGTTCATGATTAGAACATCAGATATTTAGTACATTGCAATCATTGACCGCAGGCTGAAAAGCGAAACATATGTTATGCTTCACGGCTCTTATTGTAAGTGCCAGCTCCAATGTTTCGTAGTCTTGTAGATATCTCGACATGTCGTAGCACATTGTGGCACTTCAGGGATCGCGCCAAGAATATCTGAAGTGAAGCTACAATTTCTGAATCATCAGCAGCTGTCCAAGGTTGTGCCGCCCCTCTGGTTCAGGCACTGAAATCAACTGCAGCTTTCACTTCCCTGGACACAACAGCTCCAAGATTCGTATCTTCCGCCGGAGAGTGGAGGAGGGCTGGAGGAGGACCCTGGAACATGACGGCTGCTGCCCTGTCTGCGGCAACCTGGATACCTACCATGCCACGGTGGCGTGCATCAGAGCGGCCGCCCTCCGCCATGCCCTTCGTGCACACTGGCACCTGCCGGATGAATCCCTGTTCCAGCATACGGGCAAGGACTGGCTTATTCTGCTCCTCGCACGATGCGACGCTGACACCAGGGCCAGGGGCGGAGCCAGGATTGAGACATAGGGGGGGCGAGCAATGGCAATCCAAGGCAAAAAAAAAAATCCTTAGAAAAAAATGAAGAATCTGGCATCTATTTGTTAACAACATAGCTATTTTCTTGTTCATAAGTTTAAAATAGCTACATTGGTACTCTAAGCACAGGATGCAACAGCTCGAGCGCTTGAAAAAAATACAAATTAGAAACTACACTACATCTTCATTTTCTAGAATACTATTACCAGCTGCTTAATCTGAATCTGAATTAGCATTAGGACCGATTTGAGATTGAGGCAATTTGGCATGGAAAAGCTAGATGTTACACTCGTTCCTTTGTTTTTGAACTAACAACATATGGCAGAAGTATTCATGTACCTTTTTTGCGGGTAAGTATTCATGTACCTTGATTCATAATTTGTAGCGAGTTGATGGGGCGGTGATATGTACGGAGGGCAAGCAGGCAACGACGATCATCGACAGCGCTGCCGTATTCACCGCTATTCCGCTGGATGCAATCGCCATTAATCTAGTCTAAGGTCGGCGACGGCACCATTAGCCAAGGGCGGCAGGTATCAACGATTCATGTGATTAGGCGAGAGAAAATAGGAGCTAAACGAGCCAGGTTTCCACTAATGACCACAATCGATCGGTGAGAAAACAGGCATTCACGCACATGGGCTGTTTTTTCTTTCCAGTTGGGCTGCTGTGCGTCTTCACGTAAATGACTGGGCTTAATACAAATTAATTGGTGGGTTATCTACGGCAATTAGTAGTATACATACCTGCTATTTACCTTGAGGGGGGCCGGACCTTGGGGGGGGGTCGGACCCCTGCTAGCCCCCCCTGTCTCCGCCCCTGACCAGGGCTAGGATTCTTCCTCTCCTTTGGCGTTCTTGGCACTTGAGGAACGACATCGCTCACCGTGAAGGAAGGGCTACCATCAAGGAATCGGTCAGCTTCCTGCTAGCCTATCAATGTGACCTCACTAGGCCTCCTGAAACTGACGAAGATCCAAAGAAAAAGAGGCCGCTGGCTACCATGACGCAGAGCGATCAGACCCGGCCCTCCCCTGACCAGCGTTGGTCTGCTCCAACCCTCCTGGTTGGATCAAGATAAACACTGACGGATCCCTCCTTACCGTGAATCAATCCAGTGCTGCAGGAGCGGAAGTGAGAGACAACCTGGGTCCAGTCATCCTCGCATCCTGTGCCCCTGGCAGCTGCAGTAACACCGAGGAAGCTGAGGTGAAAACTGCTATCATGGACCTCAAGCTAGTATCCAATCTGCCTTTTACAGGGGTCATTCTTGAACTGGATTGTACAACCGCTGCCTCGGTCTTACGCTCAAGAGACCAAGACATATCTGCCCTGTGGATTTACATTGTAGAGGCTAAGTTTCTGATTTAAAAGTTCCGGTGCTGGTCGGTTATCACCGTGAGGAGAGAAGCAAACAAAGTTGATGATGGGCTAGCAAAACTAGCATACACTCCCATGGAGAACACACCACCCTAAAAAACATTAAATTAGTTCGAATTAAACTATTTATGCCGTGAGCTCAAAAAACTATTTATCCGTGCATGTTGCCGTGCACGAATGATATCTTCAATCTAGAATCAATTTCGAAATTCTGCACCGATTTATGCCGAGGAGGATTGCACAGACTTAAAGATTTATTTTGTGGCTAAACTGAATCTAACCTATAAAAATCAGATTTAAATTTTTTTTGGATCTAATTAAACGAAAGAGCTGAACGATCTTCGAGACCGGGTGCCGCGCCCCTGAGGATAAAAGGTTGGTCTCCTCTGAGGCGGTGCATGATGCGAAAGTTGTGATTTTTTTTGTATCGATGACGTGAGTTAAAAAGCTTTGATACATGTAGAAAATAGTGATCCTTATGGTTTTGTTGGTGTACTTCTCGTCGTGAGCTTTGTACAGAGGTGCAATGGGAGTTAACTGAATATTCATGTCTATATGCGTGTATTATATTTCTATCAGTATTTTATGAACAGAGATACAAAGTAGACCACACATGTTTAATTAAGGCATCTCTTGCCAACTACACTGTGCGCAGCCACCCTCTTTGGCAAGTGGCAGCTAGCGGGGTCACTGATTTGAACATCGTAGCCTCTTCCATCGCCACAGGCTCCTCCGGTTGCGCTGTGCTTGTGGAATGTCTCTCCTGATAGAATTACTTTAGGACAGCACAAACGAGTTCGAGACGACGACACCGGTTCCGAGAAGCAACGAGAGATTTAGCCATATCGCGATGTGGTGATATTTTCTCCACACGAATGCCTAGATCACCTTCCTCTAGAAAACCCTAGATTACCTTCATCATGTACGCGACTACGTCGATCCTGGTTGGCTTACATGCATGTAAGCAAGCAACTCCAGCAGTCCACTTGCACACCAGCAAGCCTTTTCCCATTGCCTACCATTCCCACAAAGTTAGATGATATCCTACCCAACACCAAGTGCATAAACCCGTCTTGGTATGCGCTGTCCAACATTGCTCATTTCATAAAAAATAAAGATCATAGGGCGGACATGTGTGTATACTCTATACTAATAGCCAGATATTGTTGATGTGCATGCCTAGTATGGAGTATAATGGATAGGTACGAGGACATTGCTATAAATGGTAGTCATGATGTAAGGTTTGGTAGGTGAAACTGAACC
The DNA here is from genome assembly GCA_947311845.1 of Poa pratensis. NCBI lineage: Eukaryota > Viridiplantae > Streptophyta > Magnoliopsida > Poales > Poaceae > Poa > Poa pratensis. The sequence continues at coordinate 32,795,108 of CAMZMU010000112.1, forward strand.
AATTCTCGAAAGTTTTGCAAATTATATTTTGATATAATATAGAATTTGCATTATGGATAAGGATCAACGAATCATCGCTTGCATATAATTAGCGTTATAAATAATTTGCTTAGTGCTTGCCCATTCACTGCCATTACCCACACACTCATGTGTCGTGTTTCAGTGCTGAGTGAGGCCGTCTTCTCAAAATGCCCATGATATTCGGTGGAATTTCTGTTCTTAGGCAATACTATAGTTGACTAAGGTATCTCACACTACTATCACCGTCGGCATCCACCGGCCGCCTTTCCTCGCTATTGGCCAACGTCCTTTTCTCTCATGATTGTGTGGAATGGTTTTCATAAATTTCGGGTTTTATTCCAACCCAAACGAGTAGCTGACTGAGCATGGAGGAAAGAAGAGTGGTTGCGCTGCTAAGAACCCAGACATACTCCTCTTACATGAAGTTTGGTAATGAATCTCCGCTTATATCAAGTGTCGCAAGTCATGATTCAAAAGAAATTTAAACACCTTGTATTTTTATTCTAACTGTTGTGCCAGATCTGAGTGTGTGTTGACCTTCTTGTCTCCGGAAAGACCATTCTCATGCTATTTGAACCAAGTGTTTCAATATATAGTAACGAAATATTCCAAATGCATCCTCCTCATCCATCCATTCAGCGACAACGACACAATAATTGCGGTAGAAGAGGAAGAAGAGAAAGTGACACGAGACTCGTCTAAGAAAGATGAGCGTAAAGTACCTATGGATTAGAAATGTAACTTTATTTATCTATTTTATGTTTATGTGGTGAATATTATCCAAGCTCACTCTAAGTTGACGAGCACAACGAAAAAGAACATGTAATTTCTAAGCACGTGCGAATTTGACACTACTATCATTTGTTGTCCATTCACTACTAGGAAACTAGCTTTCTGTGGAAAACACATTTTGTGGCGCACCAAATAGCCATGCGCCACAGAAAATGGGGCTAGATGCGCCACAGAAACTAGCCTCATGCGCCACAGAAAGACATATTTATGTGGCGCATGGGTCTAGATGCGCCACAGAAAGTCACATTTCTGTGTCGCATCTAGACCCATGCGCCACAGAAATGTTGATTTCTGTGGCGCATGTGGGCCCATGCGCCACAGAATTGTTGAAAACAGATCCCCCTGTGGATCGTCTTTTCAGTTTTGCAAACAAGAAAAGAAAATGATAAAAAATTCAATAAATAAAATCCTTTGAGATATAGTTAGGTTTTAGTGTCTACTTGGTATAGAAATTTTAAAATATGAATTTTCAACCATTGAGACGAAAATTTCACTACTATCATTGTTGTTGTCCATTCCTGCTAGCTCATTAACTTACCTTTGTTATTTCTCTTGAATAAAACAAGAAATGAACTTTCAACTTTGTTAGTCATTGAAACATTAGAGGTAGAATATGTAGAAAATAATTTAGAATTTTTTTTGGATACAGTATAAATAAATATAATTATTTTATTTGAATATTTTTATTAAATACTGACATTGCAAAAATGAATTTATTTACCGCTGGTTTGAAGATTGTATGTTTTTTTAGTCTAGGAGAAATAAAAAGAGAAACTTAAAAAACATGGTGGTGTAGGTGAGTCCATGCTCGATCCCAAAATTATCCAAAAAAAATTAAGTTGTACAATCCTAATAAAAGTTTCAGGTGAAAGAACCGGATTCCACTTAAAGATCAACTTCTTGGCTGAACAGATCCCCAATTACTCTAAAAAAAATTGAGGGTGAATTACTCTAAAAACACTCGAATTCCCATACCCAGTTCGTTTCTAGTCTGGCCCAGTGCCGATGGGGTAAATAGAAGCTGTGGCCCAAAGATGCGATTACACTCCTCGCCACTCGCTCCTTCAACCGCAGCCATGCTTCTTCCCCATCGTCCCAGCGGCAGCAGCAGCATACCACCTCTTCCGGCCCTCTGCTCCCAGCGCGCGTCCCGCCCTCTACGCACGGTAACTCCACCTTCCTTTCTCACTTGCTCGGCAATGGTTTTCGTCTCGCTGCTTTTCCCATGGGCTCGTTGGAAGTACCGGCGTCCTGCTACTCTAGTGCCCGCAACCTGTTCGTCGAATTGCTCCTAGAAGTCTTGCCAGCACAGCACAGCAATACAATGCATATATTTATTAGGTATATTGGAAGTTGGGTGCTGAAGTACACACGAAACTAGATTATGGTCCTGAATCTCAAGCAACCCGATGATGGTGTCAGGCTATTTGCTTAAGCTGCATATGTTCTTTTTAAAATAAAATAAAAAATCCGATCCACATATATAAGGTAGCTCGAGCATATTACAGACAGGTCCCCAGAAGAAAGAAAAATTACAAACAGACCCAGGAATATGCAAGAAGCACCCCAAGCCACCGAGAGGAATCACGACCGGATCCGCACGCCGCGCGCCGGAGCACCTAGTCGTCGCCGGAGCCGCCGTACCACCTGCCGCCGGAGAAGAAGCACCTCCACACATTGTAGAAGACCGCTGAGCCGTCCGCCGCGCCGCGACGGAAACCGATGCCGATGAACACGCACGGCCAGAGCGCCATCTTCCCCGCACCACCCTTCAACCCGCCGGCTCGACACCGCCCAGGTCCACCACCAGCAGCACCCTGCAACTTCACGACGGCCGCTCCCCTCGCCACCACGGCCGGCCGGAGCAGAAACGCCGAAGAAGACCACCACCAGAACCACCACCAAAAACGGAGCTCCCGCAGCCACCAGCTTCCCCCTCGCCACCAAGGCCGGCCGGAGAAACAGAGGAGGAGGAGAGCCACCGACACACCTTCACGACCTCCCCGGCAACAAGGCCGGAACGGGGCAAGGAGGGGAAGGACGAGGCCCACCACACCGACGCCATCGCCACCGTCTTCGATGCCGCCGCCAGGCCACACACACCTAGACCTAACTACCTACACACACGGCGAGAAGCCGGAGCTCCCCCCCACCTCACGGCGCCGAAACGGCGACCGGAGGCGGAGGGGAGCGGCGGAAACGCCGACGAACCGCTCGAAGCCTCGGGTCGCCTCGGAGTCGCCTCTCTCTACTGTAGCGAGGGAGACTTATCCGAACACCGCTCACGTCTGTAACCAGGTTTTCTTGTTTTAAGCTGCATATGTTCTGTTCCAGTCTCGCCTGAATCTTTATGTTCCATGTGCACACCTGGACTGTGCATTATGCCAAGGGTTCACCGTTTCCCAAGAATATCGAAATCTACTTTGGAGTCCTTGATCGGTAGGCAGTAGCTGATAAATGAAGCGTATTTTCTGCTTCCCTTCTTTTATTCAATGTGCTGGCTCCAATGCTTCTTAGTCTTGCAGGAAACGCCCCGCCGACATGTTATGGCGCATTGTGGCACTTCACGGAACACGCCACGAATATCTGAAACTGGAGCTACAGTAACTGAATCTTCAGTAGCTGTCCAAGATTGTGCTGCCCCTCTGGTTCAGGCACTGAAATCAACTGCAGCTCAAGACGTGTCCAGCTTTCACTTCCCTGGACACAACAGAGGGAAAGCTGCTCCGTCTTCCTTGTCGAACCTTATTGGCGTGGGAGCGTTTTCACATGATTTGCCTGAGCTACCTGAGCTTGATGACCTCTTCTACCCTAAGAGTGTGATTTTAGATGCACAGAACCGGGCAGCTGATCTATTTGGATCATCTAAAACATGGTTCCTGGTCAACGGAAGTACCTGTGGAATCCAGGCCGCAGTGATGGCTACCTGCTCCCCCGGTGACTACCTCATTATACCCGAAACTGTCACATTTCAGTGATCTCTGCACTGGTTCTGTCTGGTGCAGTGCCTAAGTATATAGTACCAGAGTACAATTCCGGGTGGGACATTGCTGGTGGTATCACGCCTGCACAGGTGGGAAAAGCACTGAAGGAGCTTGAGAAAGATGGGAAGAAAATAGGTGCCATTCTTATTACTTCACCGACCTATCACGGCATATGCAGCAATGTGCAAGGTATCGTCGATGTTTGTCATTCATTACACATTCCAGTTATAGTTGATGAGGCACATGGCGCGCACTTCAGGTTCCATGACAGTTTTCCAAGCACAGCGATTGAGCAAGGTGCTGATCTGGCTGTGCAATCCACGCACAAGGTTCTGAGCTCGCTCACACAGTCCTCAATGCTTCACATGGCTGGAGGTCTCATCAATTCAGATAAACTGAGCCAATGCCTCCAGTTGCTCCAGAGCTCGAGCCCAAGTTACCTCCTACTGTCTTCTTTAGATGCTGCAAGAGCTCAGCTGAGCGAGAACGCGAAATATTTTGATGTACCAGTGGCTATGTCTTTAGAAACACAAGACCAGCTGAGGATAATCCCAGGGATATCTGTCCTGGACTTGTCGGGCTTTGCTTCTGACTTCCCTGCCATTGATCCTTTGCGTATCACACTAAGTGCTTCAGATCTACATTTATCTGGGTACGAAGCAGATGACATTTTGTTCGAAGAGCATCAAATCGTATCTGAGCTTGTCGGTACACAGGCAGTGACATTTGCCATCAACTTAGGGACCAGGAGGCAAGATGTTGATAAGCTTGTACATTATGCAAAGCTTCTATCAGAAAAATATTTCTCTGCAAAACAATCCAGATTTAGAAAACATAATTATGTTTGTAGTCCATTTGGGAAGTTCTCTGTCAAGCTGACTCCAAGAGAGGCCTTCTTTACAAAGAAAAGGAGTGTGTGCATTGAGGACAGCGTTGGCGAGATTTGTGGTGAGCTTATCTGCCCATATCCACCAGGTATCCCTGTGCTGATTCCAGGTGAGGTAGTAACGCAGGATTCCCTGTCTTACTTAATAGACGTCAGAGACCAGGGAATGTCTATCAGTGGAGCAGCTGATGGTGAACTCAATTCGATTATGGTATGCAACTTGTGATTATTATTTTGCCGTTTCAAGGTAACCATGTAGCAACGATATTTGGATGGTTCACGGACAAATGAATTATGACGTGTCCACATAGTATGAGGGATAATCACGCATCAACCTGAGCAGAGCACAGCCAGTTTCTTTTTTCGACAGATATGGCCAGCAATTGTACAAAGAACAACTAACTGCCTACTTGACCGAGCATTGAGAAATAATTAGGGTCTATCCGCCTAATGGCATGTGGCCTCCTGTGAGTTCCAAGCATAAACCATTGAAGGTGGCAACCTCTGAAGTGCCTTGGAATGTAACGATGATATCCTGCCTTTGTCTCTGTCCATAGTTCTCTTCAAGAAAACAAGTAAATTAGCCAGTAAGTAATAGTTCGTCTGTGTTCCTTTTTTTTCCAGCTCTCTCCCTTTGGGTTCTCTTCAGAACGCTGGGCTCGCTCTTAATTAAGCATCAGGTGCAGTCTGTACACCTTCATGGTTTTCCATCAGCATGTTGCAAGGTTGCCAGGTTACTCAATGCCGTGTAGCATTATCAAATTTTGTTGGAAATTTGACGCAGAATGCTTTGTCGTACAACTGTACATGTAAATACAAAAAAAAATACAGAAAAAATAGAAATGTCTGAGCCCAGGTTCGAACTGGGGACCTTTAGTGTGTGAGACTAACGTGATAACCAACTACACCACCCAGACTGATCTGCGAGAAAACTCGATATGGCCCTTTATGTACCTTATACGTGTCGTATTTCTGTATAAGCCTCTTACGTGGGCATTCACCTTTTGTCTCAAGGAAAGGCAGTAAACTTATGCGAAGTCAGACACGAACAAAATAATCTTTGTAAATACAGAACTGACGACAGCGCACCTTAGACAGTAGACATTTTCTGATGGCGCGAGTGTTGTGAGCGTGTCGGCCTGCCTGGGATTTAGCTGCTCACCCATATAAGGTGGAAACTCTCAATTTCCTCCTCTGCAGTGTCGTAATTTCTCCCGGGTGTCCTTTATACATTGTCCTAGGGAAGCCAACAAGGCTGCTCATGTTTTAGCTAGCTTAGCGGAGAGTTCCTCCTCTGCAGTGTGGCATGAGGAACCTCCTGATTTTCTTGTAAGCACCCTTGCGGATGATGTAACTATTTGTTGATGGTTGGAGGCGGCAAGTTTCAGACGTGCTATTTTCCTTACCATGGTACCCATTGGGGACTGGAAGGTTTTTAATGAGACGGCTTGCTGACCTAATATAATGGTGGAAAATTTCAAAAGGTGAAAACTCTCAAAAAAATAAAATAAGGTGGAGCAGTAACCGAAAGATTATTTATGCCTTAACTAGCGGAATAGAAATCAAAACTCTCTTCACTATCTCCCTCCTTGGTGTTCTTCTTCTGTTCCAAGTCAGGCGAGATCGAGGGCCTCATGACGGGAATCCATGGTGTAGCAGCGATGGCGCACAATCCACCAGGAAAATCACAAGGCTGTGTCCTCCGCACACATATCAAATTGGCCGGCTTCCTGCCATGAACCTCGCTAGTTTCGTTGTGAATCCATGTGCCCACGGAGGCTAGGTGGGTCATTTGATTAAATGTCGCCCCAGGTCTATGGTTCATCTTGCCCAAGCAACTACACAAGTTGAAGTTAGCTAGCTCATTCCCAATGCCTACAATTCCCACGGCTTAATTAGCCACTAGATATCTCCCAGCATCCATGCATCTTGATACATTTTTTCTAACTTTTTTGCCATCTATATCTATTTTTCTAACTTTTTTGCGAAAAGATCCACCGATCTATTGATAATCATCCAAAGTAGTACAACGAGCCCAAAAGGTAATAAAACTTACAAGTAGGTCATTGGACCACCTAGCGACAACTAGACACTAGCACAAGCGAAAAGCGCGCCGCCATCCTCGTCCTTCCATCACCAGAGATGGGCAAAGCTTGTTGTAGTAGACAAACAGGAAGTTGTCATCTTAAGGCCACAAAGGACCAGAACACTAGAGCAGCAGGCATCGCCTAAGATGAGACTCGCAGATCGGAAGAGCCAAACCTGAAATTGCATCAACGAATACGAAAAACGACTGGATCCATGTTTGTAAGCAGAAGGCACCCATGTTTGTTGTACCATGTGCGAACAGTAAACAACGTAAGCATAAGGCATCCGACACATGACAAAAATTTTTTTTTTTTTTTTTTGCGAAACACAGTACAACGCAAGCGCTCATATACACGCGCACACACTCACCCCTATGAACGCACGCACGCACACCCTACCCCTATGAGCACCTCCGAAAGACTGAGTCGGCGGGTCGAGTCTTGAGATTGACGAAGTCACCACGGGCGCCTCGCTGTCGACGGGAACGTCGCCTCCCACTGAAGAATATTCCGCCTTAAATGAGAAACACCAGCGTCAAACCTTGACAAAAATTTCATACTCCCTTACCACTCTTTCCCTTCGAGGAGAAAAAAGTAAGATTTGGGCATCCATATTTGTTGTACCTAGTAGGAGCACTGGCGCATCCACATGGAAATCCCTTCGAGGAAACACGCGACCAGAGAAATACACGGCGGGCGCCAACTGTCGAGGTATCGATATCGCAGCCTAAAGTAGGGAGACATACGCCAAAGGTAGAACATGGGGTAGAACGTGGAGGGCTTTTGTGACTGTATTACGCACAAGGATTTACCCAATTTCGGATCTCACAACAGCGGCGATATCCTACATGCTAGATGTGAATATGTGTACAACTTATACCTTATGTCTTTCAGGAGGTCGGCTTATATAGGCGTCGTCCCTCCGGCTTACAAAGAAAGTCCTAACCGATCTGAATCTGTAATTTTAGACTAACACGGCTTGATCCATGACTTGCTCCCTAAGGCGGTCGTCGCCTAGCCTTCGTCTTGGACTCTTCTAAGCCGTCTTTGGGCTTAATCTTTACTCTTCAGCCCACTGGGCCGCCCGATAAAGCAGGTAGGCTTTACCACCCATGCATGGGCCACTCAGGCACCATGCATCGTTATCGCTTGTTGCTAGAAATGTGAAGCAAACTTCCTGAATGTTAAACTTGCTAGAAATGAAATGTACAAAATTAGCACAAACCTGGAATGATTTTTCCTCGAGAAAGTTTTTCTTGTAAGTTTCCGGAGTCCGGTTAACACACGTTTTTTTAGTACGAGAGGCCTTGCACTCAGTCGAACATGATTTTCGGGGCAAGTAAAGACCCTCCCCCCTGCTGGTTCGGACAGCGGACATATAAACATTTAGGATTTAAAATTGATAGGCGTACTATAAGAACATGGATGTAAATACAATATTGAACAATACAAATTATTAAAGAGAATGGGAAACCTTTACCAGATAAGTGGAGTATAAATATTTAAATGTAAATTTCTCTCGAAAGAAATATGTGCATGTAAATAGAAAATAAAAATCGTATAAGAAATGTAAATACAAAATCGAAAGGTACAAATTTAACAAAAAAAATATAAAAAGGGTATGTCTAAGCCCAGGTTCGAACTGGGGACCTTTAGTGTGTGAGACTAACGTGATAACCAACTACACCACCCAGACATATCTGTTTAATACTCGAGCCTACGCTATATGTACGTTATCCCATTCCCCTTAGCGTGCACTTTTGTTGCTTTGTATATTCTCCTTTCACCTCGAAAAGAAAAGAAAAAAAAATTAGCTAGTACTGCTCACTCCATACATTTTTTAACTGTCGCAGATGGATAGCTTTAGTATAAACGTGGTGTATAACTCACGACAATTAATTTCTGAAGCAGTAGTATTCTATGAGACGGGCTGATTCAAAAGTTTTGATGACACCAACTTGCGTACAAGTGTTAAGGTACCTCCAAAATGGATAACTAGTCGCGATTGTAAAGCGAGCAGTAGTTTTAACCAGCCCTTTGGAGAACCTAAAGGTGATTTTTCCCTACCGCATTGGATGTAATCACATTCACCATACACCTTGTAGCCAGAGGTTTCCAACTTGGATAGTGTAGGATTTTGATATGGAGTAGTAATTTTGAATGATTCCAATCGATATGATTTTTTTCCCTGAGAAAGCTTTTTTATTAAATGAATGACACCTCCAAAATTCATATGAATTGCATTTGTACACCTCAATCTTATAAAAATTTCAGTTCACGTAGGGGACACCCTTCTTATGTTCCATCCCAATGACTACTTTCTTAGGTTTTTTCTCTGCTTTGTAATTTTTACAACTATAATCCTATCGAATTCCTGAGTTTTTTTTTTTGAGGGATAACGGCAGGTGTTATGCCAATTCATTTCAGAAGATAGAAAGTAGTTCAGTTACACGCTAGAGAGTATCTAGCAAAATACAGAGAGAACACAACAACATAAAGACAGCGAAGGCTGCCTATCTCTAAGGACAACTACTCGCCAGAATGCGCCTCTACAGGCGGCTCCAACTCCTGATCTTCATGTCTCCCAGCCCAGTATGATCCCACCAGCAAAATGTCATCCCGGATCAAGTCAATGAGCTGAGTCTCGGTGGCCACCGCCTGCTGCAAAACGCGGCGCCACCTTTCCTTCCAGATATGCCACACTCCATATATGACCACCAAAAGGTCATCTTGAGTTAGTGAAGCTGCCATGAAACTCCACCACTCCGCCGGCGTAGCAAATTGCTGCCATGAACATAGACACACAGCCAGGCACCACAGCCCGAGGCACAGCTCTCTAACAGTTGTACTTGCATTGGAACCCATGGGATCACAGCACAAGCAAGAGATGCTTACGCACCTGCGCTTTTTTGGTCCCCAAGGTCTTTTTTTTTTTGTTGACAAAGTTTGTGCATAGACTACTCACTGAGCCTGGAACACCTTGGGCCAAATGGGTTTTGGCTGTACACGTCAAGGACAAAGACCTTGGGGACCAAAGAACGGCACAATCAAGAGCGTGGTCGCAGGTTAACGGGCTGATCTCCGATTACAGAAATGCTAGTACTTGTGTGCAGCTAGGTAATGGCATCTCCACTTCGTTTTGGAAAGATAAATGGACTACCGCCGGCCCACTATGCAACCAGTTCCATGCTCTCTTCTCACACACAACAAGACCAAATATCTCGGTGGCGGACTGCTGGCACAATGGGGTTTGGGTTCTCCCACTGAACCATATCACATCAGACATTGCTGAGAGAGAGAGGGAGGCACTGATGACTTTCTTATCTTCTTGCTCGCTTGAGGAAGAAACAGCTGATAAAAGAGGATGGAAACTGAATACTACGGAAAAGTTCTCGACGAAGAACATGTACAACCTCCTGAACTGGGGAGGGGTTGATCATATAACCGCCTCCACTGTTTGGAAATGTGCAGCACCGAAAAAAGGGAAAATGTATGCATGGCTCTTGATTAAAGGGAGGATCAAGGTGAGATCGGTTTTGCACAAACAACAAATCGTTGCTGATGTCAATTGCCCCTTGGGTTGCCAGACTTGTGAAACGGTGGAGCACTTTGCGCTGGAATGTGGGCGAACTAAGCAAATTTTGAACGCAGTGGGGATACATTTTAATGAGGTGTCCAAGCTAGAAGACATCTATGGTGTTGCTAAAAATCAGTGTACCGGTGGAAAAGAACATGCTTGGGACCTGGTGATAACAGCGACACTCTGGAATATTTGGCTGTCTAGAAACAGAAAAGTTTTTTATGACATTGTGCAGCCTCATCAAACGGTGGTCAGACAGTGCTTAGAGTCGATCACTCTCTGGTCATACAGGGCAAAGAAGAGGGAGAAGGAAGCTACTAAACTCTGGATAAGCTGGATGGCCGACCTAAGGCCTTCCAGGTAGCTGAGTCTCTTTGTTGTTGTAAACTGTCCCGGCTGATCGAGTTCATGTTGTTGTAACCCGTTTTGTAAAACTCTGAGCTGCCTCAGCTCACTTTCCAAAATTCAATAAATGTAGGTGGTGGTGTTTCACCCCCCCCGAAGTGTTTTCTAATAAAAAAAAATTCCTGAGTTTTTTCAATTTCCATGTTTTATAATCGTGTGATCAAAAAAGGCGTGAAAGGGCTTGTGGTTTCCAAAATCCTCTGAAACTCTCTTTCGCTTGTATCGAATCCACCGGATGAATCAATCCAAGATATCGTAATCAAACCGAAGATGAAAACTCCGATCCGATCGAAATCATCGCACAAAATCGTCGTGAACCACGGGTACTCGAGGCGTGAGGCAGAAGGCACCCGACACGACACGGGACAAAAATTTCAAACCCTTTTTCCTCCCCTTCGCGGACGAACTTTTCCTTAGGCGTCCACGGTTGTTGTACCAAGCAGCACTCCACGCACGGACCCACCGAGGAAATTACCTCTCTATCCTCCCCGCGCTTATCCACTCGGCCCGCCTCCCGCCACAAACCCCGCGGCTTCCTCGTAAATCCTCGAGCCGATCGAGGGCAGGAGGGTCGTTTTACTCGCGCGTCGTCCCTGATTCGCACTGATATCTTGCCATTCTATTTTCCTTTTCTCGTCTCTCTCCTCCTCTGTTCCCTTCCTCCTTCCTGCCCAAGTTTATCGCCCCGCCCCCTCCCTGCCTCTGAAGCATCGCCCGCGCCGCGATCCCCACGCCCGCTCGGAGCCTCCGCCGCGCAAATGCTGCCCCGATCATGGTGAATTCCCTCCCCCTTCTCCCGACTCCCGGTCCTTCGTGATCCTCTCTCGTAATCTAGATACGCGCCGCCGTGTTTTCCTCCGCCCCGAATCGCGTGTGAAGCGAATCGATTTTATTTTTTGCTGGTGTATTGCGCGAATTTTTGTGGGTTCTGGGCAGCGCCAATTCCTCTTGGTGCAGGTGGGTATCGCTGGTTACGTTTAGGTTTGTGATGTTCTCTGCCTCTGAATCGCGGCTGTTCAGATCGGTTTTTTCTGGTACTTTGGGGAATATTTTCTGTTGCGTGCGGGATAGGAGAATGCGCCGTTTGGTCCGGATTTTTCTTTCTCTGGGTTCCTCGTTTCATCTCGTGGTGTTCAATCGCCCTGATCTGTGGCCTGTTTGTTGTGGTTTCGCGTGGTTTGTTTGGTTGCCTCCGTCTCGGGTTAAAACTCAATCCCTTCAATCCCGTTGCGGTTCAACCGATTTGGAACAGATTCTGTAGGGCGTAATCTTCCTCACCCTCTGCGTTTTGGATTATCCTTCCGCCGTTTGTCCGTTTCAATGTACATTCCTGCGCTGAATCCGTTGATTCCTTCCTAATCTGTTGCTCTGTTTCTCGAATCTTCTAGAGTAGATCTCTGGGCCTGTACACTTGAAGTACTATTCATTATGCGTTCGATTTGTACCATTTGCCGAGGGATCGTCACCGTGTATTTTGGTTATATATATTTGTTTGTTTACCAGAAATAACTTTGTCTTATAGTGGCTGGCTACTGTTCAGTTTCTATTGCTGTTGCGTTGACTGTCACGCGTTCGTCTGATAATCTGATAACCGGTGAACTGCACATGCTTTATGCCCAATAGAGGAACTGTATTGTCTAGAAAAGGATAGAAAGTAGGGAGCTGAGTGAGGTGGTCAATGGCACATGCTATTTACAACGTTGATGATTTCTGTGCTACGACTACTTTCTTGTCTGCATCTTTTCGTGTATGGCCACATGGTTGGTTTTCCCAGTAGCAGTACCTCCAAGTGAGGGAATATTGTCTCCAGTCTCTTCAGTCAGATACTGAATCAAACGTTTGCTACCTTTTGCAGATTTTCCGATGAGAAAATAATTAGCCTCTCTGTCGTTGACAAAGATGGATCCAGCATATCCAGATCAGCGCATTGGATAATGCGTTTGCTGAAGCTGCAATAAGCATGAAAGTTGTGCAAATAATGATGCATAACCATTCCTGTTCTGCCTCCCCCGTTTGGAACTTTCTTCTTCTTATGCAACCTTGTACGAGCAAACCTACTGTGCAAGTCATGAGTTTTAAGGGTGGTCCGGGTTCTACAGTTTGGAGTTTTATTGGTGTTCAGTGAATACTAGTGAAACCTCTGTGGTGAAGTTTACAACCATGGAAAGGTGAGCCTTAATCTTTCTGCCAATTGTATGTTTTGTTGTTATGCACTAATTATTAACAAGGCTTCCAATATTTTGCAGGTATAAAGTCATGAGGGAGATAGGTGATGGAACTTGTGGAAACGTTTTTAGGGCTTACAATATAGAAACAAACGAAATTGTAAGTGCAAACTTGTCACACTCTGATGGCTTATAACTTTGCTTTAGCATTATTTGCCTGCTCTTTATCTTGCCTAGAAGAAGTGGATAGCCAAAGGTCCTTACGGAATATAGCATTTTTCCTTTTGAGCTTTCACCATTATGTACCGAGGAGCCATTTGCTAATAATTTTTCTTCACACGTGTGCTTATACCTCTTTCAGAGATTAACAATTTTAATATTAATATACTTTCTTTCTACATTCAGGTTGCTGTTAAAAAAATGAAGAGAAAGTTTTACCACTGGGAAGAGTGCATTAGTCTACGAGAAGTAAAGGTAATACATATTTTTAGTAATGGATATATCACCAGATGTGATCAAACGACATTGTTTTGCATTTTGTATACTTATAATAGCGTACCATCCTCTTGCAGGCCCTCCAGAAACTAAATCACCCAAACATTGTTGAGTTGAAGGAGGTTACGATGGAAAATCACGAGCTTTTCTTCATTTTTGAACACATGGTAAGTCTTAAATTCTTGGTATCAGTAGCATAATATTACTTGCAGTTTCTCCTCATGCTCTTCCATGTTCTTGTAAATTGTTGTACCAGCTGTTATAGCTACATCTACATGTATCTCAGGGATAATCACTGCTGTCCTGTAGTGTGTATGCCCAACCATTAAATAGCATTCTTCTTTGGTTAGGTCATTAACATCACTGCATTTGCTTAGGTTGCCATTTCATAGTTTGTCACTGAGAAATTCATCTTCATTCGTCGGCTCATGGCTTATGCTTTTTGGGTTCTGTAAACTTCCTTTTCTCAAGTGGACTTTTGTGCTACTCAAGTGTAATTGATTTTGTTTCCTTTCTAGGACTGTAATTTATATGATGTTATAAGAGAAAGGCACTCTCCTTTCTCTGAAGAAGAGATACAGAAGTTTTTGCTCCAAATACTGCAAGGCCTTGCGTATATGCATAATAATGGATATTTTCATCGAGACCTGAAACCTGGTAAATTGGTGGACTGTTGGTATGCTGCCTCTGTACCAGTAGAATGCTAAAATTTAACACGATTTCTGTTCCAGAAAATCTCTTAGTGAGAAATGGTGTTATTAAAATTGCTGACTTTGGGTTGGCAAGAGAAGTATGCTCCAGGCCTCCTTACACGGATTATGTTTCTACCAGATGGTGAGTTTCTGTGTAAAATGTCATTAAACTCTGTTGATTAGTTACCTAAAACTTACCTGTTATTTTCTAGGTACCGGGCTCCAGAGGTGCTGCTGCAAGCTTCAGCTTACACACCTTCTATAGGTAATGACTTCTGTCCTTTGCTCTTGAGTTTTGAAGCTTTGTTGATTTTATTGATAAATATGCATAGAAAGGATTCCACTTATATTGTAAATCATGATTTAGTTTACGGTCACTCCTTTTATTTGCTGAATCTATCTAATTTGTTTATCATGTACTCTGCATATGATATCATTTGTTTTAATCAATTGTGTTTTTATAGCTTCCCCTTGTGGGCCTTTATGGCTGATTATTATCTTCATTAATAAATAAATGTGATTTTTCAGATATGTGGGCTGTTGGTGCTATTTTGGCTGAGCTTTTCACACTGTCTCCACTATTCCCTGGTGAAACGTATGTATTGACCTGTACTTTTTGTAGCATGAACATAGACCAGATTACTTTTATTTCTCTTGATATTATGGTGATTTGCATTGTTTATAATGTTTTGTTTATGTTTTTTATCAGTGAGACAGATCAGCTATTCAAAATATGCACTGTGCTTGGGACCCCAGATCACTCTGTCTGGCCAGAGGGAATGAACCTGCCTCGTTCAAGTAGCTTCCAGTTTTTCCAGGTGAAACGAGTTCTGTCAACATTCATTGGATAAATTGCTTTTCATGCCGCTAATATTTTTTATTTGTTCCAAAGATTCCACCAAGTAATCTGTGGGAGCGTATTCCTAATGCCTCCTTGGAAGCTATTGACTTGATTAAGGTACAGTTCTGAACTTTGCTGTTTTATTGTTTGCTTTTGGATCAAGTTGTCCTTAGCAGGAGTATAAAATTGTGGATGCCCCAAGTTGATCTATGTTTATCTGAGCAACCTGTTATTAATAGAGAAAGCTGATAGATATTAACACCCGGTATATATGTTAAGTACTAAGTTAACTACTTACTGGGGCTTGTATCATGTGTTTTGCAGTAAGTATATTAATGATTGTTACATAAATAGCGCTAACAGGAGTTTGTATGTTATGAACAATCAAGCTTTGGTTGCTTATTTTAACTGAACTTTTCTTGCTTGATGTTATTGATCTATTAATAATTCTCCGAATTAACATGACACTCCTTTTGTCCTTATTTTTATAGCAACTTTGTTCCTGGGATCCACGAAGAAGACCAACTGCTGAGCAAGCACTACAACATCCATTCTTTAATGTAAAATTTACACATTTGGTTATCTATGGGTACTTTGCTTTGCTTTTCTCTGCGTACTGAGACTTTTGAGTGCTCTAGGTTGGCAAGTGGGCACCAAGGGCTCTCCATGATGATTCCTACTCAAGGATGAATGAATCTAGTGAGTTTTATATCACAATTCATTTGCTGGGATATTATTACAAAAATCTAATACATTGAAGGTTTCTGATCGAGCTACCCTTTTATTTGCAGGAGCAAGTCCAAGGTTGGAACTGGACCTTTGGGGCTTTGGTACAGAATCTGATGACCTTGATCTAACTCTCAGCCTAAAGCCAAGCTCTGTATCAGGTGCCTAAAATATTTCACCCCAGTCAAATTCGTTTGGTTATTATTTTGTGTGTGCAATATGTTTCCACGATAGTAATTGATCACATCGAATCCTAGGTTGCTAGTTCCAATGAAATTAGTTACAGCGCAATTGATAATGTGAGTTAGTGTTGCGAAAGCTATTCTTGCATATGTATGTAAAAAAGAGATATCAGCTGTGGCCTGGGTTGAAACAACTGAAGGAATTTGAAAGGAGTATCTTAATCTAGTTCAAATTCAGTTAGATGGAAACTACCTGGAGCCAGTAGTCAGAACATGGCGATTATTGGCTTCAGAGTTTTACTCTCAGAGAGTCGTGAACATGGTCATATAATGCCGCGAGATATAAACAAACTGTATGAGATTACACGTTAAAACTGCTTAAATGCAGTCATATGGCATAACTCTATTGTTTCATGTTTCTCTTTAAACTTTAAATTATGTGACAGACGTACTGGTGTTCTGTTTCTCTGACCTAAATTGTATATTTTATTTTTCCCTGTAGATCTTACTAAGCATGTTCCAGAACATAGAGAAGAGGAAAATCTTCTTCATTTAGGATTTGGGACTCCTCCTGTACAGCCAGGTACATCGTTTGCCTCAGTTGCTTTGCTGTATCTTGATGTAGAACTATTTATTGCTTACATTACATCCCCATAAGATAAATATAGCATCTACTACCACATCCAAGTGCATCCATCTATCAACACTTGTAAACCACAGCTGACAGAAACCAAAGGGTAGACACTATTAAGTGGACAACTGAATTTGTATGAATCCTTCTGAATCCGACTAGCAGAAACCATATAGTACACTAATCCAACTTTACTGCAGTGTTTAGATGTTTGATTAGTATTTTGACACAATCAAGATTTGTGTTTGCTCAAACGTGGGTTGTTTGTTTCTACATCATGTAACAGGGTTGTGGCCTCTCATGTCTTCATCACATCGCCCCATGGGGGATGCTCAGGCCATGCCATCCTGGCAACAGGCGTTTATTGCCGACAGGTAAGCGTATGGGCACACATTATCCATATTCTATGCACAAACCGATTACTCCTGTACTCATTGCTGCCAATGATTTGGTGCTTTTCAGCCAAGCGGGGCTGCCAGCTCACGCTGTTGGAGGATTCTCCGGCTCTCCTTTCGGCCTGTTCCCTTTGCAGCCGAACCTGATGGAGAGCCGATCATTGGCGCCGGCGCCCATCCGGCAGGTCAACTTCTTCTGACCGACCGCACACCTGGTGCGGTTAATAGATCATCATCCAGCGTGGAAGCTCTTTTTATACGAGTGCTAGACTCGGACAATAAGCGGCGGCGGCAGCAGACAACAAAGAATGTACATACATATTCCTTCGTAGGTTCCCCAAGTCAAAGCCCTTCCTTCTTTGGAAGTATAATTTGAGATGACTCCGCTACTCATTGTACATACCCACCAAACAGTTTTGTAAGACGATGATTTTTCTTCTCGGATCTTTATTATCGATGAGTGATTGAAGAGTTGAGGCCATTGATTTCCTGATCTACACATGTGCCTCTTTGATTTGTTGCATTTAGTTTCTTTATATCCTTCATGTTCTTGATATCCTGATCTGACGATCGTATCTGAGGCTTGAAGTATGCAGTTATCTGAGGCCTGAAGTATGCCGTTGTACGTGTTATGACCTGACAAGGATCTTGAATTATGGATGCTGTTGTCCTGACAACTTGCAGTGGAGACTGCAGCAATGATCGGTCTTGATGGATGGAGCATAGGCTAGGCTTAGGAAAGCAGAGGAAATAGAGATATGCTGCAGAGCAGTGAAGTTTCTGACACTGATGTAAGTAACCTGCCTGAAGAAAGTGGATCTTGCGTGGTGGGTACGACCGTTTTTGTGTCTTGCCTAGCCTCTCTCATGGCGTGGAAGGGGGCCGAGGCATCAGTGTGAGTTAGCCGGTAATAGGATGGGACGAGTGCCCGGTCTGACACATGGCCAGGTATAGTAATAGCCTCTTCCACGGTGTATAGGATGGGACGAGGACGGTCTTGGGATTATATCTTGTATAGTTCGGCGAGTTCCGGAGGGGAAATCCACTTCAGCTTCGCATCTACACCCACTACTCAAAAAACGAATTTTAAAATGTAAAAAAAATAAAAAAATCAGCTGTACATATGAAGTTATGAACATTCTATGTTCGTACCAAAACAAATCGGGATGAAAAAACATTTTGTGTGGCCGGTGTAAAAAAGACAAATCTCTGGTGCTTAAACATGCCATTGCACGTAATATTTTTTCTCCTTTTTATACCAGTCACACAAAATGTCTTTTCGCTGCCTAACTTGTATGTACAGATAGACATTTTTTATATGAACATCCAAAAAAATTGTTTGAATTTTTTAAAACATTTTGAAATACCTTAAAAATGCATTTTGCCTAACAGATTCATCTGCCCTCGTGTGCCAAAACATCATGTCCGTTCCCAACAGACTACATAAGATTTGCTAGCTTCGGTTCGTATATAAAAACATGCAAACTCTCGGGCAGTATACTCTAGTACTAGCCATGTCCCCGCGTTAAAGGACGATGTCTCTTACAGTCACACTAAGGTTTAAGTCATGTCGTTTCTTGAGACTTAATAAAACCGAGGTTACTCTAAACAAGGTTGTGCAAGGACGTCACGATAATGGTTTGAGAAGGGAAATGAAAGTGGAATAAGAATGGTGTGTGAATGTTGGGAGAGTGGTTACATGGCTAAGAGATTGCGCCTAAGATTGAACGAATGTCAGATATGAACGAATCATATCGCTAAGTTAGGTCCCACCGGTAAGGTAGGACTCGCAATATGTCAGGCTATTTTCTGTACTTATGTCATGCCATGTAGCTAAGTTTGAGAGTTATTTAACTCAGAACCTTGTGGCAAATCAACCACCCTCAGCCCACCAGAGTTCAAACCACAGGTTTGACATCTGTGTGTTGCATTTAGGCGGAATATTATTTCAGTGGGAGGCGACGTTCCCGTCGACAGCGAGCCGCCCGTGGTGACTTCGTCAATCTCAAGACTCAATCCACCAGCTCAGTATTTCGGAGGTGCTCTTAGGGGGTAGGGTGTGTGTGCGTTTTTTTGGTAAGTGTATGCGCGTGTATGTGAGCGTCTGCGTTTGTACTGTGTTTTTCAAAAAGTATTAAATAATGTGATAACTGTTGTGTGCGCTCGATGCGTGAGAGGATTGTTCTATCATCCTTAGATAGTAACATCGTGGAATCTTGTTGTAAGCACATGTTTATGTGAGGATGTTATATCACCTCTTGTTTTTAATCTATGAACCTATTGGATTTTGAAGCCTTGAAAAATATTGGTTTTTCTACCGTGTAGTCGATCAAGTGTCACATTGCCATTGTTTTGGGGACTGAAATAAGAGGTAAACCGATTATTGCACCGGGTTTCGACGGAGAGAGAGGTTGAAATTGTCAAAAATATAATATTTCAGCAGGGCTGAAACAAATGTTTTGGCAGTAATAGGGTCGAAACAAGCGTTTCAGCGTCAGCGCGGCCGTCGTTATGGTTTCGAGGGGTGGAGGGCATCCATCACAAAGAGGTTCATGCAACCGTCAATCAGAACACCAAGCAGCCGCCATACTAATATAGAATAGTAACATATGCATGTTACTAGTCTAAATTAATCCCTAGTATGAACAGACTAACGACCTTGTGGACAAAATGTTAAAATTTGCAAACTGAAATTGTCATCCAACTTGACCCAATAGCCAGGGTTCATTAAACGAGGTAGCTTAAGGAAGATATTATATGATTGGAATACAGTTCAAATAAAAACCATTCATCGCAGCTCAACATGACTAATCGGTAAAACGCATTTTATGTTGAGCAAAAGAAAAAAATACGTGCAAGTTTCTAGAACTTCACCACTTTTTAGTTTGGACCAACGAGTCTGAGTCTTAAGAAGTACATGCATTTCGTTTGATAGTCTATCACAGGGCACATAAAGATATAAGTACTCTAGTTACTTTAGCAAAACATCGAGGCCAGGCTAAAGAAACGGCACGAACTAAACTCTTGAGACAGAGCTTGATGACCATGCATTCAGAACCTACTTAGTGCGCACAAAGGATGCGAGACAGGGAGCATTTGACATCAGGATTTGCCCCAAAAATGCTATAGATTTCCCGCACATGTCCGATGGTTGGTAAAAAATCACGGGCCAGTACCACGGTCATGCTTTTCATCAAAGGCGCGCATCTGAAGAGAAGCTTCAAGAAATCAACTTCATGATCAGTTCCACCAAAACCTCTAATTTTTACTTCTTCAAGAGCTATCAAGGAGATAATTTCATTTCTCCAGCTTGGGGGTTGATCACATGGACAGTCTGGTGAGCATGTTTCTTCGCCCTGAAAGGAAAGTAACATTTTTTATGAATTCTTCATTCAAGTAAACCAAGTACTTGTATGGCTATCTCAACTCCCCAGAATCTAGGTAAACATTCCTTATATGTGTATATCAAGCAACCAAAGTGAAGATAAATTACCCAATTTGACCCAGTGATCACCGTAAGGCTTTGTATGGTGGAACAGATCCCAAGCAGATGCGCTACCAGTGCTCCAAAAACATGCTTTTGTGATTGTAAATTTAACACCAGAACAGAAAAGGCAGGAAGCGGTGCTATCTCCTGAGAAAAGCTCCGTTCGGCAGGTGGCGACTCATCCTTCAAATGTATAAGAATATCGAGTGAGGAGATCGGAAAATAATGGCAGTAATGTGGGAAGTTGGTAACTAAAGAGAAGTAATTCAATCAAATAAATGGTCAAAGAAGTGTTTCAATCAACTAAATGGTAACTAACGATAAGTGAATTCAATGATACATGCGTTTGGAAAACTAAAGAAAGATTATCTACTAACATGAATGACAGATTTTGTGCTAGTATAAGATTCCTTGCGGCGAGGAAATTAAGGAGAGAAGACGCACCGAACAGTAAGCAGATATGCACATATCTAGGACGCAGATGTTGTCCTTCTTCCGTAGGTTGAGGACGTACAGGCGCCAGTTCTCACCAAACCCGACATTTCGTTGGTCACACCAGCAATTCCACCAGAGATTCTCCACCATCGGAGCTGAGAACGAGCCATTGACGCCCGCATACATGGCTTCGAAGGTGAACTTCTTAAGCACTGGGGTGACGATGTCGATGTCAGTGACCCGCACGTTGTCTTTCACCACAAGCTTCTGAATCGTCGGTGAGTGGACCTTGACAATGCCGACATCATGCGCACCAGAAATCTCGAACACGCGCAGGCGAGGGCAACGAAGGACCAGCTCCGCCGTGTCGAAGCGGCCGCCGGAGACAGACAGCCTCTCCAGCAGAGGGAACTCGGCGGCCCCCGGTGGCGGCGTTAGAAACAGGTTCCTCGCGCTTAGTTTGATCGAGGTGGCGCGCTGGAAGCACGGGATCTCGATCGGAATGTTCCAATCTTTACAGTGCCCCCAGAGACTGAAGACGAGGTCCGCCGGCTCAAGCCGTGCCGCGGCACGGAGCAGAGCCGCGACGCGGGCGGGGTCCATAACCCTGTGCTCCTCAGGCATGTCCACCTCGAGGAGGGAGAGAGAGGTGCAGGTGACCTGGCCGAGGGCGTCGTCGAGCGCGTCGGCAGATATGTCGCGGAAGGAGAGCTCCGGGAGTTGCCTCCAGAGGCCGCGCCACCGGCTGGAGAGGACGTCCGTGCGGGCGGCGGCGCGGGCGCAGCGGAGCTGGACGAGTATCTTGAGCAGCATCTCAACCGGAAGGGTGCTGATCCTGTCCGACTCGCCTCCGTCTGAGAAGCCCGACGGCCGGCGGCTACGGCGAGGTCCAGGTGGCGGCAGAGAGCCGAGGCGACGCCCCGACCGGAGCTCCATCTCCCAGGCCTCTCAGAAGGCAGCGCAGGTACGAGTGGAGTCAGCCAGGAGCGTCTCTCTCTCAACCATGAACCATATCGTCCGGGGAAGATGGCAGATGACAGCGGGATTGTAAGTTCAAATGCTACACTTAACGCGCTGGTTGTTACGGGAAAGATTTAAGGTGGAATCGCTTGGTTGGTTCAAATAGAGGTGCAGTTATTGCTACTGCCAGGTGGCTCGGCCCCACACGTCATTGGGTGTACTGTAACGTACAGTAACTGCAGAGGATCTCAACCCGAATGTAGAAATGGTGATCCCTCTGAAAATCTGAATCGCAAGACGTACAAGCGACTACTCGTTTTTTATAAAAAAACCACAAGTTCTCGTCTAATCTCATACTAAATAAATCACACGGCTCAAATTCCCTGATACGTGAATAAATGGACTAATGCATGCGTGTTAATAAGATGACACCACGTGCCCATCCAAACTTGGGCTCTTCGGATTGACGAACATTGTCGTCTGACAAGTGTGACCCACTCGTCATATACACAACGACACACCCGTGTTAATAAGTGTGTGCATGAGGCCGTTCCACCTGATTAATGGTGTGCACTCGCCGGGGCGGTTTCTCAGAGGACGCGACAGGACGGGAGGCGAGGCGACGAGACAGCGGCACAAAGGACTACTCGCTTTTTTAAAAACCACAAGTTCTCGCCTGATCTCATACTAAATCACACGGCTCAAATTCACTGGCCGCACTTGTCAATGCATACGTGAATAAAAAGACTAATGCCTCCGTGTTCATGAAAGATGACACCACGTGCCCCTCCAAACTTGGGCTCTTCCGGCGACGGACATTGCCCGGATACGTCTTTTGACAGGCGTGACCCACTCGTCATATACACAACGACACGTCCGTGTTAATAAGGGCGTGCAGGAGGCCGTTCCACCGGATTAATGGTGTGTACTCACCGGGGCGGTTTCTCAGAAGACACGACGGGACGGGAGGCGAGGTGACGATACATCGGCACAAAATTAATCGGATAGATACGCACATAAGTAAATTGTCAAACAATACAACAAAAAATAATTATTTACAAACCTAGTAATTATTTAATGGCTATTTAAGTAAGTTGTTGTTCAACCAGAGGAACTCGACAACTCACGAACTGCTTTTTTTTTTTTTTTGAAAAGCCTGCGTACAATCACCAGAGTACAACATACGCCGTATGAAGTACAAACAACAAAGTACATACGCAGGGGAACGGAGCCAGAACCAGCCACCGCAGCTCCGCCGGCGAAGAAGACGAAGACCGCTGACCTCCATCAAGCCACAGCCCGAGGACACCTCCTTCGTTGAAGATCGCCACAGAGCCCGTCCGCCGCGCCGCGACGGAACTTGTGCCGGTAAACGAATACGGCGAGCATCCTCCCGCACCATCGACACCACCTTGCCGCAGCCGCCTTCGTCCCCAGCGCCGGCAGAAGCTGCGAAGCTCGCCCAGCCCCGAGTTCCAACCTCCAGATCCTCCATCGAAGCTCCACCGCGTGGAGGACGACTTCCCCGCCAACCATAACTAAACCACCGGATAATACTATTTAATTGTCGCGTGGATATTATGCTATATTAGGTTAGACATTTTGATAGAAAATAGGATTATCCAGATTAAAACCATCGGATAATACTATTTAATTGTCGGATAATCCATAATTTAGTCTATTTTACAAACCATATCCGGTTGTCAAGTTCGGAAACGAATATCCTTATCCGGCTAAACCTGAGAATGGTTTAGAAACTGCACCATACCTCAACCGTACCCACGTACGTATGTCATCCCTAACTAAACCAAACCTGGTTGGCATCATTGTCCCACCAACCATAACTAAACCACTCCATTTTCTACCCCCAACCAAACTAAACCTGATTGCATACCCATTTGGTGAAGTGGGTTCTAAAACCATATGAGTACACTGTACACCTGATTGCGCTCGCGACGCATGCATCAACGCGGGAGGGCGCGCGCATACTTTGCTAGCTAGTACGAGTAGTAGTTAGCTGCTTCATTGAATGATCGGTCGCTAGTTCCCGTGTCGGTCGCTTTTTCCCTTGGGAGTTCAGCGGCGAACCAATGCCAGGAACCGGTTTTGGACTTGTAGTTTGTAACCGTAACAGACTAAGTAGTTTAACACCATACCCAACCAAATCAAATTGCTTTCTCCAGATGCCATATGTTACAACGAAAAACCCCAACCCTAGCTCCCGCGACCCAGCTCCGCCTCCGCGCCGCCGCCGCCAAGCCCTCCACCGCCGCTCAGCGGTCTCCTCCCCCCCCCCCCCCCCCCGTGTCGCACCCAGGCGACACCGGGGGGGCCCTTCCTCGCGCCAGCAGTTCTCCCCCGTGCCTCTCCCCGCCGCTGCCGCCGCCGGCCTCTGTGCCGCGGCGGTGGCGGCCTCCCCGCTGCCACACAACTGGCGGCGGGGGTGTGCTCTCTCTGCTGGTCTCTGCCTGCGGAAGGTCGACGCGGCTGGGGCGCTGTCGGCCGGCTCGTCGGCGAGAGGACGCCGGGGCGGCGGCCCCGGAAGCGTGCCTGCCGGCGCGGAGGCCGGGGGTGCTCAGGGCGGCGGCCCTGGAGCCTGGCCGTGGCGGTGCTCGTCTCCGCCCGGCTGGGGGTGGTGGGCAGTCTGATCGGCCGTGGGGGCGGCGATGAGGGCTGGCCGGCGGCGGGGATCCCGGGGCTGCACTTCAAGCTGCGACAAGGTTTGTCCCTGTTTCGGCTCTGTGCTGCGCCGGCTTGCTCGGCCTGGAGGTGTGGCGCTATCTCCGGCAGGGACTGGTGGTTCGGCGGGCTTTGACGCGCGTGGCGGTGGCTTGTTGGCGGCTGTTTCAGGTGGTAGGTGGCGGAGCACATCCGGGAGAAATCCTTGCTCTGGTTTGGCCGGAGCCGGCAATGGTGACGCCCGCGGGTGTCACGGACTTTCCTGGAAGCATTGTCGGGCGGTGTGCTCTCCGCTCCCCTGCGGCTTGACTCCGGAGGGAAACCTCAGATCCGGGATCGGACGATGGAGGCGCTTCTGCGTCTCTTACCTTCTTGGGGGCATCGTCTCGGAGTCGCCTACGGCCAGGGTTCGGTGAAGGGGCGTGGTGCCGGGCAGCGGCGCGAGGTCCAAGGGTGAAGTTTGGCAAAGATGACGCCTCGAGCTGAGGTCGGGTCGCGGCTGTTCTTCGGTAGTCGGTTTTCCCGGCGTGTCCGATGGGTTTTCTGCTTCGCTGTGTTGCTGTGGAGTCGGAGCTGCGGTGGAGCGTGTCCAGGCGGCAACGATGACCGGCCGCCGGTGGTCTTGGTGGAGTGCTCGGTCGGCGCAAGAACAACATATTTCCCTTTTGAAACTCGTTGTCTGAGTTGGAGCTGTCTCTCCTTGGCGCGTGTGGCCAATTGGTGGCATAGGCCGGCATGGGCTCGGCGCCATCTGTGAGGCTCTGTTTGGGAAGATGCTGGCGAAGTCGGAGTCGCTGGCTCGAGGAGGAGTGATGACGATGACGCTCGGTGGCAACCTCGACGAGGGTCTTCCTGTGTGTCGGTGTTTCGTGTGGGTAGCCAGGTTGGCTGTGGTGGTGTGCCTAATGTGGTCGTATGACGGCATTGGTGCATTTGTACGGGTTTTCGGCCGGTTCCCCTGCAAATGAACCGGTCAATTCTCTTCTGCTTTTTTGAATAAAATGAGGCAAATTGCCCGTTTTGTTCAAAAAAAAAATTGCTTTCTCCACACAACCAAACCCAAACTGAACTGCTAAGAGACTCAGCCCAAACAAACCTGAATGAGTCAAGCCCAGAACAAAACCTAAACCATTACACCCGGTTATTTCAAAACTATTCCCAGCTTTATATCCGGCAGATTCCTTCAAAACAGATATGGACTCTACAAAACGGTTTTAGAATCGGATATGGTGCGGAAATTATCCTATCTGTTTACACCCCTACATGGCTCCCCCATCATTCACTGCTATTTAGGCGCCTTTATTAAATCGTTTATGTTGCTCAGCTTGATTGCCCCATTTTTGTGTAATTTCTTGCTCCGTCACAGCCGACACCCTTCTTTTTTTTTTTGAACATAAAGATTTTATTGATATTTAACAGCAACGTACATATACAAGGTTGCATTGCATGATGCAAGAAACTGCAGCTACTTCTGCATTTAGACAAGCACTGTTGCCTGAATGTAAACACCTGAAACTAAGAGGAAAACTCTCAATTTTCAGCGCTAGTTTGGCTTGATGATGAGCTCTAAAATTATAACCTCTACTGATATGGTAGACTTTTGACATATCAAAGGCAACAGAGGTTGCTATGTGAGCTAGTTGTGGTCTGATGGACCAATGACCTGGAGTGAGAATCATGTTTTGAGCTGTTGCCGCCGTAGCCAGCACGGCATTGTCCGTCAGGAAGGTTGCCTGCTGAAGTCGGAGAATTCCTGCAATCTGGGATGCTAACATCAGGCTGAACGCCTCTGCCTGAATAGCAGATGTTACCGGCGGGGATATGGCTGAGATACAGAGCTGAGAACAATGACGATCGCCTCCAAGCTGAATGAAGATACCTAGTCCAGCAATCGCTGGCTTGCCGTCTGGACTTGGAGACCAAGCTGCATCCGAAAATACAATGGGAGTTGAGATGTTGGAGATATCTTTGATTGTCTTTCCAGGAACTAGCACAGCCTGTTGGATGGATTGCTCATGTGCCTGCATGGAAACATCTTCAGGCTCCCTGGAATCCGTGAAGCAGATTGCATCCGTAATCTGAGTGGAGGTTGTGACCTCCAAATTGGTACTCTGCATGATTGCCGCCGCTGCTGCATAGACCTGTGAAGGGGAACTAGATTTCCTACAAAAGCGTTCATCATTGCGAGATTTCCAAATACACCACAAGAAAGTATAGAGAGAAGTTATGCTTATTTGTGGGTGATGGGAATCAAGTAAAGCTTGAATCATTTCAGGAATTGAATCATTGTGCTGGGCTATGAATTCAGTTTTAATAAACCACGGGAGAGAATACCAAGATGCTTTAGCAAACGGGCATAAGAAAAAGAGGTGCATTTCATCTTTAATATTTCCACAAGTAGCACAATTTTCACTTATATGTTTAGAGTACTTACCTGCTCTTTTACCTGTAGCTAGTGCTTTCCTTTGAAGTCTCCAAGCGAAGGTTTGAACTCTTGGCGCCATTTGTTTTTCCTTCCAAACTTGATTGAGTAAATTTATAACCTGTGAAGGGACTACCTTCGGTCTCTGCGTTGGAGGAAGCTGGAGATTATTAAAGCAATGCTTGTATGCACTTTTCGTGGAAAATTGGCCTGTAGGGGTTAGTTTCCATACTAGAATATCTGGGCCAGCAGCACTAATGATAGGCGTTTGAATAATTGAGTCGGCTACTATAGGAGTAAACAAGGAATTTATCAAGTTTGCATTCCAAATCTTTTGCCCAGGAATCCAAAGGTCCTTTACTTGAGCAGGATAATTAAAAGGGTGTTGTTGAATGATTAGATTATCGTAAATAGCTTCCCAATCCTCAAACCAAGGAGTACTCCAAACTGAACTATTTCCATCAACAATTTGGTAAGCAGAAGCTGAAATAAGGAGTGGTTTTACCTTTAAGACCGCAGTCCAAAAAGCAGATTTGGCGTGTTAGGTTTTGCTCGCCAGATAGTTGTGCTGGGATGATATTTGGCTTTGAGAATTCGAGCCAGTTGGCTGTGTGGTTCCTTTGCAAGTCTCCATGCTGCCGAGACTATGAGTCCCTGATTGATTGCCTGCATGTTCCTGATACCTAGACCACCAACTTTTATTTCCGTGCACACATCAGCCCAAGCCCTTAGACATAGGCTTTTTGTTGTTTGATCATCTTGAACACCTGTCCACCAAAAATTCCTAATAATAGCTGTGAGTTTAGATAGGAACTTTTTTGAAAAAAGAATATTGGACATGTAGTAGACAGGAATAGAGGAGAAAACTGATTTAATAAGAGTAGAAAGCAACGGCGAGACGTGACACGTTAACGGTTGGAGCAACTAACGTGTTTGTTTCCATCATCCAAAAGGATTTAGGGTATATTAGAGCAAATTTAGCATGTGGTTGGAAATGCTCCAAGTAGAGGTAGCTCCAAGTTATCATTCACTCGGGGACGAGTTGTGCCAGGAGGGAGGCAGGACGTGTCACGATCACACTCTCCTCGGTTGATAGCAGCAGACGGCGAAGGAACGTTTGCTAAAAGAGAAAGCTGTTTCCTACAGTACATAGCTGGCCCCCCTCTGGTCCGAATTGACCTGACCATCAAAGTTTGACGATAGAAGCTGACGCACTGCATGCATGTCGAGCGGTAAAGCAGCTACCACCATTGAATGAGCTAGCTCTGCACTTACTCCTCAGTGACCCGAGTATATAATGTCACTGACAAGTGACAACGGCTAGTAAAAGCAGAGTTCACTTGGCTTGAATGCCACGATTCCTTGTCCATTTTCCCCAACCAACATAGTATGCGAAAACTTTATTTCCGATCACGTTGCTCATTTTTATTCATGTTCTGGAATGAAACATGGGCAAAAATATTTAAAGAGAAAACGGAGAGCGTGAAGTTCGGTACAGGTCGGTATAGTGACCGTACAAGGAAGACAAGTCTCGCGACGAGAGAGGAGACGGTTGTTTTTGTGTTTTGGTACGGCGAGCTTCTTTTTTTTTGCGAAACACAGTACAACGCAAGCGCTCATATACACGCGCACACACTCACCCCTATGAACGCACGCACGCACACCCTACCCCTATGAGCACCTCCGAGAGACTGAGCCGGCGGGTCGAGTCTTGAGATTGACGAAGTCACCACGGGCGCCTCGCTGTCGACGGGAACGTCGCCTCCCACTGAAGAATATTCCGCCTTAAATGAGAAACACCAGCGTCAAACCTGGGGTTTGAACTCTGGTGGGCTGGGGGTACAACCACCCACCTAACCATCTTGCCACAGGCAAGTTCTCGTACGGCGAGCTTCTCGTGCCCGTTACTGGGCCCCAAACCGGACACGTGTTCAACGCGAACGACTGCTACATGAATCTGCACCCGTACTACTTGTCTAGATGTGGTGAGCTCTATATGTTGTGTTTACCATTTCCACGAAGAAACTGTTTCTTCAAAGGAAAAAATGTAGTACAACCAATCATGATAAATGTTTTTACCACCATTAAATAAATATTTACAACTACAAGACAACAAAAGCGGAGATGAACATATACATTACTCAACTGCCAGATGTAGTGAGTACTGTTGTCGGCCGACATGTAAATATTTTCACACCTACAAGTAGTAGCAAAAGCAAATTAAAGCAACGCCTCTCCCAAATAATATCTCGATTTAGAGCCAAAAGAGCATTGTACTAGAGACTGAACGAGGCACTGGAGGCATGCGAGTGAGTGGTGCGGAGTGTGAAGCTCGGCGTCTTGCTCGCTGCTACCAGAAGCTTCCGTCACTCGCTTGATTCGGACCGTTGCGGTTAGCTAAGATAACAAGGCAACCAACAATTAATAATGACCAACATGATCGCTGCCTGGAGAGAACCAGGTGTACGCAACAGACATATATGACCGTTCTAAGTAATCAATCAGTAAACATCGATCGATCCATATTTATACTACTACCTCCGATCCATATTAGTGGGCACAACTTTGTCTAGATACACATGTATCTAGTCTAAATACTTAACTAGATACATATGAATTTAGACAAAGCTATACCCACTAATATGGATCGGAGGGAGTACCAAGTAGTAGACCCGGAAAAAAAACACGCTACCACGTACAGTACTAGTGTCACTCACGGTCTTTTCGCAAAAAAAAAAAGTGTCACTCACGGTCACACGTTTCTCATCAAACACGCGTGATGTGAGTTGTGTTAGGCGTGCGCTAGTATCTACTCCCTCCGTTCGGAAAAGTATGTCAGAAAAATGGTCTATCTATAGTTCATTTTTGTGACATCTTTTTGTGAACAGAGGGAGTATATCGTATATCCCGAGGCATTATATGGCAATATGTTTATTTAGAAGAACTATACAATATTATATGCAAAACTGCTGTTTTTACTTTTTCATTCTGGATACTGAGGATCTGAGATCTTTCATGTGAAATCTGTTCGAGGTTGACATGTGGGGACAATGTGCTGCAAGTACACGTGTCGTAAATTTCCTACCCTACGTGATCACGCGTGTGTTAATGCGGTATCGTGCTTCGACTCCGGTAGATAAAATCGTATGCTACAGTTACAACATCACATCTTAGTGACGGTGACCCATGGTTCAGTATCTTGACCTTTCATGCATTAACTTTCGCATCCATTTATTTACATAGGAGCTAACTTTATCAGTTTTAGAACAATATTTGGAACCAACACCAGCACAGTCGTTGAAACCAGATGAACACCAACAAAATTTCTGATTCGACGGTTCCACAAAAACAATGGACCATAAATGAAATAAAATGAATAAAAAATACATAATGAAAGAGATAAAAAGAAAACATCCCTTAAAGCATGAGCCTAGCAAATGGAATAAACAAAATAGGAAAAATTCCCCTAAAAAAACAAAATAGGAAATAGTACAACAAACAGCACCATGTGGCCACAATAGGTTTCCATCTTCTTGCAGGTGGGACCCATTTACCCACACCGGAGCCGGAAGAACCAAGCCAAACACGATCTGCGCGCGCTATATATACCCGTCCCTGGTCTCCTCTCTTCGGTTTCCCCCTCCCTCCCTTCTTCCTCCTCCCACCGCAACCCTACTCCTCCATCCAAATCCAACCCGGCACACACCAAAGCGGCGAAACATCGAGAAAAAAAAACACTAAAACGAACAGGAGAGAGGGAGATCGCGCCGGAATCAGCTCCCACTGCCCGCCGATCACCCCCGATCGGGTGGGGGCCGGATCCCCCTTGGCGCGGCGCCCGCCCAGATCCCCCGCGATTCCGGCGCCGGCGGCGGCGGGGATGAGTGGGCCGAGCGCATGGACCCCGCGGGGCGGAGGAGTGAGCCGGCACCGCGACACCAGCGCCGCGCAGAGGCGGGAGGAGGAAGGGGGGAGGTGGTGGTTTTGGGGGAGGATTGAGGGCTCTGGTGGTGGTGGGCTGATCCGGGGCCCGAGGCGGCCGTGCCATGTCTCGCTGCTTCCCGTTTCCGCCCCCGGGATATCACAAGACCCCGCGCGCCACGAGACGACGGCCACTCGAACCTGCTGCTCGTCCAAGACAAGGTGGACAGACTCCCAATCCAACCCCCCACACCCTTCCCATCCATCCATCCCCCTGTATATCCTCTTGCCCCACGGCTGCCCCGGATGGAGATGCTAAGACATATTGTGTGGTGCTGCTATTACGTTGGTTGCAGCAAAAAAAAAAGGAGTCGGGCTTAGCTCACATACCTGTGCTTGGGTCCAGTTACTTAGGGCTCATGAATTCTAGAAGCGATTTGTTCCTTGGGTTAGATCAATCACTTACTGGTGTGGGATTACTAGTTGTCTTCGCTGATTGGTAGAGAGCCAGAGAACATAGTTTAGGGTCGAACCAATGCTTTCCTAAAGAGTGCCCCCAACAATTTGAACTTGGTAGCTAGGGCTGATCTCGCGCTTAGTAGGGCAAAAAAAGTGGGGGGATTTCTGTTGGATGATCAACCAAAGAATTCTTGCTGACTTGCAGCATTCTTTAGTTTTGTTGGTGATAGATGCTGCAAGCTTCCGCTGTATTAAAGGCACCAGTTGGTTTTAGTGTGCCGGGTTGGCGATGCGGGCTTACTACTTGCTATGAAGAAACCGTAAAATAATTCAGGTTGCCCAAAAGAGGTCATGTTTCTAGTTTGTCCGCGTGCTGCTAAAAAAGGCGCGAATAAAGTTTTAGCGACTTACTGCTGGAAGCTATTGCTGGGAGTTTTCTTTGGCTTATCCCCACACTACCTTCTGTGAACAGCATGCCACTATAGTTGAAGTTAGTGTTACACGTTAAACTAGCTGTTAGCGGTTGTATTCCCGATTTCTCTGCCGTGTGACGGGATGACCTAAGGGTTTCATAGTTAGGAAGAATGTGCAATTTCTATGCAGCTACCCTGGTCCTGGTGGAAATTACCACAAGGGCATGGTGTAGATTAGCCCAAAGTTGTCCGTGCAAGCATGAATTTGTTAGTTCAGTGTAAGTTCATTACCTACCTGATGAAACAAGTTTTGCCAAATTGCTGGTCTCATACCAGGTGTTCTAAATCAGCTGTATGTGTGCTTTCTGGACCATACATAAGGTTGTCAGATTGGATCGCTGTAGGAATTTTGTTGCAAACATTTAAGTAGTATTTTAAATCATCTCATTGCAGTTAGTTGTAGTTTATATGGAAGTACAGTTCAATATTTTTGTGACCAGATGACTAAAATTGCCTGTTACTCCTTCCGTTTTAAAACCGTGTATGCTTTAACATCGATATGATGTTACATGTTAGATGATATTTTGTTGTTTTCATGTAGCCCCTTCTATTGTAATCGTAGTATCTATTGTGGTTGGGAACTTGGGAATACATCATAATTGCAAAACAGAGCCTCTACTCTTAGAGAATGAATCTTATGAGAAAGATGACATATTGGGGTGGACTGGTACTTTTTTGATTACTTAATATGTGCAATTCGCTCAGTGACCATCTTCAAGTGTCCATGCTACTTGTAAGACTGCTGATACATGTTCATTCCCTGCCTCAGTATCTTTTTAGGAACAGTTTGTTTGGTTTTTCATACCTGATTATGTACCGTAGAAGCTCTTAATTATGATAACAATTTGCTGCACTGTGCTGTCCCATTGAGTTGCATTTTCTATGTCAAATGGCTGGTTTAACAGTGGTTTTCATTCTACCACTATATCTATTCTTATACCTGATGTAGTTTATATATGTTGGGGTTCCTATGATAGTATGATTTGATAGATTGTTAAATCAAACTCCAGGGACATTTTGTGACTCGTCAGTTTGTATATATGTTAGTTTCTTCTGTTCTAGGAGGAATATTAGTTATGGGTTAACATGCAATCATGTTTGTTAACAATACATATGGAGAAATATAAATACCTTGGGTGTTTGAATGGTGTGGACATTGAAACTACAAACATGGTTACGCCAGACATGCAATGATTTCAATGAATTGCCTACTGTTACACAAGCGGCCTTTTGGGTTGTGTTGGCTGTAAAGCATGCCTATAATGTGTATCTGTATATCTATGATAACTTCATTGAGTTCTATCCTATCGCTACCCTATACATGACAAACTACTAGCATAGCCAAACTTTATATAATATGACAGATGCTGTATCCTCTAGATATAATATACACTGTTTGGAAGCTAATCAGATATATTAATTATTGTGACCTGAACATTTTCAGAAGATTTGTTCTATCATCTTTCTTTTACAGGAATCATATTTGTTCATTCATTAGGTGTCTTTTTAAATCTGTGGATTGACTGTGTTTGTTAATAGAACTCATGTTACTAATTTATCGTGTTCTCCACATAGCTCTAAACACTCGATTTTGATTCCCAATACTAGCGAGCTTGGGAGGTAAATTGAGAATTCTGCTTTGGTAGCCTGTACATTGTACCAACGAATGCAACTCCTTGAGGCCTTGTTTACTTGGGGTGCATTTTCATCCCCAAGTGGATTGGGGACAGGAGGGGATTTGGTGAAATTGTTGCTTTCACCCAATCCACACAAATACACTTCCCCACAATACACTAGCTTGAGGTAGAGTTTTTGATTTAGGCAAAAATGTGAGGTGGTTGGTAGGGGATATCTAGGGATTATCCCTTACAAAACCGGATTAGTAAACGGACTACTGGGGCCCTCAAATCCCCTAAAATACACTCCAAATACACTAGAAGTAAACAAGACCTGAATAGATGTGGTGATATGACGTTTTCTGGCCCATAACATGCAAGATTTAGAACATCTAAATGATTGAAGTGCCAATAACGTTCATTGGAATATGACCCATTTGGTTCATCAGTGCAATATGTCATGGTTTCTAACCGAATAAGACAATTTACTTGTGGCCCTGCCTAGACTTCCGCTTAGGCCCTACGCGAGGCGTTGGTCCACTGCCTAGTGCCTAAGTGTGATAAAGCGCCGCCTAGGTGTAGCCTTTTCCAACAGAGATGCGTTCATAAGTTTTAAAATAACATTTCAGATCAAAATTCAAATATAGAACACTGTAGGCCAATTAGCTAGTGTAATTCAACGGCCATTGTGTTAGCTTTAGCAATGGTTTGTTGTATGCCTATAGGATTTTACTCCGTATAATCTTGTGGCGTAGATGCTTTACTGCATTGACCATTCTGGTAGATCACTGTTTACCCACTCATACTTTTGTTAATGGTTCTTTCTTACTGTTGTTTGCAATATATTCATTCATAATGCTTTCTGCTTAGCATTTGCTAGGTATTTATTTTATGCTCGACCTCTTCTTTTGAATTTTTATTGACTGGAATCAGAACTTATTGTTTCAGGATAAACACAAGGAGAAGAAGCATAAGAAGGACAAAGATAAAAAAGAAGGTAAAGAAAGGAAGGATAAAGAAAGGAGTAAAGATAAGCACAGAGATAAAAAAGATCGAAAAGAGAAGCACAAAGACAAGAAAAAGGACAAGAGCAAAGATAAAAGTAGGGAATCAGAAGCTACCGAAAGACATGGTGAGGGTATCCTTGGTCAGAAACTTGGAGAGAGCAGCAGGAAGTCCGAAGAAATTAAGGATCCTGTATTCAGGGAAGAACTGGTCAGAAAAACACAAGATGAGAAAGGGGTGGAGAATCGAACTGTTGACAAGTTTCCTGTTCCAAATGAACGAAGCCGTGAAGGCTTTGGTGCTGCACCTGCATTGGAGAAAGAAAGGACTGCAGTTAATAGAATGCGTATTCACTCTATTGACACTTCAAGGAAAAATGAGAGCTTGGGGCAACAAACCATCACTATTAATCAGCAGAAAAATGGGACATCAATTCGACGTGGTGAGAGCTTCAACAGTTCTTCTCAAGGAGCTCCTGATGGCTTTATTGCAGCACCTATGGTGGAGAAGGAAAGAGTCAAAGTCACAAGACCTCTCTCCAACTCTACTGATTCTGCTCCAAGGAAAGAAGGGATGGGTCAGCATATCAGTAACATTAGCATACTGGTGCAGAAGAGAACCGAGAGCCCAAATAAGGAGATTGGGAAGAAAGAAGTTGGCACCAGTTCTCCGTTGCTTCGAAGCCCTGCTAACGCTATGCATAAGGGAAATGGTAAGGTTGGTCGGCCAATGGATACTGCTCCAACATCGACGCAGAGGTTTGAGAGTCCATCAACATCTAGTGCAGGGAATACGGATAGAAGTCTACCTAGGTCACTATCCCAAGCCCGAGCATTACAATTCGAAGCCCAAGCCCAAGCATTACAATTCGAAGGCCAAATGGGATTGTTCGGCAACCTGAAAGCTTTTCCATTTCCACGAATAAGCCCAATGCTGGAGGTCTTTCACCTGCTATGGGCAAGGAAAAGGGAGCAGGTGGAAGAATGCTTCAGAATAATGTTTCAACTGAGCAGAAACTGGTTGTTCTAAACCCTCAGCTCTGGGCAGGGAAAAGGAACCAGGTGCAAGAATGCTACAGAATGATGTTTCAACTGATCAGAAACTGGTTGGTTCTAAACCCTCAGCTGTGGGCAGGGAAAAAGAACCAGGTGGAAGAATGCTACAGAATGATGTTTCAACTGATCAGAAACCGGTGGCTTTTAAAGCCCCAGCTGTGGGCAGGGAAAAGGAACCAGGCGGAAGAATGCTGCAGAATCATGTTTCAACTGATCAGAAACTGGTTGATTCTAAACCCCCAGCGATGAGAAAATTGCAGTTGGAAGAGCTGAAAAGGTGGAAAAGGTCAGAGATGGGGCAGTTGATGATAAGGAGAAAGAGGACAAAAAACGTGATCGGCATGAGAAAAAGAAGAGGAAAGAGAAACACAAAGAGAAGAAAAAGGAAAAGGAGGCAAAGAAGGAGAAAGAGGAACATAATCGCAAAGAGCATGATAAGCTAAAAGAAAACAGTGTAAATGATCAGATAGATAGTATTCTCACGGAACTCTTAGCTCCTCCTTTAGCCCTTCCAGCTGATGACACGAAAGCTATCCTAGCTGATGAAAACCTGAAGAAGCGAAAGAACCACGAGATGAATGGTTACCTACAAAGTGAGTTCCTATCATTGCTTCTCTCTTTTGCACTTACTTGCTTTACACATAGTCTTGTAGAACACCATTATACTTTTTTATGGTGCTTTATATTATAAGACTTCTGATGATGTACAGACCATCATGAAATGCGGCCTACAAAGTTGCCGAGACCAGCCCCTCCAGCAATCATGTGGAGAATGGTACAGCATCTCATGTAGCCGCGCCACCCTCTTCCGTGCCAGATGCCATAAAAATTGAAAAGGCTGAAAGGCTCCCTAAGAAGGAAGAGAAGGTCAACGGCAACAAAGAAGCTCAGCGACCTCCAGTCAATGCTGGGCTTCGGGATCCTCTGGCAGCATCTGGGAACGGCGCACCTTCTAGGAAGTTGTCGCCTCACTCGGACTGCAAGTATCTGGCACAGATATACAGCATTCCTGAAGCCCCTCAAGTGATGATGGAATGTGAGCAGGATGACCAGGACTGGCTGTTCGATCCATGTAGCACCCAGTCAGAGAAGCCCAAGACAGTGGCGGGGAGTGCCCCTAGTGTGGGCTGAGGCTGTGAAAATCGAGCCGGCTGATGTCATCGCTCTGCCATACGTCATTCCTTTCTGATACGGTGCTTCATGAACACCACTGGGCAAAGATACTTGTCAAGTACTCAGGACACATCAGGTTTGCAACTAGTTTCTGCCACTGTTCTGCTGCAGTTTGTGTAGCTCGGCAGGAATGGACGATCACCCATTCGTGGGTAGCTGTTCCCCCATAGCCTGCATGCACTTATGTAGACTGGTGCATGACAATTGCAGCACTTGTGTGAGAGCTGGCCTGGCATGGCAGCTGAAGAGTAGTATCCGGACCAACGGAGTGCTGCCGGAAGAAGATAATACGTCGGTGTCTGTCGTCGCCATGGCATCGCCGATCCTGCGAACAGTGGGGTCACCAGCTATCCTTTGCTGCTGCCGCTGCACAATTTTGATCTGTACGGTGTAAAAGCATTTTTATAACCAACATGTACATTAGAGAGAACAGAGGAGGAGAGGGAAGAGGAAGAGACTTTGAGAGAGATTCATTTATATAGTTGGATTGGTTGGTGAGACACTCACATGATCTGCTCCTTTGCCTGATTTATTCTTGTTACGAAAGTTGGCACGTTACCTTATCTGTCTTTGTGTATATATAGTAGAAACTTTCTTTAGTTTTACATCCTTGCCTGAGGTTTGTAACGGCTGAGAGTCAAATGTAGCCATCTCTGTCACTTGTGCACGGTATGAGAGTAAATCGGGAAGTTAAAACTGCTTCTTCCGTGCTGTTCTGCATGCGCATGATGGTTCTCTTCTGTCGGCTCCAGAGGGAAATTGCAATCACCGTCATTTCTATGAGTTCTTGTGCTTGAGCGTTGTTTTCTAGTAGCACATGTATTGCAAGATTTTGAGTAATACCTCCTTAAAACGCATTCATTCCTTAAAAACTTCATTGTAAGGAAAATTTCTACTCTTGCAGGTCTGATTCATTCTAATTTTTAAGTATCTTCCTTAAAAATGCAGTCACTTTGTAAATTTGAGTAAACTAGGGCGTTCTGTCAGTCCAATGGAAACTCTGGCTTCATGGAGCCTGATCTTTTGAAAAATTCAAAATCTTACTTTCAAAGTTTCAAAATATTCTAAGCAAAAATCTACATGTAGATAATGTCGAACTCTACCGTTGTGCAAGAAATCAATACAAAATAATTTGAATTTTAGGCTACACAAAAACATAAATCTGATAAAGTTTTAGTTTTTTGAATGTGCGCTGTTTATCGCATCCAGATCCATAACTTTGTTATTTTTTCTCAGCCTAGAATATAAACTATTTAATATTGATTTTCAATAATATAGTTCATCATTATCTACATCTAGGAATTATTTTCTAAATTTTGTGAAACTTACAAATGCATTTTTTAATTTTCCAATAAAAAGGCTCCACTCGGTGTCCTATCCTACCTAAAGATGCCATTTTTGCTCATGGATACATACTAGACCCGTATAGGCACATGTTTGAACCCATTAGCACCTAGCCTATCGAGAACTTGCCTGTGGCAGGATGGTTAAGAGGGTTGTTGTACCTCCAGCCCAACAGAGTTCAAATCACAGGTTTGACGCTGGTGTTTCTTATTTAGGTGTAATATTGTTCAGTGGGAGGCGACGTTCTCGTCGACAGCGAGACGCCCGTGGTGACTTCATCAATCTCAAGACCTGCCGCCGGCTCAGTTTATCGAAGGTGCTCATAGAGATAGGGTGTGCATGCGTGCGTTTATAGGGTGAGTGTATACGCGTGTATGTGAGCGTTGCGTTGTACTGTGTTTCGCAAAAAAAAAGGTACCTAGCCTACCATCAAATCGTGGGTAGACCATGGATATAATCGCGTCTCAGGCCTCGTTATTTTTTTTGTGGGATTGAATCCAGACTTGGAACCGATCCACGTATGGATTGGGTTAATCCCTTCCCTTCACCCAAACCCCACTAACCCCTATTAATTCTTCCCCTTAATCACTAGCACATCTCAGCCCTTCGGTTAATCCCAGCCTCTCAGGTGACTCGATCATGGTTGGAATTTTTTTCTTTCAGCACCCGTGCGACCGCGCGGCGTCCTGGAAATTCGTCCAGACGTTCGCTGGTGATGAAAATCTTCCAGATCGAGTTAGCACAAGCTGGCTGGGATGGATTGGACCAATAATTCCATCCGGGACTAAACGAAGACCTCAATTTGGGTGGGCTGAAAAAAAATACCACACCGGGCTGGAAAACCAGGATCGGGCCACAATCCAGATTAATCCCTGTCTCTTATAGGGATTAAACGAACGAGGCCTCATGGGTATGTCAAAACCCTAAACGTTTGGAATAGATATATACTCCCTCCGTTCTAAATTAGTTGACTTGGGTTTGTCTAAATACTGATATATCTATACTTGTTTAGTGTCTAGATACATTCGTTACTAGACAAATGCAAGTCAAGTAATTTAGAACGGAGAGAGTACTTGTCTACTTCTTTTATTAAGTGGAGAGGAATATTTTCCTTCGGTTTAATGTGATTTTGAAATTATGATAATTGTCATGTCCTGGAGGCTGGAGCACTTTTTTATGGAGTTGAGACAATTGTTTTTTATCGAATGTGGTACCGATCTTTTCCAATTGATTTTCCCCCCAAAAAATCACCAAAACCTTCCCAATCTTTCCACGGCGAATCCACACGCTGGATGCTTGATCGGCCGAATTCAAACTTTTTTTCTTGACAAAGCTTCGCATAATTAGTCTTGTCAAAGTTTTTCTTTTTTCTTTCCGTGGACAAAGTAAAGCATGGCAGCACGGAGCCGATGAGTCGAGGAGGATGCATGGATCATCGAGTGCGGCTAGCAGCGTGTATTGGTACGTGTATGGATGGAAGTGGAAGTGTGTACTTGAAAAGGCTGGCCTGTCCGGGGGCACGCATGCAGAAGCAAAGCAAGCACGACGACGAAGTGGCAGTGGTGGTGGCGGAGGTTACACACCGTCATGTCGTCACCGGCGCAAACGCCAGCCATGATGGCGCCGGGCGTGTTTATCCCCCACCACAACCACCGCTCCGCTCTCACTCGCGAGTGAACGGTGACATATTAGGATGACTCCAACGGGCCGACGTATCGAGTCCGCGCGCGTCCGTCCCTGTCCGCGTGAGCCAAAAACACGGCCCAACGGAGCGACGTAAACGGACCGCGGTCCGTTTTTCTGTCCGCCGCGACGCATTCCTGGCCCAAATTTGGGCCACGGATGCGTCGGGCGCGGACGCGCGGCGGAGCGCAATTGTGTCCTCCTCTGGTCTGCACTTCGGCCTCGGCCTCTCCCAAAACCCCAGTCCACACTCCAACCCTAGCCATGGCCGATGCAGCCGCCGCCTCCGACGCTGGACCTGCCGCCGCCGGCCCCGCCGCTGGATGTGCGCCCAAAGCTGCAAAGAAACCAAAGAAGGAACTCACCGACGAGCAGAGGGCCGCAAAGACCCTGAAGCGGGGCGACCGGAGGAGGAGGTTGAAGCAGGAGAAGCTCAACGCCGCCCAGAAGGCCGCCGCCGTGCCGGAGGACGAATCTGACCTCGTGTCCAGGGCCGCGACCGCTGCCCTCCTCCTGATTGGAATTACCCCGACGGCGGCCGCGGTCGGTGTGGCGACTGCGGCGGCCAGCTCCAACGCCTCGGCGGCCCGACCGCCAAGGACGAGATCTTCTGCGACGGCACCATCGCCACCGTACGGGTACCTTCCGGGAACCATGCCGCCGCGGGTTTCCCCTACCTTAGGCGAATCCGCGCCCAGCCCAGTCGAGGTACCTCCTCTTGATCTGAACACGCCTACTACACCATTGGTCGGACACTCACAGGCGGCGCAGACTGCGGCCGCGCGTGCAGCTGCCCCGGCAGTGGTCGCCCCGGCGCGTAACCTGTTCGGCGAAATGCCCAGGCCGTCGCCGGGTGACCCCAGGTACTTCGAGGAGGTCCATGATGAAGGGGACGATGTCCTCCAGGACATGATCAGGGACAACAACGAGTACGCCGAGGACGATTACGATGCCGACGATGATGAAGTTCCGCCGACCGACCCCGATGTGATCAACATCGACAATGAGCCAGTTTTCGAAGAAGAGCTCGAGACCCAAGCCCGGGCCATGAAGAGAAAGATGAGCCAAAGGGGCGCCTCATTCACGGCCGAGGAAGACGTGCTCATTTACGAGTTCTGGATCGAGGTTGGAACCAACCAAATCCTCGGGGCGAAGCAAAGAGGGACGGCATATTGGGGCCGGTTCACCAAGCGCTACAATGAATGTAGAATCCTACCGCCCCACAACATTCAGACGCAGCGGACGGATGTATCTATCTCCAAGAGGTGGCTCCACATATCCGCGGAGACGAGCAAGTTTTGCGGCTCCATTGAAAATGTTCAAGCCCGGCCAGCAAGTGGCTTCGGAGTGAATGAACAGGTGAGTTTTGTGGCTCCTCTTCCCTTCTTTGGTTGCAAGCTTTGAAAACCTTGTACAATTTGTATGCCCAGGTGTTGCAAACATTGGAAATTATTTTGGTTACTATAAATTTGTATGCCCAGGTGTTGCAAGCTTTGGAAACCTTCAAGAGGCAATACAAGAAGGCCTTCACCTTGACCCATTGCTACCGGGCACTCAAGGACCAGCAGAAATGGAAGGCCCTCTACGCCTCCCTCAAAAATGGTGGACAACCCCTTGATAAGGGAGAGGACACAACGGAAAAGGAAGGAAGGCCAAGGGGGAAGAATAACTCGAAGGCCGAGTTGAAACGAGATGCAACAACCCTTGCATTGCAAGAGACATTGAACAGGTTACTAACCCAAAAGGACAAGGCTGCCGACAAGAAGGAGGAGAGGAGAGAAAAGGAACGCCTAGAGAGAGAGACGGCTTCCAAGCTCTTCTTAGCAGAAGAAGAGACTCGACATAGAAGAAGAAAACGCCCGGACAAGAGCAAGGGAAGCCGATGCAAGAGCCAAGGAGGCCGAGGCTAGGGCCATGGAGGCCGAGGCAAAAGCAAAGGACATTGAGCTCGCCCTACGCCAAGAGGAGGCCAGGATCATGGACATGGATCTCTCGGCCTTCACCCCTACGAAGAAGGCCTACTACCTCAAGAAGCAAAGGTACTACATGGACCGAGATTGATCAAATCTCGGTCGTTTTACTTATGTTGCATGCCGGTGTTGAACTATGGCCGATATGGCCGGAAAAACATGGCCGATGGCCGGAATTTGTAATATTTTGGGCATGTATGCAGACATGGCCCTATGAGGCCAGGATTATGTTTTATTTTATATTAATATGCTTGCTATTTGTTGTATTGTGATCACAATGGCCGAAAATGATCAAAAACCCTGGCCGGGCGGACTCGATGCGTCGGCCCCGTTGGACGCACTGGCCGGAAAGGGACGGAGCTGGGCCGGACGCGCGTCTTTTTGCCGACGCAAACGGACAAAACGCGGACCAAACGCGCGTCCGTTTGCGTCGCCCCGTTGGAGACATCCTTACATCCTGCCTGTAGAGGCAAGAGTCTTTGCTGCTGTTGTTGCCTCTGACGATGCGTTCCATTCCGTTTCCATCCGGCTTAATGCTGCCCTCTTCTTCTGAATCATCGTGCTGCTCCTTCGACGCGTAATTCAAGTACAGAACCATCTGATCTAAACAAAACAAGAAAAAAACAATCATCCATCCGTCCCTGTGCACGGGGAGCGTGCATGCGCGCGCATCGTGGAGGTCCACTGACTAATGATGCGCTAATGATCCATAGTGCTGGAGTTTGGGCTACTGTTGTGCTACTGCAAGTGTTTGCTTTGGGCTTTTGACGGCTTCAGGGAAGGGCTAATGCATGCTAATTAAGCAGCTGATTGAGTGATCGATGGCGTCGAGCAACTCCGCCGCCCCGATCAATCGCTCACCGCCACCGAGCTGATCATTTCGTCACGAACAAAGGCTCTCAGCAAGTCCGGCCGTTTCTCGCTACAGCTTCACCTCACCGGACTATTGCTCAGTTTGATTTTTTGAAACATCAATGGCTACATCCAGATCTTTTTGAAACTCACAAATATGATTTTTGAATTTTTTTAAACGAAGGGAGCGCTGAATCTCGAGAGGCAAAAACACTTTCGGGGTTGAATTAACCGGTGATCAGCTATAGTTTACACGAGATCGGTCAGCGTCCGTATCTCTGTTGCCTGTTGGGGATCGGCGTCGACGTGGTCGCCGCAACAACCACCGCGCGCCCTACCTTACTGGTGCCACGACTCGCGAGCAGAGTAGCATCTCAGCATCACACAAGTGCATTGCTGCTTTA
Source organism: Poa pratensis (assembly GCA_947311845.1). Lineage (NCBI taxonomy): Eukaryota > Viridiplantae > Streptophyta > Magnoliopsida > Poales > Poaceae > Poa > Poa pratensis. Next base: position 32,837,928 of record CAMZMU010000112.1, read on the forward strand.
CAACGTCCCTCGGGGCCTCTTGCACTAGTTTTTTAGACGGGACCTTATAAGGAGTGTGGGGTTTGCCCATCTGGAGAGATGGGGCGGATGAATCATCGCTTGCACCCCACTCCACAGATCCATCGATGTGGATATTCGCTACTGCCGGCTCTCTCCTTCCTGGATGGAAACTACAAAAGCGGTAGGTTGTTGGCTTCCGTCCAAATTCACTATCTCGTACGTGCGCAGCCGACACCTTTCTAGCTCTACCCGGCCCTGCAATGCATGCATGCCAAGTTTGGTCCTCAAGCCAACTCTGTGTCCCCTCGATCTCTCGCGATATAATTTTCCTAGAGAGTACGTATCTATTTGTCGGTCGACTGATTTTCATTTCGGGCACACCAGAATTTTTGTAGCCAATCATTCGTTGACACGTGCAGAACCATGGCCCACTCCAAACAACAACCCAACGCGGAAAAAATGTTCAGATTTGAATAGTGTTGAAATTCAAAATTTGTTCATGTTTGAAAAAAGTTCAAATTGGAAAATTGTTCACATTCGTTTTTTTTCTTCAAATTCGGCAGTTGTGCCTGGCGTGAATCTCAAACACTGTGGGAATATCAAAATGTCAAGGCGAATGAATTGGCCGTTTTGTCACCTCGATTGCAAACTTAAAAACACCAATGCGAACGCATTTTCTTCGTATTCGAGAGAAACCATTGTGGATTACGTTTTTGGGAGGGACCAAATTCGGTCAAAAGTCACCTGAGGGGCCATTAGTTGTTGAAGTTTTCCAAAGAGCCATTTAGAACAAATTATACTCTCGCATGCGTGCGTGCGAGAAAAATAGATGTGACATGTTTTATCAGTCGTTCTGTATGTATTTTCATTTATTCATTGGCGAACATATTTATTCTGGGAGTGTCTTTTTCCACCGATCATAAGTTGACGCGTGGACATTTAATGCCAACTTTGGTATTTTTGGGTGTGATTGCTATTGCGCCCGCTAGAATAGGGCGAGGTCTCTTGAGCTTGATTATGTGGTTCTTTCTTCTGCGTTGAAATGTGGGGATGATTATGCAAAAAATAACGCCGTCATGTATCCGCACAAGGACAACTTGGACCAGTTAGACTACCCATAGTGGGAGTAACATAGCTAGTAACATAAGTGCCACATAAGCACAAATGATGATGTGGCATGTAATTAAAGAAAAGAGAGACGGTGATGGTATCATAGGTAGATACCGTAACATAACGAATTTCAAGACAAGATGAGTTTATAGGCTAATAAATGCATGATTATATGATACTAAACATATGTTACTACCCACTATAGAGGTAGTACCACCGCAGAGGGAAGTCGTTGCTGCTGTCTGACTACCCGTTCCATTCCGTTTTCATCCGGCTTAATGCTGCCCTCTCTTCTTCTGAACCATCGTGCTCCTGCCGCCTATAACTCAAGTACAGAACCAATCATCCATCTGATCCGATCTAAAAGAAAAAACAATCATCCATCCGTCCCTGGTCACGGCGCGCGTGCATGCGCGCGCATCGTGGAGGTCCACTGACTAATGATGCACTAATGATCCGTAGTGGTGATGGTGTTTCGATAGTACTGTACATAATTACTCTTATCTACTAACGTTGTAGTACTGCAAGTGTTGGCTTTGGGCATTTGAGGGCTTTAGAGAAGGGCTCATGCATGCTAATTAAGCAGCTGATTGAGTGATCAATCGCCCACTGCACCGCCACCGAGCTCACATTTCGTCACGAACAAAGTCCGTTTCTCGCTACAGCTTCACCTCCTTGAAACAGGGTTTCTTTCTGCTTTATAAATAAAGCAACATGCCAAGCACCTCGAAACAGGGTTTCTCCCCGCTTTATAACAACATGCCAAACAAGTACATACAAAGTCACAAGCATAAGAAAAAATCTAGAAAACTACAGCTACAGCTTCACCTCACCGGCCAATTGCTCAGTTTCAGCACGTGCATCACGCGGTGGTGCCGTGCATGGCTGTCGGCTACCGCCAGATTTTGGTAACGACACGCCGTGGTCTTTTTTTAGATAAAGAGAATATATTAATATCACGGGTCTTGGCGCAAGCAAACGCGTGAGCTGCGACCACCTCCAGCCCATCCTTGACATAAGTCGTCGGTGACGGTGAGTACGTACGTCTGGTCCTTTCCGTGTACGTACATCACTGGTTTACTTTACAAGCATAAGTCAGCCGCAAGCAAAACAGTTCCTCGCACAAAAAGGAATGTTCTAGTAACAAAACATTTCACATCGATCGATCTATCGTGCATGGTGCAGGGTTGAATTTCATTATAGGGGTTGATTTGACTGGTGATCAGCTATAGTTTACATGAGATCGGTCAGCGTCCATATCTCTGTTGCCTGTTGGGGATCGGCGTCGACGTGCTCGCTGCAACCACCGCCTTACCTTACTGCTACTATGTACTTGCGAGCAGAGTAGCAGTAAGGTAGACTGCTACTGCTGCCCTCTGGTCCCGAGTAGTAAGGTAGACTACTATGTAGGAGTACTTGCGAGCAGAGTAGCATCTCAGTATCACACAGGTGCACTGCCGCTTTACAACGTCCCTCTTGCACTAGTTTAGACGGGACCTTGCTTCCGCTTACGAGGAGTGTGGGGTTTGCCCGGAGCACAGGGGAGAGTAGAGAGATGGGATGGATGAATCGCTTGCACCCCACTCCAGAGATCGATGTGGATATGGTCATATGGCCAAGAAGATATCTAGTGATACAACCGGTTAGCTGATACAATGCATTTGGAAGAAGCTGGGCCGTTTGATCTTGTACGTAAGGACAGGATCAACACCCCTGTGAGGCTCGGTCCCCTTGTGGCTGGATATGCAAAAAACACCCTGCTTTATTTCATATTGATCGAACAGCCTTGTCTTCATCCTGTACCTGTTCGCTACCTGTTCGAGCTTTCCTCCTCCAGTTCGAACTTCAAACTGCAAGAGAAGCCCCGATATCAAATGGTGTTCTAGGGTTAGCTGGAGCATCTAGAATAGGAAAGCACAGATGCAGCCCGAGCAGGACCTTGCGCCGCCGCCGCCGCCACTGCATCTCATTTTAGTGCCTCCACCTTCGGAGCATGAAGCTCATCCTTCGCTCGCCGGATCTGGACCCGCCCCCTCGACCTACGGCGCTGGATCTTCCCGTAATGGGGATCCGCTTGCACCACCAACCGATTCCTCGAGGAGTAGCTTCAAGTTTGGAGGAGCAGAAGTCAATTTGGTCAGTTCATCCCTTTAAATTTTGCAACGCTGCTACTATTCTGTTGTACATGCCTATTCGTTCTGCAAATTTGGTCAGTTTCTTCTCCTGTGGTTCATTGCAGAAAGCACCTGTAATTATTTACCGGTTGTGTCATCAGAACTAATCAGAGCTCACTCTTGTGCCCCAGTGGTTTTTCCCGTTAGAAAAAATCAGAGCTCACTCTTGTTTAATTTTACCTGAACAGCGTAGTAGCACCACACAGTTCAACAGGGTAAAGCTTCACCGTTCTCACTACACCAAAATGGAGCGCAATACGCACCTAGTTTACAGAGCACCTATGTAACATATATTTGCAGCAAAACCAAGAAAAATTTCTCCACGACGCAATGCTCTGATGCAATCCACACGTATGCAGTATCCACGGGAAAATCCATTAAATTAACAATCCTATGGAGTTGGGTTACGTTTCTGCTCCAAGTGGTTAGACCATCAGAGTACATGTTTTGAACTAGTTTCAGACCATCTAAACTTTCTTCATGAATATCCCAAGTTGTATGCAATTATTTCTTCAGTTACTGATGCCCACAAGGGTTGTTGTGTGTTTCCAAATTCATGGGAGAAACATGTTGAAACTTCTCTCTGTGACAGCTAATTGTTCGTGAGAAGAAACTGAATTATTTTATCTCTCAGATGCGATTGCAGTAGCTATTTATAGATTTGGGCGTGTCCAAGAAAATTAACAAACTCACAATGCTTCAACAAATGTAGATAAAGTTCACTTTTGGTAATATTGGTACTTACATTTACAGAGTTCTATGGAAACTTCAAAACTAGTAGGACTAGTAGATAAAGTTTACTATTGGTCTTTGATTTGTTTTGTAATGATGTTACAACACAAATTTGGTTTTACAGTGTGGGACATTACTGTAAAAGTAAATCTTGATAGGAATAATAACTAACTGTTCATCTATAGGCACGTTTAGTGTTTTGTTGTGTGACAAGAAACTTAATTACTTGTATCTGAAATGCAAGTGCAGTAGCTGGTGTTAGGATTGGATGTGGCCAAATAAATTGACAAAGTCACAATGGTTCAACGAGTCCAATGGAAAATTTGGTTACATACATATGTAATTAAATATGAGCTAGGTGAAGCTTCAAGTATGTGAGTTGTAACTTATTTAACTTGTCTCCAAATTTTATTTGTACCTTACAGCCCATGATGGAGCCATTGGAAAGCTTTGCTCAGAGTGTAGGATCAACCACGGCAGTAACACTCGCAGATGATGCTGAAAGCAGTTTCAAGGTACATGTTTTGTTGAAATCTGTAACTAAATCTTATTTTACCAAATCACTTTCATTTATTCCCTATTCATAATTTCAATAGGGTGCCACCTGGCGCGGTACAGCTGATTCTGATAGTTACACGACACCAAAGAGATCAAGTAGCCTCCCATTTTCTGTAAGTATCGTGTAATGCTCACATTGGCCCCATCCTTATGTACTTACAGTGTGTAATGCTCACCTTGGCCCCATCCTTTTGAACTTACATATACATATGTATTTTCCAGGGGTCAACATACGAGCCTGATTGCGACGACACATTGCAGCCTAAAATTGGCATGGTTTTTGATAGCTGGGAGGACGGAGAGGCGTTTTACACAAGATATGCACATCTTGTGATTTGATAGCTGGGAGGACGGAGAGGACTGAGGTCAGATTAATATAGGCTTTCAATCTTCTTGCACCCCAGCCTCTCTGCCAATATTTTTCATTGTGATTTCTTTTGTGCAGATTGTTTCATAGAATATACAACCTAAGATGTTGTTCAATGTGTGCCTTTCCTCTTCCCAATTATTACATTCACTAAATGGCCGCTTTTAAACTTTCTTGGTAATGCAAATATTTGATTGCTTGATGTCGAAAATGCATATGCATCCTTCCAAACTCCTAGTTAATTCCGGTTGAGGTTTTGTCCAGTAGTATCTTACAAGACTACAGTAACATACATGCTCATTTTGGTTTCTCTTATGCCTCTGATCCGAATCGTTCTGTACTTATGATGAGGATGTGAAATGTAGTTTATGTTACATACTTATACGGAACATATTTTTTTCCTAACTATATCCCGAATACTCTTCTATTAGCTCTTTATTTCTCTGATTATGATGGTTTGTTTCAAATATATGATTGTTTCTTATTCTTGCTTTTGTCCTGTAGGTTCGCTGCTGTGCTTGGATGTGGATGGCCATGGAACAAGATGGTCCATAATTAGTGTAGTATTATATTTAGTTATTCTGAACTTACAAGCAAATTGATGTGTTTGTGAACCGCTTAATTATGTTGTAGATGTTCTGCTGTACACGGTGAGATTAATAATTATTGTGAAAGTATGTTAGTGTTCCCGATGATCCGCTTGTTTAAAAGAAGTGTCGAGTACATTAAAAACTTGTTTTTGTTAAGAAATCAAGTTAAACACAGGTGATTTCAAGCAGCTTCTTCTTTTAGTTCCAGTGTTCCCCTTTGGCTAGTTGGTCTTGCATCCATTTAATTCTGGAACTCTGTTTTTCCCACTTTGTTATTCTTCTACACTTTGCTTGTGTGTATGAATGAATTGGGCCACCTCAAACTGATGCATGTGTGTATGGATGAATCGGTCAATATCTATTTTTTTTAGTTAGAGGGATATATTCGAGTTATGTCAAATTTAAAAGATGACCATAAGTCGTTATTTACACAACTCAGAATGATAATAGCTAAAAAGCTTCAAAAGTTTTCCTTATATCTTCTTTTCCTGAATGTGAAGTGATAAAAAAATATATCGAATCATTGCTCCCGAGTGACAAAATCTGGCGTGGATATATGCATAACATGTAATGCAGATTTGAAATTCACAAACAGCAAATAACTCTGATCAAGTTTTTTACAGGAACGTTCCAACTTGTAGCAAGTCAAAGAACTAATATAATTTGGATGTAGAACCAGAAGTTCACCGACACGAATAGGAATCACCATCTGAACAACCAGCGTGTTAGTGTCTGAAAATTTTGACCTCTTCTTTTCTAACACCGAATCATTCCACCTGAGCATGTGTTCTAGTGTCACACGACTTCTGAACATGTAGTAACCACGACGTGATACTCCTGAAGTTCTGCAAGCTGACGCCTTCACCACTGGAATCGTCAACATAAAGAAAGCACGTTACTTTGTGAAACTAAATCGTACAAATATGCAACCAGCATAATAAAAGGTACGTGTTCTTCCATCAAATAGTAAAAAGGGCATTCCTTACACATAATTAGTATTCAAACCAGTATAATAGTGTTATTTAACCAAACGCCACAGAGAACATGAATTTATAAGTAATATGAGTATGATATGCACTCCAGTTGGTAGCTATTAATTTGAGAAAGGGCGCGTGTTCTAGCTTAAATAGCAGTAGCGCGAAAAAACCTAGTGGAAATGATACAACCACAAGGAATGGCCAGCTCCCTTGTTCCACACACAGGGCTATGATTAAACCAGAATGCAAAGTGGCATTGATATACTGTGATTTCGTATAAAGCAGTCATTCCTCCAAATGCTAACAGAGATGTGATGTGATCGGTGATATACTGTTTAAAGTAAACATGATGGAATCAGGGGTTCTGGTTGTGCATGTCAATCCTGATACAAGGTTGCAAATATTTTCTATAGCTAACGAGCTTCAGATGATGACCAGTGGCTATATCTAGTTTGTAACTGATTGGCTAGTTACTGTCCTGGACTCCTCAAGTTCTGGGTATAGGGAAAACATTACTTATGTGGAAGGATTAATTATGCTTCGTCAGCACATTCCTGATTCTGATACCAAGAAGTTTTACTCAAAAAGGAATATTGCGGCTTGCAAAAAAAAAATGCTTCTGGTTTGAATTCGTATAGTTTTATGCTTATGAGACTCTGTTTGGATTGTTGCCCATGCTATAGATCAATTTCTCAATAGTGGGCAGCAGATCAACTTCTCTGCAGATCCAAGATTGCACGATTCGGATGGAAGCATCACTCTGTCAGCTCACAAGATATTCGATGGTGGTGAACACTTGCTACAACAGTTTCTGCTCACAAACTTTACATGCCCAACAGGTCTAGTTCAGTTTGATTCAGAACACAATTTGGTACACCCAGCTTCGATGTCCCATAATTACTTTGATTAATAACGTGCACTATAGATCGGAGTTCAGCCCTGAAACAACAACCGGCTACTGATAAATACAATGTGGGCATAATTTGCAGGAGGAATATAGCAGCATCGTAGCAAAATTTCAAGGGATGAACTAACCAAATCGACTTCGGCTCCTCCAATCTTCAAGCCACTTCCCGAGGATTCGGTTGGTGGTACAAGCACAGCTCCATTATGTCCAGCGTCGCAGGTGTAGGGGGCGGGTCCAGATCCGGCGGACGGAAGAGGCGCTTCGTGCTCTAGAGGCGCTTCGTGCTTCAGAGGCGGAGCAACTAGGACGAGATGTAGTGGCGGCGGTGACGGCGGCGGCGCAAGGTCCTGCTGGCCGTGCTCGGGCTGCATCTTTTCTTCCCTGTTCTAGGTGCCCAAGCTAACCCTAGAACTCCATTTGCTTTCTTTTCTTTTTTAACAGAGCGAGACTTCTCTTGCGCGTCGGACTGGAGGTACAGGAACAGGTAAAGACGAGTTTCTTTGCTCAATATAGAATAACCTAGGGGGTCTTCTGCATATCCGACAACAAGTGGACCGAGCCTCACACGGGTGTTGATCCTGTCCCTGCGTACGAGATCGAACGGGCCATGTTCTTTGACATGCATTGTATCAGCTAACAGGTTGTATCACTAGATCTTCTCTCGCAATGCAATCTCTCTGCTATTTCTTTCGTGGAAACTTCAAAGCGGTAGGTTGTTGGCCCTCCGTCCAAATTCATTCCCTCATACAGTACATACGTGCGCAGCCGACACCTTTCTAGCTCCACCCGGCCCTGCAATGCATGCATGCATGCCAAGTTTGGTCCTCAAGCCAACTCTGTCTCTCCCTCTTCTGTCCACTCTCAAACATGCACTGGAAATACGTGTTTTTGTTGTGTCCACCACGTATTTTAGTACTTGTAGGCTTATTGCTCCTTTTATGTATAATCGAAGTACGGAAAATGCTTTTGGCTCCCGTGCTCCTGCTAGTTTAATTTTTTTAAAGTAATATTTATGAGTTTAAAAAAATTCTGAAAAAATCCGGATGTAGCCACATTCCACAAACGTGTAAAATATCAATCTCAAATACTTTGTATTATGGGCTCCACAAAATAACAAATATGATAAAGTTTAGAGATTGAAAAATACGCTTACCAGATCTACACTTTTGTCATTTTTGTGTACCTCGAAATACAAAGTATCTAAAAATTATTTTGGCAAGTCTATGGAATAAGTCATTGGCAACTTCCATATATTTTTTCAGAATTTTTTAAAACTAAGAAAATATGGTTTTTGATTTTTTTTTTAAATAGCAGAAGCACGGGAGCTCGGTAGGCAAAAATTTCCACTAATGAAAGTATATTTGCCAGAAATCGAGTGCGCACAAACCCACTTTCCTAGAGGTGTCGTACTTGTTATAAAAGCTCTGATTGCTTCCCAAATCGTTTGGAATTTTCTTACATTCCAGTCCACTATAATTATTTGCCATACCATTCGAAAAACACACAGAAAACATTAACATATTAAAACACAAGTTCTCAGTCGACAAAAATAACAAAAATCATGAAACGTATAATTGAAGAAACAATAAATTATATTTAAAGTGCAACCGACCAATAAAATTTTAAAAACATCAAACATATTTTAATAGTGTAAATTTACACAATTAAGTACCACTTTGCATAGTATTAAAAAACAAGTGTATATTTGAAGTGCAATGAACCAAATTTTTTAAAATGAAAGTAAACAGAAATATTTAGTTGCACATTCAAAGTATAACGATTTTGCCTTTTTAAATGTGCGATAGGTGTAGAGTAAAGTGCAACCTAAATGCATCACTTTTAAACAAATTAAAAAGATAATTTTCTACCAATGCTCAACTTACATGATTTTTTCCCGTAATTTAGAAAAATAACTAACTTTATACTATTTCATCCCAAAAACTAAATAAAACAATATACTTTTTTTGTTAAATTTTAGAGAATATAAGTTGATGGTCCTCTATCGCATTTTTCCATGTAAAGCCATAGCAGCGTGTACAGCGCCGGCCGACAAGACCATTTTTGCACTGCACTCTCCTATTCTTGAACCTGCATGCATGCGAGCTTGGTGTTCAAGGCAAGTGAGGAATGTTTCATGTGGCCATGTTGCACGCTTTTAATATTGCCATATTGCATTTTGTTTCAGAGTCATACCCTTGATTTTTCCTGAATAAAGTGCATGTGAACTTTCCCTTTTCCCCTGTTTTTCGTTGAACGGCAGTGACGGGTGGTTGGGTTGGAGCACAGGCTGACTTGTTAACCTCGCCAAAATCCGAGTATATAGTATCAAATTGCTGGTGTAGATTTCGGACTATGAGCTTGCTTTTCAGAAGAGAAAAACAAGTCAAAAAGGGGCCCTGACCCTGAAGAATCTCAAAAGCATTGTTATTTATTTCGTTCCAGATTGTTCTGGGATAGTACGAATCATTCAGCCCGCAGATAATAAATGGTTGTATTGTACGCATGCTTGGAGAAGCAACGCTGAAGTTTTTGTTTTGTTTTGACGTAAGCAACCCTGAAGTGATCATGACACATGCAGGCATGGACACACGCCCTAATCTCCCCGGAAAAAAGAAAAGATAAAAAGAACACACCCTCTAATCTGCAAACCATCCAAAAGCATATACGAGTACTTCTATTTTATTTTCCCTTACGATTTATTTTTTTGACATTATTTTTCTTTACAACTTTGTTGGTCGAAGTGCGTCTGCGGTGACTCCCCTCGCTAGCCGCCACCCGAGCCCCTCCTCCCCCCCCCCCCCCCCCCCCCACAACTCTCCTGATCTTCCTTTCATCGTCGCTGGAGGATGCCTACAACCTTCCTTGGGGGGCGGTGACGGGGCGTTCTCTTCAGTGGTGTGATGCGATTGTGGTGGCCACGGAGGGCGCACTGACGAGTCACAAATGGGCACACTAGCGAGGTGCATGGTGGGCGCTATGGCATGGCGGCGTACGGTGATGGGAGGCGGAGTGCGCGAAGCGGGCGGGCCGCTCGTGGGCCCATGCGGCCCCGAATGCGATCGGCAGGCTCATCCCGGTGTGGCCATGAGGCTCGTGAATCCACCCCATCCCCCTCTTCTCTCTCTCTTTCACCGTCTTGTGGCTCTCTAGCATTATGTGTGCGGAAGCATGCTTGCGAGTTAGATCTGACGGGTTCTAGGCCCGAGGAAGCTTATGATGGGCTTGGCGGTGGCTAGGACGGTGGTGGTCTGTTGGCTGACCTGTAAGGCATTGTGATGCCACCATGGGTTCCTCTATTTGGTGCAACCCGACCTTCCCACTTCTTGGCGGCGGTCCTCTTCCAGGAGGTTTGGCTAGGTGGAGAGATACGACACTCTAGGTGAAAGCTTTGAACCGATGGGGGCCGATACCACGACGACAATGCTCATGGGCGTCATTTTAGCTCCTTCGTGTACCCTCGTGTTGGTGGTTGTGCTCTGTGGTGTAATTTAGTTTCGATGGTTCGACTACGTCTTTGGGGGACATAGGCAGGAGAGCGGTGCCGACGTGTTCTTCTATTCGGTGTGTTTAGGCCTAGTTTTGCTAGGTGTTTTCCCCGTTGTTACCATTTCTTGTTTTGTACGGTTCTTGGCATGGTTTCCTTAACAGGGCTAACTCTATCTTCTTAAGAGTATCTCCAACCACCCTTCTACTCTCCATTTGCCCGGGCGGACAACTCAGACAATTACCAGCAGAAATGCTGGACCCAACTGGAGCCCTCAAACCCAACCTAAATTTCTGCGCTCTCCGGCACCCTCAAACCAAGCCCATATGTGGGGTGGATATGAGGCAGTCCGGATACCCCGGACGCGTTCGCCACGTCACCTATGTTTTGTGCAGGACGAACCGACACCCTACAGCTCGTGCACAAGTCCATGACTTCAGTGGAGACGAACGTTCCTCGCTGCCGCTGCAATAACGCCGATGCATTGGCGGAGACCATTGGGCTGTCAGAGAGGGAGGCGGTGAAGAAGAATGTTGCCGAAGCCAATGTCCTCCGCCTCTCTAACGAGCAGGCCCAGACCGTCAGGATACTCGTCGGGCTCCCCTCCAGCGATGACATCAGCTCCGCCTTTAACCCTGCAAACGGAGATGGCAAGGGGAAGGGCAAGGCTCCTCGGTGATTCTCTCTAGTTTGTTCGTATGTTTATATGTCTATATTTCGCTGATTTTGTCCGTCTGTTTATATTTTGCTGAACTTGTCCGATGAACTTGCCCGTCTGTTTAATGTATGTTGTCCGATGAAAAATTGTGCTGCATACGTTGTGGATTTTTTTTTAGAAAAGGGGAGAAGCCCCAGCCTCTGCATCGATCGATGCACACAGCTTTTTATTGCATAGTTTGAGAGTAATTCAACGTTTACAAATCAAGGATCACATAAGGTTGAAACAAAAATCAACCATTGAATAATAGACGCCATCAGATTCCTATGCTCGGAGACGTCTAGTATGCTGCCACATAGCCCGGGAGAAGAAATCCTGTGCGACCGTCAGGATTCGGGCAGACCCAGTAACCATAAGTTCGCGTTGGTCCTGGGGCAGGAGATACGCCCACAGCTGAATCCAATGTGCTGCCATGTGTATAAACTGCATAATATGAAAATTCGAACATCTATTAAAAACAAGGTTGTTTCGACAATTCCATATAGACCAACAAATAGCTGAGACGCCAATACGAATTCGAGCCTTGGTCTTTTTATCAATACCATTCAACCAATTTCCAAACATATTTTTGATATTAGTTGGAGGTGGGATATTATATGTGGTAAAAACAACCCGCCAAATCAACCTAGCAAATGGACACGAAATAAAGAGATGTTCAATTAGCATACGTTGTGGATGATCTAGGGTTGCATAGATTTGAGTGGTGAGATTTGAAGGGGACAACTGCAAACCCCGACATTTGAGGGTTGGCCGACTTCTGTCCCTAGATATACAGGGGTCAACCCAGTCCGGTTGGAGATGCTGTAGATGAAGCACATATCCTCACTTCCCCTTTTTGATTGGTTTATACCTCAAACAAAGATGAATCATGATACGACCTAAGAGAGGAGAGACTGCACGATTAAGCCACACAAAAGGAGAGAGAGATCGTTGTGCTCCATCCACTAGCAAAATTGATGGCGCCAAATCAAGCCCACCCAGCATCCCCTCTCCCAACCTTTCGTGGTCGTTTCACGCCAGAATTTCCATTTGAAAAAGGAATGTTAACGCGATGCACGCCATCAAGATGAGCAACAAAAGATTAGGCCCCGAAGAAAAAGTAATCAGTCCAACATCAGATCGTTTTGGGCGGGATCGTGATTGGTCTCCACGATCCAACATACCAAAAAATCACCCACGCTCTGTACTGTATCTGTCTCTCCCTGCTTTCTCGCGCTACGCCTTTCTGTCTTTCTCTCTCACCAAACCTTGCCTTCTTCTCCGTTGGCTATAAGACGCGGCACTCGTGTAGCTCGGCTGCCAAAGCCAAGATCACAAGACCATTCTTTGTATACCCATCTCTCTCTACAGCTACACAGATCGAGTCTGTCGTCGTCGTCTCCGGATCCGGCCGCGATGAAGGACCGCCGAGGCAGCAGCTTCCCCTTCTCCATCGGCTGCATGTCGCAGTCCGCCGTGGCGGTGGCCGACCCGCTCGAGAAGAAGCCGCCGCCGCCGCAGGCCGACCCTCCCTCCTCCTCCGCCACCACTGCCACAACACAGGGTAATCAAATCAAACACTTCCTCCTTGTCGCAATTCATGTCATGATCGATGTCACGGGTACGTACTAACGAAAGCAGAACGTCGCCGTTCCATCAGGTCGGCGGTCCATTTCGGAGAAAGTGCCCGGAGGAGAACCCGGCGTCACCAGCGAGGAGAAGGCGAAAGCGGCAGCGGCGGCGGGGATCGTGGCGGCCGGGGTGCAGCGGCTGATGAAGGGAATCAAGAACCTGTCGCAGGTGTTCGCGGCGTACGACGGCGAGGAGGAGGACGAGGAGGAGGAGAGGGAGATCGTGATCGGGTACCCAACCGACGTGCAGCACGTCGGCCACATAGGCTGGGACGGGCTGAACAAGGTCGGGGGCTTGGGCATGGCCAGCGCCTTCTCCCTGCCCTCCTCCCTCTCCCTCCGACAGCTCGAGATCGCCATGGACGCCGGCGCCGGCACAGCCACCACGTGCACCAACTGAACCCGGCCTCCAGAGCAAGCACTTTCAGTTCCCTAGTGCCGTTAAGAAGCACATCGTTTCTGTGATGATGATGCAATAGATGAGTGATTTCAACTCTAGTTAATTCGCTGATGGTTGATTGAATACCTTATCATTTGCTATTTTTTCTGCTTCTTCTTAAAACTTTGGGTGAGATGAGAAGCATATGCATGGATTTGTGTATATATTATTATGCATATGCGGAGTTGTGTATATAGGTCGTTGGAATTTCTACATGCATCTCTGTGAGGCATGGGCCCCTCTCCTCTTCTATTCAATCAAGTTACTCTTAGTAAACCGCGGATGGTGAAAATCTTGTCAGGAGTGATGGGGATGAATTGCTGCTGCCGGTACAAACAATAATCGTGCAGGCATTCAAGCCTTCAGTGCTGGTACATGCATGCGTTCACGCATGTACTGGAATAATGGTTCAGGCGAATTAACTCATTTATTCATCATAGCCCTAGCTAGATGGTGCCAATGTTACACTTAAACTAAGAAAATGGTCATCCTGGCTGTCCGTGAGTACAGAATCATGATCAAATCTACTTTAAGATTAGAGAAGGACGACCAATATAAACGTTGACCGAAAAAATCCAGATGATTCAGTAACAATGAGTATAAAACACACCGCATATCAAGGGACTACCAGAAAATAAAAAAATATACTATTTTTGATTTATAAATAATTACAGATTTTGATAAAAATTCACTGACTAGCCACTACTATCTCAAAATACTCAGTAGCCACTGCGCTGTACAACAGGTAGAATGATGTCAACCGTGAGTTCTGATCCGTGACTGATGCGCCGAGTTGATGCGCTAATTAATTAGTCAGTATCACCAACCACTGATTAACAATGTTGCCACTGTATTCTTATACAGCAATAATGTGCCACTGTTGGAACGTGACTCACTACTATCTTCTTTATAGGTATTTGATCAATCCCACTTCAAGTTCCGGACAGATTAGCAGCCCGCCGAGGTTCTGGATCTGCTCACGCGAACACATTTCTGATGTTGATGCTTCGTTGCTACCAGCAGTTAGATTAATTAGGATAAGTACGTAGAGCCAGAATGTGGTACAACAATCAATTGGATTCCAGTGACTGTTTGGTTGATTAGGCAACATGATTATTTCAGAATATGAACAGGAAAAGCAGAACGTTATCTTTCATAAATGGGAGGACATAGTATACATATATGAATGTTCATATGGTCTGGCCCTACCTGTAATCCTCTGGGAAGGATAGGATCAGCTCAAATTTTGTTTTTATATGTGCTTAATTAACTGGGAAGGAAACAAGCAGCACAGTGGGGGCAGAGTGTTAGCTCTCAAGTCCTTTTTGTTTATGGTGAGCTTTGTTTCTGGCAAAAAGCCAGCCCGTGACAAACCTAACTGCATCATCATCAGCAATTCATCATCACACATTACTTTCTCGGTTGGTGATTGCCATGCATGAGCTGATTAAATCCCTAATCTAATTCTTCCAACCACAATCTGCTACTTTAGTCTCCTGTTTCGAGCCCCAGGTTCGGGTGGAGGCCTTAATCTGGAAATATTGTCACATATAGTCTGTTATTCTTGCACAATTAAAGAAATGGTGGTTGCATTCGCAATGATGCACTATGTGCTAGCCCTTCGGTACACGTTCTGTGGAATTTCCATGAATTCTTCAGCCGAGCTGATGTGGTTCTTACAAAAGCATGCAGTACTTGCTTGAGTAACCATGAAGGTGTACAGACTGCACCTGATGCTTCAGCTCTGTGAACCACAGCCGGCGACCCAGCGTTCTGAAGAGAACCAAATGGGGGAAGCTGGAAAAGAAAGGAACACCGAGGAACTGTTACTTACTGGCTAATTTACTTGTTTTCTTGAAAGGAACTATGGACAAAAGCAGGATATCATCATTACATTTCAAGGCACTTCATAGGAAAAGATTGCCACCTTCAATGGTCTATGCTTGGAACTCACAGGAGGCCACATGCCATAGGCGGATAGACCCTACATACAATTCAGCATCGTCTTGTAGCATCACAGCTAACTCTTTCTTCACGAGATGTACTCTTAATGTTTGGCTAGTAGGCAGTTAAATTGTTCTTTATACAACTGTCGTCCATATGTATCGAAAAAAGAAGCTGCCTATGCTCTGTTTGGGCTTATCACCCCGCATACTACATGGACACATCATGATTCATCAGTCCGTCTACCATCGAAATATCTTTGCCACATAGTTACCTTGAGATGGTAGAATAATCATCACAAGTTGCATACCATAATCGAGTTGAGTTCACCATCAGCTGCTCCACTGATTGTCATGCCCTGGTCCCTGACGTTAATTAAGTATGACAACGAATCCTGTGTTATGACTTCACCTGGGATCAACACAGGGATACCTGGTGGATACGGGCATATAAGCTCACCACAGATCTCGCCAAGGCTTTCCTCAAAGGGCACTGACCTTTTCTTTGTAAAGAAGGCCTCTCTAGGAGTCAGTTTCACAGAGAACTTACCTAATAGGCTATGAACATAAGTATGTTTTGTAAATCTGGATTCTTTAGCAGAGAAGTATTTTTCTGAGAGATGATTTGCAGCATGTACAAGCTTTTGAACATCTTCCCATCTGGTCCCTAAGTTGATTGCAAATGTAACTGCTTGTGTACCGACAAGCTCAGATACAATTTGATGCTCTTCAGCCAAAACATCATCTGCTTCGTATCCAGATAAATTAAGATCTGAAGCACTTAGTGTGATACGCAAAGGATCGATAGCAGCGAAGTCAGAAGCAAAGTTTGACAAGTTCAGGACAGATATCCCTGGGATTATCCTTAGCTGGTCTTTTGTTTCAAAAGCCATAGCCACTGGTTCATCAAAAGATCTCGCGTTCTCGCATAACTGAGCTCTTGCAGCATCTAAAGATGACAGAAGGAGGTAACTTGGGCTAGAGCTCTGGAGTAACTGGAGGCATTGGCTCACTTTATCTGCATCAACGAGACCTCCCGCCATGTGAAGCATCGAGGACTGTGTGAGCGAGCTCAGCACCTTGTGCGTGGATTGCACAGCCAGGTCAGCACCTTGCTCAATCGCTGTGCTTGGAAAATTGTCATGGAACCTGAAGTGCGCCCCATGTGCCTCATCAACTATAACTGGAATGTCTAATGGATGGCAAACATCGACGATACCTTGCACATTGCTGCATATGCCGTGATAGGTCGGTGAAGTAACAATAACATCACCTATTTTCTTCCCATCCTTCTGAAGGTCCTTCAGTGCTTCATCCACCTGTGACGGCGTTACACCACCAGCAATATCCCACCCAGAATTGTACTCTGGAACTATATATTTAGGCACCGCACCGGACAGAACAAGCGCAGAGATCACCGATATGTGACAGTTTCGAGGTATAACGAGGTAGTCACCGGGGGAGCAGGTAGCCATCACAGCAGCCTGTATCCCACAGGTACTCCCGTTGACCAGGAACCACGTTTTAGACGATCCAAACAGTTGGGCTGCCCGGTTCTGGGCATCCAAAATCATGCCATTAGGGTAGAAGAGGTCATCGAGCTCTGGTAGCTCGGGCAAGTCAAGCGAAAACGCTCGAACACCAATGAGGTTCGACAGTGAAGAGGGAGCAGCTTTCCCTTTGTTGTGTCCAGGGAAGTGAAAGCAGGACACGTCTTGAGCTGCAGTTGATTTCAGTGCCTGAACCAGAGGGGCAGTACCACCTTGGACAGCTAATGAAGATTCAGTTATTGTAGCTTCAGTTTCAGGTATTCTTGAGTGTTCCATGTAGTGCCACAGTGTGCGATGGCATGCCGCCGGGGTGATTCCTGCAAGACTAGAAATATTGAGGGAAGCAGAAAATACACTTCATTTATCAGCTTCTGCCTACCGATCAAAGTCTGCAAAGTAGATGTACGATGTTCTTATCATGACCTACCTCTGCAACGCAAACTGGAAAGCATCTTCAGTTCAGTTGTAGTGTTCGAACAAGTCGAAGCAAGTCTAGCTCATCGTTTTGGCACAAATCGGAATAAGGAGACAGAGTTTCTGGGAAACGGTGAACCCTTGGCATAATACAAAGTCCAGGTGTGCACATGGAGTCCATAAGAATAGCTTCGTGTGTACTTCACTATCTAACTTCCAGTAACCTAATAAATCTACGCATTCTATCATAGTGCTGTGCTGGCCATACTTCCACCGTTCCACGGGTAATTCGACGAACAGGTTGCAGGCACTAGAGCAGAAGGGCACCGGTACTTCCAACAAGCCCATGGGAAAAGCAGCGAGATGAAAACCATTGCCGAGCAAGGAAGGCGAGAGGTGGATTTACCGTCCGTGGAGAGCGAGACGCGCGCTGGGAGCAGAGGGCCGTAAGAGGTGGTATGCTGATGCTGCTGCCGCTGCTGCTGAGAGGATGATGAGGAAGAAGCATGGCTACCTGTGGGCTGTGGTTGAAGGAGCGAGTGGGGGAATCGCTTCTACTGTACTGTACTGTATATGGGCCGCCTGGAAGCAGTCTTTGGGCGCTCAGATGACTGGGCCAAAGTGTTCACATTTGCTGCATATGGCCTCACGGTGGGCATAAAACCCGATACCCAAATCCCGAACCCAAAAAACCCGCACCCGAACCCGTATAACCTGAACCCGAGAAACCCGAACACATTTTCGGGTGTCAAGTCTGAAAACCCGAAATTATTTCAGGAAACTCGGGTTTTAACCCTAGGTACCCGAACATCCCGATATACCCGAATTAAATGGGTAGTCCAGCAATTCAGTAGATTGTTTACGTTTTTTAGCCTAGCCCAGTGCAAGAAAATTCCCACACGGACCAACAACCAACGCCATACACCAATCGTTAACAGCATTGTGTACTCAGCCCAACACGGCGCACCTCCTCCTATCGTCTCTGACCTCACGAAGTCACGATCTACCACAGAGCAGTGACGAGCAGCGTCGCCGCGTCCGGCGGTCGCCTCCCTCGACTCTCTCGTATTTCAACGGAGAGCGGTGAGCGGCAAGGCCACAACCATGGCGGCGTGGAGCGGTGCAGGCGGCGCGCCGGCGTCCTTTGTCTCGCCTGTCGCTACTGGCTCGACCTCCTCCTCGAGCATCACGTGCCCCACGAGGAGAGATCTCTTACCTTTTCCGGCGCGACGACGATGCACATCGAGATCCCCTAGCCGCAGTATCGCACAAGGTCCTCTTTCTCTATCGGGTTATTCGGGATAACCCGGACCCGAACCCGATTTATCGGGTACCCGAGTTGTCGGGTATCAAAAAATTCAGACCAAATTCGGGTGTCCTTTCTCAGAACCCGAATTTCCAATAACCCGAAGTACCAGACCCGAAAATTCGGGTAAACCCGAACGCCCAGCAACTATGGCCAGAGTAAAAACGAACTGGTCAAAGTATATGGGTTTACGAAATGAAATTGGAGGTTTTAGTTTTTTAGAGTAATTGGTCAGATGTTGATCTCCAAGTGGCATGCAATTCTTTCACATGAAGCTTGTGTGAGGATTGTACGACTTAACTTTTTTTGGGAAGTAAGGATTGAGCATCGACTCACATACACCACCACCTTTCTTAAAAAGTTTTCCTTTTTTCATTTCTCCCAAACTAGAAAGCATACAATCTGAATAATGCCATTTCAATTCCAAATTGCAAAGTATGCATGCGACCATATCTGCTTGTTGACTCCGGAAATGTAGAAGACATACTTTCCCATAGTGGACCACTGAATGAGCAACACAACAATCAGAAGACAACCCCTCATAGACATTTTCTATATTCTAAAAATTATATATATTGCATTGATTTTTATTTCTTTCATTTCCTTACACCTAAAATAGATAATTATTTATCTGTGAAACCTATATAAGCTTTGGAGGACCCTCATATTATTCAAGGAAACTTAAATCCACATGAACCAATATATATGATTACAATTCATCTCAGTGATAATAATTTAACCATAGAGACATGAGATTGTGTTATTTTCCTCTGATAAAAAACAATTCAAATTTAACCAATTTTTTTATGTTTTCAAAAAGAAATACCAAACATAAGTCCTGGTCTAAATAATGTTCCAGATTTGGTCCAAATTTAATTTCCACGATAGAACTGAAATACATGATACAAACGACCCAATGATTTGATTGTTGTATTATGGCATGCTTTAATTTTTCTACCAATGCGAGAACACATAATAATTAAATGTCATTTGTACAGAGAATGAACTATAATTTCTATAGGATGAAAAAGTTCAGTATAAATGAAATTTTCCATTCTAAGTTTCTAACTCGCCACAAGACCACTAATTTAATGGATATGCCTTAGGCTTGGAAGCTACCCCTCTCTTCCCTTGATTTGCCGTCAGATTCGCGATCCCCGCTTTTATCTGATTGATTCAGTGGCAGATGTGTATATATGCGCTTGTTGTTATGAGTTGTGAGTTGTGTGTGGGTGTATTAAATTGAAGTGCCAGGAAAGTTGTCACAATAAGTTTGGTGATATTCGTCACTTTTAGTTCTCGATAATGCAATGGCCCCACAAGGATTTATGAAGTTGCATTAATTAAGCTGACGAAAAATGATGAAACTACTTTTCTATGTGGCAACAATAGCAAATATGGAAACCCTGGTCTATAGTAGATCGTAGAGGTATCAGTCTATGAGCATCATTTTGGTCTTATGAAATTTTAAATAAACATTTTCTGATACAATAATGATAATTATTTGCAGTTACATTTTCCTTTGCAAGTCGTTTGCCAAGACAACACCTTCCAGGAATGGATGTTCTCATCGGGTTAGTCAGGCTATATAACTAATCTGTGTTTATTGTTATTTTTTGCTTCTTAATCTCAGTTGTTTCATAGCAATGACAACGTTGGGTGGACAAAGGATGCATAGTAGCGTTCAAAGAGCACTCTTTGGCCTCGAGACTCGCCCCTTTCCCTTCATCTTCTCGACTTCGCTCGTTGTTTGAGGTAAGTATAAAAGAGATCAGACTGGCTCGGTCATTGATAGGCCGACCTTTTCCTTATTCATTAGGTAGGGCGCGGACGAAAGTCAAGTCAAGCACAAGTTAGTTGGGGTGGGACGCACCACGGAGTACATCCAAAGTCGTTATTCTAAGCAAGAGGACAAAGAAGAAAGTAAAGAAGGAGAAGGCCAAGGCCACAACCCATGCCAAGGACATAAAGCTTGTCGCCTCAGATATCATTGAACACGGGTTGCCAGGTAATTCTGCGTGGAGGGTTGTTGCTTTCCTACAATGTGGCATTGCCCCTTGTTATTATTCTCTGTTCCGTCTTATTTTATTGTCGTGTATGTTTGGGGTTTCAGTTTGCACTCTCGAGGTTCCTCTATGGAGTTGGGTTCAGCTGAACCCAACGAAATTTCTGTAAATGCTCTAGTAAATCATTGGTTGTGAAAGAAAAATATTAATGAACCCATGTAATATTTTTTTTGAATGGTCACCGGGGGGGGGGGGGGGGGGGGAGAGATTCCCCACCTGAATTTTCATTCGAATAAAAGGCTCAAAAGCCAGTTGTTTTACAGCAAGGGGTTACAAGAGGAAGAAAGAGCAGAGGGATGGAGTACGACACAGGAGCTACTCAGGGGTTGCGAAGGATCGGTTCCCAGATGTTCGTGTCATCCTGGACGCACGGCGGCGCCCGGTGTCTCCAAAGAACGGCGTCTTCACGGCACATGGCCAGCAGGCGGGGTAGAGAAGGTCGATCACCACGGAAGGCGCATCCATTGCGGTCCTCCACAGGTTCCAACAGCAGAGAATGAGCAACGTCGACGATACCGTCGCCGGCACGCTCGCCGGAGGATCATATCCGTGCAGCCCACGGACATCAACATTTGGCGGGAAGCGACCTCCAACATGAGCCCAGAATCGAGCCACGAAAGCACAGCCAAAGATGATGTGCGTCGCCGTCTCGCACGGGTCAGCACAGATGGGGCACACCGCCTCCGCCACCGACAGAACCTTCTTCTTGAGGAGGGCAGCACGGGATTGAATCCGTGAGTGCACAAGCAGCCATGATAAGAACTTGGCTTTGGAGGGCGCGAAGCCGTCCCAGACGAACGCCGCGAACGGCGCCTCGACGCCGCCAAGTTGGTGGAGGCGGTATAGAGCGCCCACGTCCAGGGCGCCGCCTTTCTTGCGGCAGCGAGTAAGCACGCGGGTGTCATGGGCATCCGACAGGCGCACCGCGGCAATGGCGGGGGAGATCGCCGCGAGCTCGCGCTCCCCCACCGTCGTGAGGCGGGGCACCAGGGCGGCGCGAAGCCCGCCCCCGATCACAGCGGCGACGGAGGCGAGCGGGCGCCGCGCGTGGGAGAAGAGGGACCCATGTAATATATGAAGATGAACCCATCAAATATTTTGGCTAGCTTGGCCACTGCGCTTCACTTGTATGAAGTGGAGCCAGGCACGTAAGGGTCCCGTCGTAGTACATCTCAGGAATCGGCTATTTCGTTTTCGCATAATCTATTTCGTGCCTGGGCACCGTTCGGACGTTACAGAGTGCGCACGCTGACGCAATCGGACGACACCGAAGACTGCCACGAGCGCATGACGCTGGTCACGCTGCAGACAGAGTCCAGTTCCTCATTTCCCTCTCAGTCTCCAATCTCACGCCTCCACCGCCGTGGCCATCCCTGCCATCCCCAGCCGCTGCTGGAGAAGACCCGCGCCGCCGCCCCCAACCGCCATAGCCAGATCTCCACCGGCCACCGCCGCTCCTAGAGAAGACCTGCGCCGCCGGAAGGCGACCATCCGCTGCGGAGGCTGCGCACGAGGAGAGAAGTGTGTGTCCTCGGTCGAGAAGAGGTCCACCACCGCTGCAATATCCCGCGGCGAGGGTTGGTCCTCGTTCCACCATCTGCCTCTCGATGGCGCCGTCAGACTTCCGCGACGAAGCCGAGCAGGCCCGCCCGCTGGCCTCCCGCGTGCGGCAGCGAAGGATCTACAATAGCTGACGGTGAAGGCCAAGGCGACGGCCTGCACGCAGAGGGTGGAGCCTAATATGGCGATGGTCCAGATCGAGCTGCCCCCGGATTCCTTCCATTAGGACTAGCAGCCCAGTCCGGACTACTGCTCGGGTACTAATGCTCTTCTTCCTCCTTCTGTCTTCTGCATCTCACTGTTGATTTGTTCCAATTTATTCAGTACTACCGATATGTGTTGCTGAATTTTGACATCAGTAGCAGTAGTAGTTTTGTCCCGAAAGAAAGTATGACAAGCGTGTCTCTCATTTTGTCAGTTGTAACGGATGATTTGCTCAGACTAAATTCATTTTCATATAGAATTTGTATCTTCATGTGTCTGAAACTGTTAGTTTGATCAGCATAATACTTCTAGTAAATTTGGTCAAAACCAATCGTGCTTTGTTCTTACAAAACTGATAGTTGTATAGTATCCCAAAGTTTAGCTAGTCTTCATTGCATCAACCAATACTTCTGTGAAGTCTGGTTTTTCTTCGCATCTCCGTGAGCACATCCATGCCTCACGAGATGTAATTTTGAGTACAAACGAATAAGTTTTGTTACTTCCCCATGTTTACCAAGATGTAGGTCTGGGTATTTTGGCACATACGCGCGTAACGAGATGCAATTTTGGGTGCACTGGTTATGTCCATTCGATTTAACAATGTGCATATCTACTAGTTTTATTAGATGCTTTGCTTAATTTATCTTCTTTTTTTGCATTACATGAATATCGTATGCACATACATGAATGTTGTTTTCTCAAACATCAGTTGTAGTTAGATTTTTTTGTTGGCGAGACCGTAGTTTCATGATGCTAGGATGTATTTTTGGATTTCGAGGGTTCTTCTAAATTTGTTCCGCTTGGTAGATAGGTTGTCACAGACCGTACGCCGCCAACCAAAAATTCTGATTTTTTCACTGGTTGCAAGGGTAGGATGTACTTCTTGTGCATACTGAATATAGTTTTAGAGTCATTTTTACGGATGTACATCCTACTATTATTTTGTGTGAACTTGACTTTGTAGGATGTATTTTTTCCATGTAAACTATATGTAGTTTTATACTATGTTTTCTATCATGTGATTTTGTTGGTATATATATGTAGGTTCCTTTATAATCATGATGTAATTTCCGGAGTAATTGTTATAATCAGAATGTAAATTTTTTCATATTGGATTTTCCAACCTGGATTGGTAGAATGTAGTTCTTCCTGTCTTTTTTCTGTAACCACTAACCAGGATGTATTTTTGTGAGTCATTGTACATCCTATGATTTTTTTTGGGTACATAGATGTAGCAGAACCACCAACTACGATGTTAACTCCCATAGATGCAGCAGAAACATCATTTCTTGTATAGCACAAAATTTTATAAGGAACAACAAATACATGTTAGGTACACATTCTTATTTGTAATTCAAGGCATGCATCTTGCATTTTTTCAGTAAACCAACAAATGCAGTACCATAATTATGATTATGTTTTCTACATTGTAGGCTGTTCAGTGCAATTACAAGTGATGCAGAAGAAAACATGGGTGAGAGCTACAAGACCTCAAGTGTTGAATCATATGCTTGTCAGTTTTAGCTTGCACCATCATAAGACCATGTTTTTGTGGTCATCAAAGTGCGACTTTGCGCAAGAATAGTGGAAGGATAGTGATGAAACTTCCTGATGCTTTGCACATAGCAGTTTCAACTCTATGTTCCTGGATGATGGAACAATATTCAGCACAACTACACATCTCTCTGAAGGTTTCCTACATGTAAAACAAATCACTACTTACATCGCAGCACAAATTTAAGTCTTTTTTTTTACATCTTGGGGTTGGTTACCCGTTTTATTTGTGCACATGTGTGCATCTCGTCGAGTAATATACACCATCATCATCAAATTTTCTGACCAAATTTACATGTATGATGGTCAAGTGTTCCAATTATTTTGGGTTGAAAAAGTTACAAAATAGTTGGAGAAGGGGTGATGAGCTTCAGGTGTTACCTTAATGAAGGAAAGTGGGATCTGTAAAATTTTCTGCTATGTACCCTATTTATCTGCTAGTACTGGATGATCATCTTCGTCATTTTCATCAGGTTTTTGTATGTCATTTTCTGATCGAAAGCTTCGATCTGTTAGATGTAAATTGTTGAGAAGATGGGGAAGAAAAAGAGTAGATTTGGGGTTCCGTGTCATGTATTTATTCTGCAGTGTTGAGATAAAAGTAGGGGGAAGCGGTGATGGTGCAGACCACACTACCACATGCACTCCGTGCCAGCTGATAAAGGACGAAATGTCATTATACCACTTTTTGCCGTTTTGGGAAAGTCCCTCGTTCGGACAGGGGGGGCACTGTGGAGCGCTATACAGTGCGCGCGCACTGTGTAGTCGCGTCCTTTCGTTTTTGGCTCATTTGGTCAGAATTGTCTGAAGTACAAGAGGTATGTTTTTCTCTTACTTGGTAACATTTTGTTGCATTATGTTTATGGAAGCTCTTTCCATCGAGATGTTTTGTTTTCTGATTATCTAATGAATGGCAAACATCAACAATACCTTGCACATCGCTGCATATGCCGTGATAAGTCGGTGAAGTTACAAGAACAACACCTATTTTCTTCCCATCCTTCTGAAAGATCCTTCGGTGCTTTATCCACCTGTGACGACGTTACACCACCAGCAATATCCCAACCGGAATTGTACTCTGGAACTATATACTTAGGCACCGCACCGGACAGAACAAGCATAGAGATCACCGAAATGTGGCAGTTTCGAGGTATAACGAATTAACAAGGTAGTCACCGGGGGAGCACGTAGCCATCACCACAGCCTGTATCCCACAGGTACTCCCGTTGACCAGGAACCACGTTTTAGACGATCCAAATAGTTGAGCTGCCTGGTTCTGGGCATCCAAAATCACACCCTTAGGGTAGAAGAGGTCATCGAGCTCCGGTAGCTCGGGTAAGTCATGCGAAAACGTTCCAGCGCCAATTAGGTTCGACAGCGAAGAGGGATCAGCTTTCCCTTTGTTGTGTCCAGGGAAGTGAAAGCAGGAGACGTCTTGAGCTGCAGTTGATTTCAGTGCCCGAACTAGAGGGGCAGTGCCACCTTGGACAGCTAATGAAGATTCAGTTATTGTAGCTTCATTTTCAGGTATTCTTGGAGTGTTCCATGTAGTGCCACAGTGTGCGATGGCATGCCGCCAGGGTGATTCCTGCAAGACTTAGAAATATTGAGGGAAGCAGAAAATACACTTCATTTATCAGCTTCTGCCTACCGATCAAAGTCTGCCTACCATTCGATTTGCATCGCAATTAGTGGACTATGAGTTGTAAGCTGGGTTGTAAATGAGATATTTGCAGTCATAGGTGGTGTTACAACTTAGAAGATACCCCAAATCGTTAGACCCATTTTGTAATTCATGCTAATCGTGAGTACTAAATTATTTCGTAATTCGTAATAATTACGGAAAGATGAGGCTAAGCACCGACTCACCTACCCACTCACATCGTTTTATGTTTCATTTTCTTAATTCCCCCCAAAGTAAAAGGTGCTATAAAATCTTTGGAGGCCACCCTAGTACGTGTACGAAATAGAGATGAAATTTGATATATTTGAAGGACGAGGCAAAGGGAAAACGATAGCGGACAGAAACTGATACATTTTCTCATGCCTTTGTAGAATGCGTGTGAGTTTATAGAAGATGATCGATGTGCCTCGATGCTGAAACATGGTAGGGTACAACTGTATGGTCGTATACATGATACTGTATGCATTGTCGATGGAATGTGATATACATGGGATATTATCAGATTAACTTGTACAAGGCCACCAGACCACATCCATCTTATATGAAGTTGTAATTTGAGAAATATCACGACCCACCATACCTTACACCATCATTAACATTTAGAGCAACATGTACTCGTGTCTATCCGTCATATATGTGTCGGATACATCTATCTATTAGCATATATACACATCCAGATATGACTTGTATCCTCAAATATAAATAGACATAGATGACACAAGTGTACCAAGAGCATGGATGTATGGAGATGTTCGGAGGAGACATGTCGCCAATTGATCGGAATAGTAGACATTGGGAACAAGCTAGCTAACTTGCTTAGTTGCTTTGGCTAAATGAACGGTAGACATGGGGCGCCATTTTTTAGATGGCTCACCTACACTCTGTGGGCACATGGATTTACAAGAAAACTAGCGGGATTCGTGACGGAAAGCGGGCCAGGTGTATAAGCATATGTACCATAATTTTCTGATCTGCTCCATGGTTTGCACGCTCTTGTTGCTGCTAGGTACAACCATGAACGCCTATAACTTTTTTTTTTCTCATTGAAGGGAAACTATGGTAGTGAATTTTGAAAATTGTCACGTGTCAATCAGTTTGTAGTTTTCTATGTTTAGCCTGATTATAATGCTATCTGGATTCATTCATCCATTTAAATGTAGACTAGATTCTCGGTTTATTTTTATTGGCGAGGAAGTTTATGGGATTTAGGC
The DNA here is from genome assembly GCA_947311845.1 of Poa pratensis. Taxonomy (NCBI): domain Eukaryota; kingdom Viridiplantae; phylum Streptophyta; class Magnoliopsida; order Poales; family Poaceae; genus Poa; species Poa pratensis. Next base: position 32,865,086 of record CAMZMU010000112.1, read on the forward strand.
TGGACAAGTGGTATATTATTTTTCACCTCAAGTCAAACTTAGAACTATAGGCTCTTTCAAATATCGAGAGAAAAAGTGACATATTCAAAATCAAAAGGTTCATGATCCAAACTATTACTACTCAAACTGAGAACCTCTTCAAGTTGCACAACGTCTCCCCGTAGTGTTGTGAGGACCGTTCTCGTGAGAAGGTTAGAGGAGAAGTGCCCAGCAAACTTGTAAAGTATCTCGCTCGGTTTCACCAACTTTCGGACACCAATGATACTCTTGTGAAATTACAGAACAAACTCTTTCTCCCAATGAGTACTAAGATCATAAAGCGCGCAACACTTATCGATACAATTACAAAGGAACAAAAGCCCACACAAAAAGGGGGAAATTCATATCAGCTCATTAGATACACCCACTGCTTAAATAGCATATTTTTAGATGTCAAAAAATTCCAAATAAAATTTTAGATTAGCACAAAAAGTTTTGCGATGAAAATACATTTTTGTGTTGCGTGAAAAAAAATCCAGGTTTAAATAAAAATATTTTACATAACGAGTGCATAACGAGTACATCCGAAAGTGTAGATAAGCGCTGATGTTAGTCTTGCCGTCAGAACGGTCTGGGTTGTGTAGTTCGCTATCAGGCTAGTCTCACACACTAAAGGTTCCCAGTTTGAACCTGGGCTCAGACATTCCAATTTTAATTTATATATTTTTTATTTACATGTACATTTGTACAATATCCCTATCTGTTTACCTTGCAGAAATACTTTGCTTCAAAATTCCAACAACAGTTGATAATGCTACCATATGTTCCAGAATTCTTAAGTTGATGCAAAAACCATCCAGGTGAACAAACTGCACCTGATGCCTGAGCTCAGAATCACAGTCGATTCAGAGTGAGAGGGTGCTGTTCTGATGAGAGAGCAAGGAGAGAAGCTGGAAAGGAAAGCAACAGAGAGGAACTGTTACTTACTGGCTAATTTACTTGTTTTCGTGAATAGAACTATGGACAAAAGCAGGATATTATCATTACATTCCAAGGCACTTCAGAGGAAACTGTTGCCATTTCGATAGTTTATGCTTCGAAGTTAGAACTCAACAGGAGGGTACATGCCGTAGGCGGACGGTCCATACTCATAATTTGCCATCGGCTTGTAGCTTGACAGCTAAACTCTTTTCTTCATGAGATGTATTCTCAGTCAAGTAGGCAGTTAGTTGTCCTTTGTACAAGTGCCGTCCAAATCTGGTGAAAAAAGAACCGCGCTGTGCTCTGCTTGGGCTTGTCATCCCTCATACTTCAGTGACACGTCATGATTCATCAGTCCGTGAACCAGCGAAATATCTTTGCCACGCGGTTATCTTGAAAATTGTAAAGTAATCGTCAAAATTTGCATACAAGAATAGAGTTGAGTTCACCGTCTGCTGCTCCACTGATTGTCATGCCCTGGTCCCTGACATTTATTAAGTATGACAGAGAATCCTGCGTTATGACTTCGCCCGGGATCAGCACAGGGATACCTGGTGGATACGGGCATATAAGCTCACCACAGATCTCTCCAAGGCTGTCCTCAGTGCGTACTGTTCTTTTCGTCGTAAAGAAGGCCTCTCTTGGAGTCAGTTTCACAGAGAACTTATCTAATGGGCTACGAACATAATTATGTTTTCTAAATCTGGAGTCGTTTGCAGAGAAGTATTTTTCCGAGAGACACCTTCCAGGCTGTACAAGCTTTTGAACATCTTGCCATCTAGTCCCTAAGTTGATCGCAAGTGTAACTGCCTGTGTTCCGACAAGCTCAGATGCAATTTGATGCTCTTCAGCCAAAAACTCATCTGCTTCGTATCCAGATAAATTAAGATCTGAAGCACTTAGTGTGATACGCAAGGGATCTATGGCAGGGAAGTCAGAAACAAAGCTTGATAATTCCATGACAGATACCCCCGGGATTATACCCAGCTGGTCTTTTGCTTCTAAAGCCATAACCACCGGTTCATCAAAACCATTCGCCTTCTCGCTCAACTGAGCTCTCGCAGCATCTAAAGAAGACAGTAGGAGGTAACTTGGGCTCGAGCTCTGGAGCAGCTGGAGGCATTGACTCACTTTATCTGCATCGACGAGACCTCCAGCCATGTGAAGCATAGAGCACTGAGTGAGGGAGCTCAGAACCTTGTGTGTGGATTGCACAGCCAGGTCAGCACCTTGCTCAATTGCTGTGCTTGGAAACCTGTCATGAAACCTGAAGTGTGCGCCATGTGCCTCGTCAACTATAACTGGAATGTGTAATGGATGACAGACATCGACGATACCTTGCAAGTTGCTGCATATGCCGTGATAGGTCGGTGAAGTAACAAGAACATCACCTATTTTCTTCTCATCCTTCTGAAGGTCCTTCAGTGCTTCATTCACCTGTGATGGCGTTACACCACCGGCAATGTCCCACCCGGAATTGTACTCTGGAACTATATACTTAGGCACCACACCGGACATAACAAGCGCAGAGATCACCGAAATGTGACAGTTTCGAGGTATAACCAGCTAGTCACCGGGGGAGCAGGTAGCCATCACGGCGGCCTGGATTCCACAAGTACTCCCATTGACCAGGAACCATGTTTTAGATGATCCAAACAATTGAGCTGCCCAGTTCTGTGCGTCCAAAATCACAACATTAGGGTAGAAGAGGTCATCGAGCTCCGGTAGCTCGGGCAAGTCATGCAAAAATGCTCCAGCGCCAATGAGGTTCGACAGCGAAGAGGGAGCAGCTTTCCCTCTGTTGTGACCAGGGAAGTGAAAGCAGGACACGTCTTGAGCTGCAGTTGATTTCAGTGCCTGAACCAGAGGGGCAGTACCACCTTGGGCAGCTAATAAAGATTCAGTTCTTGTAGCTTCAGTTTCAGGTACTCTCAGGAGTGTTCCACGTAGTGCCACAGTGTGCGATGGCTTGCCGCCGGGGCGATTCCTGCAAGACTAGGAAACATTGGAGCTCGCACATTGAAAAAAAGAAAGGAAGCAAAAAATATACGCTTCATTTATGAGGTATGAGCTACTGCCTACCGGCAAACACTGGAAATTAGATGTGCGATGTTCTTATCATGACCTTCAGATGGAACACAAACTGGAAAGCATCTTCAGTTCAGTAGTAGTGTTTGAACAAGTCGAAGGCTCGAAGCAAGTCTAACTCATCGTTTTGGCACAAATCGGAATAAGGAAACGGTGAACCCTTGTCATAATGCATAGTGCAGGTGTGCACATGGAGTACATAAACATTCAGGTCAGACTGGAACAGCGGAATGCTCAAGATTCAGCACCATAATCTAGTTCCGTGTCTACTTCATTACCCTAATTCCAGTATACCTAATAAATGTATGCATTCTATCATTGTACTGTGCTGGCCAGACTATCGCTAGCAATTCGACGAACAGTCCGCGGGCACTAGAGCAGAAGGACGCCAGTACTTCCAACGAGCCCATGGGAAAAGCAGTAAGACGGGAACCATTGCCGAGCAAGGGAGGCCGAGAGGTGGAGTTACCGTCCGTGGATAGCCAGGCCAGCGCGGGGAGCGGAGGGTCGGAGGAGGTGGAATGCCGGTACCGCTGAGAGGAGGATGGGGAAGAAACATGGTTGCGGTTGAAGGAGCGGGTGGACTGGGCCGCAGTAAAAGCAGAAAGAGTGTTCATATTTGCCGCATATGGCCTCCAAGAACAAGTGGGCAAGGATAGAAATGAACTGGTCAGAGTATGGGTTTATGAAATGAAATTTGAGGTTTCAGTTTTTTTTCTTCAGAATCTATTAATACTTCTTATAAAGCAAAAATCTCATTAACTGTAATGAATGTTAGTCCGTTTTTCAGGGGAATGTTAGTCTATTAAGCATGCAACTTATTCATCCAATTATCCATATCATACAACTAATAATCATTACATATTTTCTATCTCCACATGCAAGCATCCACATCATTCTTCCGTCAGCCATCAAATTGTTTACGTCATCTTTTCTTTGTCGTTCGACTGATAAGATCACACCATCCCATTATGTAGTTAACATTTTTTTTTGAAGATGTTGATCTCCAAGCGGCATGCGGTTTTTTGAGGTGTGAAGCTTGTGTGAGGGTTGTACGACTTAGCCTTTTTCGAGGAGTTAGGATTGATCATGGACTCACTAACCTACACCATCACGTGTTTTAGTTTTTTTATTATTTATCCCAACCAAAAACATACAATGTTAAAACTTCCTAGCTGAAAGGTACAATAGAATTATGCCGATTTGCAAAACAATTAATGTTTTTAGTGCAATGTAAATATGTAAATGTTTTGTTAAATAAAATCTTTGTATATATACGCTTGCAAAAATATTGATGCAGAATTGGACAATTTATGTGCATTGACGGTTTGATCAGTGGACCTCAGAATGAGAACCAGGTATGACGGTGTGGTCCATCCAGACATTTCACAACTATCTTTTACGCGAACTAGTGCGATAATTTGATGTTTATGTGCATTCATCCATTCATGCCATGCCACATAACGCGCTTTAGAGACGAACTAACACGTACAATGCTCTATCTCGATACAAAATGGCACGTGCTTTTGTGGTATTATAAGTTTATGTCCTTTAAAATTAGTAGAGTAAAGAAGAAAGCTTTACATGCTTTGTTTCTCTATTTATGTGATTGTTTTTTCAAAACAGTGCCAAATGTTTCCTCATTGCCATTCCTAGGTATGGTTTGTATTTTCCATCTTTTTTGAGCCATTGCATAGAATCACGCTAGAATATCTTTACATGATGTTTCTCTAATTTGGGGTACACTATGATATAACTAAAGTTCAAATTTGAATTAATTTTGATAAATAATACTTGTAGTGAATTTGATTTTTTTTCAAGAACTAGGAAATGAGACAAATATAGTAAAGAGAAACAATTAGATTATTCTCATGACTTGCTGAATCAATGTGCATGAGTTAATAGAAGATCATATGCTTGAATATGAAGGCATGACAGGGGTACAATTGTATGGTCATACATAGGATTTTTCATGCACCGATGGAATATGTGATATGCATGAGGTATGTTCCACCTTAGGACACTTGACTAAACCATTACCCACCATATCTTATACCATTACTAACATTTAGAGCAGCATGTACTCGTTATCTATCCTTCAATATATATGCCAGACGCGTCTATCTATTAGCATATATATACACACATCCACCATACAACTTATATCGTCAAATGTGATAGATAAAAGTGGCACAAGCGTTAGGAAGTGTATACCAAGATAAATCGATGTATGGAGATATCTGGTGCATACATGTCGCGAATTAATCCGTGGAAATTGTAGGCATTGGGAATGAGCTAGCTAACTTGCGTAGCTGTTTGAGCAAGGCGAACACTAATCTTGGGGGCAAAGTGTGGTCAAATGACACACCTACCCTCCGCGGGCATATGGAATCACAACAAAAGTACTGTGGAAAAGGATACATGGGAGAGTCGCATCACCAGTTATAGAGCCATATTTCTTGGTATTGCAGACAAATTTTGGGTGGTATACTCTGTCAATGGCTATTAACATTGTGAGACCGAAAATGAACAAATACTCTTTGCGAGATAAAGATGAAAAATAATTTACGAGAGTGAAACTGAATGCAGAATGGCTTTTAACCGCTTTTGGGATCAAATATTTGGTGTTGTTTATTCCCATGAAAAAGATCCTCACCAACCAATTACTACTCGAGCATAATTCTCAAACTACTCAAGTCCACTAGGTACTACTAGAAGCAAGCCAACAAGATCGGGCTCCGCGAACTACATACAAAACACTTGAGCATCAAAATCCTTATTATACCTTGACACTTTGTATGAGCGAGTCGGTCGGTGATCCATTGCCACAGGCTCACCGTCCTCTCTGTACTCGACACGGAAATTGGTCAAGCAGAGCAGACACTTACCACCGTCGCCCAAGGACTCCTCATCCTTGTCTTTCTCAGGCCGGAAGCGCTCCATGAGGCAGTACTCGGCTCGGCCTTCACCCTGCGGCGAGGTAGGCACGAGCTTGGTATCGATGTGGCTCCAGCCTGCCACTGTCCTCGTCGTGGCGGAACAACTTCTCCCTAGCTACCAACCTTCCACTCCGGTGGGGCGGATGTGATGTGGCCGGTGCAGAGGTATCCGTCTGTGCGTCGGTTGTTTATGTGGTGCGTGGAGGCCGAGCCATGTGTCGAGCTCACCGTCGTGGTGGGCATGGCCGACGACGGGCAGCTCCCAGTCGCCGCAGTGTGCCCAGTTGTGTCTGCCGAAAGAGAAGCTAGCACCCAGATTGCTGTTCCAAGTGGAACTCGCGGACACGAAGATCTCGTGGTCGTGCGGCGCCGCCCCGGGCGGCGCGTGTGATGTTACGGGCTTCGTTATGGCTCCAGCACCACGGCGAGGAAGGGGACAATGGCAGCCAACCCCAGAACTTGTTGTCGTCGCCGCCATCGACGCCGCCTCCGCTGTCAGAGGTCAGGCAGTGCAAGCCTGAGTCGCACCAGTCACCGCACCCATAATAGGACTCCGACGCGCCAACCGACTCGAACATGTACAGCCTGTTCCCGACTTCCATGGCTGCCTCGTAGCCGTAGATAAGGCTCTTGGGGAGCTGAGGCGAGACGACCTGCGCCGTGGTCTTGGAAATCAAATAGTGGCATACCAGGATCTCCTCCATCATAATTTGAGCTGCTCCTATTCCAATTTAAAAATGGTCTGAATTAAATTCTTTCAGATTTTAAAAGTGTTTAGTTTGTAAAAGGTCCAAAATTTAAAATTCAGATTATTTTTCCAAATTTAAAAAAAGTTCAAAATAAAATTCTGCTCAAATTTAGAAAATGGCCAAATTTCCAAATGATGATAACATTTACCAGTGGCGATATACTAGTGTCGTGGCCAATACACACCACCAGTAACATAAACATTTACCAGTGGCGATATATTAGTGTCATGGCCAATACACCCCCACCACTATATATATTCTAGTACTGCCCCCACAAACCTGACCACCAGATGTAGCGGCTCCGCCATTTAAGTTCCCACAAAAGCCGAGCAAACGTTACCGCCACCGAGACTGGTCACACCGGAACGACAGATCTGGGCGAGCCCAGCTAAATTCACAGGCAAGACACAAAGCACACAGGTCGCCACGAAGCACGTGCGCAACACATCTAGGCGTTGCACAGAGCACCGCCGTCGCACAAAGTCCACTTCCACCGACTGGACTTCGCCTAACCACGAACTCTGGCAGCGGCGAGGGAGGGAAGACCGGCAGAGGGGGAGGAGGAGGGGATGCTCGCGATGGCACTAGGGTTTCCTGTGACGTGCGTAGCGTCGGAGCTCCTCTTTTTGTTTTTGGTCGTGTGATCTGTCATGCTTTCTTATGCACACCTCAAGTCTAAGCCACAGATGGATGGCGATTGGGCATTTGGCTCATTTTGTGAGTACCAATAAAGGAAACGAAACACTTAGCTTAACTATCGCGATAATGGTCTTGCTGGACACGGGTGGATCTATGCATACGCCGGGGCACTGATTTCTTGCCCATTTTCGTAAAAAACTAGTGAATTTGGCCTATTTGCCCCTGCCACCAACATTGGCCCAATATGCTTTTGCAGCCCATTTGGCACCCCAACGATGTGGCCCAAGCTCCGCCACTGTTGCTGGAGACGGAAAAGACGCAACACCCGGTTTTCCTAGTCAATAATACAACCACCAGAAAAAGGTACAAGAGGAGTTAGTTAAACTTCTTTTGAATCATGACTTGTGATGCTTGACATGAGCGGTAATTAATTGCCAAACTTGCAAAACCATCACACTTCTTTTATTGGCACCAACTGTGAATTTCTGAAGGTACTGTAAATTTCAAAGCATACATGGCAAATTACATCCAGAACACTTGAGCTTTGAAAAACATATTGTACCTTGACACTTTGTAAGAACGAGTTGGCCGACTAGTCATGGCCACGGGCTCGCCGTTCTCGCCCCTCTTGACATGGAAAGTGCTAAGCCGGAGAAGACACTTGTCGCCATCCCCCAAGCACTCTTCATCGCCCTCAGGCTGCAGGCGCTCCATGAGGCAGTACTCGGTGCCGGCTTCGTCCGTTGTCTCCATGGGCACGAGCTTGGCATCGACGTGGATCCAGCCGGCTGCCGTGTCCTCGTCGCGGCAGCACACCTTCTCATTGCTGACCTTCCACTCCGACGGGGTGGAGGTGACATTGCCGGCACAGAGGTACCCGTCGGGCCAACAAAAGTACCTATCGTCATTGTGGAGCCCGAGCCACGTGTCAAGCTTGCGATCATAGTGGGCGTTGCCAAAGATCGGCAAGCTCCAGTCAGTACGCCGCGTCCAGGCGGTCCAGCCCGTTATAATAGTTTTGTCCCTGGTGGCCGGGAGCTCGCAGTCCACAAGATCCGTCTGCTGGATCCTTGGTGTCCTGAAAGAGAAGGTAGCACTTCGCACGGATCTTATAGACACAAAGATCTCATGCTCGTGTGGCGCTGCACCCGGTGGAGTATGCACTGCGAGCGCCGAGATGTAATCAGAGCGGAACGGGAGCATTTCAAGAATGTCGCGGTGGCTCCACCACCATGGAGAGGAAGGGGACGCTTGCTTCTCGTTGCCAAAGCGAGAAGGAGGGGACAATGGCCGCCAATTCCAGAATTCGTCGTCCTCGCCGCCGCGATCGGAGGTCAGGCAGTGCATACCCGAGGGGCATAAACCTAAACCCCTGTAATAAGACTCCTCCGACCCATACGACTCGAACATGTAGAGCCTGTTCCAGACGGCTATCGCCGCTTGGTAGACACGCCAATCACGGAGGAGGCCTTTTGGAAGCTGAGGCGAGAAGACCTGCGCGGCCGTCTGGGTGTCGTAGATGAGGACGACGCCGGCGTTGTCTTTTTCCGTTCGGTGCATGGTGCGGCAGGTGCCTACGGCGACGATGCTGCTGCCAACGGCGGCGAACTGCGCGCAGTTTTCGACAGTTGGGAACGCCACGCGGAGGAGCGGAGGGTCCGGGAGACGTTGCGCGCCGTCGTCAAGATTCTCGTCGACGTCCAGGTCGAGCTTGTGGATGCCGAACCCGTATTTGCTGTCATCGAGCACCACGTATAGATGTCGCTCCGCTGTCGGATGCTGCCGGTTGACCTCTGCAGAATCGCCACTAGAGTTGTCGGAGGCGTATCCCCGTGAGCTACTGCGGCAGCCAAAGACGGCGGTTAGGCGGCGCGCCTGGCGGCGGACAGGCCGTAGACGGGAGAGGATAGGTTGAGGGCGATTGACTAACGATCGCAACGCCAGCATTGTATAATTATATTGCCGGCGGCCGGCCGGAGTCTAGGGTTTGGAAGACCGATCTACAAGGCTAGTGGATGTGCGGCAGCCGCCCCTCTGCAATTGACGGTTGATCCCAGCCCTATCGACAAGTCTGGAACACGAATGCACTTTGAACTTCCACATAGGTTGGATTGTTCAAACAATTATTCTTCGTTTCTCACCTGTGTGACTATTTCGATCTAGCTAATTCCAAATTTCATTTAGAAAAAATATTTCGGAAACCAACGACTGAGTTTTTCCAAAGTTTAGCTTTACAATTGGGAAAAATGATCAAATTTTTGGTTTGAATTTAACTAAAATATAACCAAATCTTTAGAATTTTGGAAAAGTACAAACTAGGCTCAAATTTATATATGTGCCAACAAAATAGTTGGATCGAATTGTAAGTACAATTTGACCATACTCCTTTATTATATGATTCTGAGTCCTTTAGGGGCCCTTCATAAAAACTAGTTCGTTTTGAAAAATGATGGCTTAGAAAAGATGATTTTATCTCTCTTTCAATAAACTATGAAATTCTCCATTTCTTAAGAGCTTTCTTATGAAACCTAGCAACACAAAGTTAAACTCACCCAAAAAAATCTTAGGGGTGGAATTCAAACATGGAATCTGCTATGGAGAAAAAATAATCTTATGTTGGAATTTGATATTTTCGATGTTTTCTCACAGCAAAAAAGATTATCTCCCGATAAAACATCCTGGATGAAAGAAATTGAGTTTAAACTCAAAACCATCTAGGTGTATGACGAAGCCAAGTCATGGCAACGGTCAAGAGACATAAATATCCAAGAAAGAGAAAATAATATCTCCTATTTCCTGTATCTGGCCAGCCACCTCCCATCAAGGTCCAAATGGTATAGGGGGAACTACAAAAGAGATTCTTGATGCAGTGACAAATATTTACCGTTCCTCTATTTTTTGGAGCCTCAGTGAACTAGTTACTCTCTAGAAAATCTTTTATTGGAAAAACCTTTTTCTGAAAATAATACAAAAGAGGCGGTGTTTGGTTTTGTATAGTGCTAGTGCCCCTAGCCCCGATGGGTTATATTTTTCTTTTCTACCAGAAATTATGGGGATCAATTAAGCATGACTCTATAGCCTTAGTAGAAGTTTTTTATAATGGCTCGTTGCCTGTTGATAGGCTCAACTTTTCCTTAGTGAGCCTGATCCCCAAAAGAAGCAAACACAACTGGCATAAAGAAATTCGGACCAATATCTTTTGGAAACTATTTGCATCAAAATTCTTACGAAAGGCAATGCTGGCCCCTATTGCTGATAGATTTGTTTCGTCAAACAAAACTGGTTTTCTTAAAGGGGGGATGGGGGCGGATTTATCCTCGAGGGTATGGTTTCTGCTCAAGAAATTCTCCGTAAAATTCATTACACCGGAAAGAAAGCAGTTATTTTGAAAACTGATTACGAAAAGCCTACAAACAGAGTGAATCAGGATTTCCTTGAGGAAATATTAACTTTTAGAGGCTTTGGTAATAGAAGGATAAAACTTGTTAAAATTATTTATATAATGGTACTCTGAGTATTAGAATCAATGATGAGACAAGCCCATATATTGTCTATGGTAAAGCTTTAAAGCAATGGGGCCCTATTTCTCCGATTCTTTTCAACCTTGGTGCTAATGTATTTTCCAAAATGCTCGAGAAATCTGCCAGACAAAATATTATTTATGGTTTTTTGCCGAGAGTGTGACCTGGTGGCATTATTAGTTTTCAATACGCAGATGATGGTCTTCTGCCACCTACCCAAGGCTTGTCAACGAGGTTCTCGAGGGTTTTCACTATGTATCAGAAAAAACAACACAAACACTCCGCCTCTTACAAAGATTAGAGGGGGAAACACTATCGGAACCACCTCCAGTCATCTCTTCGGGGTCTCCAGCATCTTTGCCATTGCCACCAAGATGAGGCGAGAGTACTTCACCGATGGACTACGTGTTTGTGTCAATACCTTGGTCCCTCTCTATACGTGATTTCATGTTTAGAACGATATGAGCTGGCATATATGATTATGGTCATCTTCTTATTGCCCTATTGCCCGATAGTGCTTCAAAACTTCACGGGTAGGCCGGGCATTTGGGGTTCGCAAGGACGACGACGTTACTAATCGCGACGGGCCCTGCACAGACACAACCACGGTCAACCAACGTGGAGATCCATTGTGCGTCGGTCTTCTGCGAGGATGCTTCGATGGTGCTCTAGTTTCTCATGGGAGATCCTATGAGAGGATCCGGTTGTGGTCACCATCACAAACATCAAGAGAACTGTGAGGGAACTCGGTATGCGTCTAGGGTTGGAGTGACTGAGAGAGATTTGAGGATAAATCCGAGTATCCGTGTGTGATAAGGGTTTAGTCCCAAACAATTTTTTAACTATAACCATTACAAAGTATATGTGGGAAATAGACATTACTGTTCATCACCAATGTGGCAAGCCCCTCGACGACCAATTTCAGGCATGTCTCATCGGCCAAACATAATTATTTCAAACCATCGCCAATGAATGATATCCTTAGTTCTTACTGTACCGATATGTTTTTTCGAAAAGGGCACCCCAGCCTCTACATCAGGGTGATGCATACGGCCTTTATTTGTATGATTGTATCTGTACCGATATGTGGCATTCCTTGACTCATAAGTTGTGATGTTTGACAGTAGCGCCAACCTCTAAATTGTGAGACTGAATTTTAATGTACACATACAAGTCTACATCCAGAAGAGTTGAGCTTCAAAAAACCTATTGTACCTTGACACTTTGTAAGTGCGAGCCGACCGGCTAGCCATGGCCACGGGCTCACCGTTCTCGCCGCTCTTGACACGGAAAGTGGTAAGCCGTAGAAGACATTTGTCGCCGTCACCCAAGCACTCGCCCTCCTCAGGTCGCAGACGCTCCATGAGGCAGTACTCAGTGTGGGCTTGGTCGTCCGTCGACGCCATCGGCACAATCTTCACATCGACATGGATCCAACCAGCTGCGGCGTCCTCGTCGAGGCAGCACAACTTCTCCTTGCCAACCTTCCACTCTGACGGGGCGGACATGACATTGCCGGCGCAGAGGTGCCCGTCGGGCCACCAATTGGTTCCGCCCTTCAGGTGGAGTCCGAGCCACTTGTCGAGCTTGCCATCATAGTGGGCGTGGCCGACGATAGGCAGTTTCCACTCACTGTGCAGCATCCAGTCCGATGCCACGCCAAACGAGAAGGTAGCACTTTGTTGGCTCCAACAAGTGGAATTTACGGACACGAAAATCTCGTGTTCTTCGTGCGGCATCGTGTGCACCGCGTGCGCCGTGATGCGATCGGCTCTGAAGGGTATCATCAGAAGAGTGTCGTTGTCGCTCCAATACCACGAAGAGGAAGAAGACAATGGCTGCTCCTCTTTGTCACACGGATCGTAAGGGGACAGCGGCTGCCAGTTCCAGAACTCATCATCCTCGCCGCCGCCGCGATGGGCAGTCAGGCAGTGCAGTCCTGAGGGCCACCAGCCCTCGTCCTTGTGGACGTCATAGTCCTCCGACCCGGAGGACTCGAATATGTAGAGCCTGTTCCCGACCGTAATGGCCGCGTGGTAGACACACATATCATGACGGAGGCCTTTGGGAAGCTGAGGCGAGAAGACCTGCGCTGCCGTCTTTGTGTCGTAGATGAGGACGCCGCCGGCGAAGTGTTCTTTTTCAGAATAGTGCATGTTGTTGCAGCTTCCTACGGCCACGATGCTGCTTCCCACAGAGGCGAACTGCGCGCGATTATCGACGGTTGGGAAGGCCACGCGGAGGAGCGGGCGCTCCGGGAGACGCTGCGCGCCGCCGTCGAGACCCTCTTCGTCGACGTCCAGCTTGTAAATACCGAACCCGTCCTTGCTGTCATCGAGCACCACGTACAGATGCCGCTTCGTTGCCGGGTGCTGCCGGTTGACCGCAGCGCGAGAATCGGCATTGGAGCTGTTGGCGGCGTATCCCCGTGTGCCGACCTGGCTGCTGTGGCTGCCAAGAACGGCGGTTCGGTGGCTCGCGTGGCGGCTGATAGGCCGGAGACATGAGAAGAGCGGTCGAGGGCGATTGAGTAACGATCGCAACGCCAACATTGTGTTGCCAGCCGGCGGCTAGGGTTGGAAAGACCGATCGACGACTAGGGACGACAAATACTACTGTATTTTTTATATTCCCTTGGTGGTGAACCACAAATACTGGTTGATCTTGTATGTGGTCTGGCCGCCGCGGCTCTGCCTCTCGACGAGTAGTCGAGTACTCTTGCGCGATTTAATTGCAGATGTGCAGCATGCATCATGCACGAATGCAAAAAGAATAACCACAAAGAAGTTACAGAAAGTTCAGAAGTTTCAGAAAGACACTATCTCACACAGCGTCTGAATACACAACTCTAATAAGACCAATTTCTTCTCTGATCTTGGACGCCATCACGATCTCCGAGCAGCGCTTTAGGAAAATGTGGTGGTAATGTCCCGAAGCATTGATATATTTGCTTCAGTTGTGGTGTTTTTTGCAGTTTCTTGAGTTGAGCGAGGTGATCGTGTTTGCCATCTTAAATTGACTACAGTCTAACCGAAGGCTGGGAAATTTAGAAGAAACAGATTGTCTAGAGTTCACGTGTCGGATAAATTATTTGACCAAAATACATGTAGTGTATTAGGTAATATGGAATTTCCATAAATGTTTTTCGAAAAAGTTTGAATCTGAGAATCGAAAAAGTTTGAATTTCCATAATGTCAAGGAGTTTGATATAATTTTCTCTCCCGAGTATAAGTACTTGAAAACTCCCCACTATACACTATACACTATACTAGGCAGGTCTCTGACTTCATACTGTAATCGGAGTCAGGTCAACTTTCTTTCCTTGATGCAGCGCCTTTCAAGTCTTCGCGTAAGCCCTTGCCTTTGTAGGTTCCTCTCCATTGGCGTGTCGTGGTGTTGCCAAGGTTGGTGCGGTGGAGGTTTGTTGGTGTGGACATCTTCGACGCCGTCTCCGTACAGCAGAAGTCTGGGTGCCTCCTTCGGTTCTTGCAGTCTCCATCTGTTGTAGTGAGGTGTGTGTGAGTGTGTGGTGTGCGTGTGTGCTGCTGCTGGCTTGGCCAGCGTTGTAAGTTGTAACTCTTAGCCGGTTGTTGGATTTGTTAATTCAAAGCTGCACTCTTCGAGCCTTCCGTCTAAAAAAAGTCTTCGCGTAAGGTCGGTGCAGCATAGCTTGATCATAGCAAAGCCATGTACATGTCTAGACTGGAAGGCCGGAATCACCAGCAAGCTGCCAGGGACGCACATGGACATGATCCAAATCAGAAGGACCTCAATCATCAGCAATCTACCACATCGGCAGGCCGGCAATTATAGCCAGCTGCTAGATCCAGAGGCCGGCAACTTAAATTCGCATCCGCAAGGATTTGAACTTAGGTGTTGGGTTTATACATCCACTCTTCCCGCCAGTTCTCAAAGCAAACAACGAACGGCGATCAGAAGGATCACTAGCCACGTAGATTGGAACTCGGTGGCGAACTCAGCTTGTTCTTCTCGTGAGGGTCTGAAGACGGCGATCATCCTGATCACGTGGGAAATCTGAAAGGAAAGAAACGCCAGAGTTTTCAACAATAAGTTTGTTATGCCTACCATCCTGGTCCATAAGATTAAGGACGAGGCGAGGATCTGGATCCCAGATCCTCGCGGAAGCAAAGAAGTTCGCAGCGCTCTTTGACTGGGCTTGCTCTTAGAGGCGTTGAGAGCCTCCACCTTGTCGCAATGACAAATTTCCTCTCCAAGAGAGTGGAAGGAAAAGGTTGAGTTGTTGAGTTTAGTTAGTGGGGGGTCTGTACTCTGCAGCCCTCCTTTCTTGTGGTCGGTGTTTTACTTTTGGCCTCGATCGTGTCATGTTTCCTCCTTCTATATTAATATAAGGCAAAGTTTTTGCCCTGTTTCAAAAAAAACTCTTCCGGTCAGTTGAGCTAAACTCCTTTTCTTATAGTGGTCAAGCACCCATCTCAATCACTTTGCTCACCATTCATTACACTCCAAACATATTTTGCGAATCGTACTAAACAAATGAATGCTGAATTGTTTCCTACCCGGAACAGAAACAGAAACGACGGATGGTATCACCCACCAGTTTAAGGATTTAAACTTGAATAAACTCAACTGGCTTCTAAGAAATTACATGAAAAACACTGGAGAAAATTGAGGATTTAAAACTGAAAAATCTCAACTAACCAGCATGGAATTCGTGAACCAAAATTTCAGTCCAACCTAAGATATTGCAAGAATCCAACCAAGCGCGCTAGAACCATGCTAGAAATTAATTACATCCAAAACACTTGATCCTGAAATTTTGTATTATACCTAGATACTTTGTAAGAGCGAGCCGGTCCCTGAGCTGTGGCTACAGGCTCGCCGTCGTTCCCACGCTCACACGGAGAGTGGTCAGCCGGAGAAGACACTCTTTCTCATCGACCAAACACTCGTCCTCGTCATCGCTACGGTCCGAGGACTCCTCCTCGCGGTCGTCCTTATCGTCCAAGCACTCCTCCTTATCGTATTCGGGTCGAAGGCGCTCCATGAGGAAGTACTCGCTCCCACCTTCGCCTGACGCCGACGCCATGGGCGCGAGCTTGACGTCGACGTGGCTCCAGCTTTCGGCGGTGTCCTCGTCAAGGCGAAACAGATTCTCCCTGCCGATCTTCCACTCCTGCGGCGCGGATGCGATGTTGCCGGCCGCGCAGAGGTGCCCGTCCTTGGCCCGAGGAAGGTAAGTGGCCTTGTCCCGTCGGCGTGTGCGCCCCGTGCGCGGTGATGTGGGCGACGGGGAACGGGAGGTCACGAAGAATTTTGTCTTCTGCCCAGCACCACGATGAGGAACGGAACAAGGTGCTCCAGTACTCCACAACATCGACTCCGGAGCTGCCGCCATTAGCAGCGAGGCAATGCAAGCCCCCAGGGCCGGCCCATGACCCGTCCGGCTCAGACTCGAGCATGTAGAGCCTCTTCCCGACGGTCATGGATACATCCTAGCCACATTCGAGGACCCTCGGGAGGTGAGACGTGACGGAGGTCGCCTCAGACACGGTGTCGTACATGAGGACGCTGCCGGCTGCGTAGTCTTGGTGATAGTATGTGTCCTCTGGCATGGTGCTGGTGCCTATGGCGACGATGCTGCTGCCCACGGCGGCGAACTGTGCGCGCGGTGGCGGACAGTCGGGAGCGCCACCCGGAGGACCAGTGGCTTCTGTAGGCGTCGCACGTAGCCGCCGCCGTCCAGGTCCTTCACATCCAGCTTGTGGATGCCGTAGCCGTCCTTGTGGTCATCAAGCACCATGTATAGATGCCGCTTCGCCGCCGGACACGAACCGCCATCAGCGCTGGAGGCGTATTCTCGTGGCCACCGTATCAGGTTATTGTTCCGGCCAGGAACGGCGGTAAGCTGGCTGGCATGGCGGTGGACTGGCGAGAGATGGTAAAGGAGTGGGTTTGGCCGACGGAGTAATGATCGCAACAGCAACATATTGTAAGCTGGCGGCTGGCGGCCGGGGAAGGCTAGGGTGGTTTTCAACGAAACTCACGACGGGCCAGGAGCCAGGATATTCTTGTTCGTTGGATCCTGTTGGTTAGGCTGTTAATTCCATGACGCACTTATTCGTGAGTATAATATACAGTAGTTTGGAGAAGATTAACTATACTAGAAATTACCCAGCGTGTTTTTATTTATTCTAGCATCCTTTGAGGCCTTCCTGTAATGGAATTGCTTTCTATCTAATCGAATGGCACAACGCCCGCCTTAAAGCAAAAAAAAAATTATCCAGCGCGTTGCTGCGGAATTGCGTATAAGTAAAATTTTAATCAATGCACCAAATCAAATAGACATTTTTTGGTGAACTTATGCAACTAAATGAATAAATCAAAGCTTCTGAATGAATAGAATGCTCTTAGTTTGTGTGACTGAAATAAAAGTTAAGTTGGGGCCCGAAGCAAATAAACGCTGTAAGCCGCGACCTTCATAAAAGAGATGTCAATTGGAGAACGGTAAAGACTAAGGAGTGCTTCTCCTGCTCCTTCGTCTTCTGGGTTCTGGCTCCAGATTACTGATCAATGGAAGGGAGGGTGTCCTGGACGCTATAGCTAGGAAGGATCGACAACAAAGCGAGCAGATACGGCGAGTGGCCGAGTGCGAGGAGGCGACGATAATAGGATGCCGGACGACGATTGATGCGAATAAATACGCTGAGACGGGGAAAATAAATTATATGCAAAACTTCTCGTATACCTCGCGTTAATCGTGCTGGGCTGTGCTCTCGTCGACATTAATGGAGAGGGGGCTATTCGGTGGAGAAGGTGACCCGTGCTGGGCCGTCCAGTTCTATTTAGTTATGGGCTGAATTAATGAATGGAAAGCATCCGCACTAATAGACGGGAAACAAAGTGGAAAATTCTCAAAATAAAATAGGGTGGATGACTTGGCTGATCTGGTGGACCCACTGAGGTATCACAGCTGCATGTAGAGAGAAATCACAACAGGCATGCGGACGACCTGTTCTTTTTTTTTTTTACATGGAACACTCGTATTCCATTAAGACACGGCGAATCGCCGGACACCCAACGGGTAACATCAGCAGGGAAGTTTGTTGTCCAAATGGCATGGTCACCGTATACTTCACCTGCGCCTTTAGCAGCAAGCTCATGGGCCGCTCTATTGCAAACACGTGGTGTATATAGCACTCGAGCCTCTATGAAATTCATTCTAAGTCTGAACTTGATGTCACTGATCAAGGTACCAATTTGAGAGAAGGAGTAATCAGACGTTGTGAGTGCATTCTTCAGATTTAGGCAATCAGCTTCGAAGATGACTCGCCCCATTCCCAGTTGTTCAGCAACATCCATGGCGTTTGATAAAGACATAGCCTCGGCATGCATAGCATCGGTCATTCGATTGGAGCACACCAGCCGCAGCAACACATATTTCAGAGTAGTTGTCTCTTCCTACAGTACCCCAGCCACCATTTCCATTCTCCTGTCGAAAAGATGCATCCACATTTAACTTTATAAATTCAGCTGGAGGTGGTTCCCAGGCTCTCGTTTCATTTCTTTGGGTCTTTTTTTTCCTTTACTAAAAAAGTTCTCCATTCATCCACATGCCTACGGATGTTGAACTGAAAGCTCTCCACGGACTGATGGTTGACACCATGATTTCCATTGTTCCGTTCCTGCCACCATTTCCATAAGAATGATACTGCAAGCAGCTGTTCATCCTCCGATAAATTCAGAATTTCTTGAAGCATCTCAGCTGTTGTACTGCATGGTAAGAGCTTTAGGCGTACATCTTCAAGCATAATTGCTCTCCATCTTTGCTTGGCCATTTTGCATTTGAGAAATAGATGACCACCATCTTCAAAATATTTGTGGCACACCGCACATCTGGTATCCAGCTCAACCCCTCTTCGCTTTATATTCATGTACAGTGGATGACTGTTATGGGCTAACCTCAATAGGAAATGGTGTACTTTAGGGGGGCATGGCACTTTCCAAATCTTCTTGAAAACCTCTTCTGCAACAGAAGTAATGCCACTCGATCCCAGCCCCACTTGATTAGTCTGATCTCTCTTTAGCATCTGCACGTGGTGTTTATAGGCAGATTTTTACAGAGACCACTCCTTTGGCCTTTGCTGTCAAAGTGCCAGGCTACAAAATCTTCAGTTTGGCTTCTTAGTGGTATGGTCAGTATTGTGTCAACATCATTCGGATGGAAATGCTGAATTATAAGTGCTCGGTTCCAAGTGCAGGTTACTTCATCAATAAGCTCGGAGATCATCAGTAACTCACAATCGCCTTTTGGAGTAACAGGTTGACGAGTGTAACCTCTCGGGAGGCAAGGATCAGTCCAACCTTGCTCACAAACCTATTATTCATAATTGGGCCGTCATGTTTGCCCATTTAGCCTCCAATGTGTAGCTTGGTCTTTACACTTCTTCCTCTTCTTATATACCACAATTTGGCTTTTGGCTAATGCCCCTTTAATTCTTTTTCTTGGCTTGCCTTATTTCTTTTTTGTTTTTTGTAACTGACTTTGTACCTTGGTTTTTCGATAATGGTTATGACTTGCCTTGTGCCCACCGTAGATTCCTTAAAAAAAGTCATGCTGATGCCCCGTGTAGCTGATCAGGAAAGTGGGCTTTGCATCATATACATTGCATGCGTGCAACAAATTAAACAATAACATATTGATTAAAGTCAATTTGTATATCTATTGCACGTGAAGCTACGTACTTTACTAACTACAAGACAACCCAAAAAGAGTATAGGTTATGTACACAAAAATATAAAATTATATTCAAGTTGAGCGGAATGAGGCCATTTCAGCCCCAAATGCAAAGTAAACTTGCGTGTCCCTATCCGATTGTCAAATCGGAATTGTGCAAGACATACTTTCCCATATAGATCACAAAATGAGAAACGCAAGAATTAGAGGACAGCTCCTCATAAACATTTTGTATATTCTAGATATTTCTATACATTATATTTCTTCTATTCACCACCTAAATTAGACACTTATTCATCCGTGAAATCTACATAAAAAGCTTTAGAGGACCCTCGAATTATTCAAGGAAATTTAAATCTAAAAAACACACTAAAGGTTCCCAGTTTGAACCTGGGCTCAGACATTCCAATTTTAATTTATATATTTTTTATTTACATGTACATTTGTACAATATCCCTATCTGTTTACCTTGCAGAAATACTTTGCTTCAAAATTCCAACAACAGTTGATAATGCTACCATATGTTCCAGAATTCTTAAGTTGATGCAAAAACCATCCAGGTGAACAAACTGCACCTGATGCCTGAGCTCAGAATCACAGTCGATTCAGAGTGAGAGGGTGCTGTTCTGATGAGAGAGCAAGGAGAGAAGCTGGAAAGGAAAGCAACAGAGAGGAACTGTTACTTACTGGCTAATTTACTTGTTTTCGTGAATAGAACTATGGACAAAAGCAGGATATTATCATTACATTCCAAGGCACTTCAGAGGAAACTGTTGCCATTTCGATAGTTTATGCTTCGAAGTTAGAACTCAACAGGAGGGTACATGCCGTAGGCGGACGGTCCATACTCATAATTTGCCATCGGCTTGTAGCTTGACAGCTAAACTCTTTTCTTCATGAGATGTATTCTCAGTCAAGTAGGCAGTTAGTTGTCCTTTGTACAAGTGCCGTCCAAATCTGGTGAAAAAAGAACCGCGCTGTGCTCTGCTTGGGCTTGTCATCCCTCATACTTCAGTGACACGTCATGATTCATCAGTCCGTGAACCAGCGAAATATCTTTGCCACGCGGTTATCTTGAAAATTGTAAAGTAATCGTCAAAATTTGCATACAAGAATAGAGTTGAGTTCACCGTCTGCTGCTCCACTGATTGTCATGCCCTGGTCCCTGACATTTATTAAGTATGACAGAGAATCCTGCGTTATGACTTCGCCCGGGATCAGCACAGGGATACCTGGTGGATACGGGCATATAAGCTCACCACAGATCTCTCCAAGGCTGTCCTCAGTGCGTACTGTTCTTTTCGTCGTAAAGAAGGCCTCTCTTGGAGTCAGTTTCACAGAGAACTTATCTAATGGGCTACGAACATAATTATGTTTTCTAAATCTGGAGTCGTTTGCAGAGAAGTATTTTTCCGAGAGACACCTTCCAGGCTGTACAAGCTTTTGAACATCTTGCCATCTAGTCCCTAAGTTGATCGCAAGTGTAACTGCCTGTGTTCCGACAAGCTCAGATGCAATTTGATGCTCTTCAGCCAAAAACTCATCTGCTTCGTATCCAGATAAATTAAGATCTGAAGCACTTAGTGTGATACGCAAGGGATCTATGGCAGGGAAGTCAGAAACAAAGCTTGATAATTCCATGACAGATACCCCCGGGATTATACCCAGCTGGTCTTTTGCTTCTAAAGCCATAACCACCGGTTCATCAAAACCATTCACCTTCTCGCTCAACTGAGCTCTCGCAGCATCTAAAGAAGACAGTAGGAGGTAACTTGGGCTCGAGCTCTGGAGCAGCTGGAGGCATTGACTCACTTTATCTGCATCGACGAGACCTCCAGCCATGTGAAGCATAGAGCACTGAGTGAGGGAGCTCAGAACCTTGTGTGTGGATTGCACAGCCAGGTCAGCACCTTGCTCAATTGCTGTGCTTGGAAACCTGTCATGAAACCTGAAGTGTGCGCCATGTGCCTCGTCAACTATAACTGGAATGTGTAATGGATGACAGACATCGACGATACCTTGCAAGTTGCTGCATATGCCGTGATAGGTCGGTGAAGTAACAAGAACATCACCTATTTTCTTCTCATCCTTCTGAAGGTCCTTCAGTGCTTCATTCACCTGTGATGGCGTTACACCACCGGCAATGTCCCACCCGGAATTGTACTCTGGAACTATATACTTAGGCACCACACCGGACATAACAAGCGCAGAGATCACCGAAATGTGACAGTTTCGAGGTATAACCAGCTAGTCACCGGGGGAGCAGGTAGCCATCACGGCGGCCTGGATTCCACAAGTACTCCCATTGACCAGGAACCATGTTTTAGATGATCCAAACAATTGAGCTGCCCAGTTCTGTGCGTCCAAAATCACAACATTAGGGTAGAAGAGGTCATCGAGCTCCGGTAGCTCGGGCAAGTCATGCAAAAATGCTCCAGCGCCAATGAGGTTCGACAGCGAAGAGGGAGCAGCTTTCCCTCTGTTGTGACCAGGGAAGTGAAAGCAGGACACGTCTTGAGCTGCAGTTGATTTCAGTGCCTGAACCAGAGGGGCAGTACCACCTTGGGCAGCTAATAAAGATTCAGTTCTTGTAGCTTCAGTTTCAGGTACTCTCAGGAGTGTTCCACGTAGTGCCACAGTGTGCGATGGCTTGCCGCCGGGGCGATTCCTGCAAGACTAGGAAACATTGGAGCTCGCACATTGAAAAAAAGAAAGGAAGCAAAAAATATACGCTTCATTTATGAGGTATGAGCTACTGCCTACCGGCAAACACTGGAAATTAGATGTGCGATGTTCTTATCATGACCTTCAGATGGAACACAAACTGGAAAGCATCTTCAGTTCAGTAGTAGTGTTTGAACAAGTCGAAGGCTCGAAGCAAGTCTAACTCATCGTTTTGGCACAAATCGGAATAAGGAAACGGTGAACCCTTGTCATAATGCATAGTGCAGGTGTGCACATGGAGTACATAAACATTCAGGTCAGACTGGAACAGCGGAATGCTCAAGATTCAGCACCATAATCTAGTTCCATGTCTACTTCATTACCCTAATTCCAGTATACCTAATAAATGTATGCATTCTATCATTGTACTGTGCTGGCCAGACTATCGCTAGCAATTCGACGAACAGTCCGCGGGCACTAGAGCAGAAGGACGCCAGTACTTCCAACGAGCCCATGGGAAAAGCAGTAAGACGGGAACCATTGCCGAGCAAGGGAGGCCGAGAGGTGGAGTTACCGTCCGTGGATAGCCAGGCCAGCGCGGGGAGCGGAGGGTCGGAGGAGGTGGAATGCCGGTACCGCTGAGAGGAGGATGGGGAAGAAACATGGTTGCGGTTGAAGGAGCGGGTGGACTGGGCCGCAGTAAAAGCAGAAAGAGTGTTCATATTTGCCGCATATGGCCTCCAAGAACAAGTGGGCAAGGATAGAAATGAACTGGTCAGAGTATGGGTTTATGAAATGAAATTTGAGGTTTCAGTTTTTTTTCTTCAGAATCTATTAATACTTCTTATGAAGCAAAAATCTCATTAACTGTAATGAATGTTAGTCCGTTTTTCAGGGGAATGTTAGTCTATTAAGCATGCAACTTATTCATCCAATTATCCATATCATACAACTAATAATCATTACATATTTTCTATCTCCACATGCAAGCATCCACATCATTCTTCCGTCAGCCATCAAATTGTTTACGTCATCTTTTCTTTGTCGTTCGACTGATAAGATCACACCATCCCATTATGTAGTTAACATTTTTTTTTGAAGATGTTGATCTCCAAGCGGCATGCGGTTTTTTGAGGTGTGAAGCTTGTGTGAGGGTTGTACGACTTAGCCTTTTTCGAGGAGTTAGGATTGATCATGGACTCACTAACCTACACCATCACGTGTTTTAGTTTTTTTATTATTTATCCCAACCAAAAACATACAATGTTAAAACTTCCTAGCTGAAAGGTACAATAGAATTATGCCGATTTGCAAAACAATTAATGTTTTTAGTGCAATGTAAATATGTAAATGTTTTGTTAAATAAAATCTTTGTATATATACGCTTGCAAAAATATTGATGCAGAATTGGACAATTTATGTGCATTGACGGTTTGATCAGTGGACCTCAGAATGAGAACCAGGTATGACGGTGTGGTCCATCCAGACATTTCACAACTATCTTTTACGCGAACTAGTGCGATAATTTGATGTTTATGTGCATTCATCCATTCATGCCATGCCACATAACGCGCTTTAGAGACGAACTAACACGTACAATGCTCTATCTCGATACAAAATGGCACGTGCTTTTGTGGTATTATAAGTTTATGTCCTTTAAAATTAGTAGAGTAAAGAAGAAAGCTTTACATGCTTTGTTTCTCTATTTATGTGATTGTTTTTTCAAAACAGTGCCAAATGTTTCCTCATTGCCATTCCTAGGTATGGTTTGTATTTTCCATCTTTTTTGAGCCATTGCATAGAATCACGCTAGAATATCTTTACATGATGTTTCTCTAATTTGGGGTACACTATGATATAACTAAAGTTCAAATTTGAATTAATTTTGATAAATAATACTTGTAGTGAATTTGATTTTTTTTCAAGAAATAGGAAATGAGACAAATATAGTAAAGAGAAACAATTAGATTATTCTCATGACTTGCTGAATCAATGTGCATGAGTTAATAGAAGATCATATGCTTGAATATGAAGGCATGACAGGGGTACAATTGTATGGTCATACATAGGATTTTTCATGCACCGATGGAATATGTGATATGCATGAGGTATGTTCCACCTTAGGACACTTGACTAAACCATTACCCACCATATCTTATACCATTACTAACATTTAGAGCAGCATGTACTCGTTATCTATCCTTCAATATATATGCCAGACGCGTCTATCTATTAGCATATATATACACACATCCACCATACAACTTATATCGTCAAATGTGATAGATAAAAGTGGCACAAGCGTTAGGAAGTGTATACCAAGATAAATCGATGTATGGAGATATCTGGTGCATACATGTCGCGAATTAATCCGTGGAAATTGTAGGCATTGGGAATGAGCTAGCTAACTTGCGTAGCTGTTTGAGCAAGGCGAACACTAATCTTGGGGGCAAAGTGTGGTCAAATGACACACCTACCCTCCGCGGGCATATGGAATCACAACAAAAGTACTGTGGAAAAGGATACATGGGAGAGTCGCATCACCAGTTATAGAGCCATATTTCTTGGTATTGCAGACAAATTTTGGGTGGTATACTCTGTCAATGGCTATTAACATTGTGAGACCGAAAATGAACAAATACTCTTTGCGAGATAAAGATGAAAAATAATTTACGAGAGTGAAACTGAATGCAGAATGGCTTTTAACCGCTTTTGGGATCAAATATTTGGTGTTGTTTATTCCCATGAAAAAGATCCTCACCAACCAATTACTACTCGAGCATAATTCTCAAACTACTCAAGTCCACTAGGTACTACTAGAAGCAAGCCAACAAGATCGGGCTCCGCGAACTACATACAAAACACTTGAGCATCAAAATCCTTATTATACCTTGACACTTTGTATGAGCGAGTCGGTCGGTGATCCATTGCCACAGGCTCACCGTCCTCTCTGTACTCGACACGGAAATTGGTCAAGCAGAGCAGACACTTACCACCGTCGCCCAAGGACTCCTCATCCTTGTCTTTCTCAGGCCGGAAGCGCTCCATGAGGCAGTACTCGGCTCGGCCTTCACCCTGCGGCGAGGTAGGCACGAGCTTGGTATCGATGTGGCTCCAGCCTGCCACTGTCCTCGTCGTGGCAGAACAACTTCTCCCTAGCTACCAACCTTCCACTCCGGTGGGGCGGATGTGATGTGGCCGGTGCAGAGGTATCCGTCTGTGCGTCGGTTGTTTATGTGGTGCGTGGAGGCCGAGCCATGTGTCGAGCTCACCGTCGTGGTGGGCATGGCCGACGACGGGCAGCTCCCAGTCGCCGCAGTGTGCCCAGTTGTGTCTGCCGAAAGAGAAGCTAGCACCCAGATTGCTGTTCCAAGTGGAACTCGCGGACACGAAGATCTCGTGGTCGTGCGGCGCCGCCCCGGGCGGCGCGTGTGATGTTACGGGCTTCGTTATGGCTCCAGCACCACGGCGAGGAAGGGGACAATGGCAGCCAACCCCAGAACTTGTTGTCGTCGCCGCCATCGACGCCGCCTCCGCTGTCAGAGGTCAGGCAGTGCAAGCCTGAGTCGCACCAGTCACCGCACCCATAATAGGACTCCGACGCGCCAACCGACTCGAACATGTACAGCCTGTTCCCGACTTCCATGGCTGCCTCGTAGCCGTAGATAAGGCTCTTGGGGAGCTGAGGCGAGACGACCTGCGCCGTGGTCTTGGAAATCAAATAGTGGCATACCAGGATCTCCTCCATCATAATTTGAGCTGCTCCTATTCCAATTTAAAAATGGTCTGAATTAAATTCTTTCAGATTTTAAAAGTGTTTAGTTTGTAAAAGGTCCAAAATTTAAAATTCAGATTATTTTTCCAAATTTAAAAAAAGTTCAAAATAAAATTCTGCTCAAATTTAGAAAATGGCCAAATTTCCAAATGATGATAACATTTACCAGTGGCGATATACTAGTGTCGTGGCCAATACACACCACCAGTAACATAAACATTTACCAGTGGCGATATATTAGTGTCATGGCCAATACACCCCCACCACTATATATATTCTAGTACTGCCCCCACAAACCTGACCACCAGATGTAGCGGCTCCGCCATTTAAGTTCCCACAAAAGCCGAGCAAACGTTACCGCCACCGAGACTGGTCACACCGGAACGACAGATCTGGGCGAGCCCAGCTAAATTCACAGGCAAGACACAAAGCACACAGGTCGCCACGAAGCACGTGCGCAACACATCTAGGCGTTGCACAGAGCACCGCCGTCGCACAAAGTCCACTTCCACCGACTGGACTTCGCCTAACCACGAACTCTGGCAGCGGCGAGGGAGGGAAGACCGGCAGAGGGGGAGGAGGAGGGGATGCTCGCGATGGCACTAGGGTTTCCTGTGACGTGCGTAGCGTCGGAGCTCCTCTTTTTGTTTTTGGTCGTGTGATCTGTCATGCTTTCTTATGCACACCTCAAGTCTAAGCCACAGATGGATGGCGATTGGGCATTTGGCTCATTTTGTGAGTACCAATAAAGGAAACGAAACACTTAGCTTAACTATCGCGATAATGGTCTTGCTGGACACGGGTGGATCTATGCATACGCCGGGGCACTGATTTCTTGCCCATTTTCGTAAAAAACTAGTGAATTTGGCCTATTTGCCCCTGCCACCAACATTGGCCCAATATGCTTTTGCAGCCCATTTGGCACCCCAACGATGTGGCCCAAGCTCCGCCACTGTTGCTGGAGACGGAAAAGACGCAACACCCGGTTTTCCTAGTCAATAATACAACCACCAGAAAAAGGTACAAGAGGAGTTAGTTAAACTTCTTTTGAATCATGACTTGTGATGCTTGACATGAGCGGTAATTAATTGCCAAACTTGCAAAACCATCACACTTCTTTTATTGGCACCAACTGTGAATTTCTGAAGGTACTGTAAATTTCAAAGCATACATGGCAAATTACATCCAGAACACTTGAGCTTTGAAAAACATATTGTACCTTGACACTTTGTAAGAACGAGTTGGCCGACTAGTCATGGCCACGGGCTCGCCGTTCTCGCCCCTCTTGACATGGAAAGTGCTAAGCCGGAGAAGACACTTGTCGCCATCCCCCAAGCACTCTTCATCGCCCTCAGGCTGCAGGCGCTCCATGAGGCAGTACTCGGTGCCGGCTTCGTCCGTTGTCTCCATGGGCACGAGCTTGGCATCGACGTGGATCCAGCCGGCTGCCGTGTCCTCGTCGCGGCAGCACACCTTCTCATTGCTGACCTTCCACTCCGACGGGGTGGAGGTGACATTGCCGGCACAGAGGTACCCGTCGGGCCAACAAAAGTACCTATCGTCATTGTGGAGCCCGAGCCACGTGTCAAGCTTGCGATCATAGTGGGCGTTGCCAAAGATCGGCAAGCTCCAGTCAGTACGCCGCGTCCAGGCGGTCCAGCCCGTTATAATAGTTTTGTCCCTGGTGGCCGGGAGCTCGCAGTCCACAAGATCCGTCTGCTGGATCCTTGGTGTCCTGAAAGAGAAGGTAGCACTTCGCACGGATCTTATAGACACAAAGATCTCATGCTCGTGTGGCGCTGCACCCGGTGGAGTATGCACTGCGAGCGCCGAGATGTAATCAGAGCGGAACGGGAGCATTTCAAGAATGTCGCGGTGGCTCCACCACCATGGAGAGGAAGGGGACGCTTGCTTCTCGTTGCCAAAGCGAGAAGGAGGGGACAATGGCCGCCAATTCCAGAATTCGTCGTCCTCGCCGCCGCGATCGGAGGTCAGGCAGTGCATACCCGAGGGGCATAAACCTAAACCCCTGTAATAAGACTCCTCCGACCCATACGACTCGAACATGTAGAGCCTGTTCCAGACGGCTATCGCCGCTTGGTAGACACGCCAATCACGGAGGAGGCCTTTTGGAAGCTGAGGCGAGAAGACCTGCGCGGCCGTCTGGGTGTCGTAGATGAGGACGACGCCGGCGTTGTCTTTTTCCGTTCGGTGCATGGTGCGGCAGGTGCCTACGGCGACGATGCTGCTGCCAACGGCGGCGAACTGCGCGCAGTTTTCGACAGTTGGGAACGCCACGCGGAGGAGCGGAGGGTCCGGGAGACGTTGCGCGCCGTCGTCAAGATTCTCGTCGACGTCCAGGTCGAGCTTGTGGATGCCGAACCCGTATTTGCTGTCATCGAGCACCACGTATAGATGTCGCTCCGCTGTCGGATGCTGCCGGTTGACCTCTGCAGAATCGCCACTAGAGTTGTCGGAGGCGTATCCCCGTGAGCTACTGCGGCAGCCAAAGACGGCGGTTAGGCGGCGCGCCTGGCGGCGGACAGGCCGTAGACGGGAGAGGATAGGTTGAGGGCGATTGACTAACGATCGCAACGCCAGCATTGTATAATTATATTGCCGGCGGCCGGCCGGAGTCTAGGGTTTGGAAGACCGATCTACAAGGCTAGTGGATGTGCGGCAGCCGCCCCTCTGCAATTGACGGTTGATCCCAGCCCTATCGACAAGTCTGGAACACGAATGCACTTTGAACTTCCACATAGGTTGGATTGTTCAAACAATTATTCTTCGTTTCTCACCTGTGTGACTATTTCGATCTAGCTAATTCCAAATTTCATTTAGAAAAAATATTTCGGAAACCAACGACTGAGTTTTTCCAAAGTTTAGCTTTACAATTGGGAAAAATGATCAAATTTTTGGTTTGAATTTAACTAAAATATAACCAAATCTTTAGAATTTTGGAAAAGTACAAACTAGGCTCAAATTTATATATGTGCCAACAAAATAGTTGGATCGAATTGTAAGTACAATTTGACCATACTCCTTTATTATATGATTCTGAGTCCTTTAGGGGCCCTTCATAAAAACTAGTTCGTTTTGAAAAATGATGGCTTAGAAAAGATGATTTTATCTCTCTTTCAATAAACTATGAAATTCTCCATTTCTTAAGAGCTTTCTTATGAAACCTAGCAACACAAAGTTAAACTCACCCAAAAAAATCTTAGGGGTGGAATTCAAACATGGAATCTGCTATGGAGAAAAAATAATCTTATGTTGGAATTTGATATTTTCGATGTTTTCTCACAGCAAAAAAGATTATCTCCCGATAAAACATCCTGGATGAAAGAAATTGAGTTTAAACTCAAAACCATCTAGGTGTATGACGAAGCCAAGTCATGGCAACGGTCAAGAGACATAAATATCCAAGAAAGAGAAAATAATATCTCCTATTTCCTGTATCTGGCCAGCCACCTCCCATCAAGGTCCAAATGGTATAGGGGGAACTACAAAAGAGATTCTTGATGCAGTGACAAATATTTACCGTTCCTCTATTTTTTGGAGCCTCAGTGAACTAGTTACTCTCTAGAAAATCTTTTATTGGAAAAACCTTTTTCTGAAAATAATACAAAAGAGGCGGTGTTTGGTTTTGTATAGTGCTAGTGCCCCTAGCCCCGATGGGTTATATTTTTCTTTTCTACCAGAAATTATGGGGATCAATTAAGCATGACTCTATAGCCTTAGTAGAAGTTTTTTATAATGGCTCGTTGCCTGTTGATAGGCTCAACTTTTCCTTAGTGAGCCTGATCCCCAAAAGAAGCAAACACAACTGGCATAAAGAAATTCGGACCAATATCTTTTGGAAACTATTTGCATCAAAATTCTTACGAAAGGCAATGCTGGCCCCTATTGCTGATAGATTTGTTTCGTCAAACAAAACTGGTTTTCTTAAAGGGGGGATGGGGGCGGATTTATCCTCGAGGGTATGGTTTCTGCTCAAGAAATTCTCCGTAAAATTCATTACACCGGAAAGAAAGCAGTTATTTTGAAAACTGATTACGAAAAGCCTACAAACAGAGTGAATCAGGATTTCCTTGAGGAAATATTAACTTTTAGAGGCTTTGGTAATAGAAGGATAAAACTTGTTAAAATTATTTATATAATGGTACTCTGAGTATTAGAATCAATGATGAGACAAGCCCATATATTGTCTATGGTAAAGCTTTAAAGCAATGGGGCCCTATTTCTCCGATTCTTTTCAACCTTGGTGCTAATGTATTTTCCAAAATGCTCGAGAAATCTGCCAGACAAAATATTATTTATGGTTTTTTGCCGAGAGTGTGACCTGGTGGCATTATTAGTTTTCAATACGCAGATGATGGTCTTCTGCCACCTACCCAAGGCTTGTCAACGAGGTTCTCGAGGGTTTTCACTATGTATCAGAAAAAACAACACAAACACTCCGCCTCTTACAAAGATTAGAGGGGGAAACACTATCGGAACCACCTCCAGTCATCTCTTCGGGGTCTCCAGCATCTTTGCCATTGCCACCAAGATGAGGCGAGAGTACTTCACCGATGGACTACGTGTTTGTGTCAATACCTTGGTCCCTCTCTATACGTGATTTCATGTTTAGAACGATATGAGCTGGCATATATGATTATGGTCATCTTCTTATTGCCCTATTGCCCGATAGTGCTTCAAAACTTCACGGGTAGGCCGGGCATTTGGGGTTCGCAAGGACGACGACGTTACTAATCGCGACGGGCCCTGCACAGACACAACCACGGTCAACCAACGTGGAGATCCATTGTGCGTCGGTCTTCTGCGAGGATGCTTCGATGGTGCTCTAGTTTCTCATGGGAGATCCTATGAGAGGATCCGGTTGTGGTCACCATCACAAACATCAAGAGAACTGTGAGGGAACTCGGTATGCGTCTAGGGTTGGAGTGACTGAGAGAGATTTGAGGATAAATCCGAGTATCCGTGTGTGATAAGGGTTTAGTCCCAAACAATTTTTTAACTATAACCATTACAAAGTATATGTGGGAAATAGACATTACTGTTCATCACCAATGTGGCAAGCCCCTCGACGACCAATTTCAGGCATGTCTCATCGGCCAAACATAATTATTTCAAACCATCGCCAATGAATGATATCCTTAGTTCTTACTGTACCGATATGTTTTTTCGAAAAGGGCACCCCAGCCTCTACATCAGGGTGATGCATACGGCCTTTATTTGTATGATTGTATCTGTACCGATATGTGGCATTCCTTGACTCATAAGTTGTGATGTTTGACAGTAGCGCCAACCTCTAAATTGTGAGACTGAATTTTAATGTACACATACAAGTCTACATCCAGAAGAGTTGAGCTTCAAAAAACCTATTGTACCTTGACACTTTGTAAGTGCGAGCCGACCGGCTAGCCATGGCCACGGGCTCACCGTTCTCGCCGCTCTTGACACGGAAAGTGGTAAGCCGTAGAAGACATTTGTCGCCGTCACCCAAGCACTCGCCCTCCTCAGGTCGCAGACGCTCCATGAGGCAGTACTCAGTGTGGGCTTGGTCGTCCGTCGACGCCATCGGCACAATCTTCACATCGACATGGATCCAACCAGCTGCGGCGTCCTCGTCGAGGCAGCACAACTTCTCCTTGCCAACCTTCCACTCTGACGGGGCGGACATGACATTGCCGGCGCAGAGGTGCCCGTCGGGCCACCAATTGGTTCCGCCCTTCAGGTGGAGTCCGAGCCACTTGTCGAGCTTGCCATCATAGTGGGCGTGGCCGACGATAGGCAGTTTCCACTCACTGTGCAGCATCCAGTCCGATGCCACGCCGAACGAGAAGGTAGCACTTTGTTGGCTCCAACAAGTGGAATTTACGGACACGAAAATCTCGTGTTCTTCGTGCGGCATCGTGTGCACCGCGTGCGCCGTGATGCGATCGGCTCTGAAGGGTATCATCAGAAGAGTGTCGTTGTCGCTCCAATACCACGAAGAGGAAGAAGACAATGGCTGCTCCTCTTTGTCACACGGATCGTAAGGGGACAGCGGCTGCCAGTTCCAGAACTCATCATCCTCGCCGCCGCCGCGATGGGCAGTCAGGCAGTGCAGTCCTGAGGGCCACCAGCCCTCGTCCTTGTGGACGTCATAGTCCTCCGACCCGGAGGACTCGAATATGTAGAGCCTGTTCCCGACCGTAATGGCCGCGTGGTAGACACACATATCATGACGGAGGCCTTTGGGAAGCTGAGGCGAGAAGACCTGCGCTGCCGTCTTTGTGTCGTAGATGAGGACGCCGCCGGCGAAGTGTTCTTTTTCAGAATAGTGCATGTTGTTGCAGCTTCCTACGGCCACGATGCTGCTTCCCACAGAGGCGAACTGCGCGCGATTATCGACGGTTGGGAAGGCCACGCGGAGGAGCGGGCGCTCCGGGAGACGCTGCGCGCCGCCGTCGAGACCCTCTTCGTCGACGTCCAGCTTGTAAATACCGAACCCGTCCTTGCTGTCATCGAGCACCACGTACAGATGCCGCTTCGTTGCCGGGTGCTGCCGGTTGACCGCAGCGCGAGAATCGGCATTGGAGCTGTTGGCGGCGTATCCCCGTGTGCCGACCTGGCTGCTGTGGCTGCCAAGAACGGCGGTTCGGTGGCTCGCGTGGCGGCTGATAGGCCGGAGACATGAGAAGAGCGGTCGAGGGCGATTGAGTAACGATCGCAACGCCAACATTGTGTTGCCAGCCGGCGGCTAGGGTTGGAAAGACCGATCGACGACTAGGGACGACAAATACTACTGTATTTTTTATATTCCCTTGGTGGTGAACCACAAATACTGGTTGATCTTGTATGTGGTCTGGCCGCCGCGGCTCTGCCTCTCGACGAGTAGTCGAGTACTCTTGCGCGATTTAATTGCAGATGTGCAGCATGCATCATGCACGAATGCAAAAAGAATAACCACAAAGAAGTTACAGAAAGTTCAGAAGTTTCAGAAAGACACTATCTCACACAGCGTCTGAATACACAACTCTAATAAGACCAATTTCTTCTCTGATCTTGGACGCCATCACGATCTCCGAGCAGCGCTTTAGGAAAATGTGGTGGTAATGTCCCGAAGCATTGATATATTTGCTTCAGTTGTGGTGTTTTTTGCAGTTTCTTGAGTTGAGCGAGGTGATCGTGTTTGCCATCTTAAATTGACTACAGTCTAACCGAAGGCTGGGAAATTTAGAAGAAACAGATTGTCTAGAGTTCACGTGTCGGATAAATTATTTGACCAAAATACATGTAGTGTATTAGGTAATATGGAATTTCCATAAATGTTTTTCGAAAAAGTTTGAATCTGAGAATCGAAAAAGTTTGAATTTCCATAATGTCAAGGAGTTTGATATAATTTTCTCTCCCGAGTATAAGTACTTGAAAACTCCCCACTATACACTATACACTATACTAGGCAGGTCTCTGACTTCATACTGTAATCGGAGTCAGGTCAACTTTCTTTCCTTGATGCAGCGCCTTTCAAGTCTTCGCGTAAGCCCTTGCCTTTGTAGGTTCCTCTCCATTGGCGTGTCGTGGTGTTGCCAAGGTTGGTGCGGTGGAGGTTTGTTGGTGTGGACATCTTCGACGCCGTCTCCGTACAGCAGAAGTCTGGGTGCCTCCTTCGGTTCTTGCAGTCTCCATCTGTTGTAGTGAGGTGTGTGTGAGTGTGTGGTGTGCGTGTGTGCTGCTGCTGGCTTGGCCAGCGTTGTAAGTTGTAACTCTTAGCCGGTTGTTGGATTTGTTAATTCAAAGCTGCACTCTTCGAGCCTTCCGTCTAAAAAAAGTCTTCGCGTAAGGTCGGTGCAGCATAGCTTGATCATAGCAAAGCCATGTACATGTCTAGACTGGAAGGCCGGAATCACCAGCAAGCTGCCAGGGACGCACATGGACATGATCCAAATCAGAAGGACCTCAATCATCAGCAATCTACCACATCGGCAGGCCGGCAATTATAGCCAGCTGCTAGATCCAGAGGCCGGCAACTTAAATTCGCATCCGCAAGGATTTGAACTTAGGTGTTGGGTTTATACATCCACTCTTCCCGCCAGTTCTCAAAGCAAACAACGAACGGCGATCAGAAGGATCACTAGCCACGTAGATTGGAACTCGGTGGCGAACTCAGCTTGTTCTTCTCGTGAGGGTCTGAAGACGGCGATCATCCTGATCACGTGGGAAATCTGAAAGGAAAGAAACGCCAGAGTTTTCAACAATAAGTTTGTTATGCCTACCATCCTGGTCCATAAGATTAAGGACGAGGCGAGGATCTGGATCCCAGATCCTCGCGGAAGCAAAGAAGTTCGCAGCGCTCTTTGACTGGGCTTGCTCTTAGAGGCGTTGAGAGCCTCCACCTTGTCGCAATGACAAATTTCCTCTCCAAGAGAGTGGAAGGAAAAGGTTGAGTTGTTGAGTTTAGTTAGTGGGGGGTCTGTACTCTGCAGCCCTCCTTTCTTGTGGTCGGTGTTTTACTTTTGGCCTCGATCGTGTCATGTTTCCTCCTTCTATATTAATATAAGGCAAAGTTTTTGCCCTGTTTCAAAAAAAACTCTTCCGGTCAGTTGAGCTAAACTCCTTTTCTTATAGTGGTCAAGCACCCATCTCAATCACTTTGCTCACCATTCATTACACTCCAAACATATTTTGCGAATCGTACTAAACAAATGAATGCTGAATTGTTTCCTACCCGGAACAGAAACAGAAACGACGGATGGTATCACCCACCAGTTTAAGGATTTAAACTTGAATAAACTCAACTGGCTTCTAAGAAATTACATGAAAAACACTGGAGAAAATTGAGGATTTAAAACTGAAAAATCTCAACTAACCAGCATGGAATTCGTGAACCAAAATTTCAGTCCAACCTAAGATATTGCAAGAATCCAACCAAGCGCGCTAGAACCATGCTAGAAATTAATTACATCCAAAACACTTGATCCTGAAATTTTGTATTATACCTAGATACTTTGTAAGAGCGAGCCGGTCCCTGAGCTGTGGCTACAGGCTCGCCGTCGTTCCCACGCTCACACGGAGAGTGGTCAGCCGGAGAAGACACTCTTTCTCATCGACCAAACACTCGTCCTCGTCATCGCTACGGTCCGAGGACTCCTCCTCGCGGTCGTCCTTATCGTCCAAGCACTCCTCCTTATCGTATTCGGGTCGAAGGCGCTCCATGAGGAAGTACTCGCTCCCACCTTCGCCTGACGCCGACGCCATGGGCGCGAGCTTGACGTCGACGTGGCTCCAGCTTTCGGCGGTGTCCTCGTCAAGGCGAAACAGATTCTCCCTGCCGATCTTCCACTCCTGCGGCGCGGATGCGATGTTGCCGGCCGCGCAGAGGTGCCCGTCCTTGGCCCGAGGAAGGTAAGTGGCCTTGTCCCGTCGGCGTGTGCGCCCCGTGCGCGGTGATGTGGGCGACGGGGAACGGGAGGTCACGAAGAATTTTGTCTTCTGCCCAGCACCACGATGAGGAACGGAACAAGGTGCTCCAGTACTCCACAACATCGACTCCGGAGCTGCCGCCATTAGCAGCGAGGCATGCAAGCCCCCAGGGCCGGCCCATGACCCGTCCGGCTCAGACTCGAGCATGTAGAGCCTCTTCCCGACGGTCATGGATACATCCTAGCCACATTCGAGGACCCTCGGGAGGTGAGACGTGACGGAGGTCGCCTCAGACACGGTGTCGTACATGAGGACGCTGCCGGCTGCGTAGTCTTGGTGATAGTATGTGTCCTCTGGCATGGTGCTGGTGCCTATGGCGACGATGCTGCTGCCCACGGCGGCGAACTGTGCGCGCGGTGGCGGACAGTCGGGAGCGCCACCCGGAGGACCAGTGGCTTCTGTAGGCGTCGCACGTAGCCGCCGCCGTCCAGGTCCTTCACATCCAGCTTGTGGATGCCGTAGCCGTCCTTGTGGTCATCAAGCACCATGTATAGATGCCGCTTCGCCGCCGGACACGAACCGCCATCAGCGCTGGAGGCGTATTCTCGTGGCCACCGTATCAGGTTATTGTTCCGGCCAGGAACGGCGGTAAGCTGGCTGGCATGGCGGTGGACTGGCGAGAGATGGTAAAGGAGTGGGTTTGGCCGACGGAGTAATGATCGCAACAGCAACATATTGTAAGCTGGCGGCTGGCGGCCGGGGAAGGCTAGGGTGGTTTTCAACGAAACTCACGACGGGCCAGGAGCCAGGATATTCTTGTTCGTTGGATCCTGTTGGTTAGGCTGTTAATTCCATGACGCACTTATTCGTGAGTATAATATACAGTAGTTTGGAGAAGATTAACTATACTAGAAATTACCCAGCGTGTTTTTATTTATTCTAGCATCCTTTGAGGCCTTCCTGTAATGGAATTGCTTTCTATCTAATCGAATGGCACAACGCCCGCCTTAAAGCAAAAAAAAAATTATCCAGCGCGTTGCTGCGGAATTGCGTATAAGTAAAATTTTAATCAATGCACCAAATCAAATAGACATTTTTTGGTGAACTTATGCAACTAAATGAATAAATCAAAGCTTCTGAATGAATAGAATGCTCTTAGTTTGTGTGACTGAAATAAAAGTTAAGTTGGGGCCCGAAGCAAATAAACGCTGTAAGCCGCGACCTTCATAAAAGAGATGTCAATTGGAGAACGGTAAAGACTAAGGAGTGCTTCTCCTGCTCCTTCGTCTTCTGGGTTCTGGCTCCAGATTACTGATCAATGGAAGGGAGGGTGTCCTGGACGCTATAGCTAGGAAGGATCGACAACAAAGCGAGCAGATACGGCGAGTGGCCGAGTGCGAGGAGGCGACGATAATAGGATGCCGGACGACGATTGATGCGAATAAATACGCTGAGACGGGGAAAATAAATTATATGCAAAACTTCTCGTATACCTCGCGTTAATCGTGCTGGGCTGTGCTCTCGTCGACATTAATGGAGAGGGGGCTATTCGGTGGAGAAGGTGACCCGTGCTGGGCCGTCCAGTTCTATTTAGTTATGGGCTGAATTAATGAATGGAAAGCATCCGCACTAATAGACGGGAAACAAAGTGGAAAATTCTCAAAATAAAATAGGGTGGATGACTTGGCTGATCTGGTGGACCCACTGAGGTATCACAGCTGCATGTAGAGAGAAATCACAACAGGCATGCGGACGACCTGTTCTTTTTTTTTTTTACATGGAACACTCGTATTCCATTAAGACACGGCGAATCGCCGGACACCCAACGGGTAACATCAGCAGGGAAGTTTGTTGTCCAAATGGCATGGTCACCGTATACTTCACCTGCGCCTTTAGCAGCAAGCTCATGGGCCGCTCTATTGCAAACACGTGGTGTATATAGCACTCGAGCCTCTATGAAATTCATTCTAAGTCTGAACTTGATGTCACTGATCAAGGTACCAATTTGAGAGAAGGAGTAATCAGACGTTGTGAGTGCATTCTTCAGATTTAGGCAATCAGCTTCGAAGATGACTCGCCCCATTCCCAGTTGTTCAGCAACATCCATGGCGTTTGATAAAGACATAGCCTCGGCATGCATAGCATCGGTCATTCGATTGGAGCACACCAGCCGCAGCAACACATATTTCAGAGTAGTTGTCTCTTCCTACAGTACCCCAGCCACCATTTCCATTCTCCTGTCGAAAAGATGCATCCACATTTAACTTTATAAATTCAGCTGGAGGTGGTTCCCAGGCTCTCGTTTCATTTCTTTGGGTCTTTTTTTTCCTTTACTAAAAAAGTTCTCCATTCATCCACATGCCTACGGATGTTGAACTGAAAGCTCTCCACGGACTGATGGTTGACACCATGATTTCCATTGTTCCGTTCCTGCCACCATTTCCATAAGAATGATACTGCAAGCAGCTGTTCATCCTCCGATAAATTCAGAATTTCTTGAAGCATCTCAGCTGTTGTACTGCATGGTAAGAGCTTTAGGCGTACATCTTCAAGCATAATTGCTCTCCATCTTTGCTTGGCCATTTTGCATTTGAGAAATAGATGACCACCATCTTCAAAATATTTGTGGCACACCGCACATCTGGTATCCAGCTCAACCCCTCTTCGCTTTATATTCATGTACAGTGGATGACTGTTATGGGCTAACCTCAATAGGAAATGGTGTACTTTAGGGGGGCATGGCACTTTCCAAATCTTCTTGAAAACCTCTTCTGCAACAGAAGTAATGCCACTCGATCCCAGCCCCACTTGATTAGTCTGATCTCTCTTTAGCATCTGCACGTGGTGTTTATAGGCAGATTTTTACAGAGACCACTCCTTTGGCCTTTGCTGTCAAAGTGCCAGGCTACAAAATCTTCAGTTTGGCTTCTTAGTGGTATGGTCAGTATTGTGTCAACATCATTCGGATGGAAATGCTGAATTATAAGTGCTCGGTTCCAAGTGCAGGTTACTTCATCAATAAGCTCGGAGATCATCAGTAACTCACAATCGCCTTTTGGAGTAACAGGTTGACGAGTGTAACCTCTCGGGAGCAAGGATCAGTCCAACCTTGCTCACAAACCTATTATTCATAATTGGGCCGTCATGTTTGCCCATTTAGCCTCCAATGTGTAGCTTGGTCTTTACACTTCTTCCTCTTCTTATATACCACAATTTGGCTTTTGGCTAATGCCCCTTTAATTCTTTTTCTTGGCTTGCCTTATTTCTTTTTTGTTTTTTGTAACTGACTTTGTACCTTGGTTTTTCGATAATGGTTATGACTTGCCTTGTGCCCACCGTAGATTCCTTAAAAAAAGTCATGCTGATGCCCCGTGTAGCTGATCAGGAAAGTGGGCTTTGCATCATATACATTGCATGCGTGCAACAAATTAAACAATAACATATTGATTAAAGTCAATTTGTATATCTATTGCACGTGAAGCTACGTACTTTACTAACTACAAGACAACCCAAAAAGAGTATAGGTTATGTACACAAAAATATAAAATTATATTCAAGTTGAGCGGAATGAGGCCATTTCAGCCCCAAATGCAAAGTAAACTTGCGTGTCCCTATCCGATTGTCAAATCGGAATTGTGCAAGACATACTTTCCCATATAGATCACAAAATGAGAAACGCAAGAATTAGAGGACAGCTCCTCATAAACATTTTGTATATTCTAGATATTTCTATACATTATATTTCTTCTATTCACCACCTAAATTAGACACTTATTCATCCGTGAAATCTACATAAAAAGCTTTAGAGGACCCTCGAATTATTCAAGGAAATTTAAATCTAAAAAACTAAAGCATGTTTGAAATGTATCTGGCTGACAATAATGTAACCGTGAATACATGAGCTTGGGCTGTTTTCTCTGCAGTGAAGAAGAGAAATTAACCAAATAAGTTTAAAAGTAGTTTCTAAGAAACTAAATAACTAACATAAGTTTCGATCTAAATAAATTTTCAGATTTCGTCGAAGTGCAATTTTCACAATGAAAGTTAAGTTACATGATACCCCTATTTATTTTTTGGTATTATTCGGGTGGGGGGCTGATTTTTCTAACAAAACCAGAAAACATAGTAGTTAATATCATTTGTAGAAAGAATTGATTGTAATTACAAAAGGTCAAAAAGTTTAGTATAAATATATGAAAATTTTCCATTCAAAATCGAGACCACTAATGTAGGATAGGCCTTAGGCATGGAAGCTACTGTGGGGCCATGCAAGTTAGAAGAACAACAAGTCTCATGTTGAGAGAGAAGGAAATCAGATATATCAGCGAGTAGATGATGAGCTGAACCTGGCAACGGAACAAGGGAACAAGCGGCGCGGCTGACGAGGTGGAAGTGGCTCTGCCCGAGGCCAAGTTCAACCCGCATCCTCGGCGGCATAAATTTCTGAACTTTACGCTCTCGACAATACAACCGTCCATGAGATGGTTGTCTTCTGAGAGACAGGCATAGCATTCTGGCTGCGTACCTTCATCCATGAGATGGTTTGATTAATAAAATTTGCATTCGAGGGCTTTGCTTTTTTTTGAATTTTTAGAGGACTTTGCTTTGGTATACGGACGTATGGTCTAAATAGAGTTTTTTTTTCAAAAAAAGGACGGTCTGTAGAGGGCAACCAATTGATGTGGATCCCGATTTTATCAAAATGGGAGCATAATCCTGGCCCTTGTACATATTGCCTTTAAGTTTGTATAAAAAATGCAGGGATTTTGATCCACTGTTTAAATCAAAAAAGAAAATCCTAGTCTCTGCATCAATTGATGCATCCAACCTTTTTATTCCAAAGTATCACAAAATATACTTATACAATTCAAGGAACAGATAGGGTTTTTCACAAACACCAACCAGCGGAAGAGGATCAGCATTCATGCTAAGACTATCCATTTTGAAGTCTATTAAAAATACCGCCAAGCACCCAGTAAATATAGGCTAGCGTTGATCCAACGGGAGGAGGAAAAACCATAGCTTAATCCAGTGAACAACCAACATGATAACTTGCAAAATTTTGTACTGATTGTTTTGTTAAAAACGACACTATTATTACTTGTCCAAATTAACAAACAAAAGGCCGACACACCGATGCAAATTCTAGCCTTATCTTTCTTATCAACTCTATTTGACCAGTTCCCAGACATATTTATAACATTGGCTGGAGGTGAAATATCGTACGGACTATGTACAATAAACCAAAATAATCTTTGTGAACTAAACATATGCTCTATGGTCTCCTCAGGAAGAAAGTTAGACTTTGGTGTTACTGGTTTTATGCTTTGTGTTGTTTTCGACTAGTATTCAAATGGTTAATATTTTGATTCGTTTGATCACATCATGCGACCCTGGTATTTTTTAAACTAGATTATCTAATGTTTTCTAATAAAAAAATTAGGAGTTTCAACAAAAAAACATTGGGGATATTAAATTAAAAGGATCATCAATGGATAAATTGGGGTCGACCTTGAGCATGTCTTATTCATGTCAATTAATTGAATGGTTGCAAATTATTCATCATTACAGCTTTTCCCTAAGAAAACATAAGAAGAATAGTGCTTTATTTATATATATTTGCTTTTAGAATATTAAGACTACCAAATATTTAACTTTGCCACATTAACATTGCAATTTGGTTGTTACATGAATCAAGTTCCTAAGCTCTATTGTTAAAAATGGTATTTGTTGCTCTCTCTCTCTCTCTCTCTCTCTCTCTCTCTCTCTCTCTCTCTCTCTCTTTGCTCCGTTGGTCAACTCAATTAAAGCTTTTCTATGATGCAAATGCTTATTATGTGCATGTAATATAATCTAATTTTTTAATTGTGGACTTTTTCAGAATTTAAACACTTGTACAATCTAATAAATTCATTTATGATCATTTTTAATTGTAATATTTCTATATCCTAATATTTTATAAATCTGAACAAATATCAACTACTATATTTCTTAATTTAAAATTTTCATTAAATAAGATTTCTTTTTTATTATTTTTTGAATATTTCACTAACTCTGAACAATTTTCAATTCTCGAAAGAATTTTAATATCTGAAAAAATAACCTGAACATTTTTAAAATCGGGAGATTTTTTAACTGTGAATTTTTAAAATTCTGGACAGTTTAATATTTGAATTTTCCAATTTCATTTGACTTTTTTGGATTTTGTTTTTAGTTTGTAATCTGTCTAGTCAAGCAATTTTTTGAATTTTAAGAACTTGTTTTGCTTTAATAGAAGCACCTTAAAATTGTTATCTATGACACTAATGTCTAACAGTAGAAAAAGTATGGGGAGTTGTTGTCGTGAAAATTTTGCGCAGTGAATGAAGGAACACCAAAGTGAGAAATATCCACAATGACTAAAACCATAAGCTCGGAGATGCCCCACATCTCTCTACATCAATCATCTATCAGTTTGCAAAACTTTCAACTTTGGTTTTTTAGAGAACAAATTTCATATTGGAGCATTTGTATATTATTTTTGTTGCATATCTGCATTATTTTTATCTATATTAAGAGTATTGTTAATCCATTGTAATAAATAAATAACAAAAGAGGATGCACGCAAAGAAAAAGGAAGGAGTAAATAGTTTTGCAAGATTCAAAGTATGCTTGCATCTACTCTTTGTGTGATACTTTATTGTGGAGTAGTACGCAAGTGCCATATTATTATTACCTTTCATTTACTTTATTAATATACAATGATAGTTTAGTTTGCACTATAGTCTATGGGAGATGGGTTTTATTATGGAAATTGCTTGCATTATACTCCTCCGTTTCATAATATAAGGCGTCTAATGTTTTGGCATGGATATTAAGACACCAACATTTTACATGCGGTGGAATAATTATGTACTGATAAAAACCGAGAGAAACAACTCCCTATTAGCCACAAACTGATTTTTTTTTATCAAATTCCACTAATCCAATTTGTGACTCATTTTTATATAAGTAAAATTGTTCGTGAATCGTAATACACCTTATACTTTAAAAAAATTCTCAAAAACTTAGACGCCTTATATTAAGGAACGAAGGGAGTATCTTTTAGTAGTCACCTTTTATCCTTTTCTAGCTTTCACTTAGTAACCATGATATATTTTTTTGAAACAAAGGCAAAAGCTTTGCCTTTTATATTGACATAGAAGAAGCAAAGACAACCAAGGCTGAAGCCAAAATAAAAAAAAGGTTTACATAAGGCTGATCACCCAATTGTTTTTGCCAAATTCTTGGCCCCGACGATTATCCAATATTTGCTCTCGCTTCTGATGCGTCAAAAAAGGATGGAAGGCAT
Organism: Poa pratensis; assembly: GCA_947311845.1. Lineage (NCBI taxonomy): Eukaryota > Viridiplantae > Streptophyta > Magnoliopsida > Poales > Poaceae > Poa > Poa pratensis. The sequence goes on from CAMZMU010000112.1 coordinate 32,907,878, forward strand.
CACAAACTTGTTGTTGAAAACCCCGCGTTCCTTTCCTTCCAAATTTCCCACGTGATGAGAATGATCGCCATCTTCAGTCCCTTGTGGGAGGGGGATGGCATGGCGGCCACTCCTTCCAGTAATAAAAAATAGTGGGCTTGGTGGATCCGAGACTTTGCATGAGCGTAGGGCAGTTTAGCCAAGGGGCCACTACCATCCAAATCCACTTTGAGAAGAGGCATTCAAACAGGATGTGCCTACCCATCTCCGGTTAGCATCTGCAAAGCTGACAAACTGGCTGATGAGGCCATCCTCTAATGCTGAGACGGTATGTCGTCCAGAGCCGGTTTTGGACAGCCAGCCAAGCGAAGAAAGAACATTTAGGAGGGACCCAGGTATTCCAGAGGGCCATGAACGAGCATGAGGAGGCTCCGATGAACTGCGCTTTGTAAGCGAACTTGGCCAAGTATACCCCGGAGCTCGCCAGGATCCAGGTGATGGTGTCGTCAATTCCATAGGTCAAGGTAATCCCTTGGGTGAGCCCCAGAGGTGGACGAACTGAGCTATATGCTGGACCCTTGGGTGATGGTGTCGTCAATTCCAGAGGTCAAGGTAATCCCTTGGTATGGTGACGGACTTAAAAATTGGAACCAAAAAAGAGACATCGACTATTAAATCCACTTGAAGACGAATCCATATCAGAACGCTAGAGTCGTCTATGTGAAATGTCTCAATGAGATCGAGTCGACGTTGATAAAAATCGACAAGACAATCAAAAAGTGGATGGGTCGTCTTGTCTCCGACTATTTTTCCTAGGCCGAGCCGTCGACGGGAGGTAGGGTACCGTCCATACGGTGCACGTCTACAACGGTGTAGAAGAAAATACTTTAGGAATTGCCTGCACTTCGCGAGACTCGTATTTCTTCCTCAGAATCGCGGTAGAATACCAATACGCACTATATTAAGGATTTTTTCCCAAAACCTTAGGCGCCTTATATCAAGAAACGGAGGGAGTATTGTTTTACCCTATATTTATTAGCGTTATACAAAACATGAGCAAACGCGAGAGTCAGGTATCAATGCACCACTAAATCTAAATCTTGTACATGCAATGATGGATGAACAGCCGGCGAAGAAAAAGCATGCAATGATGGATGGACGGCTGAGATCAATCATGCGCAATATTTTTCAGTCCGAGAGCATGCACCCAGTTCGGGTCCGAGATCAAATTTAAATGTGCCTCCAATAAGCGTATCCTGTAAGCACGTTGGGTTACAATCCGTACGGCACTGCTACACCAGGACGTGAAAAGCAAGCTCACCAGGTTGCGGTCCGATCGGTGTAAGCTAGCATGACCTAGACCTAGTAGACCTAAATAAAAGTATACCTAGGAGGCTAGCTTGGACCCACCCTTTCCACGTCCACTTCGTCGCTCCGCTCTCGCATCATCGCAAGAACGACCCATGGCCATGGCGACGGAAGATGCTCGGCCGTCTACTGGGTTCTCGTTCGACCCGTCTGATCAAGTGCTCATCGACGACTTCCTCCGACCAAAGCTGGCCGGAATGCCCATCCACGGCCGCTACAAGATCCACGACGCTGACGCCTACTCCGCCTCGCCCGGCGACCTCGTCGAGAACCGCGAGCAGGCGCCGGGAACAGACAAGCACGATGGCAAAAGGGGCGACTGGTACTTCTTCTCACCGGCGCGTCGTCACGAGAACGGTGGCGGGAGGCGGCAGCGCGCCGTCGCCGAGGGTTTCATGTGGCACGCAGAAGGTCACAAGATACCCGTTCTTGACGACGACGGCAAACGGGTTGGCTACAAGCGGAAGCTCTCCTACGGCATCTACGAGCTGCAGCCGGGAGCTAAGGCTCCCACGCTGACCAGGCTCGGATGGTGCATGACCGAATTCTGCCTCGACGACGACGCCGCCGGTCTGGTGCTTTGCAAGGTCTACGTGTCGACCCACAAGAAGACGACGACATACGCGTCGGTGATGAAGGCGACGGCGGACTCCAAGAAAAGGAAGGCCGGCGAGGATCCTCACCCGGAGGACGCTCCAACTCCCAAGACCCAGCAGCGGCACCAAGAACTAGGGCCACAGCTTGAGGAGATCGAGCGCTATCTGCTTTCCGACGAAGACGACATGTTGCCCGCCGGAGCAGTGGACGACGGCAGCGTCGATCCGGCCGGGCTCTTCACCGACATACTACAAGACTTTCCAGGATTTCGTGCTGAGGCGGCGCAAGTTCGAGGAGCTGATCTTGGGCGACCATGGCATGGACCTGCTGCTGGCATGCCCTGCACCGGATCCGGCGTTCATCTCGTTTGCTAGTACAACGTCGCCCGCGTGATGGCCAGATGCTGGAGGAGCTAATTGAAAGCTGATCTACCTCGATACTACTTCAAGATCCATGGTAGTCTAGCTTTTGATCTTTTATGTATGTAATGGACAAACACGATTTATTGTACTGTGATGATGAACATGCAATTGTTCTTCCAATTAACTGATTATAATTGTTTGTACGTAGCTTCGAAACTTTTGATGTACGTGAAACATAGTTATGATTGTAGCGATGGAACATAAGAGTTCTTACGCTGCATCGATTTTTCAATTTCAAGTCAAGCTACCCTACTCCAGCATTTCGTTCTGTTCATATAACCCATTTTTAGACTCTAACCAATATTTGGTTCTGCCAAAGACAAATACGTACGGTACATATTGTGCATACCGAGAAATTTTGACTAGCTAGGGAGTACAATTTAATTAGGTCTCTGCATGTACATGTGATTGGAGTCAACCACCTAGTCGTTTGGGTTCTCCCAATTAATACCGACTTATTTTTTTATTTTGGTAAGATAATTAATTGAATCCAACATTTGATATACATGCTCCTCATAGTCCATAAATTTCAACCAAGATTCAAGAAATTCAGTATGTAATTTTTTCCTAATTTGTGATAGATTAATTAACCAAGTTAAAATTAAAAACAATTGTAAACTTCGAGATTTTGTTGCAACTTCGTCCAATCAGCTAGCAAAACAAGTGTCATCAGCTGGCCCAATTAAGAAAACAAAAACATTTGAAAATTTCAGTAATCCCGGTGTGTCAAAAAATGGTTGAAACCGAAATCCCAAACCAGGATGATATCGTGTATGTGGTGACTAGTATATAGTTTTGTTTACACAACTCGATTTTAATTTTCTGTAAATGATATCGTACTTAACACATGTGTTGTGTAAAAATTAAAGTAACGAAAGGTGATATCACTAGGACGATAAGTAATTGATCAAGACAACCAGTATTTCTTTTCATGATTCCGATTGGGGTTCTGGTCTTCAGTATTGACCAAGAACAGGATGAATAAGATGGGGAAAATAGGAGAACACGCAAATCACAAAAGCATCCATACAAACACATCAAACATGCAACATGATGAATATCAACAACCCTGGCCAACTTATTCCCAATAAAATCATTCCTCGCATGGGATGATCCACCGATATGTCAAATCGCGCATCACAAAAATAGACTTCACAAGTGGCTATCACAAAATAAGGACGAAACGAGAGTAGATTCCAAAAACAGCTTCTAGTTGCAGCACTCGTGTGGGACATTATGTGTACAAAGTAAAGTCATTTGTAGTTAAAAATGCACGTACGTTCGGTCTTGGATGAACCAACTCTTGCAGATTTGTTGAGAAAATATGCATTGTTATTATTTCTGATGATAGATTATATTGATCTGTAGCAGAACAGGAGCATATTGGAATTTTTTATTAAGCTCTCATAGAACTGCGAGGAAGCACCAAACGGGTAAGTTGGTGGATCCCCTGCAAAGTGATGACGATCTTCAAGAATGTTCATCCACCCATCGTGATGAATCTTCCTTGCCCATAATGGAACTTGTCGACCATTTTTCCATGAGAGGTTGGATATCAATGCTTCTAAGCCTATGCACCAACAAAGGTAGCCCCAGTTAGCGAAGCGTAATGTGTGATCTGATAACCGGGGATCCTTTAAGTTCTTCATCCAGATTTACATTTGAGAATGTGATTGGCGCAACAGGAATCTTGTGCATATCGTGATGAGGCACGTGATCTCTCCAAAACTAGATATCATAGTACATATTAGCAGTCATACCAACAACATTGACCAATACAAAATAACAAATCATATTATTCCTCACAAATGCAAGTTCTATGGTTTAAAAACATCCTAGATAGGGGGTCAAAGAAGACGCCTCGGGTCGGGAGGTAGGAGGGGAAGCTTGTGGGCGCGCGCTGGGAGCCCCACCCGTGGCCCCAGGGCACGACGTGGACGTAGCACAATGTCCACACTCCTGAGTAGAGCGTGGAGCAAATGGGTTGATACGTCTCCAACGTATCTATAATTTCTGATGTTCCATTCTTATATTATGTCAATTGCTACATGTTATATATACACTTTATATCATTTTTATTCATTTTCTGGGACTAACCTATTAACAAGATGCGACAGTGCCAGTTCTTGTTTTCTGCTGTTTTTGGTTTCAGAAAAGTTGTTCTGAAAAATATTCTCGGCATTGGACGAAACAAAAGCCCAGGTCCCTATTTTTCTGTCACGTACACGGAGTCCGAAGGAGACACGAAGGGGGCCGAGGAGGCAGCCACACCACGTGGCGGCACGGTCCCACCTTCTGCCGCGCCGTGACGTGGTGTGGGCCTCTCGGGCCTCCACCAACGTCGCCCCTTCGCCTATAAATTGATGTTTTCGGGAAAACCCAAAGTACCAGAGTCATTATCCATGAAAAGTTCCAGAGCTGCCGCCGCCCAACCCTAACTCGGGAGGGTTCTGAAGCTCTTCCCGGCACCCTGCCGGAGAGGGAATCATCACCGGAGGGCTCTACATCGCCATGCCTGCCTCCGGAGTGATGTGTGAGTATTTCATCCTTGGACTATGGGTCCATAGCAGTAGCTAGATGGTTGTCTTCTCCTCTTGTGCCATCATGTTTAGATCTTGTGAGCTGCCTATCATGATCAAGATCATCTTATTGTAATGCTACATGTTGTGTTTGCTGGGATCCGATAAATATTGATACTATTTCAAGTTGAATATTGAATTATCATGTCTATGTTATTTATGATCTTGCATGCTCTTCGTTGCTTGTTGATACTCTGGCCAAGTTGATGCTTGTGACTCCAAGAGGGAGTATTTACGCTAGATAGTGGGTTCATGCCTCCATTTAATCTGGGACAGTGACAGAAAGTTTTAAGGTTGTGGATGTGCTGTTGCCACTAGGGGTAATCTAATGATGCTTTGTCTAAGGATAAATGTGTTGTTTACATTTGCAATTTACTTAATGCAATTGTCTGTTGCTTGCAACTTAATACTGGAAGGGGTACGGATGTTAACCTGAAGGTGGACTATTTAGGCACAGATGCATGCTGGATAGCGGTCTGTGTACTTTGTCGTAATACCCAAATGAATCTCATAGTAGACACTACTTGCACATGCATTGTTATTATGCACTTTCAATATTGTCAATTGCCCAGCTGTAATTTGTTTACCCAACATGTTAGTTATCTTTATGGAGAGACACCACTAGTGAACTGTGTACCCCGGTCCATTCTTTTACATCTAATAATACAACCTACTGCAATCATTGTTCTCTTTCATTCTCTGCAAACAAACATCATTTTCCACACCATACGTTTAATCTTTTGTTTTCGGCAAGCCGGTGAGATTGACAACCTCACTGTTAAGTGGGAGCCCCACCCGTGGCCCCAGGGCACGACGTGGACGTAGCACAATGTCCACACTCCTGAGTAGAGCGTGGAGCAAATGGGTTGATACGTCTCCAACGTATCTATAATTTCTGATGTTCCATTCTTATATTATGCCAATTGCTACATGTTTTATATACACTTTATATCATTTTTATGCATTTTCTGGGACTAACTTATTAACAAGATGCGACAGTGCCAGTTCTTATTTTCTGCTGTTTTTGGTTTCAGAAAAGTTGTTCTGGAAATATTCTCGGCATTGGACGAAACAAAAGCCCAGGTCCCTATTTTCTGTCACGTACACGGAGTCCGAAGGAGACACGAAGGGGGCCGAGGAGGCAGCCACACCACATGGCGGCACGGTCCCACCGTCTGCCGCGCCGTGACGTAGTGTGGGCCTCTCGGGCCTCCACCAACGTCGCCCCTTCGCCTATAAATTGATGTTTTCGGGAAAACCCTAAGTACCAGAGTCATTATCCACGAAAAGTTCCAGAGCCGCTGTCGCCGTCAACCCTAACTCGGGAGGGTTCTGAAGCTCTTCCCGGCACCCTGCCGGAGAGGGGAATCATCACCGGAGGGCTCTACATCGCCATGCCTGTCTCCGGAGTGATGTGTGAGTATTTCATCCTTGGACTATGGGTCCATAGCAGTAGCTAGATGGTTGTCTTCTCCTCTTGTGCCATCATGTTTAGATCTTGTGAGCTGCCTATCATGATCAAGATCATCTTATTGTAATGCTACATGTTGTGTTTGCTGGGATCCGATAAATATTGATACTATGTCAAGTTGAATATTGAATTATCATGTCTATGTTATTTATGATCTTGCATGCTCTTCGTTGCTTGTTGATACTCTGGCCAAGTTGATGCTTGTGACTCCAAGAGGGAGTATTTATGCTAGATAGTGGGTTCATGCCTCCATTTAATCTGGGACAGTGACAGAAAGTTTTAAGTTGTGGATGTGCTGTTGCCACTAGGGGTAATCTAATGATGCTTTGTCTAAGGATAAATGTGTTGTTTACATTATGCAATTTAGTTAATGCAATTGTCTGTTGCTTGCAACTTAATACTGGAAGGGGTACGGATGTTAACCTGAAGGTGGACTATTTAGGCACAGATGCATGCTGGATAGCGGTCTGTGTACTTTATCGTAATGCCCAAATGAATCTCATAGTAGACACTACTTGCACATGCATTGTTATTATGCACTTTCAATATTGTCAATTGCCCAGCTGTAATTTGTTTACCCAACATGTTAGTTATCTTTATGGAGAGACACCACTAGTGAACTGTGGACCCCGGTCCATTCTTTTACATCTAATAATACAACCTACTGCAATCATTGTTCTCTTTCATTCTCTGGAAACAAACATCATTTTCCACACCATACGTTTAATCCTTTGTTTTCAGCAAGCCGGTGAGATTGACAACCTCACTGTTAAGTTGGGGCAAAGTAGTTTGATTGTGTTGTGCAGGTTCCACGTTGGCACCGGATGCCCTGGTGTTGCGCCGCAGTACACTCCTTCACCGACAACCTTCAGAAGTGACTCTGATCTCCTACTGGTTCGATTAAACCTTGGTTTCTTACTGAGGGAAAACTTGCTGCTACACTCATCATACCTACCTCTTGGGGTCTCCCAACGAACGTGTGCCTTCACGTAACAAGCAGGTCTTTTTCTGGCGCCGTTGCCGGGGAGACAAAGCACTTCGGATTTAGCAGAATCTTGACCACCCCATCAACAGCAGCTCTTTTTCTGGCGCCGTTGCCGGGGAGGTCAAGCCTTCTGCAAGGGGAGTCTCTCACTTCCAATCTCTTTACTTTGTTATTGTCTTGCTTAGTTTATTTTTATTTTGTCTTGTTTGCTTCTCTTTATCAAAAACACAAAAAAAAATAGTTACTTGTTTTTATTTTGTTATTTCGGCCTAGTTTTAATTTTCCTAAAATGAGTACTCCTGAGAACACCAAGTTGTGTGACTTCACTAGCACAAATAATAATGATTTCATATGCACTCCTATTGCTCCACCTGCTTCTAAAGCAGACTTTTATGAAATTAAACCTGCTCTGTTAAATCTTGTTATGAAAGAGCAATTTTCTGGTGTTAGTACTGATGATGCTGCTGCCCATCTTAATAATTTTGTTGAACTTTGTGAGATGCAAAAGTATAAGGATATAGATGGAGATATTATTAAACTGAAATTATTTCCTTTCTCTTTGAGACGAAGAGCTAAAGAATGGTTGCTATCTTTGCCTAGAAATAGTATTGATTCATGGACTAAATGCAAAGATGCTTTCATTGGAAAATATTATCCTCCTGCTAAGATTATATCCTTGAGAAGTAGCATTATGAATTTCAAACAATTTGATAATGAGCATGTTGCCCAAGCATGGGAAAGGATGAAATCTTTGGTAAAGAATTGTCCCACCCATGGACTGACTGCTTGGATGATCATCCAAACCTTTTATGCAGGACTGAATTTTTCTTCAAGAAACTTTCTGGATTTGGCTGCTGGAGGTACCTTCATGTCCATCACTTTAGGTGCTGCAACAAAGCTTCTTGATGATATGATGATTAATTACTCTGAATGGCATACCGAAAGGACTCCCCAAGGTAAGAAGGTAAATTCTGTTGAAGAAACCCCTTCCTTGAGTGATAAGATTGATGTTATTATGTCTATGCTTGTGAATGGTAAATCTCATGTTGATCCAAATAATGTTCCTTTAGCTTCATTGGTTGCTCAAGAAGAGCATGTTGATGTGAACTTCATTAAAAACAACAATTTCAACAACAATGTTTATAGGAATAATTTTGGTAGTAACAATTATAAGCTTTATCCTTCAAATAGTGGTAATGGTTATGGTAATTCTTATGGTAGATCTGGATTGCCTAGTGAGGAAAGGATGCTAGAAATTGAAAGGGCTACTAAGAACTTTATGCAATCACAATATGAGCAAAATCAATTGTTTACTAAGACCATGAATGAACAATCTGTCATGTTGAAAAATATAGGACATCAACTCGAAAATTTGAATAGGGAAATTTCTGGGTTGCAAACTAAGATTTCTACTGCTGAAACCTGTATTTCCTCCATGTCTGAAGCACAAGCTTCTTTAATTAATAAAATGGCAGCTAAACCTGAAACTCTTGATAACAATACTTTTGCTGCCAATGCTATCCAAGTTAAAATTGACAACAATATTAGGATGTTGCCTGAGTTGCATGCTAGGTGGGAAAGAGATGATAAAATTGATAAAGAGAATAGTATAGCTAGAGTTTGTACTATCACCACCACTAGTAATGCTGATGTTTCACATGCTAGTAAGCCTCCTACTATCAATGGTAACATAATTGGTGTTGGCAATGTTTCTACTACCTCTGCAAAACGTTTAAAATTGCCTAAAACCACTGAAACTGTTCCTGATAAAAGTGCTGAATTTTTTTGAAATATGGGAGACAATGGTTTCACTACCATTGATCATAATGATTTTTATTTTGATGATTGTAATATTCCTGAAGTAATTATGTTCTTGCAAAAGCTAGCTAGAAGTCCTAATGCTAGTGCTATAAATATGGCTTTTACAAAACATATTACAAATGCTCTCATGCAAGCTAGGGAAGAAAAATTAAAACATGAAGCTTCTATCCCTAGGAAGTTAGAAGATGGTTGGGAGCCCATCATTAAGATGAAGGTGAATGATTTTGATTGTAATGCTTTATGTGATCTTGGTGCTAGCATCTCTGTTATGCCTAAGAAACTCTATGATATGCTTGATTTGCCACCTTTGGAACACTGTTATTTGGATGTTTATCTTGCTGATAATGCTATGAAGAAACCTTTGGGGAGAGTTGATGATGTTCTCATTATGGTTAACAATAACCTTGTCCCCGTTGATTTTATTGTTTTGGACATTGAATGCAATGCTTCTTGTCCTATTGTTTTGGGAAGACCTTTTCTTAGAACTGTTGGTGCCATTATTGATATGAAAGAAGGAAATATAAGGTACCAATTCCCACTCAAGAAAGGTATGGAACACTTTCCTAGAAAGATAATGAAGCTACCTTTTGATTCTATTATTAGAACACATTATAATGTTGATGCTTCTTCACTTGGAAACACTTGATTTTCACTTTCTGCGCCTAGCTGAAAGGCGTTAAAGAAAAGCGCTTATGGGAGACAACCCATGTTTTTATTTCTGTAATTTTTCTTTTATTTGAGTCTTGGAGCTTGCTTACTTCTGTAACAACTCCTTTGTATCTTTCTTTTATTGCATTGTTGTGCCAAGTAAAGTCTCTAATAGAAAGTTGATGCTAGATTTGGATTTCTGCGCAGAGACAGATTTTTGCTGTCCACCGTTTTCAGCTGTACGCACTCCAGAAAAATCGAAACATTCTGCAAAAATTCACGCGTGATCCTCATATATGTACGCAACTTTCATTAGTTTTATGTTTTCGGATCTGAGCAACTTAAGTGTCTCGAAAAAATTCGTCTTCACAGACTGTTCTGTTTTTGACATATTCTGCCTTTTATTTTGCATTCTCTCTTTTACTTTATTTGAGTGGATTTCTTTGCTCCACAAAACATCAGTGGCTGTAACTAATGACCAGAAGTATTGGAGATGATTGTGTCCTTACAGAACATATGAATTTTTTATTATGCCCTGATGTTACGTGAAAGTCACACGTCCGTTGGGAACCCCAAGAGGAAGGTATGATGAGTACAGCAGCAAGTTTTCCATCAGTATGAAACCAAGGTTTAATCGAACCAGTAGGAGATCAAAGTCACTTCTGAAGGTTGTTGGTGAAGAGTGTAGTGCGGCGCAACACCAGGAATTCCGGTGCCAACGTGGAACCTGCACAACACAATCAAACTATTTTGCCCCAACTTAACAGTTAGGTTGTCAATCTCACCGGCTTGCTGAAAACAAAGGATTAGACATATAGTGTGGAAAATAATGTTTGTTTGCAGAGAATGAAAAAGAACAATGATTGCAGTAGGTTGTATTTCAGATGTAAAAGAATGGACCGGGGTCCACAGTTCACTAGTGGTGTCTCTCCATAATAAATAACTAACATGCTGGGTAAACAAATTACAGCTGGGCAATTGACAATATTGATAAGTGCATAACATGCATGTGCAAGTTGTGGTGTCTACTATGAGATTCATTTGGGCATTACGACAAAGTACACAGACCGCTATTCAGCATGCATCTGTGCCTAAATAGTCCACCTTCAGGTTAAAATCCGTACCCCTTCCGGTATTAAGTTGCAAGCAACAGACAATTACATTAAGTAAAGTGCATAATGTAAACAACACATTCATCCTTAGACAAAGCATCATTAGGTTACCCCTAGTGGCAACAACACATCACAACCTTAGAGGTTGCTGTCACTCCCCCAGATTAAATGGAGACTGAACCCACTATCTAGCATAAATACTCCCTCTTGGAGTCACAAGCATCCACTTGGCCAGAGTATCAACAAGCAACGGAGAGCATGCAAGATCATAAATAACATAGACATAATATTCAGTATTCAACTTGACATAGTATCAATATTCATCGTATCCCAGCAAACACACATGTAGCATTACAATAAGATGATCTTGATCATGATAGGTAGCTCACAAGATCTAAACATGATGGCACAAGAGGAGAAGACAACCATCTAGCTACTGCTATGGACCCATAGTTCAAAGATGAACTACTCACACATCACTCCGGAGGCAGGCATGGCGATGTAGAGCCCTCCGGTGATGATTCCCCTCTCCGGCAGGGTGCCAGGAAGAGCTTCAGAACCCTCCCGAGTTAGGGTTGACGGCGGCGGCGGCTCTGGAACTTTTCATGGAATATGACTCGGGTATTTAGGTTTTCCCGAATAGATGAATATATAGGCGAAGGGGCGGCGTCGGTGGAGGCCCGTGGCGTCCTCACCACGTGGCGGCGCGGCAGAGGTGGGACCGCGCCACCACATGGTGAGGGCGGCCAATGGCCCCCCTTCGTCCTCCTTCGGACTCCGTGAACGTGTCAGAAAAATAGGGACTTTGGCTTTTGTTTCGTCCAATTCCGAGAATATTTCCAGAACAACTTTTCTGAAACCAAAAACAGCAGAAAACAGGAACTGGCACTGTGGCATCTTGTTAATAGGTTAGTCCCAGAAAATGCATAAAAATGATATAAAGTGTATGTAAAACATGTAGCAATTGGCATAATATAAGCATGGAACATCAGAAATTATAGATACGTTGGAGACGTATCAAGCATCCCCAAGCTTAGTTCTACTCGTCCTCGAGTAGGTAAAACGATAACAACAAAATAATTTCTGAGGAGACATGCTTCACACAATCTTGATCAAATAATATTGCAAGGCTCATGTCATGAATGAAGTGACTCAAGGCAATGGTCTATAGTTTGCTAACAAATAGATAAAGAGTAAACAACTGAATCATATAAGCAAAAACTTTTCATGAATAGTACTTTCAAGACAAGCATCAAAAAGATTTGCATAAGAGTTAACTCATAAAGCAATAGATTCTAAATAAAGGCATTGAAGCAACACATAGGAAGATTTAAGTTTCAGCAATTGCTTTCAACTTTCAACATGTATATCTCATGGATATTGTCAACACAAAGTAATATAACAAGTGCAATAAGTAAGCATATAAGAATTGATGCACACAAAGTTGACACAAGTGTTTGCTTCTGAGATAGAAAGGAGTAGGTAAACTGACTCAACATAAAGTAAAAGAAAGGCCCTTCGCAGAGGGAAGCAGGGATTAAATCATGTGCTAGAGCTTTTTAGGTTTTTGAAATCATATAGAGAGCATAAAGTAAGTTTTTGAGAGGTGTTTGTTGTTGTCAACGAATGGCAGTGGGCACTCTATCCCCCTTATCACCCAGACTTTCAAGAGCGGCTCCCATGAAGGACGTTATTTCTACCCAAGGGTAGATCATCCCTCTTCTCTTTTGTTTACACATGCATATTTATAAATTGGTATGACACTCCTCCCAACCTTTGCTTACACAAGCCATGGCTAACCGAATCCTCGGGTGCCTTCCAACAATCACATACCATGGAGGAGTGCCTATTTGATAAAGTTTAACATTTTGGAAATTTGCTTTTGATAAATCATTGGCAAACATGTGAAGAGAATTAACAGTTATAGTTGTAATTAATTGGGACTGGGCACCCCATTTGCCAGCTCTTTTTGCAAGTTATTGGATAAGCGGATGTATATGCCACTAGTCCATTGGTGAAAGTCTGTCATGAGTAAATGACAAGGTGATAGAGTAAACGCCACAAACTTCCTCATGAGCTATAAAACATTGACACAAATAAGGAGTAATAAAGTTTTGAATAGTTTAAAGGTAGCACATGAAGTATTTACTTGGAATGGCAGGAAATACCACATAATAGGTAGTTATGGTGGACACAAATGGCATGGGTTTTGGCTCAAGGTTTGGATGCACGAGAAGCATTCCCTCTCAGTACAGAGTTTAGGCTAGCAAGGTTGTTTGAAGCAAACACAGGATATCAACCGGTACAGCAAGACTTACATAAAAACATATTGCAAGCATTATAAGACTCTACACTGTCTCCTTGTTGTTCAAACACTTTACCAGAAAATATCTAGACCTTAGAGATATCAAACATGCAAACCAAGTCTCAACAAGCTCTACGGTAGTTCTCCACTAATAGGTTTTAACTACATGATGCAAGAGCTTAAACATGATCTACTTGAGAGCTCAAAACAATTGCAAAGCATCAAATTATCCAAGACAATGATCTACAAGAATGAGTATGTCTTTTCAATATACCATCTACCACATGTAGCATTTTCTGTTTCCAACCAAACACCAATCAACTTATTTCAACACAAAACTCTCTCAATAATGCAGCAATGAAACAAGAGAGTATTTCTCTACAAGAACTAACAGCTCTGAACAAGAGATGCATGAAAAACAGGAGCTAAAAGCATTGCAGTAGCTAGTTAAGAATACTCAACAAATATAAGTGAAGAATATGAGTATTCACATGAAAAAGCGGAGCGTGTCTCTCTCCCACACAAGAATGCTAGGATCCAAATTATTCAGAAAAAAAAACAACAAAGCAAAAATAAAAGCACACAGACGCTCCAAGTAAAGCACATAAGATGTGAAGAATTAAAATATAGTTTCACTAGAGATGACCTGATAAGTTGTTGATGAAGAAGGGGATGCCTTGGGCATCCCCAAGCTTAGACGCTTGAGTCTTCTTGAAATATGCTTGGATGCACCACGGGGGCATCTCCAAGCTTAGGCTTTTCACTCTTCTTGATCATATCATATCATCCTCCTCTCTTGATCCTTGAAAACTTCCTTCACACCAAACTTAGAGTAATTCTCATTAGAGGGTTAGTGCATAATTAAAAATTCACATGTTCTGTGATGACACAATCATCTCCAACACTTCTGGACATTAGCTACAGCCACTGATATTTTGTGGAGCAAAGAAATCCACTCAAACACAGTAAAAGAGAGAATGCAAATCAAAAGGCAGAATCTGTCAAAAACAGAACAGTCTGGAAGACGAATTTTTTCGAGGCACTTAAGTTGCTCTGATGCGAAAAGTCCAAACTAATGCAAGTTGCGTACATATATGAGGATCACGCCTGAATTTGTTCAGAATTTTTGGATTTTTATGGAGTGCATACAGCTCAAAACGGTGGCAAAAATCTGTCTCTGCGTAGAAATCCAAATCTAGCATCAACTTTCTATTAGAGGCTTTACTTGGCACAACAATGCAATGAAATAAAGATACAAAGGAGTTGTTACAGAAGTAAGCAAGCTCCTTGACTCAAAGAAAAAGAAAAATTGCAGAAATAAAAACATGGGTTGTCTCCCATAAGCGCTTTTCTTTAACGCCTTTCAGCTAGGCGCAGAAAGTGAAAATCAAGTGTTTCCAAGTGAAGAAGCATCCAAATCACCAAAGACTTCATCTAAAACACAACTTGTCACAATAGGTACTTTAGGTATCCCGAAGATGTTCCAATGTGTAAGTCACTATTAATTGTACTAAAGGTTTTATCAATTTTAAGCGCACTAGGAAGCTTTGGCTTAGGCATCTTGGGAACATAAATGAACTTTTGCTCTTTACCACCGAAGGCTTCTCCCTCTTAGTTTTAAGAGAAGAAAAAGTCGAACTTAACGTTTCCATAGCCTCCTCTAACTCACCAATTCTATGATTTTGAGTATCATGAGTATTACTAGCCTCTAAAACAGTGATTCTTTCATTCATGCTTACTATTGATTCATTAGCCTTACTAACATTTTCAAGAAAATTTGGCAAGTTTTTCTCCATAGCATCCAACTTCTTTATAACATCTTCCAAAGTGATCTCAGTTTTAATATCTTTAATAGGTGGTATCCCTACCAAACTTTCAATTAAATTGCAAGCTTCCAAAGCAGGAGTACCCAGAAAATTACCCCTTGTAAGAGTG
Source organism: Poa pratensis (assembly GCA_947311845.1). Classification (NCBI taxonomy): domain Eukaryota; kingdom Viridiplantae; phylum Streptophyta; class Magnoliopsida; order Poales; family Poaceae; genus Poa; species Poa pratensis. The sequence goes on from CAMZMU010000112.1 coordinate 32,923,100, forward strand.
TCCAGAACATACCTATACCAACTAGTGACACCAACATAAAAATTCCTAAGAAGGATCAAGTTAGAATATTTTTTAGTACATCTATGATGAGCATCACTTATCCTATACCAGGCATCTTTCAAACTTTTTCCCCCCTGTTGACTAAACGAACGAACTTCAACTTCAGGAGTATTCATTTTGGCAAAAAGGAACACTAGGCCGAAATAACAAAATAAAAGCAAGTAACTAATTTTTTTGTATTTTTGATAAAGAGAGCTAACAAGGCAAAATAAAAATAAACTAAGCAAGACAATAACAAAGTAAAGAGATTGGAAGTGAGAGACTCCCCTAACAGAAGGCTTGATCTCCCCGGCAACGGCGCCAGAAAATATGCTTGGCGTCGAAGGGGAGGTACAAGTCTGCTGAATCCGAAGTGCTTCCTCTCCCCGGCAATGGCGCCAGAAAATATGCTTGATGTTACGTGAAAGTCACACGTCCGTTGGGAACCCCAAGAGGAAGGTATGATGAGTACAACAGCAAGTTTTCTCTCAGTATGAAACCAAGGTTTAATCGAACCAGTAGGAGATCAAAGTCACTTCTAAAGGTTGTTGGTGAAGGAGTGTAGTGCGGCGCAACACCAGGGATTCCGGTGCCAACGTGGAACCTGCACAACACAATCAAGCTACTTTGCCCCAACTTAACAGTGAGGTTGTCAATCTCACCGGCTTGCTGAAAACAAAGGATTAGACGTATAGTGTGGAAAATGATGTTTGTTTGCAGAGAATGAAAAAGAACAATGATTGCAGTAGGTTGTATTTCAGATGTAAAAGAATGGACCGGGGTCCACAGTTCACTAGTGGTGTCTCTCCATAATAAATAACTAACATGATGGGTAAACAAATTACAGCTGGGCAATTGACAATATTGATAAGTGCATAACATGCATGTGCAAGTTGTGGTGTCTGCTATGAGATTCATTTGGGCATTACAACAAAGTACACAGACCGCTATCCAGCATGCATCTGTGCCTAAATAGTCCACCTTCAGGTTAACATCCGTACCCCTTCCGGTATTAAGTTGCAAGCAACATAATTGCATTAAGTAAAGTGCATAATGTAAACAACACACTCATCCTTAAACAAAGCATCATTAGGTTACCCCTAGTGGCAACAGCACATCCACAACCTTAGGGGTTGTTGTCACTCCCCCAGATTAAATGGAGACTGAACCCACTATCTAGCATAAATACTCCTCTTGGAGTCACAAGCATCCACTTGGCCAGAGTATCAACAAGCAACAGAGAGCATGCAAGATCATAAATAACATAGACATAATATTCAGTATTCAACTTGACATAGTATCAATATTCATCGGATCCCAGCAAACACAACATGTAGCATTACAATAAGATGATCTTGATCATGATAGGCAGCTCACAAGATCTAAACATGATGGCACAAGAGGAGAAGACAACCATCTAGCTACTGCTATGGACCCATAGTCCAAAGATGAACTACTCACACATCACTCCGGAGGCAGGCATGGCGATGTAGAGCCCTCCGGTGATGATTCCCCTCTCCGGCAGGGTGCCGGGAAGAGCTTCAGAACCCTCCCGAGTTAGGGTTGACGGCGGCGGCGGCTCTGGAACTTTTCGTGGAATATGACTCGGGTATTTAGGGTTTTCCCGAATTGATGAATATATAGGCGAAGGGGCGGCGTCGGTGGAGGCCCGTGGCGTCCTCACCACGTGGCGGTGCGGCAGGAGGTGGGACCGCGCCACCACATGGTGAGGGCGGCCCACGGCCCCCCTTCGTCCCTCCTTCGGACTCCGTGAACGTGTCAGAAAATAGGGACTTTGGCTTTTGTTTCGTCTAATTCCGAAAATATTTCCAGAACAAATTTTCTGAAACCAAAAATAGCAGAAAACAGGAACTGGCACTGTGGCATCTTGTTAATAGGTTAGTCCCAGAAAATGCATAAAAATGATATAAAGTGTATGTAAAACATGTAGCAATTGGCATAATATAAGCATGGAACATCAGAAATTATGGATACGTTGCAGACGTATCATGCCCTAGCCCTTTAATGAGAATTACTTTGAGTTTGGTGTGAAGGAAGTTTTCAAGGATCAAGAGAGGAGGATGATATGATATGATCAAGAAGAGTGAAAAGACTAAGCTTGGGGATGCCCCCGTGGTGCACCCAAGCATATTTCAAGAAGACTCAAGCGTCTAAGCTTGGGGTTGCCCAAGGCATCCCCTTCTTCATCAACAACTTCTCAGGTCATCTCTAGTGAAACTATATTTTAATTCTTTCACATCTTATGTGCTTTACTTGGAGCGTCTGTGTGCTTTTATTTTGCTTTGTTATTTTCATTTTTCTGAATAAATTGGATCCTAGCATTCTTGTGTGGGAGAGAGACACGCTCCGCTTTTTCATATGTATACTCGTATTTTTCACTTATATTTGTTGAGTATTCTCGTCTAGCTACTGCAATGCTTTTAGCTCCTATTTTTCATGCATCTCTTGTTCAAAGCTGTTAGTTCTTGTAGAGAAGTAATCTCTTGTTTCATTGTTAAATTATTTGGAGAGTTTGTGTTGAAATAAATTGATTGGTGTTTGGTTGGAAACAGAAAATGCTACATGTGGTAGATGGTATATTGGAAAAGACATACATATTCTTGTAGATCATTGTCTTGGATAATTTGATGCTTTGCAATTATTTTGAGCTCTCAAGTAGATCATGTTTAAGCTCTTGCATCATGTATTTAAAACCTATTAGTGAAGAACTACCGTAGAGCTTGTTGAAATTTGGTTTGCATGTTTGGTATCTCTAAGGTCTAGATATTTTCTAGCAAAAGTGTTTGAGTAACAAGGAAGACAGTGTAGAGTCTTATAATGCTTGCAATATGTTTTTATGTAAGTCTTGCTGTACCAGTTGATATCCTGTGTTTGCTTCAAACAACCTTGCTAGCCTAAACTCTATACTGAGAGGAATGCTTCTTGTGCATCCAAACCTTGAGCCAAAACCCATGCCATTTGTGTCCACCATAACTACCTATTATGTGGTATTTCCTGCCATTCCAAGTAAATACTTAATGTGCTACCTTTAAACTATTCAAAACTTTATTACTCCTTATTTGTGTCAATGTTTATAGCTCATGAGGAAGTATGTGGCGTTTACTCTATCACCTTCTCATTTACTCATGACAGACTTTCACCAATGGACTAGTGATGATCCCGAAGAGCAAGTCTTGATGCCTGCACAAAAACGGGATTTAGGTTGAGACTCCAAGTGCAGAGTGTATAGTAAGTGGAAGACAGTTTTCCCCACGAGGGGTGACTCGAGGGTTTAATATCGAACTCTCGGGGAATCTGAAGTGGTAGATTTATCTTCTTATCCTTCTTTTGGTTACCTACAAAACAAGGTTAGATGTTTTGGTCCTCAACCTCACCTGTGGTTGTCAAGCACAAGGTGTAAGAATGATATCAGGATAGTTATGCAATGCAAACAAGAAATAAATATGCAATGATGGTGGATGCAATGATAAATGATATTTTTGGGTTTTTGAATGATGTATGCAAGATGAAAAGTATTTTTGTATTTTCGGATTTAATGATGGCTGAAAATAGAAAAGTGGTATATGGTGTTGGAAAGGTGTTTCTTATGATTAAAAATGGACTGGGGTTCATGGTTTCACAAATGCACTCTCTCTTTATAAAGTGGTAGACAATGGAACACACAAGTTAACATATGAGATTGCAACACAGGGTTTGATAACAAGTTACTTAGATATATGGGCATCACGTCCTAACATAGAGATCTTTTGGTTATTAACCTCTCTTATACTCCACCAAGATGCGAACTAAATCATAACACCTCAGTAATTAAGATAACTCAGAGTATAGCATTAAGTATCATGACATGAAGTGAAAATAAGAACATGCTAGATCTAGTCATGGAGTAGTGGCAATGGTCACGCCCACATCCCCGGTAGCATGGTATTTTAGTTTATCCCTAGTGAGGTAACAAAGTAAGGTAAAGATACCAAAGTGGATCGCAGAACTTTCTCTCACGTTCACTGCACTAGCCACCCCCCGTTACTCCAACTAATGCACACGTTCCCCCACACACGCTCTCATAAACATGCTTGATCAAAACAAGTAGACAAGAACGGGGTACATAATATGCATCTATACTCATAACTGAAACAAACATTGCAATCTCAAACATATATTAACTCATAAAGATCCACCACAAAGGTATTACAACGGTGACCGTAATCATGTTCAGCAGCTCATACGGTGCTAATTAGTGAAGCTCAAGAGAGGAGAGATACATAAGTTACTTCCACAAACCCATAGTCCAGAGGTGGACTACTCCCTCTTCATCATGGAGACGGTGGAGAAGTCGATGGAGAAGATGGAGACCACGCCGGCAGCGCCCCGCCGGAGTTTTCCCCCTCCAATCTGCAGCTCCTGATCTCCGTTTCGGTGTTTCTGTGTTTGTGCGGCGCTCCTTCCAGAGAACGACGGGGGACCTTTTTTATAGGCGTTTTTAGGTCAAGACGAAGGCGGTGGAGCGAAGATCGACGGCAACGGAGCCACGAGGCCAAACGGGTGGGTCCCACGCGGCCTGGTACTGTGCCGCGTGGGCCATGCCCGTTTGGCCCTCGGGCCTCCGTTTGCTCGCTTCCTTTTTCCGTAGTCCTTCCTTCCAAATATTGACGCCCGTAAATTTCCAGGTGATTTCGTTGACGTTTGGGTCCCTGAAACATTAAAATACAAAACTAGGGTTTTCTGCCTGTGCAGGGTTAATTCCATAAAAATAGGAAATATGAAGATATTCCAAAATCATGATAAAACATTGATATAACCCTTATATGATGCAAATATGATTGGAATATAAGCAATTAAAGTGCAAAGTTCATGTATGCATTTTACATGCATCAACATCCCCAAGCTTAATCCATGCTCGTCCTCGAGTATGAAGATGATAAAACTAACATGGACTTTGCAATTTAATACTTAACAATGGATATCAAAGATGATTACTATTGCTACATATAGTCAAATGATTCATTCTTCAAAGGAGTAGCAATATGCAAATAGTTTATGAAGTGATATCAAGTATTCAAGACAAGGATGTTCATTGATAGTTCACAAAGTGTAACATAGTAGCAAGTAATATGGAACACATGTATGCATAATGATAAGTAGAACATCCTACAATGGTCATAGAGTGTAGATGAAAATCTGAATATGATAGGTGTACACTTTGGAAAGATGTATATGTGAGTAGAGGTAAAGCATGCATAAGTTTCATCCAACTTCCAAACTCTTCTACTTAAGTTAATGATTGCAATAAGGTATTCATTGGTGTCAAGCTCTCATTGCCCCTATCATAGCATCTTGAATGATTAAGGTTAAAGTGAAAGCAAATATGAGTAGTGTGCTTGACAAAGTAAAGGTTGGATGTCTCATGCCCCTTGAATACAAGTACTACACCATGATTACTCAACTTAGGAAACAAAGCAAGTTCAAGTTATATATCATTGTAAGTAATAATAGTATCATCAAGAGCGTCAACTGGGGTACCTCTTGTCCCAGATATGGAACAAGCCCATATCAAAATGACAAGACAAACAAACAAATGAAAATCTCAACACCCTTTTTATTTACCATTTGGAATAGTTTTTATTGCAAGGTGTCACAGAAGGTTCACCATAGTATGTAAGTAAATTTCCACCATGAATGATGCATGGCTTAGATTAGCGGCCCAGGCGTCTCTCTAACCATTTATACAAACTCATTTGAACTACTCATTTCCACCTCATTTCACATGATAGGCATCCATAACAAAAGTACATGATATCAACTAAATGAGATGAAGGAGCATGTTGAAAGCTTTGCATGTGACAGCACATATGGGCTAACTCCAACCTCGAACATTTATCAAGCCACTAGCATCATAATCTTAATCACAATGGGTCATGTTTTATTATGCAAATAAAAGAACATTGTGCATCAAGTTCGTGAGAGCTATATAACCAATTTTTTCCATTGCAATCAATAACATAAACATTTTCATTCAGAGGTAAGATAACACAAAACATGTTAAACATACTCGGAATAGCATAAAGCCAATAGGTAGATATGGTGGACTCACTGGAATAACTTTGGTTGAAGGTGTTGGAAACAAGTTTTTGCTTGTTGGAGTTTTTGGGCTAGCAAAAGGGAGAAAGTTGACCATCTAGATGCATGCATGAGTGTCCATAGAACTAACTAATCCATGTTAAACCAAGTGAAATAACAATCAGCACCAAAACATGAATAAGTGATAGCTCTACAAAAAGAATTTGCAAACTATTACTCATAAACAAGCTCATGAATCATGCAACTATATGTATCATTAAAAATCAAGTCAAACATCCCTTTTCCCAATCTTATAAAAGCATCCAACATATTTCAACCCATATTTCCAGTAGCTCTCTCATATATAATTGATAGTGTGGTGGTCTCTCAAGACTCAAACAAAAACAAAAAACGACGCTCCAAGTTTATGCGATAAAGTGTTTCGATCGAAAAACAGAAGTTGGACGTGTGCAAACCGAGAGTGTGTAGGTCCAGCGGGGTTGTCTTCACATCCCCAAGCTTATGGTCTTCACCATCCTTGGATAGCTCTTGGTGCATCTCCTCCAATCCCTGTGAAAAAACTTCAAAACACCGTTTCTCCCATCTCTTTTCTGTGGGGTGCATTAATAGTGATAAACAAATAGGTTCCTTGCTGCATATAATCCTTGAACAAAAATTCATATGACATGTCCAGAAAGTGTATAATGTTGTATGCCTACTCATAAACTCAATTGGATCAAAAAGATTCAACTTAAAAGCTCAAAGCATGCATCAAACAAAATGGGACAGAATCTGTCCAGAAAAACAGCAGCAGCAAAACGTATTTTTCTACCCTACCAAACTTTCTCGAAAAATTCCGAAAAATTCATGCATACAGAGGATGAAAAGTTGCAACTACAGTTCAAATATGAGCTCATTCGGAGTTACAGAATAAGAATTAAAAATCATACCGTGCACTGACTCGTGCAGGAATAAAATCTCCGAACGCTATAAGCAACTTTTTCAAACCAAAAAGGGTAAAACTTGGCACTTTATTAAAAACTCCAGAACCTAACTAGACACAAAATCTCTTGTTACAGCAAGAGGACACAAAGAAAAATCACACACAAAAATAACCGGGTTGCCTCCCGCAAAGCGCTTTCTTTATAGCCATATAGCTAGGCTTCTTACTTGTTGTTTTATTGTGGACGAAGCTCATGAGGGAGCTTGAACTTTGGTGGTTCCCTCTTCCTTGGAAAGTGTTCCATGCACTTCTTGTGTGGAAACTGAAACTTTACATTCCCTTCCTTTGAATCAATGATAGCACCTGTGGTACGAAGAAAAGGTCTTCCAAGAATAATAGGACTAGAGGTTTTATTCCCCATATCCATGATTAGAAAATCCACAGGCACAAAAGTCATATGTAACTCTACCATAACATCACTTACTTTTCCCAAAGCATGTTTAATAGAGTCATCAGCAAGTGCTAGTTCAATAGAGCATTTTTCAAGATTTTTCAATTCAAGCACTTCATATAGTTCTTTAGATAAAACAGAGACACTAGATCCTAGATCAAGTATGGCATGGTGTGTCTCTTTTCCAATAGTTACTAGTACCTTAGGTATCCACATATCCCCAAGCTTAGGTGGTATCATAGCCTCTTGGTTGTACCTAGCAATCTTTTCTTTCAAGACATGATTAGCAATATAAGAACCAAAACCTGCTTGGTTAGTGTTGATGGAAGGATCACTTGCAAATTTTTGTAAGATAGATATTAATTCATGCAAGCTACAATTTTCTAAGTCAAGCAAAGGATCCTTGACTTCATTAAGCATTTTAACTTCCTCAACTTTCTTTTCCTTTTTAACCCATACTTGTTGCTTAACAGGGGGTGCTTCCCCACTTATAGTCTTTTTCTTGACATGGATAGAATTGACCAGTTTATGTGCCCAAAAAATGGGATAATATTTTCTAAGGAATGCCTTTTCTAGTTTTCTCCAAGTTTTAGCTATAGCAAGAGGTAGTGAATACACCCACTCTTTTGCCTCTCCCTTTAGCGAAAAAGGGAATAATTTTGACATCACGCTATCAGGTTCCTTAAAGTTTTGTGCCACACAAATGCCGGTAAAAATGTTAAGATGCTCAAGACCATCTTCCCATCCTTTACCACCAAATTGTTTCCTAGTTATCGAGTGTAATAAACCATAACTCACTCTATAACTATCAGTTTTTATCTCAGGTGTGGCAATAGCTCTCATGATAAATTGATCATTAGGAGTGTTTGTGTAGTCACACAGCTTAGTTCTTTCTCCCATTTTAGCAAGTTTTTTTTTTGGTATTTTTGATTTTTTATGCAAAACTGAAATAAATATGATATGATATGCAATGACACTAACAAAACAAATAAATTGCTTTGTAAGTAAAGATGGATAAGATGGTGCTCACGTAGGTGCAACCTCCCCAAGCTTAGGTGTTAGCACAAGTTGGTGACGTTGACTTTGTTGTGAGATGAATGCGATGATGCACACCCTTGGATAAATCTCTCAGCTACGATTCCCCGGCAACGGCGCCAGAAAACGTCTTGATGATCCCGAAGAGCAAGTCTTGATGCCTGCACAAAAACGGGATTTAGGTTGAGACTCCAAGTGCAGAGTGTATAGTAAAGTGGAAGACAGTTTTCCCCACGAGGGGTGACTCGAGGGTTTAATATCGAACTCTCGGGGAATCTGAAGTGGTAGATTTATCTTCTTATCCTTCTTTTGGTTACCTACAAAACAAGGTTAGATGTTTTGGTCCTCAACCTCACCTGTGGTTGTCAAGCACAAGGTGTAAGAATGATATCAGGATAGTTATGCAATGCAAACAGAAATAAATATGCAATGATGGTGGATGCAATGATAAATGATATTTTTGGGTTTTTGAATGATGTATGCAAGATGAAAAGTATTTTTGTATTTTCGGATTTAATGATGGCTGAAAATAGAAAAGTGGTATATGGTGTTGGAAAGGTGTTTCTTATGATTAAAAATGGACTGGGGTTCATGGTTTCACAAATGCACTCTCTCTTTATAAAGTGGTAGACAATGGAACACACACAGTTAACATATGAGATTGCAACACAGGGTTTGATAACAAGTTACTTAGATATATGGGCATCACGTCCTAACATAGAGATCTTTTGGTTATTAACCTCTCTTATACTCCACCAAGATGCGAACTAAATCATAACACCTCAGTAATTAAGATAACTCAGAGTATAGCATTAAGTATCATGACATGAAGTGAAAATAAGAACATGCTAGATCTAGTCATGGAGTAGTGGCAATGGTCACGCCCACATCCGGTAGCATGGTATTTTAGTTTATCCCTAGTGAGGTAACAAAGTAAGGTAAAGATACCAAAGTGGATCGCAGAACTTTCTCTCACGTTCACTGCACTAGCCACCCCCCGTTACTCCAACTAATGCACACGTTCCCCCACACACGCTCTCATAAACATGCTTGATCAAAACAAGTAGACAAGAACGGGGTACATAATATGCATCTATACTCATAACTGAAACAAACATTGCAATCTCAAACATATATTAACTCATAAAGATCCACCACAAAGGTATTACAACGGTGACCGTAATCATGTTCAGCAGCTCATACGGTGCTAATTAGTGAAGCTCAAGAGAGGAGAGATACATAAGTTACTTCCACAAACCCATAGTCCAGAGGTGGACTACTCCCTCTTCATCATGGAGACGGTGGAGAAGTCGATGGAGAAGATGGAGACCACGCCGGCAGCGCCCCGCCGGAGTTTTCCCCCTCCAATCTGCAGCTCCTGATCTCCGTTTCGGTGTTTCTGTGTTTGTGCGGCGCTCCTTCCAGAGAACGACGGGGGACCTTTTTTATAGGCGTTTTTAGATCAAGACGAAGGCGGTGGAGCGAAGATCGACGGCAACGGAGCCACGAGGCCCGAACGGGTGGGTCCCACGCGGCCTGGTACTGTGGCCGCGTGGGCCATGCCCGTTTGGCCCTCGGGTCTCCGTTTGCTCGCTTCCTTTTTCCGTAGTTCTTCTTCCTTCCAAATATTGAAGCCCGTAAATTTTCAGGTGATTTCGTTGACGTTTGGGTCCCGGAAACATTAAAATACAAAACTAGGGTTTTCTGCCTGTACAGGGTTAATCTATTATATATTAAAAGTAGATGATGGGTTAACCAGAAATTAGAGAAATAGGCTAGAAATTACCACAAAAAACTGAAACATCTGACCATCCGTTTAAGTAACCATGTAATCACAACCATTTGATCTACAAAGAATCCTTTAATTACCCACCAATGCCCTTAGTAATGTTGCCATACCTATTCGATATATGTCTAGAAAGCCCGATCGCCTTGAATATCCTTCACGTACGCTGCTGCCGCCGCCGCCGTGCTTGCCCAGGTTCCCGTCCGATTCTGCTCCCATTGCAGACGTGCATGCATACCTTCATCAAGTGCGTCTGCCTCATAGAGACAACCAAGATATAGGTACGATCGATCTTCAAGTCTTTCAAGTGTGCTTTCAATTCAGGGCGAATCAATCTGCTATTTAATCATTCGCTTGGTGTAGCTATGAGAAGGTCAGTTAATGTCACTGGGCTGCCTGGCTGTGTGTGCACGATGTAGGTAAGTAGATCAATCGATTCATCCTGTATGGCTGCGTCCCAGCATAGTATATGCAGGAGACTGAAAACCTAATCGACGTCGAGGACGGATGCACCGGGTGAGAGTATACGTCGTCGATTGGCTGAGTGCATCCTGGGAATTCGGCGGCGGCACTATGCGCGTGGACACCAAGGCGATCGGAATATGGCGGCGGCGGCAGCATATGTACGATGTCTGCATCTATTCTACAAGGAAGCCATCAGCCGCCGCATGCTCCGCGTGGTGCCGTGATGTGCATGCAACTAAATCCAGATTCACACGGATGGATCATCTGCGGTGAGTCCCTGAACGTCTGGAGGAGGCGGCTGCTGCCAAGGAGCAGATTCTTTTTGTTTAATGGTTTGATTCAGATTTGATTGGTAACTGATGTATGTGTACTTCACCGATTTGATTACTGTGTTGTTGGCTAAGAGAGCACCATTACGTCCACATGCCGTAGCCGATGTATTCGGCCGGCCGCCGCCAACGTATTCCGATCCCGCGACTCGTCTACTCCCTTTACCGCTGTATTCGCTTCCATGCCGCCGGCCGATCCACTTTCGGCCGCGTACAGACATGCATGCATGCATGTAAGCAGCGTTGCAGATTTCAGTGGTACCTCGGCATTAGCCAGGTATCGGAAGATTGAAAGGCTTGCCTGATGTATGCGGTGTCCAGGCAGGATCGATTGATGGTGGACTTCTCTCATGCACACGGACGACCTAGACCCAGGTAATGCACGTGATTATGTTTTTTTACTGCTCTATATGTTGAGGTGATCGAATTTTTAATTACCTATCGATTTGCTCCAGGTGCATACAACCAAACTAGCTAGCCCAATGCAAAGCTATAGCTGGCCTGATACGTAATTCATCTGATACTACTATACAGCTTAACGACCGAGGACAGCTTGATATTGCATTGCTGGGCGCGGAGTCACCTCATAAGGAATCAGTCTACCAGTCTATTGTGATCATCAATTGATACGGTGCGTCAAGATGGGAATATGTTACAATTTCTCATATTTTGAGATTACGTCTGATTTTTCAAAATATACTGCAGTGATCTAAATTTAAATTTTAGTCTAAACTACAAGTTCGATACTGCATAGAAGACCACTTGTGTAGTCAAATATTATTTCCGGGAAAAAATTTTATTCATCCTAGAAGTTTATCATAAAGAAACTGTTGCGGTACATGCTGATATATCATATCTTGGCAATCGCAGGTTTCCGATCTGTAGAGAGAAAGGACAACGCCCCATGCACAATCATCAAGAATAATGGTGTTATCTATTTCTATGAGAAATACAGTATTCATTGACGGTAGCTGCTCATATATAATAATGTTATCTATTTCTTTGCCAAGTGCGTGCCGACACTACTAAATTTAACTTCTGTGTTCATTTTGATTGATAAAACGGATGGTTATATCTTGACTTGATTATTAACCCAAATTTAAATACTGGAGTGCAGGTTGAAATTTATGCTTATAAGTCACACTTCATGAGTTTTCATGTCTTCTCCGTGATCTACTCAAATAATATATCATACCGTAATTATATAGTTTCTAATTCTTGAAGATTTAAGTGAACAATGCAAAGTTAGGTACTATGACGATGCTATTGTGGATGTTCATAACCGTTTGCAGCATTCACTCTGGTGCCATGGGATTTGAAAAGGTTATTTAGTTTGTTTAAAAAAATTGAACGTATTGATGATATAGGACAACTATTTGTCAAGTTAACATACTTATGTTATAGGACAGCTAAAAACATGGAGGGGGATTGAAGAATGGAAATAGCGGGAAGAGAGTGAAAGTAAATCAAAAAAGAAAAAAAAAAGACGATGTTTTAGAATATGGAGACATGGGGTTTAAGGGGAATCCATAATACTAATTTTCCCATATATTAAAATGATTCATGTTTACAACATTATACGACGTGTATGGGCTAATGTTGATTACATATAGATATTTTAAACATTTGTAGAACCATAGATTATTTCTCAAACATATTCAATGCATATAAGATGTTGCCCTCGCATTTGCGAGGGCCACTTGGCTAGTTCCATAAAAATAGGAAAACATTAAGATATTTCCAAAATCATGATAAAACATTGATATAACCCTTATATGATGCAAATATGATTGGAATATAAGCAATTAAAGTGCAAAGTTCATGTATGCATTTTACATGCATCAACTAGTGGCATATACATCCGCTTATCCAATAACTTTGCAAAAAGAGCTGGCAAATGGGGTGCCCAGTCCCAATTAATTACAACTATAACTGCTTAATTCTCTTCACATGTTTTGCCAATGATTTATCAGAAGCAAATTTCAAAGTGTTAAACATTATCAAATAGGCACTCCTCCATGGTATGTGATTGTTGGAAGGCACCCGAGGATTCGGTTAGCCATGGCTTGTGTAAGCAAAGGTTGGGAGGAGTGTCATACCAATTTATAAATATGCATGTGTAAACAAAAGAGAAGAGGGATGATCTACCCTTGGGTAGAAATAACGTCCTTCATGGGAGCCGCTCTTGAATGTCTGGGTGACAAGGGGGATAGAGTGCCCACTGCCATTCGTTGACAACAACAAACACCTCTCAAAAACTTACTTTATGCTCTCTATATGATTTCAAAAACTTAAAAAGCTCTAGCACATGATTTAATCCCAGCTTCCCTCTGCGAAGGGCCTTTCTTTTACTTTATGTTGAGTCAGTTTACCTACTTCTTTCTATCTCAGAAGCAAACACTAGTGTCAACTTTGTGTGCATCAATTCTTATATGTTTACTTATTGCACTTGTTATATTACTTTGTGTTGACAATTATCCATGAGATATACATGTTGAAAGTTGAAAGCAATTGCTGAAACTGAAATTTTCCTATGTGTTGCTTCAATGCCTTTTACTTAGAATCTATTGCTTTATGAGTTAACTCTTATGCAAAACTTTTTGATGCTTGTCTTGAAAGTACTATTCATGAAAAGATTTTGCTTATATGATTCAGTTGTTTACTCTTTATCTATTTGTTAGCAAACTATAGACCATTGCCTTGAGTCACTTCATTCATGACATGAGCCTTGCAATATTATTTGATCAAGATTGTGTGAAAGCATGTCTCCTCATAATTTATTTTGTTGTTATCGTTTTACCTACTCGAGGACGAGTAGAACTAAGCTTGGGGATGCTTGATACGTCTCCAACGTATCTATAATTTCTGATGTTCCATGCTTATATTATGCCAATTTCTACATGTTTTATATACACTTTATATCATTTTTATGCATTTTCTGGGACTAACCTATTAACAAGATGCGACAGTGCCAGTTCTTGTTTTCTACTGTTTTTGGTTTCAGAAAAGTTGTTCTGGAAATATTCTCGGCATTGGACGAAACAAAAGCCCAGGTCCCTATTTTTCTGTCACGTACACGGAGTCCGAAGGAGACACGAAGGGGGCCGAGGAGGCAGCCACACCACGTGGCGGCACGGTCCCACCTTCTGCCGCGCCGTGACGTGGTGTGGGCCTCTCGGGCCTCCACCAACGTCGCCCCTTCGCCTATAAATTGATGTTTTCGGGAAAACCCTAAGTACCAGAGTCATTATCCATGAAAAGTTCCAGAGCTGCCGCCGCCGCCAACCCTAACTCGGGAGGGTTCTGAAGCTCTTCCCGGCACCCTGCCGGAGAGGGAATCATCACCGGAGGGCTCTACATCGCCATGCCTGCCTCCGGAGTGATGTGTGAGTATTTCATCCTTGGACTATGGGTCCATAGCAGTAGCTAGATGGTTGTCTTCTCCTCTTGTGCCATCATGTTTAGATCTTGTGAGCTGCCTATCATGATCAAGATCATCTTATTGTAATGCTACATGTTGTGTTTGCTGGGATCCGATAAATATTGATACTATTTCAAGTTGAATATTGAATTATCATGTCTATGTTATTTATGATCTTGCATGCTCTTCGTTGCTTGTTGATACTCTGGCCAAGTTGATGCTTGTGACTCCAAGAGGGAGTATTTACGCTAGATAGTGGGTTCATGCCTCCATTTAATCTGGGACAGTGACAGAAAGTTTTAAGGTTGTGGATGTGCTGTTGCCACTAGGGGTAATCTAATGATGCTTTGTCTAAGGATAAATGTGTTGTTTACATTTTGCAATTTACTTAATGCAATTGTCTGTTGCTTGCAACTTAATACTGGAAGGGGTACGGATGTTAACCTGAAGGTGGACTATTTAGGCACAGATGCATGCTGGATAGCGGTCTGTGTACTTTGTCGTAATACCCAAATGAATCTCATAGTAGACACTACTTGCACATGCATTGTTATTATGCACTTTCAATATTGTCAATTGCCCAGCTGTAATTTGTTTACCCAACATGTTAGTTATCTTTATGGAGAGACACCACTAGTGAACTGTGTACCCCGGTCCATTCTTTTACATCTAATAATACAACCTACTGCAATCATTGTTCTCTTTCATTCTCTGCAAACAAACATCATTTTCCACACCATACGTTTAATCTTTTGTTTTCAGCAAGCCGGTGAGATTGACAACCTCACTGTTAAGGTGGGAGCCCCACCCGTGGCCCCAGGGCACGACGTGGACGTAGCACAATGTCCACACTCCTGAGTAGAGCGTGGAGCAAATGGGTTGATACGTCTCCAACGTATCTATAATTTCTGATGTTCCATTCTTATATTATGCCAATTGCTACATGTTTTATATACACTTTATATCATTTTTATGCATTTTCTGGGACTAACTTATTAACAAGATGCGACAGTGCCAGTTCTTATTTTCTGCTGTTTTTGGTTTCAGAAAAGTTGTTCTGGAAATATTCTCGGCATTGGACGAAACAAAAGCCCAGGTCCCTATTTTTCTGTCACGTACACGGAGTCCGAAGGAGACACGAAGGGGGCCGAGGAGGCAGCCACACCACATGGCGGCACGGTCCCACCGTCTGCCGCGCCGTGACGTAGTGTGGGCCTCTCGGGCCTCCACCAACGTCGCCCCTTCGCCTATAAATTGATGTTTTCGGGAAAACCCTAAGTACCAGAGTCATTATCCACGAAAAGTTCCAGAGCCGCTGTCGCCGTCAACCCTAACTCGGGAGGGTTCTGAAGCTCTTCCCGGCACCCTGCCGGAGAGGGGAATCATCACCGGAGGGCTCTACATCGCCATGCCTGTCTCCGGAGTGATGTGTGAGTATTTCATCCTTGGACTATGGGTCCATAGCAGTAGCTAGATGGTTGTCTTCTCCTCTTGTGCCATCATGTTTAGATCTTGTGAGCTGCCTATCATGATCAAGATCATCTTATTGTAATGCTACATGTTGTGTTTGCTGGGATCCGATAAATATTGATACTATGTCAAGTTGAATATTGAATTATCATGTCTATGTTATTTATGATCTTGCATGCTCTTCGTTGCTTGTTGATACTCTGGCCAAGTTGATGCTTGTGACTCCAAGAGGGAGTATTTATGCTAGATAGTGGGTTCATGCCTCCATTTAATCTGGGACAGTGACAGAAAGTTTTAAGCTTGTGGATGTGCTGTTGCCACTAGGGGTAATCTAATGATGCTTTGTCTAAGGATAAATGTGTTGTTTACATTATGCAATTTAGTTAATGCAATTGTCTGTTGCTTGCAACTTAATACTGGAAGGGGTACGGATGTTAACCTGAAGGTGGACTATTTAGGCACAGATGCATGCTGGATAGCGGTCTGTGTACTTTATCGTAATGCCCAAATGAATCTCATAGTAGACACTACTTGCACATGCATTGTTATTATGCACTTTCAATATTGTCAATTGCCCAGCTGTAATTTGTTTACCCAACATGTTAGTTATCTTTATGGAGAGACACCACTAGTGAACTGTGGACCCCGGTCCATTCTTTTACATCTAATAATACAACCTACTGCAATCATTGTTCTCTTTCATTCTCTGGAAACAAACATCATTTTCCACACCATACGTTTAATCCTTTGTTTTCAGCAAGCCGGTGAGATTGACAACCTCACTGTTAAGTTGGGGCAAAGTAGTTTGATTGTGTTGTGCAGGTTCCACGTTGGCACCGGATGCCCTGGTGTTGCGCCGCAGTACACTCCTTCACCGACAACCTTCAGAAGTGACTCTGATCTCCTACTGGTTCGATTAAACCTTGGTTTCTTACTGAGGGAAAACTTGCTGCTACACTCATCATACCTACCTCTTGGGGTCTCCCAACGAACGTGTGCCTTCACGTAACAAGCAGGTCTTTTTCTGGCGCCGTTGCCGGGGAGACAAAGCACTTCGGATTTAGCAGAATCTTGACCACCCCATCAACAGCAGCTCTTTTTCTGGCGCCGTTGCCGGGGAGGTCAAGCCTTCTGCAAGGGGAGTCTCTCACTTCCAATCTCTTTACTTTGTTATTGTCTTGCTTAGTTTATTTTTATTTTGTCTTGTTTGCTTCTCTTTATCAAAAACACAAAAAAAATAGTTACTTGTTTTTATTTTGTTATTTCGGCCTAGTTTTAATTTTCCTAAAATGAGTACTCCTGAGAACACCAAGTTGTGTGACTTCACTAGCACAAATAATAATGATTTCATATGCACTCCTATTGCTCCACCTGCTTCTAAAGCAGACTTTTATGAAATTAAACCTGCTCTGTTAAATCTTGTTATGAAAGAGCAATTTTCTGGTGTTAGTACTGATGATGCTGCTGCCCATCTTAATAATTTTGTTGAACTTTGTGAGATGCAAAAGTATAAGGATATAGATGGAGATATTATTAAACTGAAATTATTTCCTTTCTCTTTGAGACGAAGAGCTAAAGAATGGTTGCTATCTTTGCCTAGAAATAGTATTGATTCATGGACTAAATGCAAAGATGCTTTCATTGGAAAATATTATCCTCCTGCTAAGATTATATCCTTGAGAAGTAGCATTATGAATTTCAAACAATTTGATAATGAGCATGTTGCCCAAGCATGGGAAAGGATGAAATCTTTGGTAAAGAATTGTCCCACCCATGGACTGACTGCTTGGATGATCATCCAAACCTTTTATGCAGGACTGAATTTTTCTTCAAGAAACTTTCTGGATTTGGCTGCTGGAGGTACCTTCATGTCCATCACTTTAGGTGCTGCAACAAAGCTTCTTGATGATATGATGATTAATTACTCTGAATGGCATACCGAAAGGACTCCCCAAGGTAAGAAGGTAAATTCTGTTGAAGAAACCCCTTCCTTGAGTGATAAGATTGATGTTATTATGTCTATGCTTGTGAATGGTAAATCTCATGTTGATCCAAATAATGTTCCTTTAGCTTCATTGGTTGCTCAAGAAGAGCATGTTGATGTGAACTTCATTAAAAACAACAATTTCAACAACAATGTTTATAGGAATAATTTTGGTAGTAACAATTATAAGCTTTATCCTTCAAATAGTGGTAATGGTTATGGTAATTCTTATGGTAGATCTGGATTGCCTAGTGAGGAAAGGATGCTAGAAATTGAAAGGGCTACTAAGAACTTTATGCAATCACAATATGAGCAAAATCAATTGTTTACTAAGACCATGAATGAACAATCTGTCATGTTGAAAAATATAGGACATCAACTCAAAAATTTGAATAGGGAAATTTCTGGGTTGCAAACTAAGATTTCTACTGCTGAAACCTGTATTTCCTCCATGTCTGAAGCACAAGCTTCTTTAATTAATAAAATGGCAGCTAAACCTGAAACTCTTGATAACAATACTTTTGCTGCCAATGCTATCCAAGTTAAAATTGACAACAATATTAGGATGTTGCCTGAGTTACATGCTAGGTGGGAAAGAGATGATAAAATTGATAAAGAGAATAGTATAGCTAGAGTTTGTACTATCACCACCACTAGTAATGCTGATGTTTCACATGCTAGTAAGCCTCCTACTATCAATGGTAACATAATTGGTGTTGGCAATGTTTCTACTACCTCTGCAAAACGTTTAAAATTGCCTAAAACCACTGAAACTGTTCCTGATAAAAGTGCTGAATTTTTTTGAAATATGGGAGACAATGGTTTCACTACCATTGATCATAATGATTTTTATTTTGATGATTGTAATATTCCTGAAGTAATTATGTTCTTGCAAAAGCTAGCTAGAAGTCCTAATGCCAGTGCTATAAATATGGCTTTTACAAAACATATTACAAATGCTCTCATGCAAGCTAGGGAAGAAAAATTAAAACATGAAGCTTCTATCCCTAGGAAGTTAGAAGATGGTTGGGAGCCCATCATTAAGATGAAGGTGAATGATTTTGATTGTAATGCTTTATGTGATCTTGGTGCTAGCATCTCTGTTATGCCTAAGAAACTCTATGATATGCTTGATTTGCCACCTTTGGAACACTGTTATTTGGATGTTTATCTTGCTGATAATGCTATGAAGAAACCTTTGGAGAGAGTTGATGATGTTCTCATTATGGTTAACAATAACCTTGTCCCCGTTGATTTTATTGTTTTGGACATTGAATGCAATGCTTCTTGTCCTATTGTTTTGGGAAGACCTTTTCTTAGAACTGTTGGTGCCATTATTGATATGAAAGAAGGAAATATAAGGTACCAATTCCCACTCAAGAAAGGTATGGAACACTTTCCTAGAAAGATAATGAAGCTACCTTTTGATTCTATTATTAGAACACATTATAATGTTGATGCTTCTTCACTTGGAAACACTTGATTTTCACTTTCTGCGCCTAGCTGAAAGGCGTTAAAGAAAAGCGCTTATGGGAGACAACCCATGTTTTTATTTCTGTAATTTTTCTTTTATTTGAGTCTTGGAGCTTGCTTACTTCTGTAACAACTCCTTTGTATCTTTCTTTTATTGCATTGTTGTGCCAAGTAAAGTCTCTAATAGAAAGTTGATGCTAGATTTGGATTTCTGCGCAGAGACAGATTTTTGCTGTCCACCGTTTTCAGCTGTACGCACTCCAGAAAAATCGAAACATTCTGCAAAAATTCACGCGTGATCCTCATATATGTACGCAACTTTCATTAGTTTTATGTTTTCGGATCTGAGCAACTTAAGTGTCTCGAAAAAATTCGTCTTCACAGACTGTTCTGTTTTTGACATATTCTGCCTTTTATTTTGCATTCTCTCTTTTACTTTATTTGAGTGGATTTCTTTGCTCCACCCCTGGCATACACATAGCTCCGCC
This sequence comes from Poa pratensis, assembly GCA_947311845.1. Taxonomy (NCBI): domain Eukaryota; kingdom Viridiplantae; phylum Streptophyta; class Magnoliopsida; order Poales; family Poaceae; genus Poa; species Poa pratensis. The sequence continues at coordinate 32,943,059 of CAMZMU010000112.1, forward strand.
ACTGCCTATGAGGCTAGCTTGGACGCACCTTTCCAGGTCCACTTCCTCGCTCCGCTCTCGCATCATCGCAAGAACGACCCATGGCCATGGCGACGGAAGATGCTCGGCCGTCTACTGGGTTCTCGTTCGACCCGTCTGATCAAGTGCTCATCGACGACTTCCTCCGACCAAAGCTGGCCGGAATGCCCATCCACGGCCGCTACAAGATCCACGACGCTGACGCCTACTCCGCCTCGCCCGACGACCTCGTCGAGAACCGCGAGCAGGCGCCGGGAACAGACAAGCACGACGGCAAAAGGGGCGACTGGTACTTCTTCTCACCGGCGCGTCGTCACGAGAACGGTGGCGGGAGGCGGCAGCGCGCCGTCGGCGAGGGTTTCACGTGGCACGCAGAAGGTCACAAGATACCCGTTCTTGACGACGACGGCAAACGGGTTGGCTACAAGCGGAAGCTCTCCTACGGCATCTACGAGCTGCAGCCGGGAGCTAAGGCTCCCACGCTGACCAGGTTCGGATGGTGCATGACCGAATTCTGCCTCGACGACGACGCCGCCGGTCTGGTGCTTTGCAAGGTCTACGTGTCGACCCACAAGAAGACGACGACATACGCGTCGGTGATGAAGGCGACGGCGGACTCCAAGAAAAGGAAGGCCGGCGAGGATCCTCATCCGGAGGACGCTCCAACTCCCAAGACCCAGCAGCGGCACCAAGAACTAGGGCCACAGCTTGAGGAGATCGAGCGCTATCTGCTTTCCGACGAAGACGACATGTTGCCCGCCGGAGCAGTGGACGACGCCAGCGTCGATCCGGCCGGGCTCTTCACCGACATACTACAAGACTTTCCAGGATTTCGTGCTGAGGCGGCGCAAGTTCGAGGAGCTGATCTTGGGCGACCATGGCATGGACCTGCTGCTGGCATGCCCTGCACCGGATCCGGCGTTCATCTCGTTTGCTAGTACAACGTCGCCCGCGTGATGGCCAGATGCTGGAGGAGCTAATTGAAAGCTGATCTACCTCGATACTGCTTCAAGATCCATGGTAGTCTAGCTTTTGATCTTTTATGTATGTAATGGACAAACACGATTTATTGTACTGTGATGATGAACATGCAATTGTTCTTCCAATTAACTGATTATAATTGTTTGTACGTAGCTTCGAAACTTTTGATGTACGTGAAACATAGTTATGATTGTAGAGATGGAACATAAGAGTTCTTACGCTGCATCGATTTTTCAATTTCAAGTCAAGCTACCCTACTCCAGCATTTCGTTCTGTTCATATAACCCATTTTTAGACTCTAACCAATATTTGGTTCTGCCAAAGACAAATACGTACGGTACATATTGTGCATACCGAGAAATTTTGACTAGCTAGGGAGTACAATTTAATTAGGTCTATGCATGTACATGTGATTGGAGTCAACCACCTAGTCGTTTTGGGTTCTCCCAATTAATACCATCTTATTTTTCTATTTTGGTAAGATAATTAATTGAATCCAACATTTGATATACATGCTCCTCATAGTCCATAAATTTCAACCAAGATTCAAGAAATTCAGTATGTAATTTTTTCCTAATTTGTGATAGATTAATTAACCAAGTTAAAATTAAAAACAATGTAAACTTCGAGATTTTTTTGCAACTTCGTCCAATCAGCTAGCAAAACAAGTGTCATCAGCTGGCCCAATTAAGAAAACAAAAACATTTGAAAATTTCAGTAATCCTGGTGTGTCAAAAAATGGTTGAAACCGAAATCCCAAACCAGGATGATATCGTGTATGTGGTGACTAGTACTCCCTCCGTCCCAAAATAAGTGTCTTAATTTTGCACAAAAGTGAATGTATCTATACATGTTTCATGTCTACATACATCAACTTTTTGACAAATCTAAGACAATTATTGTTGGACGGAGGGAGTATATAGTTTTGTTTACACAACTCGATTTTAATTTTCTGTAAATGATATCGTACTTAACACATGTGTTGTGTAAAAATGAAAGTAACGAAAGGTGATATCACTAGGACGATAAGTAATTGATCAAGACAACCAGTATTTCTTTTCATGATTCCGATTGGGTTTCTGGTCCTCAGTATTGACCAAGAACGGGATGAATAAGATGGGGAAAATAGGAGAACACGCAAATCACAAAAGCATCCATACAAACACATCAAACATGCAACAGGATGAATATCAACAACCCTGGCCAACTTATTCCCAATAAAATCATTCCTCGCATGGGATGATCCACCGATATGTCAAATCGCGCATCACAAAAATAGACTTCACAAGTGGCTATCACAAAATAAGGATGAAACGAGAGTAGATTTCAAAACAGCTTCTAGTTGCAGCACTCGTGTGGGACATTATGTGTACAAAGTAAAGTCATTTGTAGTTAAAATGCACGTACGTTCAGTCTTGGATGAACCAACTCTTGCAGATTTGTTGAGAAAATATGCATTGTTATTATTTCTGATGATAGATTATATTGATCTGTAGCAGAACAGGAGCATATTGGAATTTTTTATTAAGCTCTCATAGAACTGCGAGGAAGCACCAAACGGGTAAGTTGGTGGATCCCTGCAAAGTGATGACGATCTTCAAGAATGTTCATCCACCCATCGTGATGAATCTTCCTTACCCATAATGGAACTTGTCGACCATTTTTCCATGAGAGGTTGGATATCAATGCTTCTAAGCCTATGCACCAACAAAGGTAGCCCCAGTGAGCGAAGCGTAATGTGTGATCTGATAACCGGGGATCCTTTAAGTTCTTCATCCAGATTTACATTTGAGAATGTGATTGGCGCAACAGGAATCTTGTGCATATCGTGATGAGGCACGTGATCTAGATATCATAGTACATACTAGCAGTCATACCAACAACATTGACCAATACAAAATAACAAATCTTATTATTCCTCACAAATGCAAGTTCTATGGTTTAAAAACATCCTAGATAGGGGGTCAAAGAAGACGCCTCGGGGTCGGGAGGTAGGAGGGGAAGCTTGTGGGAGCGCGCTGGGAGCCCCACCCGTGGCCCTAGGGCACGACGTGGACGTAGCACAATGTCCACACTCCTGAGTAGAGCGTGGAGCAAATGGGTTAAATCCGAAAATATTTTAGGAGAGGGTTATGTTTTGCTGAACTTTGTATTAAAGGTCATTTTTATTGTTTTTTCGTATTACGTAGTTCATATGACTTTTAAGTAGCATTGTTTGAAACTGCAAGATCTTTCCACCTTTTTGCAAGTACTATATCTTTTTGCCGACGAGTTTAATAATAAGTCCTTTATCAAAACAAAAAAAGGAGATTCGTGTGTAAATTCGTTGTGGTGACATTTCCCTATGTACTGAGGGATATTTTTTGCATTACCCATATGAGGAGAATGTGGTTTGGGCATTTCCCTATGTATCATGTACATAAATGTTTTTATGTTTGAAATGAAACTTAAGATGATAACGAATAGAGATCAAGAAATAGCAAAACACTAAGCTTCGGGATACCCTGCATCTTGTTTTTCTTTCAGGCGATCTCAGGTTCGTTTATCTTACAACCTATGTTTTAGCTTTACGCTATGATCTTGTGTGTATTTGCGAATACGTTACTATTCTACGTTTTACTTTTCTTGGTTTTGATCTTTTTTCGATGGTTCTTTTTTCCTTTTTCACTTGGTTCTTATTTGTTTTATTTTTTGTTTTTTCTTTTGCTTTCTTTGCAAAACAAAAACAACAAAAAATATTTATTTTTCCTTACTTATTTTTTTGTTTTTCTTTTGCTTTTATTTTTGAGTTTTTCTTTGCTTTTGATAGAATTTTTACTCCTGTTTTACTTATTTTTTTAATGAAGTGACAAATTTTAACGATTTGGTTTTGAAATTGATAGTTTAAAAAAGTGATTTTGCTGTTTACCACACTAATTTTCAGATTTATTGGTACCTCTGCGTGCACAAAAATCTGCAAAAACATTTGACATATTTAAGTGTCTTGGAAAATCACGTTGCCGACTAGTGTTTTTCAGATTCTACCTTTTTCTTTTTGCAAGAGTGGCCTTTTTCCAATTTCATTTCACTTTATTGTATTTTGTTTTTATTGTAATCTGTCTACTCAAGCAATTTTTTTAAATTTAAAAACATTTTTTGGTTTAATAGCAGTACCTTAAATTTTTATCTATGACACTATGTCTAATAGTTGAATAAGAATGGGAGTTGTTGTGGGATAATTTTGTGCAGTGAATGAAGGAACACCAAAGTGAGAAATATCCAACAATGGGTTTTTAGAGCATAAATTCACATTGGAGCATTTGTATATTATTTTTGTTGCATATGTCCATTATTTTTAATTACCATCAAAATAATGAGCTTATTATTTTATCTACATTAAGAGCATTGTTAATCCATTGGAATAAATAAATACGAAAATAGGATGCACGCAAAGAAAAAGGAAGGAGTAAATAGTTTACAACATTCAAAGTATGGTTGCATCTACTCTATGTGTGATACTTTATTGTGGAGTAGTACGCAAGTGCCATATTATTATTAGCTTTCATTTACTTTATTAATATACAATGATAATTTATTTTGCACTATAGAAGATGGGTTTTATTATGGAAATTGCTTGCGGTTTTTTCTTTTTGTAGTCAACTTTCTTCCTTTTCTAGATTTCACTTACTAACCATGATATGTGAATGTGCCTCTGAAAGCCGGTTGAACCAAGCTTGACGGACTTAAATAATGGAACCAAAAGAGACATGGACTATTGTATCGACTTGAATACGAATCCAGATCATAACGCTAGAGTCGTCTATGCGAAATGTCTCGATGGGATCGAGTCGATGTTGGTTAAAATCGACAAGACGATCAAAAAGCGGACAGGTCGTCTTGTCTCCGATTATTTTTCCTAGGCTGGGCCGTCGACGGGAGGTAGGGTACCGGCAGTAAGGTACACGTCTACAGCGGTGTGAAAAAAAAATATTGTTTTACCCTGATATTTACTAGCGTAATTCAGACCATGAGCTAACAAGAGAGTACATGCAATGATCGATGAACAGTCGGCGAACAAAAAGCATGCAATGATGGATGGACGGCTGGGATAATAATGCAATGAAGGAATTGCGTGAAAAGATGGATGGACGGCTGAGATCACTAGTGGAGACAGGACTTTCTGTCCCGGCCCATGAGGGGCTTTAGTCCCGGTTCGAGAACCGGGACAGGATAAGCGGGACTAAAGGGCAAACCTTTAGTCCCGGGCCAGTTACCAGCCGGGACTGTAGGTCCTCCACGTGGCCGCCTGCGGGGCGCGCTGGGGGCAACCCCTTTAGTCCCGGCTCGTATAACGGGCCGCGACTAAAGGGGTAATTTTGTTTTCTTTTATTTATTTCTTTAGGGTTTAGGGTTTAGGGTTTATTTGTTTTCTTTTATTTTCTTTCTTCGAGCATACAAAGATAATTATTTTCTTTTAGCGGTATTTCTACGCTACCACATACCGTACACGTTCGTGCATATATATAAGATAACTTGTCTTACGATCGAGCATATATACAATTTTGATAGTTACATGGAGATCACAATTACCGGGACTAGAGCTCGTCTATTCGATTACACGGCCGGGGATCATCAGTAGCGCCTATTCACACTAAATTCTCCGGCGTCGTCTACCATCTCTTTCATCAAAAATCCCGCCAGTTCCTCTGCAATTCCTAGTAGGCGTTGCTCTGGTAGGAGCCGATCCCGCATTCTCTGGAACTATATAAGAAAAGGAGATCAATATGAACATCAATCATGATAACAAAAAGTGACGGTAATAAATAATGTTGTGAATGTATTGCTTACGTAGAGTCTATAATCATTGTGCTCAGTGGTAAACGTGCGAATGAACTCGCAAACGTAGTATACACATAGATTCGTCCCCGGTGGCTGCCTCGCGTACTTTACGAGAATAGAATTCAATCAAAATAATAATCAAGCATCATAATTGTATTGAAACTAGAATTAAAGAGATGCGCGGACATATCTCGTACTACTTACCGTGACCGGAGTAAACGTCAGCTTCTCACTAAAGGAACCGTCACCAGACTCCTGAACAGGATCCAAACCCTGCCCGGCAAAGAAAATGAATTAATGAATGAGTTATTCATTACCTGATATCTCATGAAATCAACGAAAGAGACCGATATAGCGCGAAAATTACCTCTGGAGCATGTCCTGCATGTCGCGGAACTCTTCCAGGTGTCTCTTTAATGGGTCCATGACTTCAACTATTCCCTTATCAACTTGAATGTCTAGCAGAATCCAGTGGAACCTGCACACGTTTATATATACGTCAGTAACTCATCAATTACACTTAACATCGAGTAAGCAAAATTGAATGTGTACAACAGAGTAAGACTCTCACTGGAAGTTGTAAGGAAACAGTATGTGGTCACAGAAATGTTGCTCCGTTAGAAATCTTAGAAGGTTATCCGCCGTCTCGTCGGGTTTTGTCGTTAGCGAATATATATTTACTTTATCTGGGTCAATGAACCCAACACTATAGATCTTTCTTTTACATTCCCGGATCTTCATTCTGCATAATAGAGTACAGAAGGATATAATGAGGATAATTACATGCAATGAACTGAACAACTGAAAAACTGAACAACTTATATGTAGACAATGAATTCAACAACTTACAGACAATAGCAACTCATGAGAGTTTTGTCGAGGGCGTCGAAATTGTATAACTGGAAGATTTCTGAAAAGTCAACAAGGACCTCTTCGGGTCGGAAGAAGTACTCATGTGGGACTTTCGTCACGATCATTGTTCTGCCCCCTCCCCCCCCCCCCCCCCCCCCCCCCCCCCCCCCCCCCCCCCCCCACCCCCACACACTCAAGTACCAGTCATGCAAATTCCGCATATGTGTTGGCAGGTCTGCTTCTTGGAGGTGATGGAGGTGTAGGTGACCTGCGACGACTCGGAGGCGCTGTTGTCCTTGGCGTCGACCCTGGAAACTTGATGTAGTTCTTGTCCCATAGAATGGTATCACCCACAACTTCTCCGAGTGTCCTCTCATCTCCAGGTCCAGGGATGTCAAGCTCCATAGCATGAGACCCCGATACGATTTCATCCACCACGACTTTAGCATAGCCAGCTGGAATCTCACGGTCTTGCCAGCGTGCGTCAGGTGAACAAGGTAAAGCATATCCGACCGCCACCTTCATGGATATGTTCTTCAATTTCTGATGGAGCTCACAAGATATTGCATCCTTGATTCCATCCACGGGGTAGCCGGGACGCCATCTATCATCCGCGTGCATCGTCAGCCGGGACCTCCGAGTCACCCACGCTGCTTTTCCGCTGAGATGGATCAGCGGTAATATCGAGTACAGGATCTTGCGGGTGCACTACTCCTCTAAGTTCCTCAATCTGCTGCTGCTGGTGGTTAATTCTGGCAAGCAACTGGTTGAACCTGTCTCCCTCCTCCTCCTGATGTCGCTGCTTTGCTCTCGCTCGGCTTCTGTAAGTTTCTACGTCTTTGGCAAACCCAAGCCACCACGGGACGGAAGGGCCAAAGCCTCGTGTTCGTCCTCCTTTTTCGTCATTCCCGAGGACCAGTGTCAGCAAGTCTTTCTCTCTATCGGGACAGAACTTTAACTTCCCCTCTTTAATTTCTTTCACCACTTTAAGCCAATTTTCCCTGGGTACCCTAATCCCGTCACTTCAAATAAGGTCCCCTGTTGTTTCGTCGTATGAACCCCCACGCGCAAGGAACCAATTTCTTGCCCTCAATTCCCATTCGTCGCGCATCCATTCTGGTTGGATCCCTTTAGCAAGCAGCTCTTGCTCTTTTTTATCCCACTTTGGCATGGCAGTCTCGTAGCCCCCTGGCCCCAATTTATGGTGATATTTTTCTTGTCAGCATTATTCTTGTTCCTTACTGAGATCGCCTTGGCATTTTGTGACTCCTTGTACTCCTTAAATGCGTTCCAGTTATTCGCCTGCTTCGCTAGATAGCCTTCAAATACTGGAGCAGTCTTTTTCGTCAGATATTCTTGCCATAATCTTTTCTTCCACACCGGAATAGTTCGGTCATCTTTGTAAGAGTCCACTTCATGACTTTCTTCCTCAATTTTGCAGTGTCGGCAGGATCCTCAAATTCTGGCAGGGTGACATGTGCCATGAGGTCATTCCAAAGACCCTCTTTGTACCTTTCGGCGACATACTCACTATCGTTCGCCCCTTTGCGCTTATTCCAGTCTCGAACGGTGATCGGGACGTGATCCCTAACCAGAACTCCGCATTGTTTTCTAAATACAGCGGCAGCCTTCTTGGGTTCCTTCGGTTCGCCCATAGGGGCTATGACCTCAAATGTATAATGCGTAGATGGGGCCAACATTTTGGTCGGGCCTCGTTTGGAAGATTTGATCGATGTGGAGGCCGAAGAGAAGAAACATTCGTCAATTTATATATATACCACTTAAGTATGCATCTACTGATCGCCGAACTTCATATCTACCTCGCCGGACTTCGTTAAGGGTCCACCGGCTTCTCCATCATCGGAGCTATCGCCTTCTCCATCGTCGGAGCCGTCGACTTCATCCTCTCTTCGGTCGACCTCCATTCCAACCCCGGAGGGGTTCAGATACGATGACGGAGATTCGGCTGGATCAGCATCTGGGGCGTCGTGGATTATATTCTCGAGAATTTCTTCCTGTATTAGGTCTCTGCGGGTCGGACTAGGTGGATCCATAGTTTTTGCAAAATGCACACAATATTATTTCAAAATGCATAATATTATCTCTATCTCTATCAATATTTGAACATAGCAATATTTGCACTAAAATACACAACTAAAAATGCAATATTCTATGCAACTAAAATTGTACTCTATTTTTTAACATAGCAATATTCTATGCAACTAAAAATGCAAAAAAACTTGTACTCTATTTTTGAACATAGCAATATTCTATGCAACTAAAAATGCAAAAAACTTGTACTCTGTTTTTTTTACTCTATTTTTGAACATAGCAATATTCTATGAAACTAAAAATACCCTAAAATATTTGCTCAATTGTTATCATCAATACTTTGCAATATTCTATTTTTTTACTCAATTGTTATCATCAATACTTTGTAATTTAAAAATTACTACAAATCTATTAAGTCACAATATATCCACTACAAATCAATTACTAAAAATTACTCTTAATATTACTCTTAATATTCCTAGAATTTTATGCAATGCGCATGGCATTTATGCAATGCGCAATATGTATGCATGATCAATTTAATGCATTGACATGGAGCTCTAAATCATGTTTGAAATGTTATTTGAACTCAAATTACAATTATGAGCATTTATTTAACTTAACTCCATAATTAGAGAAAATGCATTTAAGTTGTTTCCAGATATTCACCAAATTGAAATGTTCCAAAATGTTTGTATTTTGACATAAATAACTAGCATTTATTTTTCTGAACATTTTGATATTATTCATATTTTTCTGATAAACAGATCAAAAGATATTGAATTTACAAGTTTAAATCATTTTCTGGAATTCTTTTAAATAAATTGGTCCCACATGTCAGACATTTAACAATTTCATAAATCATTTCCAAAATTAATAAAATCCTGACAGCTAGGGCCCACATGTCATAGACACAGAAGAACCACAGGCGCCTCTGCCGATACAGGATCGATCGATTCCGAGCGAATTGATCGAAATTGATCAGTGCATCAGGTAGAGGACGTCAAGGCGAGCGTTATGGTGGCGGCGCCACGACCAAATGGTCACCGGAGCGACGGCAGCGTCCGCCGGAGCGAAGCTCCGCGGCGGCGCATGGCGTGGACGTGGTACCGGACGCGATATCCTCACAAGAAGAAGAGGGAGGAGATGGAGGGCACCGGAGCTCACCAGAAGCACGAAGACGGCGGCGGAGCTGGTCGGAGATGGCTGGGGAGGTCGGACGGCGACGAGCTCGTCCTCGAGCGCGGCGACCGAACTTGGGGAAGAGGAAGGCGGTGGCGTCCGGAGCAGGATAGGACGGCGACGGAGCAGGAGAGGACGGCGACGAATCGGCCGGCGGCGCGGTGGATTTTGGCAGCCTGACGGCGTGTTCCTCTGCTCTGCCCTTCTTCTTCGATGAAAATGGCTAAGTCCCAGATTGGGAACCACTTAATAGTGGAGAGACCTTTAGTCGCGGTCCGTGGCTCAAACCGCGACTAAAGGGGGGTCTTTAGTCGCGGTTTGAGCCACGAGCCGCGACTAAAGGGGTAGTGAGGGCTTTTCGCGTTCCCGCGCACAGCATGGGCTTTAGTCCCGGCTGGTGATATGGGCCGGGACAAAAGGCCAAAAAATTGCGCGGGATGGGCCAAATAGCGTACCGTTTTGGCTTTTTTTAAATCAAGTTTAAATATTTGAACATTTGAATGAAACAGTTTTTGCATACTTATGAATTTGAGAAAACTTTTAACATGAAAAGTGCTTGAATTTGAATAAGTATTCCAAATCCATTTTCTGTTTTATAAAATAATTATTCTAACTCTACAAACTATTAACCATTTTGCCATTTTGAATTAAAAAATGCATTAACTTTTATCTTTTGCATATTTTTGAATCTCACTAAACTTTCAACATGAAAAGTGTTTGAATTTGAATAATTAATTCAAAACCATTTTCTGTTTTATAAAATAATTATTCTAACTTGCCACAGTGAATTACAATACTACCTCTCCCTTATGAATCAACAACTGCGAAATGATAGTCAGTTCATATTCAGATTACTTATTCAGATGCTAAAGATCATTAGTTGGAAATGCAGAGATAAAGAATACATTTTACACGATCGTCATCGTAGCTAGACCAGCAGTAGGGAATGACAACAATCTTGGGTACATAGACCAGCTCAGGTTAGTCATACTCCTGCCTAGGCCTATAATACTCGTCCTCGTAGTCGTCGTAGTCGCTGCCGTCGTCGTCGTTGTCGTCGGACGGCGCTCGCCTGGACTGGAAGTGAGGGTAGCGCAGGCGGGGGTTATCGCCGGCCGTGATGTAGTTCATGACGCTCTGGAGAGTCCGGCCACCCCACCACAGCCGACGGCCGGCCTCGTTGAAGTTCGAAGGAGGCGGGCCGTCCTCCTCGTACCTGGCGAGCGACCTCTCACGCCGATTGATGAAGAAGGCGTCCAAGTCGGGCGGTAGTCGGGATCCCAGCGGGGATCCATCCGCTGCTCCGGAGTGAGCTCGAGGTAGTAGTGGTTCGTGATGGCCGCCCGGCGCGCCAAACCTTGAGGGACAGGAGGGACCGGCACGCCTCCGGTGCTCAGCCTCCAACCGGCGGGGACGTCGTAGCCGGGCGGGCAGGGGTAGTTCGAGGCGCAAAGCGCCTCCGCCTCCGAGTAGGTTAGAGTGGGTACGGTGGAAGCCATGGGAGAGTGATGAGGTTGCAGATATGAGTTTAGATGTGCTATGCCAATGGAGGCCATGACTACATATATATAGTGAGAAATGGCGGGAAGACGGAGGCGGGAAGCGGTGGAAAGCGCGGGAAGAAATAAGGCGGGAAGAAACAGACCTTTAGTCCCTGTTCGAGCCACCAACCGGGACTAAAGGGGCTTATTTGTTCCCGCGCAATTTTACCAACCGGGACTAAAGGGAATCCCACCAATAAGGAAGAAGCACACGGATCGTGTGTTTCTTTCGAGCGCTTGTGAGCCGTTGGATCAGGGGTGTGTTTCTTTTGAGGGCTTGTGAGCCGTTGGATCCATAGTTTCTGCAAAATGCACACAATATTATTTCAAAATGCATAATATTATCATCTATAAAATTCCATCTATAAAATTGCATCTATAAAATTGCTTGGAAATGCTAAAGATCTTGGAGAATGCAGAGATTGTGTTGGTAAAACTGTAGCTGATTTGAAGCTTCTTGACAATACACATTCATTATTATTACACATGCTCCTTACATAAAGGTTTAATACATTCCATAGAATGCATTACATAAAAGGTTTAATACATTATTACACATCACCAACATCACCAACATTATTCTACATAAACGGACTTGCTGGCTCGGAGGCCGTAGGATTAGGAGGAACGGCGGGAGGAGCCAGCCCCGTTCGCGGCCGCCCGGTTCTCGCGCGCACGTTTGCGGCGGAGGGCAAGATCCATGGAGGATGAGTCTTTCAGCGCCCAATCCAGCTCGGAAGCCTCCTTCGCCTTGAGCTGGCAGACAGTTCTGGCTCGCTGTACACGGTCGTCGTGGACGGACTGGAAGGAGGCTTCAAGGGCCTCCTGCATCTGCGGCCCGCCGCGCTCTTCCCCATGGTCGCTCCAGTCGAAGTCGTCGTCGTCGTCATCCTCCTCGTCGGGAGGGGCGGCGGCGACTGGTGGAGGTACGGCCGCGGATCCCCACGCCACCCCTGCGGCGTACGCATCCTCGTCGGGGTCAGGGACGTCGGACCACGCGCGCTCGTACGTCCTCCGCACCTCCTCCGGCACCGGAGCAGGAGGCCGGTAGCAGGGCATTCCTCTCCACGCCGGGCTCGTGGGCATACGGCGGGATAGGCTCCCGCGGTAGCGCCCAAGCGCGCTCTGCCGAGCACGCTCGACCTCGTCCAGAAGGCGCTGCGGCGGGCGTGGCGGATCCATCTCGTGGAGACGATGCGTTCGTGGCTAGGAATGGTGGATTAGGGTTTACCCCGTCGGCGACAATATATAAAGACCTCCAGGGCAGCGCTAGGGGAGGACACGTGGCTAGGGCAGCGCTGGGGGAGGACACGTGGCTGACACGAGCGACTTTAGTCCCGGTTGGTGTTACCAACCGGGACTAAAGAAGCACACGGATCGTGTGTTTCTTTCAAGCGCTTGTGAGACGTTGGATCAGGGGTGTGTTTCTTTTGAGGGATTGTGAGCTGTTGGATCAGCAGTATCACGACCACTTCGTGAGCCACATGACCCGGTTGGTGTTACCAACCGGGACTAAAGAAGCACACGTACCCTATATATAGCCCCCCTCCCGGACATGTTCAGCACTCAGTGTCTACTCATTGTAGTTCATTTTGGCAGTACACGGGTAGCAGAGAGCAAGATTTCTGAGAGGCAGGAGTTCCTAGAGCGGAGGCTGAAGGTGAACCCTCCCCTCGGTCGGATCCAAGCAGCGGCAAGGCTCTGATGATTAGCAACATCCCCAACACTTGTTCGGACGGTTGCAAATCATCAGAGACGTCTTGCCGCTGTTTGGATCGAAGGCCGATTTGCCGTCTCACGACCACGCGATGATTTGCCGATTTGCCGGTCAGAGTGGCCACTGGAGAAGGTAGGCAGGGGAAACCGTATGTTTTGTTCTATCACTTGGAAATGCTAAAGATCTTGGAGAATGCAGAGATTGTGTTGGTAAAACTGCAGCTGATTGAAGCTTCTTACACATGCTCCTTACATAAAGGTTTAATACATTCCATAGAATGCATTACATAAAAGGTTTAATACATTATTACACATCACCAACATCCCTATCTATTGTTTCTGTTTTCTTCTGAGCCGTAGCCATGGAGAATCTTCATCATTTAACAGGATGCTTGGGTCAGTTTTCACTGTGAAGGGCGGAATTTCATGAAACTTATTATAATCTTCTGACATGTCTGTCTTGTCATCCACTCCCACGATGTTTCTTTTCCCTGAAAGAACTATGTGGCGCTTTGGCTCATCGGACGATGTATTCTTTTGCTTATCTTTTCTTTTTTCGGTTTGGTAGACATGTCCTTCACATAGAAAACCTGAGCCACATCATTGGCTAGGACGAATGGTTCGGTGTGGTACCCAAGATTCTTGAGATCCACTGTTGTCATTCCGTACTGCGGGTCTACCTTTACCCCGCTAGCTGCGACCCATTTGCACCGAAATAAAGGGACCTTAAAAGTAGGTCCATAGTCAAGTTCCCATATCTCCTCTATGTACCCATAATATGTGTCCTTCTGCCCATTGTCGTCTGTTGCATCAAAGCGGACACCACTGTTTTGGTTGGTGCTCTTTTTATCTTGGGCCTTCGTGTAAAATGTATTACCATTTATCTCGTACCCTTGGAAAGTACATATAGTCGAAGATGGACACCTGGCCAACAAGTACAGCTGATCTCCAACAATGGTGTTATTCATGAGATGTATCTGCAACCAACTGCCGAAAGTCTTCTCGTGTTCCCCGTCACGGTTTTCGGAGCGTAGAATATTCTTGTGTCTCTCGATATACGGAGCCACCACGGTGGAATTGTGTAGAACTGTGTAGTGTGCTTGAGTGAAAGAATGCCCGTCCCTACATACCGTTGCTTTCCTTCCTAGTGTGCCTTTTCCAGTCAGCCTCCCCTCATACCGAGATTCAGGAACACCAATCGGCTTAAGGTCAGGAAGAAAGTCAACACAAAACTCAATGACCTCCTCTGTTCCATAGCCCTTGGAGATGCTTCCTTCTGGCCTAGCACGGTTACGAACATATTTCTTTAAGACTCCCATGAACCTCTCGAAGGGGAACATATTGTGTAGAAACACAGGACCAAGAATTCTAATCTCTTCGACTAGGTGAACTAGGAGGTGCGTCATAATATTGAAGAAGGATGGCGGGAACAACAACTCGAAGCTGACCAGACATTGGACCACATCAATTTGTAACCCTGATAGACTTTCTCGATCGATTACCTTCTGAGAAATTGCATTGAGGAATGCACATACCTTCACAATGGCCAGTCGAACATTTTCCGCTAGAATTCCCCTCAATGCAACCGGAAGCAATTGCGTCATAAGCACGTGGCAGTCATGAGACTTTAGGTTTTGGAATTTTTTCTCTTTCATATTTACTATTCCCTTTATATTCGACGAGAAGCCAGACGGGACCTTGATACTGAAAAGGACTTCAAAAAAGATTTCCTTCTCTTCCTTGGTAAGAGCGTAGCTGGCAGGCCCTTGAAACTGCCCTGGATGCATGCCGTCTCGTCCTTTATGACGTTCCTGGTCCTCCCGTGCTTCTGGTGTATCTTTTGACTTCCCATACAAGCCCAGGAAGCCTAGAATATTCACGCAAAGATTCTTCGTCAGGTGCATCACGTCGATTGCGGAGCGGACCTCATGGACTTCCCAATAGGGTAGCTCCCAAAATATAGATTTCTTCTTCCACATGGGTGCGCGCTTATCAGCGCCGTTCGGAACAGGTTGGCTGCCAGGACCCTTTCCAAAGATTACTTTTAAATCCTTGACCATACCAAATACTTCAGCACCAGTACGGGTGACAGGCTTCGTCCGGGTTTCTGCCTTGCCATTGAAATGCTTGCCTTTTTGCCTTAAGGGATGCTTGTGCGGAAGAAAACGACGATTGTACGGGTACACATTCTTCCTACATTTGTCCAGATATATACTTTCTGTCTGATCCAAACAGTGCGTGCATGCATTGTATCCCTTGTTCGTCTGTCCTGAAATGTTACTAAGAGCAGGCCAATCATTGATGGTTACGAAAAGCAACGCTCGTAGGTCAAATGTCTCCTGTTTGTGCTCATCCCACACACTTACACCTGGTTTGGCCCACAACTGCAAAAGTTCATCGACTAATGGCCTTAGGTACACATCAATGTCGTTGCCGGGTTGCTTCGGGCCTTGGATGAGCACTGGCATCATAATGAACTTCCGCTTCATGCACAACCAAGGAGGAAGGTTGTAGATACATAGAGTCACGGGCCAGGTGCTGTGACTGCAGCTCTGCTCCCCAAAAGGATTCATGCCATCTGTACTTAGACCAAACCATAAGTTCCTTGCGTCACCTGCAAAGTCCCCGAACTCTCTCTCGATTTTTCTCCACTGCCGACCATCAGCGGGGTGCCTCAACTTGTCGTCTTTCTTACGGTCTTCCATGTGCCATCGCAACAACTTGGCATGCTCTTTGTTTCTGAACAGACGTTTCAACCGTGGTATTATAGGAGCATACCACATCACCTTGGCAGGAACCCTCTTCCTGGGTGGCTCGCCCTCAATATCACCAGGGTCATCTTTTCTGATCTTATACCGCAATGCAGTGCATACCGGGCATTTATCCATATTCTCGTACTTCTCACCGCGGTAGAGGATGCAGTCATTAGGGCATGCATGTATCTTCTGCACGTCTAATCCTAGAGGGCAGACAAGCTTCTTTGCTTCGTACGTGCTGGCGGGCAATTCGTTCTTTCTTGGAAGCATCTTCTTCATTAGTACCAGCAACTTTTCAAATGACGAGTCAGTCACACCGGTCTCTGCCTTCCACTTCAGCAATTCCAGTGTGCTACCCAGCTTCTTCTGGCCATCTTCACAAGTTGGGTACAACAATTTGTTGTGGTCCTGTAACATCTGCTCGAACTGCAACCTCTCCTTTTCTGTGTCGCAGTCTCGCCTTGCATCAGAAATGACCTGACCAAGATCATCAACGGGCTCATCTGGTGCCCGTTCTTCGCCCTGACCTTCTTCTTCATTGTCTTCCATTGCGGTATCAGCGTATTCAGGGAACATAGATCGGTAGTTGTCATCATCGTTCTCTTCTTCATCGCCGTCTTCCATCATAACCCCTCTTTCTCCGTGTTTGGTCCAAACACTATAGCCGGGCATGAAACCGGACCGAAGCAGGTGGCTCTGAATGACTCTTGAGTTAGTGTGATCCTTCACATTCAGACATTTAACACATGGACAAAACATAAAGCCACCCCCATGCTTGTTCGCCTCGGCCGCATCGCGAAAAGAATGCACGCCTGCTCTGTAAGCGGCTGTGCGTCGGTCACCGTACATCCATGGATGGCTCATCTGCATCATACAACTATATATCAAACGCAATGACGATGCTAAAATTAGTACCGCACGGTGACCGACTAGAAAATAGTTGCTAACCTTTTAGGACAAGTGGAAATAAAGAGGTGAAAGCTTAAGTGTGGCTCGGGCACCTCATATCATGTTTGTATTGTGTGAACTCAAATGGCATCACTCTAACAGGCATTTCATCGAACACCTTGAGTGCATATGAAGGAGAGAAAAAAATAGCACTAGCCCACACCACCTCCACCAGGAAAAAAACAAAGAGTGAGTGGAGAGGGTGCTGCCATATATATAGGGGTGCCAGCCCTTTTGTCCCGGTTTGAGATACAAACCGGGACTAAAGGGGGGGACCTGGCCGCTGCGGGCCGCGGACCCCTTTAGTCCCGGTTTGTATCTCAAACCGGGACAAAAGGGTCCTCACGGGCCGGGACAAAAGGGGGAGGGGCGCCTGGGCTATTTCGGGCGACGTGGCCTGGCCTTTTGTCGCGGTTTGTAAGTGGGCCGGGACAAAAGGTGTTGGACGAAAGGCCCTCTCTCTCTACTAGTGGATCAATCATGCGCAATATTTTTCAGTCCGAGAGCATGCACCTGGTTCGGGTCCGAGATCAAATTTAAATGTGCCTCCAATAAGCGTATCCCGTAAGCACGTTGGGTTACAATCCGTATGGCACTGCTACACCAGGACGTGAAAAGCAAGCTCACCAGGTTTGCGGTCCGATCGGGTGTAAGCTAGCATGACCTAGACCTAGTAGACCTAAATAAAAGTATACCTAGGAGGCTAGCTTGGACGCACCCTTTCCACGTCCACTTCGTCGCTCCGCTCTGGCATCATCGCAAGAACGACCCATGGCCATGGCGACGGAAGATGCTCGGCCGTCTACTGGGTTCTCGTTCGACCCGTCTGATCAAGTGCTCATCGACGACTTCCTCCGACCAAAGCTGGCCGGAATGCCCATCCACGGCCGCTACAAGATCCATGACGCTGACGCCTACTCCGCCTCGCCCGACGACCTCGTCGAGAACCGCGAGCAGGCGCCGGGAACAGACAAGCACGACGGCAAAAGGGGCAACTGGTACTTCTTCTCACCGGCGCGTCGTCACGAGAACGGTGGCGGGAGGCGGCAGCGCGCCGTCGGCGAGGGTTTCACGTGGCACGCAGAAGGTCACAAGATACCCGTTCTTGACGACGACGGCAAACGGGTTGGCTACAAGCGGAAGCTCTCCTACGGCATCTACGAGCTGCAGCCGGGAGCTAAGGCTCCCACGCTGACCAGGTTCGGATGGTGCATGACCGAATTCTGCCTCGACGACGACGCCGCCGGTCTGGTGCTTTGCAAGGTCTACGTGTCGACCCACAAGAATACGACGACATACGCGTCGGTGATGAAGGCGACGGCGGACTCCAAGAAAAGGAAGGCCGGCGAGGATCCTCACCCGGAGGACGCTCCAACTCCCAAGACCCAGCAGCGGCACCAAGAACTAGGGCCGCAGCTTGAGGAGATCGAGCGCTATCTGCTTTCCGACGAAGACGACATGTTGCCCGCCGGAGCAGTGGACGACGGCAGCGTCGATCCGGCCGGGCTCTTCACCGACATACTACCAGACTTTCCAGGATTTCGAGGAGCTGATCTTGGGCGACCATGGCATGGACCTGCTGCTGGCATGCCCTGCACCGGAGCGGGCGTTCATCTCGTTTACTAGTACAACGTCGCCCGCGTGATGGCCAGATGCTGGAGGAGCTAATTAAACGCTGATCTACCTCGATACTACTCCAAGATCCGTAGTAGCTAGTCTAGCTTTTGATGTATAGCTTTAATGTATGAAATGGACAAATTGTAATGTGTGATGATGAACAAGCAATTCTTGTTCCGATTAATTGATTCTTTGTACCTATCTTTGAAACTTTTGATGTATGTGAAACACGAGTTATTAATGTAGAGATGGAACTTTAGTTCGTACGCTCCATCGGTGTTTCAATTTCAAGTCAAACTGCCCCATTGTTTTGACCGCAACCAATATTGGTTGGTTCTGCCAAGTGATTCTTGGCGGTGTTGTTAGAATTAATCTTGATCTACTGATGCAGCGCTGTGATCAGAATCTTGATTCATTGTATGCCTGCTAAGTGATTAGAATCTTGATTCATGGATTTTCTTTTGTGGGAGTTACATGCATATATGTTGTAGTACAAGTTGATTTTGAAATCATCTTAGCTACTTATCTGGTGCAGTGACAGCCGCTCTGATCAGCTGATTCAGAAGCCAAACCACTGTCGCAACAATGTCTTGAACTCTATTATACCCTCCCATGCCTACGATGAAACTGTAGCAACAAACGAACTTGCACCATTCTTAACCCGTACCATTTTTTCAATCACGACCTCTCATCATAACTGTAAGGCATATTAATGTCCAATGATGAATTGATGTAAAAAAAATGAAATGGAAAACAGTGGCAGTGCTAAGAATAGGATTACCGTACAATCCAGTTATATTATTTCATATATTTACTGAAACTCCAATCAAATGTATTGCAAAAAGGATCTAGTTCACCAGTACAAACTGTCAATGGAATCTTCCTAAAAAGACACAAATTAATCCATAGCGTAAGTTCTGTGGAGATACCAGGTAATGCTCAGTTTATTGGCTGGAATAGATAGAAGGATACAACACACTTACACAGTAGGAGACACCCAACTTCCAATGATCCGTCAGATAGTAGCACGGGGGCCTCACAGACATTGGGCCGCCATTTGCTACCACTCGATCGCACATGCTAACTAGTTATAACACGTTACCGTACACCTTCCTGGTATGTATACAGCCTCTTACAACACAAATTAATTCCATCAGGTGTCCTAAATAATCAGGTGTGAATCACCTCTTAACCTACCAGCGGCACGGGAAACTAAAGGGAATGTCGACTAGTTTCCGTACATGGCACCGTTTGAGTTTACCGGTGCCAGTGAACCATTCGGATGCGCACGGTCTGCTTCCTCAACTTCCGACAAGAAGCCGTTCTCAAAGAATGCCGAGTGTAGGGCCTGTACACACTGCTTCGCTTCGCTGTCGTGGACCACCAAGGAGATATTCACCTGCAAATCAACAGTTAGCAACCTCAACTCCTTTAGAAAAAAAAGGGAGAAAACATTTCTCATTTGGTCGTGTCATTTCTCATTAAATTATTTGCAGAAAACACAGTTGATATCCATCCTTTGGGAAGTGAAGTTACCTTGGACGCCCCTTGCGAGATCATCTGGACGTTAACACCATTTCTCCGTAGGACGTTGAACGCCTGGCATGCAGCAGAATGTAAATATAACATGGAAAATCGTCAACTGACAGCCAGCGAAATAATACACCAACTAACTTCAATACTTTGCTGTTGGATTCACTAGTATATTACAGCATTACGAAGATAAATGCGTTATCTCAAGTGACTCTACAATACGTCAGGACAGTTCCAGTAGCTGAGGATGCAGATATTACCTTTTCAAGAATCAGGGACGATCTCTGTACATTTCCTATCAGGGAGATGATTGATCTGTTCTGTAGAAGATGAACAAATGCAATTTTTTCAAGCTCTTCAACTACATTATCTAACTCCTGCCACATTATCATCAAAACAAAACAATGAATAACAAGCATACATCACAACAATAGAACAATGACTAGTATTGTTCGCAGAGAACTGAACATGAAAATGGAATATTTACCTGCTGGATCAATTCACGACTCCACAGTTTTGATGGATCTAGTGTCAAAGATATGCTGACTTCACTAGTAGCCACAGAATCCACAGAGATACCCAAATCCTCAAATATTGAGAAGACCTGCAGAAAAATTATGCATTTAAGAAAATAAGTATAGCTGTATAGAAACAAAGAGCCATGAGTGCGTTGCTATGTACCTTTGCTAGAAAGCCAAACTGACCGAGCATCCTTGTGCTCACTATATCGAGCATGGTAATATTTGATTTCAACACAATGCTGGTTAGTATGCTCTGAAAAATAATGTACAATCAGAGGGCAGCAGTAATTACACATGGAAGAAACACAAAAAACTGATAGTCATAGGACAAACCTTGCGCATATCTCTCGTTTTAGTGATCACAGTGCCAGGTGCATGACGGTTATACGAGTTCTTCACTCGAACTGGTATACCACCTTCCTAGCTGGTCTCATTGATTGCGGATGCAAAACCTAGCAGTTGGTGAGAGTATTATTGTAATAATAATAATAAAATAACAATAGAATAGCAGTTGAAAGTATCACAAGCAACTCCAGCAAAACCTATAACAGAAATAGGTTATCAATGCTGTAATGGTCCTTGCCTACACAGCCAATCCCCTAAACCAGAAAACAACCTAATACTGAAAAACTAAGGGCGGGAGACTAAACATATATTAACATCTTCTGGGTTTCTACTATTCTATCATCAACACACGTAAAACAAATAAGGAACAATACCTGTGCACCAAAGTATGCAAGTTCAGCCGCCTCATCAAAAGTCAAAAAGGGTACTGGTACTGCATTTGCATAAATATTTGGATCGCACGTCAACACACCATCTACATCCTTCCAAACCTGTCACGCATATTAAAAAATCACAATACTGCAAATAGCATACAGGCACCACAAGTCCAGCACACATTATTCCTAGGTTTAAATTTATAGCATTAAACATCTGGACATCTCACCACGGAAACTTAATAATAAAAAATCCAATTACAAAGCTTTTGGATACATTAACACATAAGACGCTGTGACATCTTTATACATAACAGGTTTTAGAAGCTTAGAACCTGGAGTTTTAGGGGCAACCAGGCTCACAAGAGGTAATTTAAATATCTCACTGAAATAGAAAACAAACCTGGATTTCTCTTAAACCCAAGGCTTTGCCAATGGTCGTAGCAGTCAAGTCACTTCCACCCCTTCCTAAAGTAGTGACCGCGCATGATTTCCAACCCTGCAAATTGGAATGTGTTCCATCATAAATACAAACAAAAAAATCTGATGCTCTTGCAAATGAATTGCGGAACATTACAGACCTTTCCAAGGAAACCAGTCACTATAGGAATAGCAGGGTCATCAATCCAATCCCCCTGTAGCCTCTTTGCAACAGCAGGATAAGTTGCTTCAAGAATATCCGCATTTGTGAAATCATCAGTGGTTATAAAGCCGAGCTCAAACGCATCATACTGCAAACAAGGGAAAAAAAAAGTTAAGACATTGTTGACTTAAATATCGATGTTATCTGTGTAACATGTGATACAGGTCTAGTAAGATGTAGTCGTGAAAATTATTACATTTGGATATATCTATGATGCTGACTACTTTTCGCAAAACAAAAAAATTGTCTACTTTCCTGAATTCGGATGGCTGAAGTGGCAGACAAGCATACTACAGGTTTTGCACAACCAAGCTCGGACTATCATCATATCTACAAACATAGGTTGCACGGTCGGCGCTTTTCCAATAAGTATAACCTAGTCAGTTTTCTATTGTAGGGAGATATTAGTAAGCTGATTGGAAATGTCTGACCAGGGAGAACCAAAGAAGGCCCTATAATCTATGTACAAACATATGCTACAAAACAAAGATTACCAAACTACTAACTTATTACATTGCTAGAAGTATGTACCTGTCGTGCTTTTTTCCCAAGTTTATTCAAATACGCAGCAAAAATTCTTGTAGACATGCATTCACCAAAGGAAACAAGGTAATCTCGTGTCCTAAGAGTCAGCTCTTTCATCATAGCAACACCCTTAAGAAGCTGTTCCAATTCGTCCAAGAAACCTGTTTGATGAAACAGTGAAAAATTGTTTGTTTATATAGTACTGCAGAAGACTTTCCTATGGAAGACGAATAAATGCCACGTGCTCAGTTAGCCCAAGAAGTGAAATACAAAAAACAATGGCTGATTGAACGTAGCTACTAGACCACTAATTTGTTCAACTGTACAATGAAGTTACTGTACTTTATCAATAATGCCATTCCATTGAGAAAAAACTATGCAAACCAACTAGGGTGGAGCCACTAGTCTATAGAAGAACAAAAGCTGTCACTGTTGTATATACAGCAGAAAGGTACTCTGCTGAAAAGGATGTGAATGGGTGAAAATGACCTGTAGGCTGTGACCACCCTATACAATCGAAAGGAAAAGTTGGTGTGTGTGTGTTCATATACAGCCCACCATTGAATAAGCTAAGGCTGTGAATATCCAGTGGTATTGACAGACCCTTCCGTAGCCATTTAAATAATAAGGCAAGATCTATCCCTTTTTGGCTAACGGGATCTAAAAAAACTGGGCACCACTCTGCTGAAATTCAAAATATATCTTACAATAAATTATGACCTCACATTTTGACAATTAACTTTATGTCATGAAAATGTGTAAGGTGGGCAATGATATGAACTAGAAGCTCGTTGTTCCTCAGTGACCACGGTCCGTGAGTAGCAAGAATATTGGCCAGAGGTTACTAATAGGAAGATGCACACAGGGATGGTGGCAATGATCAAGGCACAGAAATAGAAAAGAAACACATAAACAGAAAACGCATTGCCAGACAAATAAAAGGTCTGCTTTCATCTCAAAATCACAGGACTTGAACCTAACGCCTGCAAGAAGCTTGATCTGGTAAGTTTCAAAAGCTTGGTCTGGTAAGTTAAGCTAGGTAAGGCCAACGAGAGTTCATCTTATGGGGATGGATGTTGGCTGATGAACTAAGTGGCGAACTGTGAGCCTACTTTCTCAGTGGGTCGATCCTGGGGGGGGGGGGGGGGGGGGGGGGGGAGTGAGCCTCTGAAAAACCTTGATGTTCATTTTGTAATAACAACTTGGTAAAAAGGTAGTATTGATTTTGGAACTAACAACTGAAAAACCACAGCAACATACCTGAAACAATCGAGACATCTAATCCAAGCTCATCAATCGTCCTGAGCAGAGCAGAGCAGAGAAAGGTAACAAAAATTCAGCATAAGCGCACTCCAAACAGCAAGCCTTTGAGCAACAGAAGGCCGCAAAGATACAGAACCAAGAGACGCACCTAAAGTGAAGCTCCTTGATGGCCTTGAGCTCGTCGAGCTCGGACGCCTTGGGGCGCCGCAGCTCACGCCTTCTCTCCGGCCTACAAACACACGCAGAGTCCAACAGCCAGGCACATTCAGCACGGAACGGAACTAGCTAGCAAGCAGAATATAAGAAAAAAAATCCCCAACGGAGCTGGATGAGATTGGGAGTGTACCAGGAGGAGGTTGTTGGTGGTCTTCCCCATGGCGGAGAGGACGACGACGGGGGACTCCTCGGGGAAGCTGAGGATGAGGTCGGCCACCTCCCTCATCCGCTCCGCCGACGACACCGAGGAGCCCCCGAACTTCATCACGACGGTGAACCCCGCCGGGGCGGCGGGCGGCGCATCCGACGCCGCGGGGGCGGGGGAGTCGTCCTTCTTCAGGATGGTGGTGGCGGCCGCCCCGCTCTGGCAGCGGAGCGCCAGCCCCCTCCGTACCCAGCATTGCCCTCCCGGCCTGGCACTGGCAGCCCGCACGCGGAGTCCCTCTCCCTCACGAGCCTGCAGGCGGAGACAGCTTCCGGCGCGACGGCCCGCGAAACGCAGCGCCGCCGCCATCTCTGTCGGGCGATGGATGGATGGATCTAGAAGCCCCCGGATCTCTCCTCTCCTCGCTTGTCTTCCTCGCCGGGCCGGAGAAGGAGCGCGAGGAGGGGAATGGCGGCGACAGAGGTGGACAGGGGTGGGCAGCGCGGTGGGGATGGAGGGTTTATATAGCTCGAAACGAAACGGACGGGGAGGCGGTCTGGGCGGCGACGGACGGCGGGGATGATTCCGGTGGGTGTATTTGACCCCTGGCCACAACGGCCGGACGCAGAAACGTGAGGAAGAGAAACGAGCGGCGAAAGGGCGCCGCGGTTCGGGCGGGGAGGGCCCGCGTGGAAGTGACCGGGTGCAGTGGTTTTGTCGCCGTTTCTTGGGTCCAGCTGCGATTAGACACCCATTGGCTTGCGTCGGGTGCCAGTGGATTATCATTTTTTTTGGTGTCACGTCTCGAAAAGTTGAAAGAGAAGTTCATGATTTTGGTCTATTTCTATGTTCAGATTATATAATTGGTCTAATTCTAGTGGTGAGGTTATGGCCGGTTGCGCCGACCCCGCACGATGGTTTGTTTCAGCATGGCTTCTCAACCCTGAACTAATTATTCTGTCACACAAAAAACCGTGAACTAATTATTGTCGTGTATCACTCTTTTTGTCGTCTATATATATATAGATAATGAGGTTGAAATATTTACTTTGTCTCGTCTCAAAAAGGTAGAAAGAGAAGTTAAATATTGGTCTCATTCTGGTGGTTAGGTCTCGGGTTGTGCCGAACCAACAGAACAGTTATTATCGGTGACGGAGCTACATGATGTTTATGATGTGAACTGATATCACAGAAATCCAATGAACACCATGATATAAGCCACACATACATTAGTTTTGATCCTAAAAATACTAGATAATGAAATCACTAGTCACATCTCTCATTTATCTTGGGCTTTTGACACCGCCTACTGCCTATCCTAGCTCTGCCACGGGTTATTGGTACAATGGTGTTTTTCGTCGATTTTGCGATACCAGCTGCGACGACACCCATTGACTTGCATGGGTGCCAGTGGATTGCAAGATTTTATTTATGACATGTCTCGAAAAGTTGGAAGGTAAGTTAATTTTCTCGTCAAATTCTAATTCATGTGGTTGGTTGAGCATCTTGAACCGTACTGAGCTAATTCCACTCTATACGGTCGACGTGGTCCTACTTTTTAAACCTTCAATCAGAGCAATGCAGGTATATTGGTTTTGTGCATAATTAATCATACTTACCATGCAACAAAGTTTATCTAGTGTATCTAAATTATATACACTTCACAATTATAGTTGCGACTAAGATAATAATAGCTCAAAATGCATACTCGAGGAAAATCTTCTTCTCGGCAGCAAATATCTTGATCTTCTTAATCTTAAACTTAGTTTCATCCGTCTCGATAATATGATTGTTGATGATATCGTCAATATGCTCTTACTATTGGTCGATGTCCTGGTTTGCATGGCTTCATCTAAACCTTTAACTAATTATTGGTGTATCACTCTTTATGTCGTCATATTGTACAGATGATACTGGGGTTGAAATATCTTGTTGTGTCTAGTCTCAAAAGTAAGTGGAAAGATAATTTAAATCGTTTTCTTGGTCTAGTTCTAGCGGTTAGATCCTTGGTTTTGTCGAACCAGCAGAACGGTTGGTGCTTACAGATGCTGGCGTATTGGACCATATTTGTAACTAAAAAGGATGGAGAGTGTGATAACTCTAGTTAGATTGCAGAAAATGTTGCTAGGAGCACTATTATAATTATACATGCATAAACCTCTCAAATTCTACCAAGATGCAATGATTCTCTACATTAACCGACAACAAAGAAAACAACGCTTCTTTCAGGGTTATCGGAAAAAACGGAATACATAAAAATAAAATGCAACAAGCAATATAAAACTAAAACTTCATTATTCGATTTCTCGGCTTTTGTTGTGGTGGTGATTGGCATGTAAGAATTCTAACTCAAAAATCGTGTTCGAGTGTGGATCGAAAGTTTGAGTAGATGCACACTTGTCCTGTAGATTCAAAATACACATTTTTTATCTTAAAATATCTGGAATTTTGGTAAGGGCTCTCTTGAGGTCAATCCTAGGCTATAGAGGAAGATATCAAAACAAAAATTTGTTTTTTTTTCAAACTGAAGGACAAGGCTTACATTTATACCAAAATGTTTATTAAAGGATGCAAGTACCAATACCAGGCAAAAACGATATTTATAACAAAAAAAGCCGAAAATGTGTGAGCACTGCCACTAGAACCTTATAACTATCTCTTAATTAATGAAACGGGGCAAAGTTTTTGCTCCACGTTTCGAAAAAAAAAACTACCACTAGCACCACATGAAGTGGCCACATGTGAGCATATCACGAAACACTACATATACTATGCAATAAATGGCTCAGCACTCACGAGTCACACCACCCACCCAAACTGGATACGGTAACTTTCGAAAAGTACCCCATCCGATCTGCCAGTACTTTTTAACACCACGTACCATTGTCATCGTTTAATTAATTGTTTGTGAAAGAGACCCATACATATACAGTCGATAGCTGCCTAATTGGTCCCCTTAAGTCTTCCGCGTCTCCTCCTAACAGCAGGTGCGGCGGCGACAAAATTTTCCTCCTCCAATCTCCAGCGAGTGTACTGGTTCCCCCTCCCTCCGCTTGTCGCTCCGGCGGCAGGAGGGAGGGGGGACCTCGGTTCTTCGCATAGTAGGTAGGGCTAGGCTTTTTCTGCTGTGGTTCGTTGTTGGGGTGGTGGGAGCGGCGACCAGACAAATAAATCTGCCTCAACTTCACTCCCACACCGGCGTTGTCCTTCATGCGGCGTCTCGGAGTTGGTGGCACTGTGTGCTTGCCGATCTTTCAGATCGGTGGCTGTAGGCTTCATGGATGGTGTCGGCGGCGACTCCATCAGATGGGTTTTTCCTCCTGTTATGTCCCCGTTGATGCGGCGTTGTCTTCGGCGCCATGGTGGAGCAGAGAGGTTTCGTCCAAGAGTACGTGCAGACAGTGGGCTGAAAGATGGTGCACCTTGTGCTGGGTGCGTGGTTGGAGGCTGACGGTTCTGGTTCCCTACGCCGACGTCGTCGTGTGGGGGTGTCAGTGCTGAAATTCGATGGCGTGTCCGGGGTCGTGCTGCCCCGGTCTGAAACTAGCTTGTTTGGTAGGAGGTTGCATACGGAATCGATAATGGTCACCTTTTTCTTTTTTCGTTTTTGCTATCAGATCGAACACAGCGTTATGTAACGCAAGTGAGTGGTAATTGAATTCGAGTTGGGTTTCGCCGTTGATTGTGGTAAAGTTTCATTTGGTCACTGCAGGCGGAACATGCCAAGCAAGGAGTGCCGGCCGCTTTCATGCAACCGGGGGATATACGTCCTGTCAGCCATACGCACAACAGAAAGACATGTAAAATAAATAAAATAAGCTGAATAGTCTCAAACGGTATGTAGAAAAATATGTATGGCTGTGCACAGGAGCCAAGTTGTCTCGTTGTGCATAGAAAAATAAGGTACTTTCTCCGTTCCAAATTAATTGACTTGGTTTTGTCAAATATGGATGTATCTATACTTGTTTGATGTCTAGATACATCCATGTGTAACAAAATGTGTGTCAATTAAATCGAACGGAGGGAGTAAATAAAATAAGTTGTCTGCCACCAACTAGGACGCGCCAACTATCAATAGAGACGCGGCAGACGGTGTAAAACCAAGTACCGCACTCAGAGTACACAGAACCTCAGACAAACAACATCTCGTCTCGGCCCTCGTCGACGGGAGGGCTCCGTTTTCTGGTTTTCTTGTCAAGGTTTGTTGGGGTGGCGTTCTGATGGTGACGGCGTCGTCTCTTTCAATAAGGTCTCTCCAGCTTCAGTCCCATCTCAGCAGCGACGTCGAGAAGCTTGTGTGAGTGGTGTGTTTTTCAAGGGCTTTTTCTGGCGGTGACGATCTTCGGATCGTCGTGGAGCTTCATCGACGGTTCATCCTTCTGCTTCGGCACCGGGACGGATGTGATCTTCTTGACCCGTTCGGCGACTTCCCGTCCGCAACCAACAACGTCAGGCCGGCTCAGGCAGGAGCGGCAGCGGCGGCGCGCCGTCGACACGGTCTGGAGGTTGAAGACGAAGGCTCAAGAATCTCGTTGTAATTTTCGTTTTTGTTGAGATGTTTTGTACTGTTCGGTGTTTCTTTTAATACCAGAGTCTTTTTCTCAAAAAAAAGAGGAAATTCACAACATCTGATTTCATTAGTGACAGGTAACTGAACTCGAGTTGGGCCCGTCACGTACGTTGATTGATTAATTGTGGATGTCAAGTTCCGTTTGGTCAGTGCAGCGCACGAGGAACATGCCTAGCAGACAGCAGTCAAGCTGGCTGCTGCTTTCATGTAACTGTGGATATATACGTATGGTTGTCGGGTGGGTAGAAAATCTTCCTGCAAGACTCGACCACGCACGCAAGATATACTTATATGCCTCACGACCTCAGGTTCAGTCCAAGTCAGAGTCACGCATTCAAAGACATGGAAAAATCAAATCCATCGGCTGATTTATCTCGAGAGACTGACAGGGACGCAACAAGATTCTTCGGTTGCACCAACCAGCGTCAGGCAGCAGCACTACGTGATCGACCACCTAGCTAAATTGCACACCCCACTGTACTGGCGTCAAGTGTCAGGGCACCCAGTATCTTTTTTGTGGAGATCAACGACGAGTCAGTCTCCCAACAACATCATGATCGGCGACAATGCAACCTACCAGGATTGAAACAAAATCATTTAGCGTACGACACAATAAAATCTACTTATACATCCATATTTGTACAAATGGAAGACATTTAATTTGGAACGGAGGGAGTAGCAGCTTGAGGATAGTATTAGACTCCATAGAATTAAAAGTGTAATCTTTCCAAAAACCACTTCATGATACTAATTTCTAACAGTAGTACAAGCTCGTTTCTTTCCTCTCTAGGAGCTAGCATTCCATCTTATGAACGAGAAAGCGGAAATTATAGTAATAAATGTAGCACGTTTACCGTCTCGTCTTCACTTCGACATGTTGCATACAAGTTGCCAGTGTCAAGTAAATATCTTGTAAATGGTCACTATGACCGAGCCCAATTATAGTTTTCTATTTCACCCGAAATCTCAATCTTGCCACTGCTATGTTACAACATGGCTCGGTTTTGTCATTCCATATCCTATTATGTCAGTTAAAAGCCATCACTCATACGAAAAACTGAGATTACAATGAGTTCAGAGTTGAAGGAATGATTTTTTTTTTATTCTTTACCCCCACGTGAGCCTACGGGTCGCCACGTCAATCTTCCTAGTGTCACTACCACATTCTTTAGTTTAGTTTACTTAAAAGCTATAAATCTCCATAGCTATATTGAAATGAACATCTGATCTATGTTATGTTGGAACATTCGTTTTCCGAGGGACGAGATTTAAAAAAATTGAGAATAATATAAGGGTTTCTTTAGGAAGAAATAAATTTCAATTTTAAAACTCGGTAAACCTTCAACGAAACCTTAAAGACTACTACAATACTTGTTTGGCCTATTTCGTTTTGACCTGCACGTGTAGTTGAAACTTCGGTGAAACCGCGGTGAAATTAATCTAAACATAGTAGACTTTTTTTAAACTTTCGTCAACTATGTATGTCTAACACGAGATAACTTTAATATAAACATGAAGCAGCTCATCTTAAAATTTAAAGAGTGCATTGAACACCAAATTTTTATTGTGAGAACGCAAAAAACTCTCTTTTTTTTTAGAGGAACTCTTAAAATGGAATGCGTGCCTAAGCCCATCTAAACACAACCCGCTGGGCCGCACTCCGTATACTCGCTCAGCCTTATCCGCCACGTCATCGTCAACCAGGTCAACACCGCGTTTTGACTTGCCGCATCCCCAGCAGCGCATCGAGCACCCAACCCGCCATCCTAACCGCCCAATCCAACACGTGGCACGATCCTACGCCCTGTGATGTCACTCACTCACCCAAAAGACTAGCAGAGCAGAGAGTGCTGATGAGTGAGTGAGGAATTCTTCTGTTCAGTTCAGTTCCCACTGCGAGTGCCCGCGGATTACGCATCTCGAGCGGCGCCGCCACGCATGGCCGATCTCCACCCGCCGGAGCCGGAGACCAACGGCGGCGCAGCCGCCCCCGCCCCCTCCGCCGCCGCCGCGCTGCCTCCGGCGGAACCCGCAGTCGAGGCCGCGGCCGAGCCCCCCGCGCCGCCCTACTCCAAGCGCCGCCGCCGCCCCAGCGTGCGCCTCGGCGACATCGGCGTGCAGCCCACCACCCCCTCCGACGCCCAGCTCCCGCGCCGCCCCCGCAAGCCGTCCCACTCCCGCCCGCCCCGCCGCGCCCACCCGGACGACCTCCTCGACCCCGCCTCCCACCGCCGCGGGCCCAAGCCCGGCCAGCGCCGCCCGCGCACGGCCTGGATCCCCGCCCCCGCCGGAGCCGCCGACGGGTACGAGGACGACGAGGGGCACTACTACGACGAGGCCTACCAGTCCGACTCCGCCGCCGCGAGGGCTAGGGTTTCGGAGGCCAGCGTCGACGAGTCGGACGGCGTCGCCGACTGGGGCCTCCCCAACGGCCGCCTCCCGGGCACGGCCGGCTACGGCGTCAGGTCGTGGCTCGACGGGATCGGCCTCGCGCGGTACGCGCCCGTGTTCGAGATCCACGAGGTGGACGACGAGGTGCTCCCGCTGCTCACCCTGGAGGACCTCAAGGACATGGGCATCGGCGCCGTCGGCTCCCGGAGGAAGCTGTTCGCCGCCATCCAGAAGCTCCGGACCAGCGACATCGTTTCCTGAGTTGGTGAGCTGCTAGCTAGCTATAGCTTTTGCTGCCTCCATTTTTGTTTCCCTCTCCCCATAGAAGGCTGGTGGTAGTAGTTATGATGGATGGGGGCATTAACTAATGGTGCTCTCAGCAATCCTAGTGTGTACATAGGTTTGATGATCACCTCTTCTCTGTCACAATGCCATGCTCTTTATTTAAGCAGTAGTAGTTTGGAAGGAATTGTTGGAAGAAGCTTCAAGTAATGAATGGAATAAGGTGAATGCAATCTCAGTATGTTGGTTGTTTTTGCTCATAATGCATGTTGATCAACTTAATTATGATCCTTGTATTCATTACTTGCTTGATTTTCCTTGGTATATATCACTTCCTATACAACTTTCTCTGACATACTCAAGGATTATAAATCGCAGATTGCAACTCCATCCAAAAGCTGTTTGAAATAATTACAACACGAAAAGGAAAATATACGTGTTCATTGTATAAGATCGAAACCTATTCACGCATTTGTAACTAGATTCTTCAGGATCTTGCTACTCCTGCCTTAGACTAGTTTTCTTTGGTCAGTTTGATCCAATACTATCGCCATATTGCAATTGCTTTCTTTATTGAAGGAAATTTAAAACAGTGATACTAAATCATACTAATATCTGATTCACAATATGGTACGAGATTGTCAAGTTTCTAAGTTATTCGTCACACAGCCCTTTTCCTCGCCATATGGGTTTGCTCTGGTGTACCAAAAATGTAGAAATGTTCTGTTTTAGAGCTTTTTCTTAAAAAACGTTATGACTTGGTGAAATTTAAACAGTTAAATTTGTTCTGGTAAAGCTAATTTGGAGTGAGAATGAAATGTTCCAGTATAAGGGTAAAGCTTTCCGTGTATAACTTTTTTTGGTCAGTGCGTAATGATACTATTTTCAGAATGGGCACTATTCCACTTTCTAGTAACTTGATCATTGAACATTCAGACCCATATTACTCATAACAGGTGATCATGGTTATGAATACTGCAGTGTACATTGTTAAGATTTCTTTGCTAGTGTAAGGTAATAATTGATTACCTTATTGACCTTCTCCTCAACAGTTTTGGGCAAAACCAGATTTCCATGTTAGTGTAGCAAGAGGAATGATCGTACCTGCATATTTGAAGTAAAGGGGGGCGGGTGTTAAAGCCTGGAAGCTGCCTATTGGTAAACATGGAGACTTTTCCTTTGTAAGGGCAAGGTGAGGTTACAGCTTTGAATAGGAATAGGAAACGGGCAAGTCGTCCTTGGCCAGCAAAGGGGAACATCTTACACCATCTTCCAGTCCCCTGGACTGATACAAAAGAATATGTATGGTGCTGCAAAGAAGTAAATATGACAGAAGCAAAACTATAACCACAAAAATCTCATAAAACCAACGCCATTCATCATTTCTTTATGGCACATCAGTGCATCTTTTCCTTTTGAATATTTTCCTGATCATGGCAGGTATATATTCTCGGACCTTACCCATCTTCTCTAAAAACACGTGAAAGTTAATTTCCTCAGAAACATGTTCACCTCTCGAGTTCCCTTAAAGGCCATGGTTTGATGCATGCATAGAATACGACCTTACAAAAGGCTATAGAAGGTCGGCACATGATCCCCTATGAGAATTTATTCCATATCAAGTGGGAACAACTATTATTCACTTAATTCAGGCTGAAAACAAAAGTCAGCGCCAACTGCACAGAATTATTTTTATTTTTTTGAAATTACGTTTTCTCAATTCAACCAATTTACATCAGTTATCCTTTCCTTCATGGTTCTCTACTCCTG
This sequence comes from Poa pratensis, assembly GCA_947311845.1. Classification (NCBI taxonomy): domain Eukaryota; kingdom Viridiplantae; phylum Streptophyta; class Magnoliopsida; order Poales; family Poaceae; genus Poa; species Poa pratensis. The sequence goes on from CAMZMU010000112.1 coordinate 32,976,118, forward strand.
TAGGTATCAAACAAAACCTGTACTGAATTTTTTGAGCATCAAACCAACCACATATTGTAGTTTCTGTGCATGAGGTCCATCTATATGAAAAATAGTGCCAGTTATTGACAGCTGATCATTATGAATTTATGATGAAAAATGTAATGAGTTATGTAGGTTTTGATTAGCGACTGAGTGGCAAACAAATATGGTGGCCTATTCTTATGGCTCCAAGCCTCCAACTATAATATCATCTGATCAGCTAAAGGCACTTATGTAGTTATGTGTCCCTATGTTCTCGTCAATTCCATCCATCTCAAAACTTGCTTTAAACTGTAAATACATTTCTTTCATTACATGTCCTGTCTTCTGATTTCTCATTCATATGTTGCTCTTGTTCAACTTCAGTTGCCTCATTATCACTTCCATGACGAGCACAGACCATGCAGGGAGCTCAGACTATCTTATCAACTTTTACAGCTATCGATAACTTCAACATGTTAAATCCTCTAATGTATACAGCCTTTCAGTTTGCTTAGTTAGTTAATCTCCTGCAGTCCTGCTACAGTGGGAGTTAATTTAGAACTTGAAACCCAAGCTGCTTTACATAAACAGTGTAAAGTTGAGGTCTATAAAAATGGTCTTTAGAATTATTTTATATCTGGTCATTGAATTTGTACACTAGGGCCCATACTTCACAAAGTCCACTGCCTATTTTTGCACATTTTCCTTCCTAGTAGGAATGTGTGTTCTACTAAAACTAATTTATAGCTCTGTTCTGTCTACTGATCAGTTTCCGCAACATAATTTCAATTAATTTGTGATACTGTATTTGTGGGCTATAAAAGGTGAATTCACTTAGGCACCATCTGTCATTTGCTTGTATTAATTTGCAATGCCTCATACCGCTTATACCTGTAAATAAAAATGTAAAGCTTGCAAAACTGCAAGGTCACTTAATCTCAGAAAAACAGAAAAGGAAAGAAAAAGCAGACTACAGGTGCACTGCGGATGTAAAATTCATCATGGTATAGTTGATAATTCTTGAAGTTGGCTGTAACTGTTAAGTCAGGACTTATTTTCTCTATTGAAGTACTTAAACCAATCCTCCTTCCTCTCAGGTTCTTCATAATAGCTCCTGGATAAGATATGTTGGGCGGTTTGATGTCAAGCGTGGAAGGATAGGGTGAGATATTGGTACATTGTCCGTCTAGATGATAGCGAGCCATTCTTTTGGCCAGAAGCCATCTTTTGTTTTTGAAATGTCTTCTCTCCAATATTATAGTTTTAGTGAACTTTGTAGAATTGTTACTCTGTTCAGTTCCTGCGTGGGGCATCTGAACTTTTTATGGGTGGATTTTTGCAAAGCTAAAGGAAACGCATCACGATATTATACATTATTTTCAAAAGCATGATTACCCTTATGGAAAAGAACGTGAAATGGAAAGCGGGAAACTACTGTGGCAGGGTGGCAGCAATTGTGCCATGCCGCTGCCGTCGGGACTGATAGTGCCAACAATGGCAGGTGAAGCAATGAAGCATAGCAGGCCACTGTAGCCTCTGATGATGCGTTAGCCGCACAAGCCTCACTGGTCACTGCCAAGGTAGACACTGAGACGTTGTCTTTTACATGTATGTATGAAATTAGGGTGCTTACCTTATCACCAGTCTTGTGGGTTCTGTTCACCACTGATGAAATAAGCGTATGCGCATGGGATACCGTAAGAGGTACTCGGGTAACCAGGATGACTTGCCCATTAAACCAGGTGAGCTCTCGAGCGCAGTGGTGACACCGAGAGCTCAGCTCCGAAAAGGTTTAAAGGCAAATCATGCCTGGCTATCGAAGATGGCCTCTTACCTTCATGTAAGACATCACTTGGCTATCGAAGGTGACCTGTTACCTCTCCATGTAAGACCTCGCATGTGTCCTGGTGCTTGGTTTTGGTCATGTATTTATAAGGAGGCAGGAGCCATGGGGTTCAGATTAGAATCTTGGTGAGACGAGGCAGCGTGCTTGACACTGCTGGAATCTTGGCCTTTGACAAGCCGAAGGCGTTTGATCAGCCTGACCAAATAACGAGTGGGCAGACCAGTGGATGTGAAAGATGTGTATCTGGCTGCCTTTCCTTTTTGGAGAGCATCCAGGGATTTGGTATTTGGATTTCGGTTAAACGAGCATCCCACACCCGAAAGGTACCCCACATAGGCCTTCCCCGAAACCCCCCAGTCACTAACGTAAACAAAGTAGACAAGGACTTAGTTGTTCAGGTTGGTTGACCAGTGCAGACAGTCAGGTCCAGTTGGGATCCACTTTGCGTTTCCCAGCGACATGGATGAGGCTGATCACAATCGTATATGACCTTGGCCGGGCATATGGAATATGTGCATGTCAAGAAGAACATTGCACTTGGGGATACGGATCACATATATCATGCATGGGAATTCTCTGCACGATAAGGTAAAGGCCGTCGGCCCGTCGCGGTGCACTTGTATTATGCTGCTGTGTGGAAAAGGAGAAGATCTGGTAGGGATTTGGAAATGCAGAGAGACAGAGAGGAGTCTAGAAGTGGTCCGTCCAAGTCGGCCGGTTCAAATCCTTGTCCCAGTTCCAAAACTCGACACATTGCAGGTAGGCAGGCTACTAGTCCAACAAAACAGTGATGTTCCATCTCTTTGTTCGGTTCCCATCGTTCGCTCTACGTGGGGATTCATAATTGAGACGATGGTGCCTATTGGCATGTTACCCTCCTTAGAGGTGTTGTGATTCTGACCACGAGCTTGGTTGACTGAAAAATAAATATTTCTGAATCAACTGGACCATATATAGTAACTCTGAACATCGATATGATTTTGGACAAGTAGTAAGCCTGCGTACGACAGAACTTTTGAGCAAATACAAGAGGAGGTGAAGTTCTCAGCATTATATATACAGTTCAGTAGGGCTCTTTTACGGTACAACTTGCTTGTCATATGGGGTAGTAGTATTGTTTGGGCTAGTTTACGAAACTAATATTGTAAGGGGGTAACTTAAATTGTTCAATCCATCTGTAAGAAACAGAGCAAACCGAGCCGGACAGTAAAAAAAGGATACAGAGCCTGGAGAAAGATCGAGCCAGCACACGCCTCCGCCGTCGCTGCCGTTCCTTGGCGACGTCGTCGACTTGAGACATACCAAGACTGCTATCACACGCGGCCTGCTGTCGCCCTTGCACACGCCCCCGCCGTTGTTGGCGCCGTCGTCGACAGGAGAAAGATCGCCGGTCGTCCAAACGACGAGATATGCATTGTAAGAGCCTGAAGGAACGCACAAAAGCCTTATGCATCTTCACATGGGTAAAAAAAGTTTAAAGGATCAATTCACCCAGCACTAAAAGCATCAGAACCAGAATATATAATTGCTGCATATTACAAATGACGACACACAGGATTGGATGATCAGTATTCACTGTCCAGATTGTAAAAGTTTCATGTACAGAATCAATAATAAGATTACATTGCTTTCTTTTACTTCTAGTCTTTTTTTTCTGTTCCGCTCTATGCGAACAAGTACGAATGACGTGTAAGCAAGTACTGCCGCGCAGAGAACCAATGAGAACAATGGACCTCGTATCTCGGATGAGAAGAAATCCAACAGCAGATAGCCGTTGCTTGTGATCAGTAGTGCCGCCACTGTCCAGGTTACAGCCTGCAGAGAAATGCCACAAGTGGGTAAGAACATTGTCATCTATAAGAATATGAAATTAAAACAACCGTTCTTACAACAACACTGCAATTGATCAAATTACCAGGTCAAGAAAACGTTGGTTTCTTAATATCTTATTAAATGCAAATTCTAAATAATCCAGATAAGCACGGGGAGAAAAATCTGCCACACAAAACACCACACTCGGTTTATCAACAAAAGCGCAAGCATGAGTAGATGCAGTCCACAAACTCCACATACCTGTATGCAAGACAGAGGATTTCATGTAGGTATATAGTCAAATAGAGTCAAACACAGCTCAGATGATGATCTGGTTCCCTTCAAGATTAACGTGCTCATAATTCTCTCTAATCTACTAGCAGCCCAGTACCTTAGCAGCACAGCACCATTTAAATTAAATATGAATACTAAACAAATGAGAACTCTATGAAATCAAGTTGTGTAAGGGTAATCGGCATGTAAGACACAATCATTAGCCAATGGAGTTTTATCTAGAAGTCTATATCCAGCAGATCTAAAAACACACTGAAATAGGCATAACTTATGCCATATGACTTATCAAAGCATGCATTTTAAAGCTCTTAAGACACATTGCTTATTAAGAAAAGCAGTAGTAGTGTCATGTCTGCCAAGGCATACATTACTAGGTAAGGGCTATATCAGTAGGACAATATCCAACCAAATTCCACTTTAATGTTCATGCTGCAATGTTAAGAAAAACAAGGATGATACAGCAACATACATGAAGCAGTGCAGCATCCTGTACAGTACGACTAGAGTAGTAAATTCTACCACAGGCTCTGCAGGAACTAGCAAATTAGAAAATGATACGACTTCAGCAGCCACTCATGAAAACTACAATTACCTTGAGACTACAAAATATAAACTGTAACACTGTTTTTGGTCAATCAATGCTCTTCATTACACTCTCGGTTCAGTCTTTATTGTTGCAAATTTCATGTTCAGGAGCAACTCATGTTTACTGCCTTATTCCTATGCATCTGCTGATAATGTACACACATCTGTCACCTGTTATTTTATTTCCTTGCAAGAAACACTACCAACACAACATTTTCTTTGATTCTCTAAAAATAAGAACGTTTTTTCTTTGCTAGGTTAGTCATGTAGTTTCCAGTGTTCTGGATCAGCAAAGTTGTCGCTGAACGTGACACTATCAACTTATATCAATGCATAGTATACATGGCTGCTTCTAATTTCTTACTATAAGTACAAATTAACAATTGATCTTTGTTTGTATCTTCTCACGGTCTCACCATGTGCATACTGCAAATTAAAATTAATTGTTATGCAGTAAGCCGTAGTCGTTATGAATAAGTTTCCTAAGACTGAACTTGCTGCTACTAGAAATGCACCACCGTGGCTCATTCAGTATGGTTATGTATCCATCATGGTTTCAAGTTGAACTAGTGATTCTGATATGGCCAAAGGTTAATTGACGTTTTCTGTTTTCTAGCAGTTCGGTAAGCAAGCTGATCAGAACTTGGATGGATGGGAGAAAGAGCTTGTGCTCATTGACTAATTTAATCAACATAAAACATATTTCTAACGCTCTCTGACTGGTTATGAACTTCAGCTGCCCTGCTCCTCCACTGCGACCCGTGTCGCCTCGACGATCTGGTCTCTTCACTCGCCTCACACACGACATCCAGCAATTTCGTCATAAAACATATTTTTTAGCGGCAATGAGGCTGCCTCCCTGTCATGCTAACCACTGAATTGTTCTTTTTTCCATGCATGAAAGTACTGAACTTACCTCATTGCCAGTCTTGTGAATTCTGCTCACCACTGATGAAACAAGCGGAGGTCTCTCACGGGATATCGTAAGAGGTACTCGGGTAACCAGGATGGCTTGCCGATGCAACCAGGCGCTGCTCTCGAGCGCCGTGGCGGCACTGAGAGCTCAGCTCCCAAGAGGTTTACAGGCAAATCATGCCTGGCTATCCAAGATGGCCTCTTACCTCCACATAAGACCTCACTTATCCATGAACATAAGTAGGGTGATTACCCCATCGCAAGTCTTGTGAAATTTGTTGACCACTAAATCCATAGGTCTGACATGGGAGATGGTAACAGGTACTCGGGTAACCAGACTGACTTGCCCCTGAAACCCGGTTACCGCTCTAAAGTGCCGTGGTGGCACCGAGAGCTCATCTCCAAAGAGGTTCACAGGCAAATCATTCTTGGCTACCGAAGATGGCCTCTTACCTCCATGTAAGACCTCTCACCCTTTCCCTGGTACTTGTGCACTCATGAACTGGGTGTTGATCCATGCATGCCTTGGCTGGCCATGTTTCTGTAAGGAAGCATAAGCCATGGGGGGTCAGATTAGAATCTTGGTGAGACGAGGCAGCGTGTTTAGCACATGTAAAAAGAATATTGGCCTTTGACAAGCTGAAAGGCGTCGACAACCAGACCAAATAGCCAATGGGCTGGCGGATGTGAAAGATGTGTATCTTGTCTTCCTTTCCTTTTTGGAGAGCATCCAGAGATTTGGTATTTGAGTTGTGCAGGTTGGTTGACCAATGCATGCAGACAGACAGGTCCAGCCCATTTGGGTTCCACTTGCATTCCCCAACGGCTGATCATATGTGACCGGGTATGCAGAATATGTGCTTGTGAAGAAGAACATATGAAATTTGCTGTGCACTTGTACTGCGTAAATCAAAAAGATGGGGGGCAAAGAAGAGATCGAGATCGGGTAGGATTTTGACATGAGAGGAGTCGAGATGGGTTCAATTATTCGTCCTGTCCTAGTCGGCATGGACCTAGGGTATCGTACACGATGTATGATGAAATTTCGTCCATGAGCTGGCAGCGATTGTCTCTGTGGCTGAATACCAGAGAAAATAAAAAATGTATGCGTGCGAGTGTGTAAACCCATTATTCTATACGCACTCCGTTCCAAATTATTTGACTCACATTTGATAAAACATGGATGACCCTAAACAAGTACAGATACATCCGTATTTAGATAAATACAAGTCAACTAATTTGGAATGGAGAGAATATCTTTTTTATGTTCACAACAAGTAAATATAGTACTGATCCACCTGTTTTTCTTCGCTTATTAGTTCCGCTTGTTATCAATGACAGGTAGCACAACGCTCTGTTCTTCTTTTTAATAGAGAGACACCGTTCCTTTTGTATCACTTGGTATTTACCACAAATATATATTTTTCAGAAAATAAATTTATGTTGAAGAATAGCAACAAAACATAGCATTTGAAGACAAGGGAGCATGCATGGATATGTCTAGCCTCTTGGATCGAATCTTGATTTCTACTATCATCAAGGATTAATGTACATATGAGGTCGAAGACACGTTTGATCAATGGTTATGCTGCTAGTATCATATGAAACATATTACTATCCATATCTAAGCATACATAATGCATATACTAATGGTTAGAGAACCAACTCTGGAGGGAAGAGCCATGCGCTCCCTTCGTGTGGCCTACAGAAGTGTCCATGTCTAGATTTCTGAGACTTCATGTCGAACACCTCGCCCGTGTTGAGAATATATACGACATCCTCTTCAACATTCCCACAAGGTGCAAAAACAAACTTACAGGAGTCCCAGCTAATAAAGAGGGCTCGACCGCCGCCTAACCCACTACCAATAGGCAGTGGTACCCATGCACCTGCGTTTGCATCTGCCTCCAGAACCTCCACTCGATGAGTGTACTCATACAGTTTAGTGGAATGGGTTCGCCTGTGTTCCCTCACCAAGAACAACTTCCCTCGTGACTCGATGAGATGACGATAAATAAAGTTGTACTCATTGGTGTTATTTTCCTCATTCTCATTGTAGTCATCTTGTTCTTCCTCCTGCTCCTCCCCCTCGTCATCATCATGGTTGTGGTAGTCCACTTCGTCCTCCTCCCCATCATCAAAATAGTCAACACTGTCATCATCAGTGTCGCTGTCGTCAGACGCGCTCCACTCATCATAACCAACATAATCTGGTGGTTGTCTAATTACACGTCTGCCCACGGTAACTACGGGCTTGGCGTCCCAATCCAATGCAAGATAGAGGGGGATGAGGTCCTCGGCCTCGGTGATCCCATACAAGGTTTCTCCAAGGAACGCGACGTCGATGATGTGGATATATGGAGTTGAGCATGGCTCTGGCAACCACACGCCTTTCCCTTCCCGGTACACGATGAGGCGACAGTTTTTGTTGTTTGTGATGACGGCAATGAAGTCATCAACGGTAGAGCGCATGAGAAACTTACAGATCACATTGAAAGGCTCGACGTGGTTGCTGAAGATGGCGTCGTTAAGCATGGTGAGCGGCGCCGACGTGTTGGAGAAAGGATTGTGCAAGAAATAGCGATGCACGATGTAGGAGGTGTCACCTCCGTCCATGAAGAGCTTGCGGGCCAGCCCGAGGAGAAGCCAGTGATCGGTGGCGGAGTCAAGGCAGACGCAGTTATCCGGCAAGGAAGGGAGGCGATGCATGCGGCCATCGTCGAGGGTGAGGAGGACTGGGCCCTCCATCAAGACGGCCCAGGGCATGCGAGGGATCTCTTGGAGGCGCACGGCGGAGCGCCATGTCCGGCAGACGGCGCGAGAACGTGCACGGTCGGCAGGGTTAGGGAGGAAGGCGATGACGTGGCCTAGCAGATCCATCGGGAGATCGGACAATATCGCCATAGCTAGCTCTCGTAACTCGTAAGATCGACTGATCTATGGCAAGGAGAGAGATCGGACAGCCGGGAAGGTACTCATATAGGCAGAGAAATAATTCAACAGTGGTTTGGCTCCGGATCGGAAAGGAAATAGCTAGCCGACCGCGCACTGTTTTTCATCTTAATTTTCAGAACAAAATTAAAAGAAAGAGGCGAGAAGGCTTTCTTCGTACAACTAGCATAACCTAAAATTTTCGCATTATAGATGGGCCTGTTTTTTCTCCGTACATGCTTGCAAAAATTAAGACTTGTGTTTCTCGTACACGATGCACGATCAAATTTCGTCCATGACTCCACGAGCTAGCAGCGTTTGTTTCTGCGGATAGATGTCAGAGTGAATAAAAGTACATGTGCATATGATTGTGTAAACCCATCAATCTATATTTTTTGTGTTCGCAACGATTAGATAAAATACGGCTCTACCTGTTCTTATTCATGCGAATTAGTTTCGTTCAGCTTGTTACCGGCATTACTGTCTATTTTTGGCAATCTAATTAACATACGGGTGTTTGTATGAGTATTTTCCCTATGGTGAAATCACATGCATGCATGTTTCTAATGTTGACATCATCACATTAATCCAATGTTAAATTCTAAATGATTTATCTTCTTAACCATTTATCCGACTAGTGACCGTTTACATAGTTGATTTTATATCGAGAAGGGCTTTCAAAACTAGATCCCACATTGCTATCGACTAGTGACCATTTATGTAAGTAGGGTGATTACCCGTCCGTTCTTGGGAATTCTGTTGGCCACAAAATCCGAAGAATAAAATAGGGGTAGGTTTGACATATGGGGTATAGTAAGAGGTACTCGGGTAACCAGACTGACTTGCCCGTGAAACCCGGTTGCCGCTTTCAAGCGTTGTAGTTGCACTGAGCGCTCAACTCCAAAGAGGTTCACAAGCAAATCATCCCTGGTTACCGAAGATGGCCTCTTTCGGTTTTACCTCCATGTAAGACCTCATATGCACTCATGAATTGGCTGTTGATCCATGCATGCCTTACCTGGTCATAGAAATATGAAATGACCCCGGTAATTTCAGTAGGATGACACCAATGGTAATTTTTTTTGGCTTCGCCAGATCATGTATTTATAAGAAGGCAGGAGCCATGGGGTAAAATTAGAATCTTGTTGAGACGAGGCGACGTGTTTGATAGTAATTGACACTTGTGGAATATTGGCCTTTGGCAAGCGCAAAGGCGTCGACAACCAGATAAAATAACCAATGGCTGCTGGATGTGGAAGATTTGTCTTTCATTTTTCGAGAACATCCAGGGATTCAGAGTTGAGTTGTGCAGGTTGGTTGACCAATGCATGCATGCAGACGAGGGACTACATCGAGGATGCCACCATCACGTCGATCCAACTCCGAACCTAAGCTTTTGCCTGGAGACCTCTACCAAACCAAAGTGAAGGCGAGGGAAAAGTCGACATACCTCGGCAACTCCTCCAATTCAAAAATAATAGACATTGTAGTGGAAAGTAGTTGAAGATGAATAATTGATATTGTTACAATGTCGTCAGTCGCAATCAAATCAAGAGTGCAATTATATGGCTATGGAGATGATAGGAAATGGTGCTATGGAGATCGAGGGGATGACTGCATCAAAGATTCAGTGTCGAGGAATGAATTTGGTGCTCACAAATAAGTCGGTCCAAATATCTTCACCAATGTTGCACAAGCCTATACATGGCTTCGATGCATGTGCACTCACCCATACAGAAGTTGACGTCTCGTGCATCTGCGACAGCTTCATATGCAATACACGCTTAGTAGCAGAGCATATCTAAATATATAAGAACCCAATCATTTTGGTGCAACCTTTTTTCAGTTGGAATTAGTCATCATACTCCCTTACACCGTACACGACGCATATGAACACACTTATTTTCATTCTAAAGCGCAGCAGAAATTAAATCAGACCATGTGTTGGGTTGTCAAAAATAGCCATTGAATAGCATCACATGACCCATAACCCGTTGACTATTCTTGTTGGCTTGCCACCAAGGCTTCGAACCTCCACGTCGGGAGAAGCATACACTTCCGCTTGGAAAGGTATAACACAAGTGAGGATCCTATGGTGCTCATCAGCATAGGCTGTGGCATTGGCATCCCATCGCACCAATTGGTGTAATATGAAATCACACCATCAATATCCATAGTTTATGAATCAAATAATAAATCAATCAAACTATGAAACATTATATCAGATTTGCCTAGACAAAAAAATTGGAGAAAAATACCTATTGGGGCAAATGGTCGAACACTTTGCGTGCGGGGCAGCAACAAGATAGTCCGGTTGATGAGGTGTCGGGAGCGGCGGCAGGTTTCACTAGGGACTCTCAATGAATGAGGTGGCAAAATGACGCGGCGGCAGGCTGTTGGAAGACTTTTTCCTGTCTAAACCACCACTGGAGGGATGGCGAGAACAATAGGGCCACGGGTGGAGATGCGCTTTAATGTACAACAAAACAGTGTACCGAGATAACACGTTTCTCTCAAGTTAGAGGCTGTTTCGTTAGGTTAAATCTTGGCTTTTGACTTATAAGTTACAAAAACATCTAAATAGGTGATTTGATTTTGGCTTTTGACAAAAGCAGCTATTAGGTGCTTTATGACCGATGTGCATGCAACAGCTTAATCCGGCTCGTGCGTAACTATTAGCTAAGGTAATAATCCATGGGCGACCAGTCCAACATAATCGCATCCACCGCAGTTATCATTAGTCACGTACACACGGTTAGTCTCGTCGTGATGTGTAGTATACATGTATACGTATGTCTATAGTGACTCCACTACTATGTACAGCGTCGGCCGTGTCCGTATGCAGTCATCCAGCTGAAGTTACTATTGTCTAAGAAGATGTACACGCACTAGATCTCAGGGTCAACTACTCTAATCCTGTAGGACCTGCGCAAGCTATCAGCGTATATGTAGCCGCAGCCGTCGACACCCCAGCTGAAGTAGCTCTCCCACTTTGGGCCCTCGCCCTCGGCCGTGTCCTTGAACTCCAAGCCCGCGCTAGTCAGGACAACGCAGTGTACGTTATGTACCTTGGTGGGCTTCGTTGGCGGATGGTACCTGTAGATGTCATGGGGCAAGGTCCGTCTGTATTCTTCAGACACCCTGAAGCTTGTAAGAATCATCTCTGCTTCTTCCAGCACACTTGGAATCGTCTGCATCTCGATTTCCGAGAGCTCACGGTACTCCTTGATTCGGTACCGGACCGCCTGAAATTCAAAGAAATACAGGTGACATAAACGCCTATATAGTTGTTTATATGTTAAAAAGTTTTCCTGTTTTGAGATAACAATAGTAATAATCAATCACTATAGCTTGAAGTATCATAGTTGGAGAAACAGCAAAACAGGTTACCTCGGGTGGGCAACCTGCTGCGAAATCCTCCTCGCTGACTACTCCATGGCTTTCAGCTTCTTCCTTCTTCGGTGTCATAGAATTCTCTCACCATCATACCCAAATGTAGATGCGAGAGGCGAACATTGAATTCCCTGGGCCCATCAGGATGACTTGCATACATCACTTTGAAGTGACATTCCATAAGTCCCAGTGTTGCGTGAAGCGTACACTCCCCTATAAATAAACAGATTGCTCATAAAAAAATACTCAAGATAATTGGTACAAAATAAGACACATAATAGGACCAGATGACACTTACTCACATCATAACCATTGTATTGCACGTACACACCCTACAAATGTCTTGTAACTGGTGTACGTGGGTGCACCGTGTTGTGTTTCATTTTACAGTCGCAAATGCAAATACTTGCATTTACATATTCAGCGGACACAAATTCAATGTAAATAAATTAGTACAAAACTGTAAATGGAAACACTTTTTTTCGAGTCATTATATTGGAAAAAGAGAGTTTGTTACAGCCTCCAAAGAGGTTACATTACAGGCAAAGCAAAAGAAACTCAGTGTACATTCCAAGCATAAACGGAAACACAGATTACAACAATAGTGAAAACAGAGTACTATTATAGTCCGAATACAAAGAGTCGACAATCTTCTTGCATATTCAATGAGAAAAAAGTAGAACACAACTGAGAAAGCGTCGAGAAATAATTGTATGTGAACAATATGGAATACAACAGAATGGAATACAAAAGGTCAAATATACAAAATAGGACCGATATTCAGTAGAATAAAATGTAGAGTCTGATATATTAAAGAACTAAATCAAAAAGTACAATAGCCAAATGACAAAGTATTATATTACAAGTGTAGCTGACAATGTTATATTACATACCAAGTTGGTAATAAAAATTGTGAATGAACAAACTTAAAATACTAAAATTATTACAAACCATTTGCACAATCAATAGGAGATGCACCGTGAATAGTTAAACACAATCAACCTCTAAATTTTCCACTGTATTTTCTTGACCTCCAAATCTGCTAATCTAGGATCTAGAAACCTAGAGGCTTTCCTGCAATACTTGGAGGTAGCATGAGAAGTACCTCCCCTCCTAGAGACCAGAAGTTGTTCACATACCTGTTTATTTGAGATAGTGTACTCCAGCTTACAATGATTGGAATCCTGATCTAGGAAACACAACCCAAACAAACATCTATCTTTTTAACCTAAGTACCTGACATTGCCATGGGTTCTCTATTTTGTACAGCCTCTAAGCAGGAACTCACAAGCAGCTCTATGCTTAATAGAACTTGCTGTGTGTGTCGAAGCTCATAGCACCTCTAAAGTGGGTTTCATATAGAGGCTAATTATCTCTATTCTTGGAGGCTGCTTTTGAGCTACACCATGAATGTTAAGCATTATATTATGTGAACTTACCTCACACCAGAACGAACCATATCATGGTTTAAGTGTGTCATATACTTGTACTGCATAGGTATATATTAAAGTCTGACACTATAATTGACTACGAGTAACAAAACTGATGAAAGGATTAAGCATCATGTGGATTCACCTCCCCCACTTCATGGCCATCATGGATGGCCTTTAGCGAACCAGTTACATCATGGTTGTTTGTGGTTAAAACTGGTCAACTTATTTATACTTAAATGGAAGAAAACAAACATTGGAAAACGCCATCCTTCAGACCACAATTACAACGAGTTACATCACAGAAATAAAAAGGTGCATGAGTGCATCGTACAGAAAACATTAACTATGTGGATTTACCGGGCAGAGGAGTAAATCTAGTGTCGGAGCTTTGGTAATAGCTTTAAATAAAAAGGTGCATGAGTGCATCGTACAGAAAACATCAACTGTGTGGATTTACCGGGCACCAGATCATCACGTCGTGGTTTGAAATTGTATGGCTTCTCATAGTGTTTTTGTTATTGATAGTAGAAGATTAGGACCATTTTTTACGACTATTGCAGAGTACGCCTAGAGCATCTCCAAAATACAGCTAGGTTGTTACTGAAATCATATCACATCAGCACGTCATGGTTTGTTATTGTTACTGATAGAATAAGATCAGGACCATTTTACGACTATTGCAGAGTACGCCAAGAGTATCTCCAACAATCCAGCTAAGATTGTTACTAAAAGCATATCATATCAGCATATAGATGGTATAAGGAGAAACGAGTGAGATTATTAGTCTAGAGAGAAACAACTTTGTTGTCGGCGTCCTAATGCAATGAGACATCAGTAGAGTAAATAAAAAAATGCACCTTAGGCAATAAACATGTTGTCGGCGTCCCCTACTCAGCAGGCCTCACTAAACATGATATTTAGACGAACCAAGTCCTAAAACAAGCTCCCTGGTTCATTTTCTTGCCAAATTCTAACCAATTATGGGCAACCAAACTGGTGATCAAATTTTGGCATACTATTAATATATATTATATTAACAGATTTTCCCTCCAATCTTGACGATTTAACTTTTATTTCCAGTAACTTGTTATTATCCTATTAGATTAAGTTTGCTAGGAAGATTATGCTTCTGTTGGATTAAGACAGAGGCTCCTTCATAGAAGGGTTGAAGCAATAAATTGATCTATTCTTTAACCTTCTTCTCTTCATCATCCTTGCTACCCTAACTGTGCACCTTTATTGGTGTCACAGAAAAAGTAAACTAGAACCTAGGCCAGCTACCTCACTAACAGCTACCCCAGAAACAAACCACCACGTGACTGATTCTGCCCATGGGAGTGTTTCTTAATATGCACAAAGAGGCTCAGCACGAAATCATAGAGAAAGTAGCTTAACTCACGTTTGTCCTGGGGGGAATCACATAACTCAGGATATCATAAGTAGAAGTATATATAAATCCTCAATAATCAAAAGACTGAGCACTTACCTGGAAGCTGTGACCGTGGTGGAGGTAAAATGTGGATTTCATAAAACGGCCGTTTTCTCCAGCTAGAGATAAACCTGACTGATGTCCGTTGAAATTTTTGTATACTACAAAAAAAATGAGCAGTAACAAAGCTGAAAACATATAAAGAGGAACATAAACACGGCTGTATTTTATAAAATTAAATTGAAATACTATTAAGATTGCAACATATAAAGATACAGAAATCATACTATATTCATCAATCTGCCCTGGTAAATCAATGGATAATGAGTCAGGACCAGTTCCAAATATTTCCTGCAAAGGTTGCATATGAAATGATTGATGATGTTTGGCACAAGAAAACAGACAAGGGAAGACTTCTACATATTTTGTGAAGACGACTATGCCAAATAACTACAAGAATTAGTAGTTTGCTCCTAATCATATCAGCACAGTGATTTAAAGAAGGCGTGCACAAATTTTTTCAAAGGGTAGTTGCAGGTGTGTTTAGATCCAACAGTTTGAGCAAACAAACCCTAGCTGAGCAATCACACTCCAGTTAGTTTTATGTAAACAATGAAAGCATTGCGCGAGTAGTGGACACAAATTGCATACTAAGATTTGTTGTTTCCTTATTACATATAATTATTCAGTTTCCACCATCTGCTTTAACCAAAGCCACATTTATCGTCAGGATTTGGGATTGCAAATTCAGCGGGAATTTGACCAGTGCTCAATGCCTAATCACAATGACGAAGAGAAAGATGTCAGTACATGATTGGCTGCTCCAAAGACAAAGCGTCAGATTACATCACACAGCACATTACCTTTTCAGTACTAGCAATGTCAACTAGCTCCTTTATGTTATCATGAGCATCCACCACATATACTACAATATAAGTTTTGACGCTTCCTCTGCCTTTTTTGAGTGGAACTTGTGCTGCCGCAGTTACCTAGAGAAACACAAACTCTCATACATTATACTAAAAATAGATATGGAAAGTTGGAAACATGCACACTACATAGTATGAAAAAAATGTTACTAACAGCATTCAATGGCATCAGTTCATCTAGTTCGCATAAATTCAGTGACAGTAGTTGACCTTTTTTGCCCCTTTTGCTGCTAGCACTTTTGAGATTCGTTAAAATCATATCGGAGAACATTCAAAATCAAATGAGTCAACAAATCAAGCTCTGACGTGGTTTATGTGTACACCAGGAGTTGTAAAACAGCTTTGTGATAGAATCATTCATTATGACATCATATAAATCAACAAAAACTCCAAGTTTCATTCATGGAAATGAAAGCATATCAAACTATAAGAAAGAGTGCAGGTGCTGAAAGTACTCAAGCACTATCAGTTAATGATCAACCACCATGGATGGACCACACAGCAAGTGGTAACGTATGAAATAAAAAAAAGTAGACTACAAACATCAGTACCTGTGGTATTGGGGTGGTTTCTCCCTTATTCTCATCAACTTGATTCTCTTGGTTGAGACCAGTCTCCGTCTTGTCAGTTTCCTCTGATGGGTCAGCCATGTTAGAGTCAGGCTTGCGGATCATGGATTCGGTAGGCCTTTGGCCAGTGCTCGATACCTAACCACAATAACAAATAAGGTTATGTCAAAAAATTGCAGCCAGATGTATTACACGGGGAAAATAAGATACACACATTTACAGCATCACATATATATGGTGACACAGGAGACCTCAGTAACAAAAATGAACATGAACACCATGGTGAAACTGGACAAGATTTATTCTGAATGTTGTTAAGCAATACGGATCCTGCTCAATTTGTAACAAGAAAAGGCAGTATCTAAAATAGAAAGAGTTAGGTAAAGTACAGTATCTCTGAATTGTGCGGATGATAGAGCAACTTTTTTAGGACCCTTCTCGTATCTTGAGCCACCTTTACTGGAGTATAAGCTTTGGCAGCTACCTTCTTTGCCTCTTCCTCTGCCTCCTTGGAGTGGAACTTTTGTGCTGCTGCAATTCTCTCCTACAGAAACACGAAACCTCAGAAAATATTTCAGAAATAGAAATAAAATCAAGCACCCCAAGATAACATGAAAAAGCATGCCAACCAAAAGCATTCAATGGCATTGATGCATCTATTCAGATAGATTCAAAGTTAAAAGAGTTGCTCTTTCGCCCTTTTGCTGCCAGCATATCTATGGCCAATTCCAGGATCATTTCGGAAATCATTCCAAAGGCAATGAATGAACATGATTCGGGAATAAATCAACAAATCAAGCAGGGAGGGGGTTTCAGTATATATCCGCAACAAATCAGACATGGATTATTCGTTAGCATTAACCACATGATCGTGCAATGCTGTTAAATTTGGACTTTAACTAACTCATACATTAAGTAAAAATACATATCAAAGGGTTTGGAAAAGAATTTTTTTTTTCGAGAATGGAAGAGAAAAATTACAAAGAGTTAGTTTCCCTATAGATAGAATCAAGCAAATTTAATCCAGCACAGTTGCACACAAATGGCAAATGATGTATCATCAACAAACTACAAACTTAGGGTGTTGACCTTAGAAACTATGGTTAGTTATCAAACGCGAAAAAACTTTAAGGAAAATTAAACAGAAGCCATTCAGAACACTAGCATGGACACAATACAAAAGAATATTGCGATCACATGATTCTGAAGAAATCAGACCGTACTACAGAAGAGTATCAAACATCGAAAGCAGAACAAAATTACACTACCAACAATTTGGCAATTGCTAACCTGTTGTTTCACTTTCTTCCAGTCTAGCAAACGCAAATGCTTCAATTTATGGATCACATACAACCGGTAGTCTGGCTGCTTAGTTACAGCATTATCCAGTAGGCTGAGGAATTGCAGCTTCGGAAGAGAAGCGAGGGGCTCAATCTCCGCAAGAGTTGTAAGCCGATTGTTCGTCAGCACCAAAGTATGCAGCTTCGGTAAGAACTCTACATGAGAGCAAACCACAGAAAATTGAAGAAACAGACAAGCTATATACCAAATTATGCAAGTCACGAAACCACATGCTAAAAAGAAAAGATATTGTTCCTCTTACCACCAAGGTTCGGATTGATACGTGTGATATTGTTGCTGTTGATCAACGGCGTGCCAAGGCGATTCATGCAGGGGAAGTTCTCGAGCTCGACAATCCCATTATCCGACAAGTCAATAGTATCAAATTTGTCCTGAAAACAAGGGCAGTGTTATGAACAGGGGTAGAGACTAGAGGGAGAGGGACAATAAACTATTAAGGAATTGCTAAATAAAAGAAAAAAGTCAAGAGGTGTGTCACTCATAGAATCATAGTAGCAGAAAGTAGAACCATGGAAGAGAACCTTAAAAGACCTGGAGATCAAGTACATAAGCCTTAAACTTTGTAGCAGCAACTCTACATGCACGCTGCTTATACTGATAAGTGCCTTTTTGAATGGAGAAAGACCTCCAAGGGTCCACCTTCACCACTATAGTATGCACCTATTGTAAAATTACAATGCACTGCTACAGTGCTTACTTCTGCTGTCCTGACGTGGTATAAGATTGCATAGAACTAACTAATCTGAAGAGTAACAACAAGTAGATCGATCACTCTATGAGACAATGCCAAAGCGCTCAAACAGTTGCTGTAACATCTGACATCCCTAGTGAAACCATTATCCAGAAAACCATATGCAGACATGCAGTGTACAACTCAAATGTACAGGTACAGTGATAAGTATCAAAAGCAGCAACAGCAATAATCTAATCTGCAACATATATATGTGAAGGTGGAAATTAAGGAACACGGCATTACCCCTTTCAACCCGTCCAGGCACTTTGAACGGTGGTGCCATACTGCCATTGGCTCGAAGTACGGTACAAAATACATCCATAGCTAGCGCGTGCTGCATATATATTCTACCTCACAAGATACCTAGCGCTAACAGATTCTCGCTTGCTGTACCCGTTCCAAGAAAGAGCGCCCGTACCAACATCTTACAGCGTGATTTCCAACAGGGATACGAAGAACACGTGCTACTACAGCTCGGGTTGTGAAGGAAGTCAAGAAACGGTGCGGCACCAGTGAGCAGCCGGTGGTCTGGCGGAGCTCACCTCGGTGGCGTCGAGGTTGTCGATCTCGACGGTCCCGTTCCCTGCGCCGAAACGAGGGGACCAATCGACCCGGTGAGACGCCGAGACGGGGTGGGGCTAAAATGCAGAAACCCTAGGCGTGATGGGCGAGGTGAAGGGAGCGAGCGGCGGAGAACCTCGGAGGTCGAGAACGCGCTCCTCGCCGGGGTCGAGGACGCGGGCGCTCTCCCGTATCAGGTCGGCGTCGAGCCTCGCCATGGCGCGGCGGCGGTGGGGGAGCCGGGCGAACGCGGGGGAGAAAGTAGCCCGCGGCCGCGGAGGCCGCCGGCCGGCCAAGGCGAAAGAAATGGAGGAAAGAAGAAACCGCCGCGGGCCGACTTGGCTGGCTGAGCTGGCCAGGTCGTCCGTCCTCGTAGTCGTCGTGGGCCGCAGTCGAGCCGGGCCACGTGTCGCGTCCTCGAGCAGGCCAGATCGTCCGTCCTGGTAGTGGGCCGCAGTGGAGCCGGGCCACGTGTCGGCGTCCTCGCGGTTAAGAATTACTACTGGAGTAGTTTCTGTACCAGTCTTTCTTCTCAAACAAACTCCAGTCGAATTCGGATTCGTATTTGTATCTCCACTACTAATAAACGAGCTAACTGGAGTTCGGCTACAGACAACCCAACACCGATCGATAGCAGTCCTGGTTTACCCCCCACGAAACACCTTATCCACCACTAAACTGGCCCCACATATCAGATCCCGTGTGCACTTAGCAATTTACAACGACGGAAAATACTTCACCCCAGCGAATCACCCCCACCGCAAGGAAAAAAAATTTGACAGCTCAGGCAAATTTTGAACGCGCACGAGTGCACGACCCACGTTCGTAACCCCTGCTATCAGGCGAAAAGAAACTGATCGATCAGTCCCCAGCGAGGCTGCTTCGCCGAAGGCAACTCCCCGTCTGCCGTCGCCACTTCGACGGCGCGCTCGCTGCGTCGCGCCAGCGCAGCCGGGCACCGGCACCGTCGACGGCACGCCCGCCGCCCAGGAGCACTTGGTCTCCGTCGCGCCTACGAAGCCGGGCACCGTCGACAGCACGCTCGCCGCCCGATAGCACTTGGTCTCCGTCCAGCCCACGCAGCCGGGCACCGGCACCTTCGACGGCATGCTCGCCGCCCGGGAGCCCTCGGTCTCTGTCCACGGCACCGGCAACTTCTTCGACGGCGCGCTCGCCCCAGGCAGCGGGAGAGGTCTCCGTCCTGGACGGCGCCGACGCAGGGGGCCACCACGGTCAGCTTGCTGGACGCCGCCCAACCCATCACCAACTTCCTTGACGGCGTCCTTACAACCCGCCAGCCACTTCATCTTGTTCAACGGCGCCCTCGACACCAGGCAACCGGAAGTGTCCTCGACGGAGCCCAAGCAGTCCAGCAGCACAGAACTCTTGCTGGACAGCACCATCACCGCCCTGCACCTTGCCGTCAAGTGGGCGGGCGTCAGCTCCTGAAAAAACGGTGACAAGTTACTTGCTCAATTGCTCTATAGCTATTCACAAAAAACTCATAATATTCTTGTATATTTCCGAAGAACAAGAATCAAAATTGGCAAGAGTGCATAATGCATTTACATACTTCCGTAAGAAATTAACATTTATTGCAACAGTAATCATCTCAGGAAAATATTTTAAACCATACCACAAACATTCATAACTGTGCTGATGATCCATTTCATAAATGCTGGTTCAGTCAAGCTATCTATCTCACCTACTGAAATCGACCTTCAGTTTTACTTTCTCAATGCAGCAGCTCCAAAAGCCTAAGCCCACATTATAGTTGGGAAAAGTATGCGTCCATCGTCTGCAGTATCTATGTACCCTTCACAGACCTGTAACATAAGATTTGCAAAAATAGACATCAGTATGGTGCTAAATCATACGATTATCATGATAATATAAAACCGAGTGTACCCTGTCTCACATGTTAAGTACACCCCAAATAGTGCTATAGAACCATATACACCGGTGATCTCTGCTCTTTTGCTTTTTTCCCTTCATACCCACACTGATTGTTCACATGATTATTTAAATCTTACACAAGTTTAATATTTTGTTTTTTAACATTTTCTGACCCTAGCTGTTCACGTGAAGTCGACGACATGGCATCTCCCAATGGCGACGGCATGTCATCTCCATTTCAGGATATAAGTAACACCCACTCCTTAGGTAACTATCAAAAACCACTCCCTACTGTTTTGTGTTAAATATGAACAATGCTATTTCTCATTTGCTAAATTTCTGAATGTATCTATACAGACCCTAGCTATTCACAGGAAGGCGACGGCACGTCATCTCCCAATGGCGTGGTTGCGCACACTCCATTTCATGATATGCGTAACACAAGCTCCTTGGGTAACTATCATAAATAATTACTCACTCCTGGTTTAGAGGAAACTGAAGAATGCTATTGTTGATGCGCTAACTTTTTGAATGTACCTACACAGACCCTAAAGAAATGAAGAGGCAGAGGGACAGAGAATATTATGCACGAAAAAAACATCGTCAAGCCAATGAAAATCAAATGGCCGTGTCCCAGGAAAATGAAACCCAAACACCCATGTCCATATCCATTGGTAATGATGATCAGAAGTACATACAGCCCTACTTCTTCATCCTAACTAGCGTATTCCATCTATGTAGACCCGAAAGAAAGAAGGAGGCAAAGGGACAGGGAGCGCTATGCACAAAATAAGGTTGCCATACTAAGCCAACAACGCCAATACCGTGAGCAGAAAAAAACAGCTACTGCCCTCCAGAACATCAGTAACACTGTGACACACACACCAGCTACGATACAATCGGGTGTCACCCAAGTACAACAGATATCTACTGCAGGTGGTGTTGTACCATGAAAAATTGGATTGCATGTTCTAAGCTTGCAAAAGTTTAAAATACCATGACTAATCTGGATATGCATTTTTCTTGCAGGCTTAACAAATATACCAAATTCCTCTCGATCATATGAACACAACCCCCACAACAAGGAGAATAATAGCACATACGACGATGAATCCAATTGGCTGCACAGGAATGATGCGTATCAGATGCAACAAATAGCAGGACGACTACGACCTGTTCCTATGCAAGCTGGTCATAAAACGCAAACAAGTACCACCATCATGAGAGAGATTTCACAAGGTAATCTCATTCAACTTTCATGAGTGTTCTAAACACATTTCTTTATTCAGCTTTCATCAGATGTAGGTTAGTTCCTCAACGATTTTTTACTGAAAAATTAGGGTATGTGTATTTACTTGCCGTGATCCGGAATCTCTTTCTTCAATTCAGGCATATGCACAGTTTCTGCTCGAATCAACCTCAAAATTCGTCAGCGGATGATAATAGAGAAGGAATGGAACCGTCCACATATGCAGCTCAAAACAATCAAAATCCGCAGAGTACTTATAACGAACAGACAGATGATCCATCTGGAATATTTGAGCCAGTTGTTCAACAAACAAATTTAGAAGGTAGACATTTATATATTTGCATCCACATTTGAAATACGAGCCATAAATTACTTTGAGTTGGGTTTGACCAAACTATTGCCTACTAGACCCCGTGGAGCAATTGCAACACGGAGATGCTGCATACCACAAGCCTGATGAAGAAGCTAGGATGTATGCCGAGCCAGGTAAAATATTGCTACCAACGAAATTATAAGACAGTGCTATATGCAATAATTAATGCAAATGTCCATTCTATTGCAGATGTTCATTTTGAAACCGTCCGAGTGGATCGGCAACATGCTGATGGAACTCCCACCAACGATCCTCATGACAGGATTTATATGAACCTGCCAAAAGATCACCATGTCCTTAGAAAAGTACCTGACTGCCGCCACTGTGGAGCTGAACGGTTTCAATTCGAGGGGCCTGCATTTTGTTGTAGAAAGGGGAAAGTGGGTGTATTTACTCCCAACGTAGATGAAGAGTTGAAACGGTTGTTTACAAGTCAAAATGATGAGGATGCTAAATATTTCAGAGAGAATATACGGTTTTTCAACTCTCACTTCTCATTCACAAGTCTGGGAGTCACCCTTGACCGTCGAGTCAGCACTGCCGCAGGAACCGGAGTATATACATTTCGTGCATGCGGAGGGTTGTACCACGCTCTTGAGGCTCTGTTGTCTGCTGATAATGGCCCTCGGCATTTGCAGCTGTACATATACGATACGGATGAAAACCTGATGCATAGGATTAAGAGGTCTCCAAATCTTAGGCTAGATCTCATACAAAAGATTCTGGCAATTCTGAAGGATAACCCTTACGCTCAAGTTTTTAAGAGTCTTGGTGCTGTTGAGAATCTAGATGAATACAGGATCTCACTAAACACAGATATCAAGCTTGATCAAAGAAGGTATAATGCGCCAACTACTTCTGAAGTGGCAGCAATATGGATCGAAGGGAGCGATCCTCAAAATACCTTTGATAGGAGTGTTGTCATTTGTGGAAAAAGAGGAGACCGTCCCTGTATATTAGAGCTTACTATGGCTGCTACGACCCTTTGTCATATCCACTATTCTTTCCACGTGGGGAGACAGGATGGAATCGTCGGATGCCATATATTGAGCCCCCTGATGAAATGAACCAGGATTCAGTGGGGACTTCTACGCGTCAAGGAGACCAAACGGCGAATTGTCCGGAAGGTATTGACTAATGATACTATTTATGCAATTTTTAGTGCCGTCAATCAACTTTTGTTTTAAGCAAATCTAATACAATCATCCATCTTTTGACATGATAACATGATTATACAGAACAAGTTGATCATACCACACGACATGAAGACCAAACCGCTGATTGTCTTGCAGGTACTGGTCGTCATTGATGTTATGTAAATTCTTTTGATTCTATTATGCAAATTTTAATGTCGTCAATCCATCTCTCTGACCTCATAAAATGATTATACAGAACAAGTTGATCATACCACACGACATGAAGACCAAACTGCTGATTGTCCTGCAGGTACTGGTCCTTAATGATGTTCTGTAAATTCTTCTGATTCTCAAATTTTAATGTCGTCAATAAACTTTTAGATGACAACGAGGATAACCCAGATGACGATTTTGGTGACAATGAGATGAATGGAACACAATCCAGGAAGTTTGTGAGTGCAAGGGAGTACTACTGCTTCAAGCTACAGATTCGGAAGAAGCTTTTCAACACCATCTTGTTCGGGGGGCGCCTTTTCCAACAGTGGGCCGTTGACATGTACATAAAGATTGAGACGATGAGACTTGACTGGTACTCAAAGCCAGAGAATCAAAAGGTCATTCGCGCAGACATGTACCAGGTAACACGCTTGTGTTATTCACATTGTATATGTTTCTTTGCTTAAACCATGTATGCTAATTGGCGTGAACTAATGGTTTATCATAGGGTCTTGTTGACACCGTAATTGCTGGTGAGTCACGTGCTGATCGGATCGGGAAGAGAATCGTGCTACCACGCACGTTTCCTGGCGGTGACCGTGACATGCAGCGTAGGTTCTTGGATGCAATGGCAATAGTTCAGCGGTGGGGAAAACCGGATTATTTTATCACGATGACATGTAACCCCAATACTTCGGTCATGATAGTGCTTAATTTTGTATCAAGATGATTGATTTATATTTCCATACATTTCATTACAGATTTACTTGCCTTATGACATTCTTGGCATATACATATTGTTCGTTCTGGATCCAAAGAAGAAAATTATCTATATTCTCGACCCTCTTCCGAGACCGACTTGGGGGGTGCACATATTGAAGAATATGGATATTTGCAATAAGTTAAACCTTGCGGTTCGACTGGCAAATCCTGAATGGAAGGACGACATCTCCAAATGGGGACGCAAAGTCCCTGTTGTAACGACAAACTCACACCGGTATGAAGCTTTTCACTTAAATATAACCTTACTTGGATTTCTTCAATCACTCAGTCTGACATTACATATGAATGCAGTTCTCTCTCTGGTTACTTAGTTTTTAATCTAATGCACTCATGGTACAATGAAGTGTCCATTTGTTCGATACCCACGGTGAATATTCTTAACCATGCTCATTTTCTACACTTTGAACATGAATTTATATGACAAATTGACAATGTTGTATATCATGCATATGTAGGATGGTTTGGAGTTGAAAAGGCGATTTTTAATCCACGTTCTAAAGTATGAAGACAATGAGGCGATAAACAATATTCCTGCCTTGGAACGAGGAATTCTTGATCGCATAAAGAGATGGATATCCATGAACTAAAATAGTGGCTGATGTTATGTTATTTAGAATTTGGTTTTAATTATCATCATGGTTTACAAAGCGTCCGCTTCAGGACGCTTAGGCGTCAAAGCGCCCCCCCCCGCTTTGGAAAAATGACCGCTTTGGGCGCTTTAAGCGCTAAAGCGCCCGCTTAGGCGTCGCTTAAGCGCCAAAGCGCCCCCCCCCCCCCCCCCCCCCCCCCCCATCGCTTTGAGGACGCTTCACGCTTTGTAAACCATGATTATCACTTTCAACTTCTGTTGATTTGTAATATTTCTGCACATTACAACTATTATTTGTGCTTTGTGGATTTAAAATGATGCAACGTGTATGCATTCTATGTTATCATCGTTATAAGTTTAAATTATTGCTCCAGTAATAAAGAACTCATTAAACCAGAAATTGCATTTATATTTTAAAGACGTGCGCCATAAACCAGAAATTGCTCCTCGGATTTTTGTACTTGATAAAAGGCACTTGCATATTGTTTTGCTTAGCTACAGTTTTTACCTGAGGATCAGGGACACGGGCGCTAAATTGATTGTGAAACCCTTAATCTTCTGCACTGTTGAAGGATCATAGCTGCAAATTCTCCAGTATCACACCATGGCTGCAGCAGGAAAACAGCAGGAATAAATAAGCTTTAAACCCTGAAGATTCAGTTAGTTCTCGAAAGAAAGTGCACATATATACCAAAACCATGGATGCTTGGACTTGATTCCATGAAAAATATTTAGGGCGTCGCAACATCGACCAGACCTATATAATGTAGACAGTATTGCACTCCACGTATACTGATCAGGCAGATACGTTCCCTAACGCACCTGTAAAAACGTGACATGTTACTCTTCCTCCTACTGTCAATGTTCCACAAAATTCAGACTCTATGGAAGTTTTTTTCGACCTTGCAGGCAACAGCTATTTTTTAAACCGAAATACTGCATTTGTGAAGAATATATCCACTACTATTATACAACAAAAGTATACATACTTGGAAGCATCGATCATAAGAGAGCAGTAAAATAAATCTCAGATATAAACAAAGAATATAGTCCTTCTTTAATACATTTCCAGCGAGCATGTTGCATAATGGCATGGCACCGAGTCAACATTGCAATCTCCCAAGAAAGTAATTCATTCGTCCAACCAAATTGTAAGGGAGGGCTGATTGAATCACTCATCTTGGATCCAAAAGGTAAGGAGCAGATAATCCGGCTCTGAATAGCCACAGCTGCTACCTCCTGCTAAAATATATTCATACATCAGGTGTACCACCAGTAAGATGAATGCTAATGTTCTGGTAAAATCAGAAGGAAGTGACTGGACATTTATATAGCTTATCCAACAGATAATTAATCCAATTGCTTTCCCCTGGTTAATGTGAGGTTATGCACTGTACTCCAGGGAATATAGGGATTCAAATGGTCTTAAGCTACGATTTCTAAGTACGGCCATGGCAACAAAAATAAAGTGCAGTGCAATCACCTTCCGTTGCTTCTCATCTGCCTTGGACCTGGACGGGTCCAGCTTAGCGATTTAGAAGCAACAGCTCTGCGTGGTCTTATACAGCCATGAATTGGAGGCGCAGCCGGTGCTGGCGGCGGGTCACGGCAGGGCCTGGGGACGAAGGAGGGGCGGGCCAGGGGTGGACGCGGCAGGCGGCAGGTGGGCAGTGGTGGACGGAGGCGGAGCAGGTGTTGGCTGCATTTCTTCCGTGTCCACAAAGGCGGGCCGGACACGGATCCAGGATGCCCGCGAGTATTGCCGAGCTCGAGTACCCCATCGGGCTGGTGAGAAGGTGCGGAGAAGCCCGCGAGCATTGCCGAGCTCGAGTGTCCTCGCGTCAACGGTGAGGTGGCAGGCGACCGGCGGCTTGACGAGATCGAGTGGGAGCTTGAGGCCTGGGGGAGGCATGGGAGGGCGAGGAGAGTCCTGTCGGCGGTGAGGAAGAGGATTCGAGAGAGGAAGCTGAGAGTGGGGGAGTGGCAAGCGGTGTGCGTGTCCGATGGATTTCCAAAGGGTTGTTTCCATCCTATTTTTTTTTTGTAAGAGAGAGAGATTGAAAGTGGACATGTCCGACTCTTTTTTTCCTTATGTGGGGAGTATTTCTGTATGTTTGTAGTTGAAAAAAATTGTCATGATGATTTTGAATATTTTTATGAGAGTATTAAGATTTTTGCACAAGTGTTTTTATTGAATATATTAAAAATTGTAATCATGCACGTCATCATGTGGTGTTTTTATGTTAAATTGTAATGTCTATGCAAATAGTGACCATTATTATGGGCTTTGTTTTTTTTTTGCGAGGAACTTCCAATCTATTCATCAACTGTCAAGGCAGTACAAAGAAATCTAGAAGCAACAAAAATTACATCCAGATCCGTAGACCACCTACCGACGACTACAAGCACTAGAGCGAGCCGAAGGCGCGCCGCTGTCATCACCCCTCCATCACCAGAGCCGGGCAAACCTTGTTGTAGTAGACAGTCGGGAAGTCGTCGTGCTAAGGTCCCACAGGACCAGCGCACGAGAACAGCAACCGTCGCCGATGAAGAGAAGTATAGATCAGAATGATCCAATTTATAGACACACGAACGAAGATCAGATCCAAACGGATCCACCAAACACAACCACCGACCGAATCCCGCAAGATCCGCCGAAGACACACCTCCACACGCCCTCCGATCATGCTAGAAGCATCGCCAGAACGGAGGCTAGGCGGAGGACTATATTCCATCTTCAAGTAGTAGCCGCCGCCTTATCTCCTTGAGTAGGACACAAACCCTAACAAAACACAAAAAAACATGTGAGAACGAAGCCCTCCCGCCGGCAATTACCGAGATCCACCACGCCACCATGGCACTAAGGCCACGAAGACGAGATCGATCCACGGCGGCGCCGGCAGGGGGCGAGTTAAACCACGATCGCCTTTCTGCGAGCTGCAGCGCACGAAGGGGTACGCGATATTATTATGGGATTTGTTAACTTTAAATGATGCAAGTGTATGTATTTTAGGTTGTTCGTACATCATTACATGTTTTAGTCATGAAATTATTATTGTGGTAACAAATAAATTCACTAAACTAGAAATAGCATTTACATTTTGAATACGTGCGTTGTACATGCACTACTACTGGTATGCAGAGAGAAGGAAAGTATCTCGGCGATCAGATCGCAAGTCGTACGCTTCGTGAATCTGAGTCTGAATCTGAACTATATAAAGAAGATAACCCAGCAGACGACGGTACCGATCGACGACCTCACGTCTTCATCAGACTAAAATTGCAAACTGGTCTGCGGATACTGCATAAGATCGAGCAGTTGCAGAATATTTCGAAATTCAGAACATGGCGGATCACGTACGACCAGGGAGATAATTTGTAAGTTTTCTACTCCTCTGCACGTGCATGAAGTTCATCTTAGAGTTTCGAATCTCGGTTTGAGTAGAATTATCTCAACTTTCTTTCGTCCATCCAAGTCGACGGAAATTCAACGATATTTGAATTTGGTGTGAATTTAGGCGGAACATTTCGAGGAAAATATCATGGGAGTTTCGTTGGATTTGATCCCAACTGTCATGAGTAGTCACGGGTTGAGAAGTTTGTTTCATTTGGATAAATTCTGAATTCAAACAGACGAAACCGAGTGAAGAAATAAGGCTAACCAGACACAACGATCATCTCTGTCTGAGTACCTACCACCCCTAGAACTCGTTTTATCATAACCAATGTACTCCCTCCGTTCCAATTTAATTGACTTACTATGCACCACATGTGGATGTATCTATACATGTGACATGTGTAGATACATCCACATTTCGTGGATATCAAGTCAATTAAATTATAACGGAGGGAGTATGTCATTATAGCAAGTAACGCATCGATTTTTCATGCAACATCCTACGCCCCTTCTTTCTCCATCCGATGCTTATCTGCTGCATTTGTCTTATGTTGTAGTCTCCTTCCTTATCTTTTGACGTCTTGTAGCACGCCCCATATTCTTGTCGTGCCTCCTTACCATTGGCTTACTTTCACAATATAAACCATCCGTGACACGGAAAAGGTGGGAACAGATGAAAACCACGGAAATCATGTTTAAGAACTCTAAAAAAATCTTCATAAAAGATGAAATACGTTGAAAAGGTAGATTTTATAGACATGCAAGTTTTCAAGTTGAAACTCAAAATTGTTTATGAGTTATGAAATTGACAAATTCTGCAATGAATAGTAGATGTACTCTAGACATTGTTGAATTTGTCATTTTTATAGCTCCTAAATAAGTTTGTGTTTCAACTTGTAAAATTGCTTGCCTATACTCTACCTAATAATTTGTTGATTTTTTTTGTCATTTTCACTAAAAATTGATTTCCACCAGATACTTTCTCACGCGATGCCTCTAATCGGGTTGTCTTGTGCACCCATCAAGGTCCTCCTATAAACCTTTGTACCGTTTTTAAATCGTTGCTTCATCGTCGTTGTCATATCATTTTCTTGCCTTAGTGGTATGCTCGTTCCGGGACAGAGATCCAGTGACTGACTTCACATTGCGACTTTGCCCCTCTTGCATGCATCCGATTTTTATCCAACAACACATAATTGAGCTCAAAATTTATTTTTTCATAAAAATTCAAAAACATTCGAGCAAGTAGTATATGTCTCGTTATATATTCTGAAAAAGTCGCAGCGTGACTTCACTGGATCTCTGTCCGTTCCTTCATCCCTCCTCCTTCATTTCTTTCCTCTCTTCACATTCCCAGTCTTCACATTCCCAACCGATCTCGCTCCCCGTTTTTCTGTCTCTCCCCGACAAATTCCCAAATCTATCTATATAGCAAAGCTGACCCCTTTGGGCCTTCCCTCAGCTGCCCACGTCACCAAATACTGTTCGCATGAACAGTATTCGCACTTCTATCGCGTCGTCTTACTGTTCACATGAACAGTATTCGTACTTCCACAGTGCGTCTTTTTTTTTGGAATTTTTTTCCAGAAAATTGAACTATTTCTATAAATATCCATACCCGTCGAAAAAATATGGAAAATACAACAAAATACTCAGAAAAATAAATGCTAACTATTTATGGCAAAAAACAAACATGTTAAGATGTTTTGAATTGGTGAATATTTGGACAAAAAAACAAATGCACTTCCTCTAACCATATGGAGTTAAATTTATTAAATGCTCACATAATGTACTTCCTCTAAGTATGGACTTAAATTGAACATTTCAATTTGGTAAATATTTGGATGTAATCTAGATAAACTTTCTCTAAATATGGAATTCACTTCAATAAATGTACATCAAACATGTTTAAATATTTTTAATTGGTGAATATTTGGACAAGAAACGAATGCACTTCCTCTTTAATTATGTAAAGTCATCAAAATGCTCAGAAAAATAAATGCTAACTGTTTATGTCAAAAAACAAACATGTTTAGATATTTTGAATTGGTGAATATTTGGACAAAAAACAACTGTACTTCCTCTAATTATGTGGAATCTAATTTATTAAATGTTCAAATATTTTGAGTTGGTGAATATTTAGACAAAAAACAAATGCACTTCCTCTAATTATGGACTTAAATTGGACATTTCATTTTGGTAAATATTTGGATGTAATCTAGATGAACTTTCTCTAAATATGGAATTCAATTCAATACATGTACGTTTCCACTCATTATGGACTTAAATTAGATATTACTGGAAAAATAGAAACATGTTTAAACATTTCAATTTGCTAA